>CM065469.1:34780712-35426701 GCA_032872505.1 Leptopilina syphax
AAATATCAATTTTTCGTACTTTTTTGGAAAAACTGTGATAACTTTTTTGAATTTTGTTGTACAGAAAAGTGTCTAAAGGAAAAGTTGTTCGTTTTTGCCTAAAATTAAAGGGAAAAAGCTGAAAAAACAGATTTTACTAAAAATTAAAAAAGATACCAAAGTTTAAAATTTTTAGTGAATATAATTATTAATTTTTCGTACTTTTTTGGAAAAACTGTGATAACTTTTTTTAATTTTTGTTGTACAGAAAAGTGTCTAAAGGAAAAGTTGTTCGTTTTTGCCTCAAATTTAAGGAAAAAGCTGAAAAACAGATTTAAGTAAAAAATTGAAAAAGATACCAATGTTTGAAATTTTTAGTGAATATAAATATCAATTTTTTCGTACTTTTTGGAAAAACCGTGATAACTTTTTTGAATTTTGTTGTACAGAAATGTGTCTGAAGGAAAAGTTGTTTGTTTTTACCTAAAATTTAAGGGAAAATGCTAAAAAACAGATTTTATTAAAAATTGAAAAAGATACCAAAGTTTAAAATTTTTAGTGAATATAAATATTAATTTTTCGTACTTTTTTGGAAAAACTGTGATAACTTTTTTGAATTTTGTTGTACAGAAAAGTGTCTAAAGGAAAAGTTGTTCGTTTTCGCCTAAAATTAAAGGGAAAAAGCTAAAAACAGATTTTACTAAAAATTAAAAAAGATACCAAAGTTTGAAATTTTTAGTGAATATAAAATATTAATTTTTCGTACTTTTTTGGAAAAACTGTGATAACTTTTTTGAATTTTGTTGTACAGAAAGTGTCTAAAGGAAAAGTTGTTCGTTTTTTGCCTCAAATTTAAGGAAAAAGCTGAAAAACAGATTTTACTAAAAATTAAAAAAGATACCAAAGTTTAAACTTTTTTGAGTATAAAAAATATCAATTTTTTCGTACTTTTTGGAAAACCGTGATAACTTTTTTGAATTTTGTTGTACAGAAAAGTGTCTAAAGGAAAGTTGTTCGTTTTCGCCTAAAATTAAAGGGAAAAAGCTAAAAAACAGATTTTACTAAAAATTAAAAAAGATACCAAAGTTTGAAATTTTTAGTGTATAAAAATATCAATTTTTTCGTACTTTTTTGGAAAACCGTGATAACTTTTTTGAATTTTGTTGTACAGAAAAGTGTCTAAACGAAAAGTTGTTTGTTTTTACCTAAAATTAAAGGGAAAAAGCTAAAAAACAGATTTTACTAAAAAATTGAAAAAGATACCAAAGTTTGAAATTTTTAGTGTATAAAAATATCAATTTTTTCCTACTTTTTGGAAAACCGTGATAACTTTTTTGAATTTTGTTGTACAGAAAAGTGTCTAAAGGAAAAGTTGTTCGTTTTTGCCTCAAATTTAAGGAAAAAAGCTGAAAAACAGATTTTACTAAAAATTAAAAAAGATACCAAAGTTTAAAATTTTTAGTGTATAAAAATATCAATTTTTTCGTACTTTTTTGGAAAACCGTGATAACTTTTTTTAATTTTGTTGTACAGAAAAGTGTCTAAAACGAAAAGTTGTTTGTTTTTACCTAAAATTAAAGGGAAAAAGCTAAAAAACAGATTTTACTAAAAATTGAAAAAGATACCAAAGTTTGAAATTTTTAGTGTATAAAAATATCAATTTTTTCCTACTTTTTGGAAAACCGTGATAACTTTTTTGAATTTTGTTGTACAGAAAAGTGTCTGAAGGAAAAGTTGTTCGTTTTTGCCTCAAATTTAAGGGAAAAAGCTAAAAAACAGATTTTACTAAAAATTAAAAAAGATACCAAAGTTTGAAATTTTTAGTGTATAAAAATATCAATTTTTTCGTACTTTTTTGGAAAACCGTGATAACTTTTTTGAATTTTGTTGTACAGAAAAGTGTCTAAAGGAAAAGTTGTTCGTTTTTGCCTAAAATTAAAAGGAAAAAGCTGAAAAACAGATTTTTACTAAAAATTTAAAAAAGATACCAAAGTTTGAAATTTTTAGTGAATATAAATATCAATGTTTTTGTACTTTTTTGGAAAAATTGTGATAACTTTTTTAAATTTTGTTGTACAGAAAAGTGTCTAAAGGAAAAGTTGTTCGTTTTTGCCTAAAATTTAAGGAAAAAGCTAAAAAAACAGATTTTAATAAAAATTAAAAAAGATACCAAAGTTTAAAATTTTGAGTGAATATAAATATCAATTTTTCGTACTTTTTTGGAAAAATTGTGATAACTTTTTTAAATTTTGTTGTACAGAAAAGTGTCTAAAGGAAAAGTTGTTCGTTTTTGCCTCAAATTTAAGGAAAAAAGCTGAAAAACAGATTTAAGTAAAAATTGAAAAAGATACCAATGTTTGAAATTTTTAGTGAATATAAATATCAATTTTTCGTACTTTTTTGGAAAAACTGTGATAACTTTTTTGAATTTTGTTGTACAGAAAAGTGTCTAAAGGAAAAGTTGTTCGTTTTTTGCCTAAAATTAAAGGGAAAAAGCTGAAAAACAGATTTTACTAAAAATTGAAAAAGATACCAAAGTTTAAAATTTTTAGTGAATATAAATATTAATTTTTCGTACTTTTTTGGAAAAACTGTGATAACTTTTTTGAATTTTGTTGTACAGAAAAGTGTCTAAAGGAAAAGTTGTTCGTTTTTGCCTCAAATTTAAGGAAAAAAGCTGAAAAACAGATTTAAGTAAAAATTGAAAAAGATACCAATGTTTGAAATTTTTAGTGAATATAAATATCAATTTTTTCGTACTTTTTTGGAAAACCGTGATAACTTTTTTGAATTTTGTTGTACAGAAATGTGTCTGAAGGAAAAGTTGTTTGTTTTTACCTAAAATTTAAGGGAAAAAGCTAAAAAACAGATTTTAATAAAAATTAAAAAAGATACCAAAGTTTAAAATTTTGAGTGAATATAAATATCAATTTTTCGTACTTTTTTGGAAAAACTGTGATAACTTTTTTGAATTTTGTTGTACAGAAAAGTGTCTAAAGGAAAAGTTGTTCGTTTTTGCCTAAAATTAAAGGGAAAAAGCTGAAAAACAGATTTTACTAAAAATTAAAAAAGATACCAAAGTTTAAAATTTTTAGTGAATATAATTATTAATTTTTCGTACTTTTTTGGAAAAACTGTGATAACTTTTTTAAATTTTGTTGTACAGAAAAGTGTCTAAAGGAAAAGTTGTTCGTTTTTGCCTCAAATTTAAGGAAAAAAGCTGAAAAACAGATTTAAGTAAAAATTGAAAAAGATACCAATGTTTGAAATTTTTAGTGAATATAAATATCAATTTTTTCGTACTTTTTTGGAAAACCGTGATAACTTTTTTGAATTTTGTTGTACAGAAAAGTGTCTAAAGGAAAAGTTGTTCGTTTTCGCCTAAAATTAAAGGGAAAAAGCTAAAAAACAGATTTTACTGAAAATTAAAAAAGATACCAAAGTTTGAAATTTTTAGTGTATAAAAATATCAATTTTTTCGTACTTTTTTGGAAAACCGTGATAACTTTTTTGAATTTTGTTGTACAGAAAAGTGTCTAAACGAAAAGTTGTTTGTTTTTACCTAAAATTAAAGGGAAAATGCTAAAAAACAGATTTTACTAAAAATTGAAAAAAGATACCAAAGTTTGAAATTTTTAGTGTATAAAAATATCAATTTTTTCCTACTTTTTTGGAAAACCGTGATAACTTTTTTGAATTTTGTTGTACAGAAAAGTGTCTAAAGGAAAAGTTGTTCGTTTTTGCCTCAAATTTAAGGGAAAAAGCTAAAAAACAGATTTTAATAAAAATTAAAAAAGATACCAAAGTTTGAAATTTTTAGTGTATAAAAATATCAATTTTTTCGTACTTTTTTGGAAAACCGTGATAACTTTTTTGAATTTTGTTGTACAGAAAAGTGTCTAAAAGAAAAGTTGTTCGTTTTCGCCTAAAATTAAAGGGAAAAAGCTAAAAAAACAGATTTTACTAAAAATTAAAAAAGATACCAAAGTTTGAAATTTTTAGTGAATATAAATATCAATGTTTTTGTACTTTTTTGGAAAAATTGTGATAACTTTTTTGAATTTTGTCGTACAGAAAAGTGTCTAAAGGAAAAGTTGTTCGTTTTTGCCTAAAATTAAAGGAAAAAAGCTAAAAAACAGATTTTACTAAAAATTAAAAAAGATACTAAAGTTTGAAATTTTTAGTGAATATAAATATTAATTTTTCGTACTTTTTTGAAAAAACTGTGATAACTTTTTTGAATTTTGTTGTACAGAAAAGTGTCTAAAGGAAAAGTTGTTCGTTTTTGCCTCAAATTTAAGGAAAAAAGCTGAAAAACAGATTTTACTAAAAATTAAAAAAGATACCAAAGTTTAAACTTTTTAGTGTATAAAAATATCAATTTTTTCGTACTTTTTTGGAAAACCGTGATAACTTTTTTGAATTTTGTTGTACAGAAAAGTGTCTAAAGGAAAAGTTGTTCGTTTTTGCCTAAAATTTAAGGGAAAAAGCTAAAAAACAGATTTTAATAAAAATTAAAAAAGATACCAAAGTTTAAAATTTTGAGTGAATATAAATATCAATTTTTCGTACTTTTTTGGAAAAACTGTGATAACTTTTTTGAATTTTGTTGTACAGAAAAGTGTCTAAAGGAAAAGTTGTTCGTTTTTGCCTAAAATTAAAGGGAAAAAGCTGAAAAACAGATTTTACTAAAAATTAAAAAAGATACCAAAGTTTAAAATTTTTAGTGAATATAATTATTAATTTTTCGTACTTTTTTGGAAAAAACTGTGATAACTTTTTTAAATTTTGTTGTACAGAAAAGTGTCTAAAGGAAAAGTTGTTCGTTTTTGCCTCAAATTTAAGGAAAAAAGCTGAAAAAACAGATTTAAGTAAAAATTGAAAAAAGATACCAATGTTTGAAATTTTTAGTGAATATAAATATCAATTTTTTCGTACTTTTTTGGAAAACCGTGATAACTTTTTTGAATTTTGTTGTACAGAAATGTGTCTGAAGGAAAAGTTGTTTGTTTTTACCTAAAATTTAAGGGAAAATGCTAAAAAACAGATTTTATTAAAAATTGAAAAAGATACCAAAGTTTAAAATTTTTAGTGAATATAAATATTAATTTTTCGTACTTTTTTGGAAAAACTGTGATAACTTTTTTGAATTTTGTTGTACAGAAAAGTGTCTAAAGGAAAAGTTGTTCGTTTTCGCCTAAAATTAAAGGGAAAAAAGCTAAAAAACAGATTTTACTAAAAATTAAAAAAGATACCAAAGTTTTGAAATTTTTAGTGAATATAAATATTAATTTTTCGTACTTTTTTGGAAAAACTGTGATAACTTTTTTGAATTTTGTTGTACAGAAAAGTGTCTAAAGGAAAAGTTGTTCGTTTTTGCCTCAAATTTAAGGAAAAAAGCTGAAAAACAGATTTTACTAAAAATTAAAAAAGATACCAAAGTTTAAACTTTTTAGTGTATAAAAATATCAATTTTTTCGTACTTTTTTGGAAAACCGTGATAACTTTTTTGAATTTTGTTGTACAGAAAAGTGTCTAAAGGAAAAGTTGTTCGTTTTCGCCTAAAATTAAAGGGAAAAAGCTAAAAAACAGATTTTACTAAAAATTAAAAAAGATACCAAAGTTTGAAATTTTTAGTGTATAAAAATATCAATTTTTTCGTACTTTTTTGGAAAACCGTGATAACTTTTTTGAATTTTGTTGTACAGAAAAGTGTCTAAACGAAAAGTTGTTTGTTTTTACCTAAAATTAAAGGGAAAAAGCTAAAAAAACAGATTTTACTAAAAATTGAAAAAGATACCAAAGTTTGAAATTTTTAGTGTATAAAAATATCAATTTTTTCCTACTTTTTTGGAAAACCGTGATAACTTTTTTGAATTTTGTTGTACAGAAAAGTGTCTAAAGGAAAAGTTGTTCGTTTTTTGCCTCAAATTTAAGGAAAAAAGCTGAAAAACAGATTTTACTAAAAATTATAAAAGATACCAAAGTTTAAAATTTTTAGTGTATAAAAATATCAATTTTTTCGTACTTTTTTGGAAAAACCGTGATAACTTTTTTAATTTTGTTGTACAGAAAAGTGTCTAAACGAAAAGTTGTTTGTTTTTACCTAAAATTAAAGGGAAAAAGCTAAAAAAACAGATTTTACTAAAAATTGAAAAAGATACCAAAGTTTGAAATTTTTAGTGTATAAAAATATCAATTTTTTCGTACTTTTTTGGAAAACCGTGATAACTTTTTTGAATTTTGTTGTACAGAAAAGTGTCTAAAGGAAAAGTTGTTCGTTTTTGCCTAAAATTAAAAGGAAAAAGCTGAAAAACAGATTTTACTAAAAATTAAAAAAGATACCAAAGTTTGAAATTTTTAGTGAATATAAATATCAATGTTTTTGTACTTTTTTGGAAAAATTGTGAAAACTTTTTTAAATTTTGTTGTACAGAAAAGTGTCTAAAGGAAAAGTTGTTCGTTTTTGCCTAAAATTTAAGGGAAAAAGCTAAAAAACAGATTTTAATAAAAATTAAAAAAGATACCAAAGTTTAAAATTTTGAGTGAATATAAATATCAATTTTTCGTACTTTTTGGAAAAATTGTGATAACTTTTTTAAATTTTGTTGTACAGAAAAGTGTCTAAAGGAAAAGTTGTTCGTTTTTTGCCTCAAATTTAAGGAAAAAAGCTGAAAAACAGATTTAAGTAAAAATTGAAAAAGATACCAATGTTTGAAATTTTTAGTGAATATAAATATCAATTTTTCGTACTTTTTTGGAAAAACTGTGATAACTTTTTTGAATTTTGTTGTACAGAAAAGTGTCTAAAGGAAAAGTTGTTCGTTTTTGCCTAAAATTAAAGGGAAAAGCTGAAAAACAGATTTTACTAAAAATTAAAAAACATACAAGAGTTTAAAAATTTTACTGAATATAAATATCAATTTTTCGTACTTTTTTGGAAAAACTGTGATAACTTTTTTGAATTTTGTTGTACAGAAAAGTGTCTAAAGGAAAAGTTGTTCTTTTTTGCCTAAAATTTAAAGGAAAAAGCTAAAAAAAACAGATTTTACTAAAAATTAAAAAAGATACCAAAGTTTGAAATTTTTAGTGTATAAAAATATCAATTTTTTCCTACTTTTTTGGAAAACCGTGATAACTTTTTTGAATTTTGTTGTACAGAAAAGTGTCTAAAGGAAAAGTTGTTCGTTTTTGCCTAAAATTAAAGGGAAAAAGCTGAAAAACAGATTTTACTAAAAATTTAAAAAAATACCAAAGTTTAAAATTTTTACTGAATATAAATATCAATTTTTCGTACTTTTTTGGAAAAACTGTGATAACTTTTTTGAATTTTGTTGTAAAAAAAAGTGTCTAAAGGAAATGTTGTTCTTTTTTGCCTAAAATTTAAGGGAAAAAGCTAAAAAACAGATTTTAATAAAAATTAAAAAAGATACCAATGTTTGAAATTTTTAGTGAATATAAATATCAATTTTTCGTACTTTTTTGGAAAAACTGTGATAACTTTTTTGAATTTTGTTGTACAGAAAAGTGTCTAAAGAAAAAGTTGTTCTTTTTTACCTAAAATTTAAAGGAAAAAAGCTGAAAAACAGATTTTATTAAAAATTGAAAAAGATACCAAAGTTTGAAATTTTTAGTGAATATAAATATCAATTTTTTCCTACTTTTTTTGGAAAACCGTGATAACTTTTTTGAATTTTGTTTGTACAGAAAAGTGTCTAAAGGAAAAGTTGTTTGTTTGTACCTAAAATTTAAGGAAAAATGCTGAAAAACAGATTTTACTAAAAATTAAAAAAGATACCAAAGTTTGAAAAATTTCAAGGTATATAAATATCAATTTTTTCGAGCTTCTTGGAAAAACTGTGATAACTTTTTTGAATTTTGTTGTACAGAAAAGTGTCTAAAGGAAAAGTTGTTCGTTTTTGCCTAAAATTAAAGGAAAAAGCTGAAAAACAGATTTTACTAAAAATTAAAAAAAAAAAAAGTTTAAAATTTTTAGTGAATATAAATATCAATTTTTCGTACTTTTTTGGAAAAACTGTGATAACTTTTTTGAATATTGTTGTACAGAAATGTGGTCTAAACTAAAAGTTGTTTGTTTTTACCTAAAATTAAAGGGAAAAAGCTAAAAAACAGATTTTACTAAAAATTGAAAAAGATACCAAAGTTTGAAATTTTTAGTGTATAAAAATATCAATTTTTTCCTACTTTTTTGGAAAAAACTGTGATAACTTTTTTGAATTTTGTTGTACAAAAAAGTGTCTAAAGGAAAAGTTTTTCGTTTTTACCTAGAATTTAAAGGAAAAAGCTGAAAAACAGATTTTATTAAAAATTGAAAAAGATACCAAAGTTTGAAATTTTTAGTGAATATAAATATTAATTTTTCGTACTTTTTTGGAAAAACTGTGATAACTTTTTTGAATTTTGTTGTACAAAAAAGTGTCTAAAGGAAAAGTTGTTCGTTTTTTGCCTCAAATTTAAGGAAAAAAGCTGAAAATCAGATTTAAGTAAAAATTGAAAAAGATACCAATGTTTAAAATTTTTAGTGAATATAAATATCAATTTTTCGTACTTTTTTGGAAAAACTGTGATAACTTTTTTGAATATTGTTGTACAGAAATGTGTCTAAACGAAAAGTTGTTTGTTTTTACCTAAAATTAAAGGGAAAAAGCTAAAAAACAGATTTTACTAAAAATTAAAAAAGATACCAAAGTTTGAAATTTTTAGTGTATAAAAATATCAATTTTTTCCTACTTTTTTGGAAAAACCGTGATAACTTTTTTGAATTTTGTTGTACAGAAAAGTGTCTAAAGGAAAAGTTGTTCGTTTTTGCCTAAAATTAAAAGGAAAAAGCTAAAAAACAGATTTTAATAAAAATTAAAAAAGATACCAAAGTTTAAAATTTTTAGTGAATATAAATATCAATGTTTTTGTACTTTTTTGGAAAAAACTGTAATAACTTTTTTGAATTTTGTTGTACAGAAATGTGTCTAAAGGAAAAGTTTTTCGTTTTTACCTAGAATTTAAAGGAAAAAGCTGAAAAACAGATTTTATTAAAAATTGAAAAAGATACCAAAGTTTGAAATTTTTAGTGAATATAAATATTAATTTTTCGTACTTTTTTGGAAAAACTGTGATAACTTTTTTGAATTTTGTTGTACAAAAAAGTGTCTAAAGGAAAAGTTGTTCGTTTTTGCCTCAAATTTAAGGAAAAAAGCTGAAAAACAGATTTAAGTAAAAATTGAAAAAGATACCAATGTTTGAAATTTTTAGTGAATATAAATATCAATTTTTCGTACTTTTTTGGAAAAACTGTGATAACTTTTTTGAATTTTGTTGTACAGAAAAGTGTCTAAAGGAAAAGTTGTTCGTTTTTGCCTAAAATTAAAAGGAAAAAGCTGAAAAACAGATTTTATTAAAAATTGAAAAAGATACCAAAGTTTGAAATTTTTAGTGAATATAAATATCAATGTTTTTGTACTTTTTTGGAAAAATTGTGATAACTTTTTTGAATTTTGTTGTACAGAAAAGTGTCTAAAGGAAAAGTTGTTCTTTTTTTGCCTACAATTTAAGGGAAAAAGCTAAAAAACAGATTTTAATAAAAATTGAAAAAGATACCAAAGTTTAAAATTTTTAGTGAATATAAATATTAATTTTTCGTACTTTTTTGGAGAAACAGTGATAACTTTTTTGAATTTTGTTGTACAGAAAAGTGTCTAAAGGAAAAGTTGTTCGTTTTTGCCTCAAATTTAAGGAAAAAAGCTGAAAAACAGATTTTACTAAAAATTAAAAAAGATACCAAAGTTTAAAATTTTTAGTGTATAAAAATATCAATTTTTTCGTACTTTTTTGGAAAACCGTGATAACTTTTTTGAATTTTGTTGTACAGAAAAGTGTCTAAAGGAAAAGTTGTTCGTTTTCGCCTAAAATTAAAGGAAAAAAGCTAAAAAAACAGATTTTACTGAAAATTAAAAAAGATACCAAAGTTTGAAATTTTTAGTGTATAAAAATATCAATTTTTTCGTACTTTTTTGGAAAACCGTGATAACTTTTTTGAATTTTGTTGTACAGAAAAGTGTCTAAAGGAAAAGTTGTTCGTTTTTGCCTAAAATTAAAAGGAAAAAGCTAAAAAACAGATTTTAATAAAAATTAAAAAAGATACCAAAGTTTGAAATTTTTAGTGTATAAAAATATCAATTTTTTCGAACTTTTTTGAAAAACCGTGATAACTTTTTTGAATTTTGTTGTACAGAAAAGTGTCTAAAGGAAAAGTTGTTCGTTTTTGCCTAAAATTAAAAGGAAAAAGCTGAAAAACAGATTTTACTAAAAATTAAAAAAGATACCAAAGTTTGAAATTTTTAGTGAAAATAAATATCAATGTTTTTGTACTTTTTTGGAAAAATTGTGATAACTTTTTTGAATTTTGTTGTACAGAAAAGTGTCTAAAGGAAAAGTTGTTCGTTTTTGCCTAAAATTTAAGGGAAAAAGCTAAAAAACAGATTTTAATAAAAATTAAAAAAGATACCAAAGTTTAAAATTTTGAGTGAATATAAATATCAATTTTTCGTACTTTTTTGGAAAAACTGTGATAACTTTTTTGAATTTTGTTGTACAGAAATGTGTCTAAAGGAAAAGTTGTTTGTTTTTACCTAAAATTTAAGGGAAAATGCTGAAAAACAGATTTTATTAAAAATTGAAAAAGATACCAAAGTTTGAAAATTTCAAGGTATATAAATATCAATTTTTTCGAACTTCTTGGAAAAACTGTGATTACTTTTTTGAATTTTGTTGTACAGAAAAGTGTCTAAAGGAAAAGTTTGTTCGTTTTTGCCTAAAATTAAAGGGAAAAAGCTGAAAAACAGATTTTACTAAAAATTAAAAAACATACAAGAGTTTAAAATTTTTACTGAATATAAATATCAATTTTTCATACTTTTTTTGAAATACTGTGATAACTTTTTGTACAGAAAAGTGTCTAAAGGAAAATTTGTTCGTTTTTGCCTAAAATTAAAGGGAAAAAGCTGAAAAACAGATTTTAGGAAAAATTAAAAAAGATACCAAAGTTTGAATTTTTCAGTGTATATAAATATCAATTTTTTCGTACTTTTTTGGAAAAACTGAGATAACTTTTTTGAATTTTGTTGTACAGAAAAGTGTCATAAGGAAAAGTTGTTTGTTTTTGTCCAAAATTTAAGGAATAAATCAGAAAAAACAGATTTTAATAAAATTTTAAAAAGATACCAAAGTTTCAAAATTCCAATGTTAAAAAATTCTGATTTTTTTGTGCTTTTATGGAAAAAGGTGATAACTTTTTTATTTTTGGTTTTGGAGAAAAGTGTCTAAAGGAATAAAATTATATTGCGAAAAAATTTATAGGAAATTTGTAAATAATTGAATTTTTGTGAAATTTTTATTATTTTATAAAGATTATTAAATATTTGCGTAGAATTATATTAAAAATTTTTTTAAATGATTGAATTGGATTGTAAAATTTTATTATAATAGGATATTTAAAATAATTAAATAGAAATTTTTTTTTTGAAAGTAATTGAAATATTACCATGAATTTTATTATAATTTTTTAAAATAATTGAATTTCGGACAAGAATTTTAATAATTTTTAAAGATAATTTAAATTTTGACGAGTATTTTTGAACCCTGATTGTCGTTTAATAATAACTTTTTTGATTAATAAATTATTGTTAATTAATAATTATTTTATTGCAAAATTAATTATTGGTAATTAATAATTATTCTATTAGATAATGAATTATTGTTCATTTTAATTGAGAGAAAGAATAAATCATTGAGAGGATAAATTAAAAATATAAATTAATAATTTCAGGAAATATCCGTTGTAATTGAATTGAATTCGAAATTGTATATTTCTTTCATGGTAAATTAGACGTTTTCTTATGCGCTCAAGATAAAATGATGTGATTGTGCCCCCATAGAAGCAAACTTAGAGATGAGAATATAACTTTATATCGTCTTTTCCTTTTGCGACGAGTCAGATATTACCGTTTGCGTATAGAATAAGTTTTACAATCGAGTGCAAGATAAACCTTTCATTCTGAATAATAGTGACAGTTGTGTGATTCTAGATTTGAGTTTACGGTATCATAAAATTGGAAAAAGTCGTAAAGACCTGAATTCAGAGTCTCATCTAATCCTCCCTGAACGTCTTGCATGTACACTATTTTTTTCTTTACCATAAAAACATGTTTCATTTGATACCTTTGATACTATTCTTGTTATCTACTATTATTATTGTTATTATAAACAAATAAAATATTCAATTATTATTATTATTATATTTATTATAAACAAATAAAATAAGCATTTATTATTATTATATTTGTTTCTATCATAATTGTTATTAACAAAATATAAAGGTCTTAGATTTCAAAAAAAAATTTCTTCTAACATTATCGAAATATCAATTTTCTAAATAATGTTTTCAATTTTTCTACTTTTTTTTACGCTAATAAATTATAAATTTTAAAAATGTTTTCTTATTTTTTTATTTCAATTTATAGAAAACATAAAATAAGGAAAGTAATAAAAATAAATATCGTCAACTAATAATAAATCAAAAATTCAAAAAATTTAAAAATTTAAAATAAAAAATGATAAATATTAATAAAGCAGTAAAAATTGTTTTATTGACTCGGAATTATTTTTTCAGGCCTAAAAGTCGACATAATTTTGATATTTTAGATAATATTTTCTATTTTCATTCATTTCACTTGAATAGTTCAGTGACTTTTAAAGAGAGATCACATATTCTATGTAAATGGATAGACATATAAATTCCTCAAAAGACATGCAGATCAAAAGATTCAATTTCCTACAACACAACTGCAGATGCATAAAAAGAGATGAAAAAAAAGAATAAAAATTGAAAAAAAACTGGCTTTATATTCTCCGATTCTGCGGTATATTATTGGCATATTTTGCAGCAGTGCGCAGTAAGAAAAAAAAATATTTTATCGATCACAATTATTATTTAGTTTTCAATTTTAGATTGTTCGTGTTTTTGATTAAAAAAAAGAAAATAAATAAATAATAGAAGAAAAACAATTTTTCCATTACTATTACACTTTTCATCAAAAAGCAAGTAAATTGAAATTTCACAATGTCATTTTATTTTAACGAAAACAAATGTGTTCAATCAATACTTTTTTTTGGGAAAAAAAATAGTAGAAATGATTTAATTCAAAAAAAAGAGAATTAAAAAACGATTTTTTACTTTCAAAGAAACAATAATTTTTTTCTTTAAACTATTATTTTATTTATTTACAATTCAAGCCTCGTAAAAATGTTTAATTCCCCCAAAAAGAAGTAATATTTATAAAAATAATTGTATTTTTTCGAGAAAATTCTTTTATTAAAAATAATTGAATACCTCCGAAGAAATTTATTATTTATGAAAATAATTCAATTCCTTTAAAGAATTTTAGTAAACATTTTTAATAATTTAATAATAATAATAATAATAATAATAATAATAATAATAATAATAATAATAATAATAATAATAATAATAATAATAATAATAATTTAATAATTTAATTTTTAATAATTGTGTATATTCGAATAATTTTATTAAAACGTTTAAAAATAATTAATTTTTTAAACGAATTTTATCAAAATTTGTTGACAAGAATTGAATTCAATTAATATTTTTAAATTTATTTGAAATATTTAAAATTTATTCTTGACAGAAATTTTACAAAAATTTTATTAAAAATAATTAAATTTCTCTGAGGTATTTTACTATTTATAAAAATAATTGAATTCTTCAAAAAAAATGTTATTTATTTAAAAGAATAATTTAATTGTTTCGAAGAATTTTTGAAAATAATTCAATGTTTTGAAAGAGTTTTATTCAAAATTTGGAAAATAATTGAATTTAATAGAAAAATTTTACTAAAACGTTTAAAAATAATTGAATTTAATTAATATTTTTAAAAATAATTCTATTCTTTCGAGAAATTTAATTAAAATTGTATTAAAAATAATTGAATTCTTCCAAAGAATTTTATTATTAATGAAAATAATTGAAATTCTGTGATGAGTTTTATTATTTATTAAAGTAATTCAATTCCTCCGAAGAATTTTACTATTTATAAAAAATAATTGAATTCCTTCAAAGAATTTTATCAAATTTGTTGAAAATTATCGAATTTAATTAATATTTTTAAAAGTAATTGTATTTTTTCGAGAAATTTAATTAAAATTGTATTGAAAATAATTGAATTCGTGCGAGAAACTATTTTTTAAATGTTATTTTATTAAGAAAGCAAATATTTTCATTTATTTTCAATTTTAAAAAGCAAAAACTATTATTTTATTAAATATTATTTTTATTATTAAAAGCAATTAGATTATTTTACTTATTTTCAATTTTGTAAGTTTTAAAAGGCGAAGCAATTTTTTTTAAATATTATTTTATTAGCTATAATTTTCAATTTGTCAAATTTTAAAAAATAAAAAATATTTACTGAATAAAAATTGATAACTTTTAATTCGAAAGTATCAATTTGCGAGGAATTGACACGAATAATTATTTGTTTCTTATTTATTTTTTTCAATTTTTAACAGATACAATAAAAATAAAATAAAGACAAAAATTGATTGTGAGAATTTGTAAAAAGTCTTGCAATGCTATTTATAAAAATTTGCTTAGAAAAATAAAATCTTTAATTAGAAAAATTGTCAACTTCATAAAAACTAAAGTATTCGAATAAAAATAAAAACCCTCCGCATAAAGAAAAATTCGAGAAAAAAACCATCTTGAAAATAATACAATACAGAAAATTGTTGGCTTGTAAAACATCATGTTTCAAAGATAATAAAATAAATAGACACTCAAAAGACAAATGTCAGTATTAAAGAAAACTGGGAAATAAAATATTCGTTTGATTCCAAGTTGGAGGGAAATAAAAAAGAAAAATAGAGAAAAAAAGGGTGAAAAAAAGTAGAAATGATGCGCCGGGTAAAAGTATATAAGGATAAAGTTGGAAAGGCAAGAAGCAAGAACCCTCTTGACTCGACCAATTATAAACTACCACGTGAGTCGTCGGTCAACCCCTCGAGGAAAAGTCTAGTAAAGAAGGAGAGAGAAAGAGAGTGAGAGAGAGAGAGAGAGTTAGTGGATGGAAAAGCCGGAATTGCGGGTGAGTCTGTAGCTCGTAGCCGTCGCTTTCTTGTAATTGAATCGAAAACTATTTGTCTCGCAAGGAACTTGGTCTAAACTCGATTTATCGCCGACAGAGCCCGTCAGGCCCGTCCGCACGCTTGAAAGCTGCGCTTCTACTCTTCTGAACAATCACCTTCCCTCTACTTTGCCTCTCATCACGAAAACATGGGAACCGACATTGATGAATTACAACATATAAAACATTTCATTACAAAACTCTAATTGAAAATTTTTACAATGAAAAAAAAAAAGGAAACAATTTTCATTTACTTTTTCACTCACATGAAAATCTTTTAGAAATCTAAATTACAAGCGTCAGACTCACACGCGACACTTGTTAATTTTTCATATACTTTTTCACCACATATCAAAAAATTTATAATAACAAATAGTTATTTAGCTACTATTTTAATAAATAAGTTACTTATATCACTAAAAAGTTATTGCCAACTTTTTTCATCTTTTAGTTACTTACTAGCTTTTTTTATTTATTTTTTTTTTAGTTCCCTTTTAAAATAAAATAATAAATATTAATAATAAATAATAAAACTTTTTTAAATAAAATTAGCAATTTTAAAAATAATAGAATTTAAAAATTTTCTAATTTAATTTTTTATTGCAGAAAACATACTAAAAAAATTCATTTTTGGAGAAATTACAAATAATTGCAGAAATTCAATTATTTTCAAAAAAAAAAATAAAATTCAACTATGTTCAAAATTTGAAAAAAATCCCAATTATCTTTATAAATGACAAAATTCTTCTCCAAAGTTCAATTATTTTCATAAATATCAAAAAAAATTCTTGTCCTAATTTCAATGATTTTCAATATCTACTATTTTAATAAAATTTCCTAAAAAGAATTTAATTATTTTAAAAAAATTTGAATAAAAAGTCTATGCAAATATTTAATTATTTTTATAAATAATAATTTCACAAAAATTCAATTATTTACAAATTTTTTTTATAGATTTCTTCGCAATAATTCAATTGTTTTCATAAATATTAAAATTCTTCTTAGGAATTCATTTATTTTCAAAAATAATAAAACTCATCCCAGAGTTTCCATAATTTTTAAAATACTATTTTAATTTAATTTCTCGAAAAATATAATTATTTTTAAAAATTTTATTAAAATTCATAGAAAGAAATCAATTATTCAAAAATTTGTTGGTAAAATTCTTTATTAGAATTCAATTATTCACAAAATTATTTAATTTTTATTTAAATAATTGAATTTTCGTAGAATTTTCTAATAAAAATTGATTTAAAAACGAATTTCTGTTAAAATATTAGATAAGAATTGAATATTAAAAGTATTATGGCATGAATTTTTAAAAATAATTAAATGAATTTTGAAAAGGTTTCAAAAAATTAAATTTATAAATTCTGAAAGAACTTTTTCAAAAATTATTAAAAATAATTGATTTGAAGAAGAATTTTAGTTAAAAATTGTAGAAAATAATAATTGAATTGAAATGATGAAAATAATTTCGAAGGAGTTACAGTAAAAAATTTTATAAAATAAAATTATTATTTTAGAATGAAATAATATAAAATAAAATTATTAAATTATAAAATAAAATATTATAAAATAAAATAATGATTTTATCACTCGTTCGTCTTTAATTATATTATAAAAAGTGAAGAAAGCGAAATTTTTAAATAATTGAATTCTTTCGACGAATTTTAATAAAACTTCTAAGAATAATTACATTTTTCGAGAAATGATTTTTGATTTATTTATTTATGAAAATAATTAAAATTATTGCGAAAAAATTTACAAAATTTACAGATTTGAATTTCTATCGGAATTGAATTATTTAAAATTAAATACAAAAGAAAATAATTTATTAAATAATTAAATGTTTCTCAAAAAATTGAATTCTCATAAAGAATTTCTACCAACAAATTTTTCAATAATTGATTTCTTTCTATGAATTTCAATAAAATTTTTTAAAAATAATTATATTTTTCGAGAAATTCAATTAAAATAGTATTTAAAATTATTGAAACTCTGGGAATGAGTTTTATTATTTATAATAATAAATGAATTCCTAAAATGAATTTTATTATTTATAGAAATAATTGAATTATTGAGAAGAAATTTATAAAAAAATTTGTAAATAATTGAATTTTTGTGAAATTCTTATTTAAATTTCTTATTTTATTTCTTATTATTAAATACTAGCCAAACTATCCGCGCGCAAGCGCGCGGGAATGTTGTATGGGGCTGCTTATTTTAAACAATTTAAAAAATTGTAAAGAAATAATTATTATAACCTAACAAAGAAATTTAACTAACTAAAATTTAAATAATTTCACTCAATGGTCTCAATTTAAATAGAATTTACATTACTAGACTTAAACTATGGCTAGAACAATTACAATTAGTATCTGGGTCATCTTTTGCATTGCTTATTTTATAAAGCCATTTTAAATTGAATACTTTTTAAAGAAATAATAATTATTACACACTGAAAAAAGTTTTACTTGAAATAGCGATAAGTTTCTCTAGAATAACGAAAGTATTAATTGAAGCACTGAAAAATTTCGCTACTAAAGTGAAATCTGTAGTTCATCCAGCTAAATATTTTTTGCCGTGCATAACGAAAAAAGAATTAAATTAACATCAGATTTTCTACATTCAAAAAAAAACGAATTCAAATAGAAATTAATCATTTTACAACTTAACCAAATTCACCCCAGAAATCACTGAATTCGATAATTTAGAAGAAAGTCAGACAAAAGCAGGGTTCCTACAGAATCTGAAAATCAGGGAAATCATGGAAAAGGCCTGGAATTTGTAAAAGTTTCTAAATTTTTTCAGTCTTCCATTTTTTCTCTTGAATAAAAATTCAAATAATAATAAAGCTAAATGGCATAAAAGACAAAAAAAAATGTTGAATTTTAAGCAATTCGATTTTTAGGATTTTTGATAATTTTTGATAATTTTAGATTTTTTACCAAAGAGTAGAGACTATTAAATAAGTAAAGTATTTTCCAAAAGCACAAAAAAAATGAAGCTTAATCCCATAAAAGAGAAGAAAAAATGTTGAATTTTAAGAAAATCGGATTTTTGAATTTTTTCGAATTTTTGATAATTTTAGATTTTTTACCAAAGAGTCGAGACTATTAAATAAGTAAAGTATTTTCCAAAAGCACAAAAATAATGAAGCTTAATCCCATAAAAGAGAAGAAAAAATGTTGAATTTTAAGAAAATCGGATTTTTGAATTTTTTCGAAATTTTGATACTTTTAGATTTTTTACCAAAGAGTCGAGACTATTAAATAAGTAAAGTATTTTCCCAAAGCACAAAAATAATGAAGCTAAATCCCATAAAAGAGAAGAAAAAATGTTGAATTTTAAGAAAATCGAATTTTTGAATTTTTTCGAATTTTTGATAATTTTAGATTTTTTACCAAAGATTTGAGAGAATTTAATAAGTAAAGTATTTTCCAAAAGCACAAAAATAATGAAGCTTAATCCCATAAAAGAGAAGAAAAAATGTTGAATTTTAAGAAAATCGGATTTTTGAATTTTTTCGAATTTTTGATAATTTTATATTTTTTACCAAAGAGTCGAGACTATTAAATAAGTAAAGTATTTTCCCAAAGCACAAAAATAATGAAGCTAAATCCCATAAAAGAGAAGAAAAAATGTTGAATTTTAAGAAAATCGGATTTTTGAATTTTTTCGAATTTTTGATAATTTTAGATTTTTTACCAAAGAGTCGAGACTATTAAATAAGTAAAGTATTTTCCAAAAGCACAAAAATAATGAAGCTTAATCCCATAAAAGAGAAGAAAAAATGTTGAATTTTAAGAAAATCGGATTTTTGAATTTTTTCGAAATTTTAATACTTTTAGATTTTTTACCAAAGAGTCGAGACTATTAAATAAGTAAAGTATTTTCCCAAAGCACAAAAATAATGAAGCTAAATCCCATAAAAGAGAAGAAAAAATGTTGAATTTTAAGAAAATCGAATTTTTGAATTTTTTCGAATTTTTGATAATTTTAGATTTTTTACCAAAGATTTGAGAGAATTTAATAAGTAAAGTATTTTCCAAAAGCACAAAAATAATGAAGCTTAATCCCATAAAAGAGAAGAAAAAATGTTGAATTTTCAGAAAATCGGATTTTTGAATTTTTTCGAATTTTTGATAATTTTATATTTTTTACCAAAGAGTCGAGACTATTAAATAAGTAAAGTATTTTCCCAAAGCACAAAAATAATGAAGCTAAATCCCATAAAAGAGAAGAAAAAATGTTGAATTTTAAGAAAATCGGATTTTTGAATTTTTTCGAATTTTTGATAATTTTAGATTTTTTACCAAAGAGTCGAGACTATTAAATAAGTAAAGTATTTTCCAAAAGCACAAAAATAATGAAGCTTAATCCCATAAAAGAGAAGAAAAAATGTTGAATTTTAAGAAAATCGGATTTTTGAATTTTTTCGAAATTTTGATACTTTTAGATTTTTTACCAAAGAGTCGAGACTATTAAATAAGTAAAGTATTTTCCCAAAGCACAAAAATAATGAAGCTAAATCCCATAAAAGAGAAGAAAAAATGTTGAATTTTAAGAAAATCGAATTTTTGAATTTTTTCGAATTTTTGATAATTTTAGATTTTTTACCAAAGATTTGAGAGAATTTAATAAGTAAAGTATTTTCCAAAAGCACAAAAATAATGAAGCTTAATCCCATAAAAGAGAAGAAAAAATGTTGAATTTTCAGAAAATCGGATTTTTGAATTTTTTCGAATTTTTGATAATTTTATATTTTTTACCAAAGAGTCGAGACTATTAAATAAGTAAAGTATTTTCCCAAAGCACAAAAATAATGAAGCTAAATCCCATAAAAGAGAAGAAAAAATGTTGAATTTTAAGAAAATCGGATTTTTGAATTTTTTCGAATTTTTGATAATTTTAGATTTTTTACCAAAGAGTCGAGACTATTAAATAAGTAAAGTATTTTCCACATTAAAAAGTTTGACATTAAAAAATAAAAAATGCCAATACTTAACCCACAAAATTTAATTTTCAAAACAAACAAATGAATGCAGATAATTTGCTAACGGAAAGGAACTTACGATTATTATAATGTATTTGCATAGACTTTTTATTCAAATTTTCTTTAAATGATTTAATTCTTTTGGAAAATTTTATAAAAAATAGTAGATATTGAAAATTATTAAAAATGAAAATTTTTTAATATAATTGAAATTCGGAGAAGAATTTTTCTATTCATAATGATAATTGAATAATAATAAAATTTTTAAGAATAATTACGTTTTTTGAGAAATTTAATTAAAATTGTATTAAAAATAATTGAAATCCTAAAAATAATTTTAATAATATTCATAAAAATAATTTGAATCTCTGTACAAAATTTTATTATTTATGAAAATAATTGAATTATTCCGAAGTAATTTACAAAAAAATTTGTAAATAATTGAATTCTTGGGAAATTTGTATTATCTATGAAAATAATTATTAAAGGTTTGCAGATAATATTATTAAAATTTTTTTTTTTAAATAATTGAATTCTTTTGGAAATAGCTATTAATATTTATTAATAATAATAATAATATTTCAACCCTCAAATTATTTTTAATTAAAATTTTTCAATAAACACACGCCAAAATGGACCCGAAATTTTTCGTTCATAATTTCGAGTATATATAATAAAACTTATTTTTTTCTAAATCGATATTTTTTGTAAAAAATATTCTACTCACTCGTTCGCAGGAATTTCAGGAAAATGTGCTCCAAGAACGTCCGGCATGTGCGTCGTTGTTAGCCACAAACAAGTAGAACAACAAAATTCGATGAAAGTAATCGCCAAAATATAGAAACGACCAAACTATTTTAGTTTAAAATTTTCATCATCGTTGTCATCGGTATCATACTGACGCGTTATTTTTCAAATAAAATTATTTATCTGAAAAAAAAAATCTGAAAAAAAACAAATTAAAAACTCAGTTGTTGGAATACATTCATTTTTTTCTTTCTCTCTTTTATTATTTCATTATTTCTTTTTTTCCTTAAAATAATAAAAGTATAAACGCATAAATAATCTTTTTATATTTGTACAAAAGACAAGATTATTTAAAATCTTCTAAGTTATAAATACTCTCAGGAATACAAGTTTTTTTACTCAAAAGTTTTTTTTTATGTTTACGTTAATATTTGCTTTTATAAAATGAAATATTTACAGAAAATATAAAAACGTACTTCAGGAAATACATCTCTCGATACGAGATTATAAAAATAAAAAAATATTAAAAAAGAGAAGAGAATTTATTAAAACTCGATTATATGTAATATAGATACTTTTAAAAATATAGCGTTTTTATAAATGAATAATATTTTATCGACAAATGTAATATAATAAACAGTTATTTAATTTTAATTGACAAGCAAATTTATAACATGAAACTTGTTTTACATTTTAATATTTATTATTTGTAATATTTTCATTTACTTTTCGTTTATACTTTTAATTTATAAAATATATAAATTTATAGATTAATAAAAATATCTTAATATTTTTTATTTATTAAAAAATTATTCAAATTATTCAAAATAATTTGTTGAATAAATATTTATTGAACAGAAAAAAAATTAAATTTAAATTTTTATTTAAATTTAAATTTATTATTTACAATTTCTCAACAAAATTTTAATTTATTCTAAATTTGAATCTATTTAAAACTGAAAAGTTCAACTTTAATTGAAAATTATTTTTAGAACACGAAACTTGTTAAGAGAAAAAAAAAAAAATTTCTTTTTAAATTAATTAATTTTTCTTTCACGTGGAGAAAGCTTCTTTAATTTTGAATCATTAATTAAAATTTTTGAAAAAATAATCAAAAAGACTTTGGAAAACTTGTTAAAGAAATTAATTAAAAAAAATTTGTCTGAGCTTTATTAAAGTGATTATAAACGAAATTTAACAAAGAATTTTTTTTTTTTTTTGCTTTTATAAAAGAATCTTGACTTTCGCCCAAGAATGATGGATGATATCTCACCTTGTAATATTAAATTAGAAAAGACAACTTTAGAAACTTTTGAAGGTGAAAAGCATTAATCGTCAAACTTATTGGTCGTTGTCTGCGTCATATCCTATTTTCTTTTTTTGACCCTCGCTTTTACACCCATAAATTATGCAATAATTTATTAATCACAAACTGCAAATTTATTAATTACTTGAAAAAAAGCTCTAATATGCTCTTAATTAACGTTAATTAATAATTACATGCGAACTAATTAAAATAATATCGGGAAAAATATTCCGAAAGTGTTTTCAATTATTGAACTATTTTGTGTATATATAAAGGTTTTTCATTATATATATCATCATCATTTATAATCTATCCTCTATTACATTCTTGACAAACTCAAACAACTTTATACAATATGTATACATCACTTAACTATTCGCGTTTAATAAAGACTTTGATATTTCGTCCGAAAAATTGAGATTCATTATTAAATTATAATTAATTAGAAATTATAAAAGGGACGAATTCATTTTTCACTTTAATTACCTTCAAGTTATTATGCCCCAATATCAAAGGATAATAGAAAATAAATTAACAATAGAAAAAAAATGCTTTCTGTATTTAAAAAAAATATAAATTCTAATAATAATAATAATAATAATAATTCAAAACTAAATTTTTGACCAAGTATATTTTCCCTTTGCAGAAAGGGAATTTTTTAATTTTTCTTGAAAAGTGAAAAAGAAAAATGTCAATTAAAAGTAAAATCCTGTTTGTTCATTAATAATATTCTCACGAGTGAAAAAATTTTAAATCCATCCAAATGGAATGTTTTACCGGGGAATTAAGAAAAAATTTTTTTTTCCAAATAGAGAAATAAATGTGTGAAAATAAATGTGCACTATAAATTTCCAGAAATCCCTCGTATATTTTTCTTTTACACTTTTTTTTCGTTTCAATGCAAATACAGGTTTCTTCATTACTTTTCTTGAATAGCCATCCAATTAAATGAATACTCAACTTATACTAGAAATTTTTTCTCCATGAATTTGCAAAAAAAAGAGAGAGAAAAAAGAAAATTATTCAACTCTTTAAAGGTATAATTTTACGATTTCGTCAGGTGAACCTCAACAAGTTAACATTTTGAATTTAAAGATTTAAAAGTTAAAAAATAAACTTTTACCATTTTTTGAAAGAGTATAAATATAATTTTTTTAATATTTATAAATTAAATTTATTTCTTAATTATTTAAATTACTCTTAATTATTTAATTTAATATTTGGAATTTATGGCACAATAAATATAGTACAAAATATTTTTATATTGTATTTTTTTACCTTTTGAATAAAAAAATACTGTAAATATTAATTAATCCACATACGAAATATTAAATATTGCATAAATATTTTCTTAAAAAAAAATACAAAAAGCAATTTTCTTTTTACAACGAAAAATCAATTCGTATAAAATAAATTTCATTAAAAACACATTTATTTTGGCAACTTGAATCTTTTTTGACATTTTTTATGTCAGCATTCAAAGTGTAAACGAAGTGCCACTGCCAGTGATGGAGATTGATACTGACATCCTTTCTCCAATAAGCAACTTGTCGAGGTCTCTACCTGTAAAATCTCAAGGGATTTCTAGAGAGATATCTATTGCAAAAAAAAAAAAGAATACTCTCTGTTATTGGATTTCTCCAACTAATGGAAAACCCAAAGCAAAATGCACCGATTACATTTTTAACTTTAAAAAAGAAATCAGAAAATTTTTTTTTTTTTATCACGCACAGAAAATTTTTTTACTTATATTCAAAAAGTTTTTCAATTCCCACTATATTGATAGTGAATTTTCTTTTGAACGAATAAGAAAAGTAAATAACAAAATGGTAAAAATTAAAAAAGTCATAAATCAAAATTTTTTTACCAAATCAACAAATAAATAAATAAAAAATAAATAAATATAAAAAATTAAAAATGAATAAAATAAAAATATAAACAATAAAAAATGTAAATAAATATTTCTATTTATTTATACGTTTTATTATTTAATACAACACTCGAAATTGCACAAGAATTATCAATCGAAATAGAAAATTTTTGAACGATTTATTTATATTTTTAATTATAATAATAAATAATAATTATTTCGATAAAGAAACAAAAATTATTTCGATACAGTAATAATAGTTATTTAATTACAGAAATAATAAATATTTAGATATGGAAAATAATAATTGTTTGGATACAGAAATAATAATTATTTTGAAAAAGAAATAATAATTATTTTCAAAAAGAAATAATAATTATTTCGAAAAAGAAATAATAATTATTTAGAGATAGAAATAATAATTATTTAGATATAGAAATAATAATTATTTAGAGATAAAAATAATAATTATTTTTAAGACAGAAATAATAATAATTATATTTGATGTCCAAGAGACGGGTGTAAAATTATAAATAATGTCGAGAGAAAAAACACTGCATTTAATTATACGTATGTATATACGGGATTTATCAACCGAATATGATTATAGGTGCGCAGATTCTAATTAAATTTTTATAGATGCTTTAATCCAGCGTCGGTGAGAATTTCTGTTTCATGCATAAACTAAATGTAAAATAATGTTTACAAGGGCGATAATTAAAAAGCAGCGTGAATATATATAGATTTAAAAAAAACTCTCTATTAATTCCGGAATTTAAAAAGGAAATAGGAATAATATAGAATCAGCCCTTATTATAATAAAAATAATTCCTCGTGAAAAAAATATCCATAATTTTTTTTTCTACATTTTTATTTATTCAAATTTTTATTTATTCAAAAGCGCTCATAAAAAGAGTAGATTTTTGTTTCAAATATTTTTAAAAAGATTTTTTTGTAATATTTTTAAATAAGATTATTTGTAATATTTTTAAAGAAGACTATTTGTCATACTTTTAAAAATATTTTTGTAAAATATTTTTTTTTTTGTAAAGAAACATTTTTTTAACTTTTATGCAATATTTCTAAATATAATCTTTCACCACAAAAAGTACACTTTCCAAATTGATTCAATTTTTTGCGAAAGAAATTTTTTTTTTTCAAATAAACCGTGAGAGTTGAATTTTAGAAATAGAGATAGAAATTGTAAACTAAAACCATAATTTTATTAACACAAACCGATTTACAAATATGGAAAAAAATTCTGTTTCGTTGAAAAATGTAATTTTATCATGCAAAAAAAAAAAATAAATAAAAACTATAAGAGCAACAAAAACGAAGAATAAAAAAGATTTTTTTCGATTAGAAATATAGAAACGAAATTAAACACAATGCCAAAAACGAAAAAGAAAAAAAGAAAATAATAAATTTTCCTCTATGCAAAACATTTTGAAAATAATTTCAAAATAAAATCTCACGAAACGAAAAAAATTCATCAAAACTGAAAGTACTCGCGAGAAATGAAAGTGAACAAAAGAAAAAAATCACTAGAAAATAAAAATGGAAAACAAATTGCTATCTTTGTAGCAAATGGAGAAAAAAAATTCTTTCAACTGTGGAAATAAAACTGAAAAAAAATCCAGGAGGAAAAAATCCTATGAGAAGAAAATTCGTTCAATAATATTGAAAAGAAGAAAAAAAACCGTTTCTATAATTTTCGGAAAAGAAAAAAGACGTCATTGAATATTTGCGAAAAAAAAAATATTGCTACTGAATATTTTCGAAGGAAAAAAAATTGCCACTGAATATTTTTGAAGAAAAAAAAACCCTCAATGAATAATTTTCGAAGTAGAAAAAAAACCGCACTGAATAATTTTAGAAAGAAGGAAAAAAATCCACTGAATAATTATGGAAAGAATAAAAAAAACCTTTCCTATAATTTTGGAAAAAGAAAAAAACCCACTGAATAATTTTACGAAATAAGAAAAAAGTCGGAGGATTAATTGTGCGAAAAAGAAAAAAATCCACTGAATAATTTTGGAAAGAAGAAAAAAAAACCTCTTGAATAATATTTTGCAAAGAAGAAAAAAAAATCTCTTGAATAATTTTGCAAAGAAGAAATAGAAATTCGCTCGTGAAACCAATTAAAAAATTTTGCAAAAAAGAGAAAAAAAACTGTTGAATAATTTTTTTTTTCTTTTTGGAAAGAAGACTTTCGAAAACATGGTGAAAAAAGCATATTTATCGTAAAATAACAATTTGTTGTGCGTAATATATTGATTGCAAAATGAAATGCAAAATATTAAATGAAACTCAATGAGTTGCCCATGCTGCCGGAACGTGTTCGTGGCACAACTTGATCAGTGAAACGGATATTTATTTGCGTGACTGCCATATTTCCAGTGAGAAATTGGGCTAAAGCATTCACACCATCTCCTGGTCTGCGGTCAAATGGATAACCCATGGGACGTGCATCCGGATATTTGCTGTCCCTTATACCACAGAAACTTGCCGCGTCATTGCAACTTCCGGCTTCATTTTGCACAATCTGAATATACATTATTTTTCATTTTCAAAAATTTCTCCCAAAAAAATTTTCTCTAAAAAAAACAACGAAGCGCCTTAAAAAGCAATGAACAAGCAAAATGGACAAAATAAAATATCAAATAAAATTTAAACTAAAATAAAATGAAAAATAAAAAAAGGAAAGAAACGAAAAAAAGGAAATAAAAAATAAGAAAGAAAATAAGAAATAAAATAGCAAAATTAAAAGTAAAAAAGTAAAATAAACCAAAAATATATTATAAAATAAAATAAAATGAAAAATAAAAGAAAAAAGAAAAGAAAAAGTTAAATGAAAAATAAAAGAAAATGAAAAAAAAATAAAAAATAAAAAAGCGAACTTAAAAGAAAGTTTAAAATTCCAAAGAAAATAAAAAAGCAAAATAAGCAAAATATATTATAAACCAAAATAAAATGAAATAAAAGAAAAAAGAAAAGAAAAGAAAAAGTTAAATAGAAAAACAAAAGAAAATGAAAAAGAAAATAAAAAGGAGAAATTAAAAGTAAGAAATAAAATACAAAAGAGAATAAAAAAGCAAAATTAAAAGTAAAAAGCAAAATAAATAAATTAAAATATAAAACAAAAGAAAATGAAGAAGGAAATAAAAAAATAAAAAAGCGAATTAAAAAGAAAGAAATAAAATACAGAAGAAAATAAAAAAGCAAAATGAATAAAAGAAAAAAGAAAAGAAAAAGTTAAATAAAAATAGGAGAAAATGAAAACGAAAATAAGAATGAAAAAAGCAAAATTAAAAGTAAGAAATAAAATACAGAAGAGAATAAAAAAGCAAAATTAAAAGTAAAAAAGTAAAATAAACCAAAAATATATTATAAACTAAAATAAAAGAAAAAAGAAAAGAAAAAGTTAAATGAAAAATAAAAGAAAATAAAAAATAAAAAAGCGAAGTTGAAAGAAAGAAATAAAATTCCAAAGAAAATAAAAAAGCAAAATAAGCAAAATATATTATAAACCAAAATAAAATGAAATAAAAGAAAAAAGAAAAGAAAAGAAAAGAAAAGAAAAGAAAAGAAAAGAAAAGAAAAGAAAAGAAAAGAAAAGAAAAGAAAAGAAAAGAAAAGAAAAGAAAAGAAAAGAAAAGAAAAGAAAAGAAAAGAAAAGAAAAGAAAAGAAAAGAAAAGAAAAGAAAAGAAAAGAAAAGAAAAGAAAAGAAAAGAAAAGAAAAGAAAAGAAAAGAAAAGAAAAGAAAAGAAAAGAAAAGAAAAAAAAGAAAAGAAAAGAAAAGAAAAGAAAAGAAAAAAAAAAAAGAAAAGAAAAGAAAAGAAAAGAAAAGAAAAGAAAAGAAAAGAAAAGAAAAGAAAAGAAAAGAAAAGAAAATGAAATAAAAGAAAAAAGAAAAGAAAAGAAAAAGTTAAATAAAAAATAAAAGAAAATGAAAAAGAAAATAAAAATAAAATAGCGAAATTAAATAAAAGAAATAAATTACCAAAGAAAATAAGAAATAAAATAGCAAAATTAAAAGTAAAAAAGTAAAATAAACAAAATATATTATAAACTAAAATAAAATGAAAAATATAATAAAAGAAAAAAGAAAAGAAAAAGTTAAATAAAAAATAAAAGAAAATTAAATATAAAAGTGCGAAATGAAAAGTAAGAAATATAATACAAAAGAAAATAAAAAAAGCGAAATTAGAAGTAAAAAATTGGAGTAAACAAAATATTATTATAAACCAAAATAAAATGAAACATGAAAGAAAAGAAAAAAGAAAAGAAAATAAAGAGAATAAAAAAAAGAAAATAAAAAAGAAAATAAGAAAGAAAAAAGCGAAATTACAAGAAAGAAATAAAATACAAAAGAAAATACAAAAAATTATTAAGAAAATTTAAAAAAAGCGAAATTAAAAGTAAGAAATAAAGTACAAAATAAAATAAAAAATAAAAAGGCAAAATTAAAAGTAAAAAGTAAAATAAATGAAATAAAATAGAAAACAAAAGCAAATGAAAAATAAAATAAAAAATAAAACAAAAAATAAAAATTGAAAAATTAAAAGTAGAAAAAAAATAAAAACAAATTTTCATAAATCAAATTTCCCAAAAAATTAATAACTGCATAAAAAAATAATTAATTAAAATATTAATTTCTGTATAAATTACAGAAAAAAAATATTCTTTTTGCCCTAAAGACATTTCATCTATATATATTGAATTATTTGCAAAAAAAAAGAAGCAGCAAATTAAAAAAATAAATAAATCTTTTATTTTCTCATTATTTTCAATCGACAATAATAATTATTGTGCAAAGCGTTGATCTATTGTTATAAATTGCATAAAATTTCGATTAAATACCTCGTCAGCTTGAATATTGGAAACCATGACAAATAAGTCCATGGGAAAACCGCCTTTGTTTCCTTTTGGTAGCAGCATGTGTTGTGGCCATCCGCATCCACACAAGTTGAACTGCTCCAAAGCTGGTCCGCCACTTGGTCTATTCTGATCATCAATATTGCGGAAAGTTCTCTCGAAGGGAATCGTTACCGACGACTGCGTTGAATTTCGTTCAATTTTGTTCTCCCCCGGTTTCACTGCAAGAAAAAGAACACACAAAAACCTTATAAATAAATAAATAATAAATTAATAATAACTTAAACAATAAATAAATAGCTATTTATTTATTTTTAAATAAATAAATTAAATAAATAAAAAATTGTTATTTATTTATTTTTTATTTCTAGTTATTTATTTAAGTAATAAAAAAATTTAACTATAAGTAGTAAATAAATAATAAATAATAAAATAAAATAACTATAAATGACAAATTAGTTATTAATAAATTCGAAAATAACAAATAAATAACTATAAATGATAAATTAGTAATAAATAAAAAATTATAAGTAATATAAAAATAATGTTAATTACAGAGGCCGCTAATTAAATAATGAAATTAATTAACATACAAATTATAAATTGATGTAACATTCAATATTAACCGAACATTATGAAAACAAACAAAAATTCAATATTCACAAACATAATTTGGCCAAATTGAATTATAAAATACAATAATGCGAAAACTGATAAATTTACATAATTCAGTAAATATTGGATTCCTAATTAAATTCATTAATAAATGAAATTAATAAAAATACGAGAAAAATTGAAAATAAAAAAAAATTAATAATGGAATCAAATTAAAAAAAGAAAATGAATAATATTCTCAATTCTCAATATATAGGTACAATATTCATACATATTTATTAAAAATTTAAAATAATCATAGAAACGAAATGATTCAGTCGAAAATGAAGATAATTCTACAGATATGATCTATGAATTTATTCATCAACATTCAAGCGTCGAGGAATGATAGTGAAAAATTTATAAGGCCATAAAAATGTTATCACAACGAATTTTTTTTATTTCCGCATTATCACAGTATTTCTTGTTTCTATTTAAAGTTTGAATTGAAATTTTTTACCACACTGTATTTTTATTTATCCATTGATCCATTTTTAAAAAAATTTTTTTTTAATAATAAACGTTGTTCAAATGTTGAAAATTAAAAAATTAGAATTTATTTCAATAAACAAATAAATAAATAAAATACGAATTAAAAATTTATTCCATTTGTGGAAAAAAAATTATCAGTGAGAAACTAAATATATTTCTAAAATTTATTTCATTAAATAAATAAACAAATAAATAAATTACGAATTAAATGATTATTCCATTTGTTGAAAAAAAAAATTCGCAAGGAGAAACTAAATATATTTCTAAAATTTATTTCAACTTTAATTTAATTAATTTAATTGATAATTGATTAAAAATAATTTTTTATGATCGAAATTTATCATTTTAATTCACGTTCATAGAAATCTCGCTGCAAAATTCAATATCGCTTTTTAGAAACACATGTTTTTAACGACGAGAATCCGCTTTTTAGGTGTTTTTTTTTTAAATCCAAAGTGAACCTTTATTTCAACAGGATAATAAACCCTGTTTCGACTCAGTGAGCACGTCGAATAAAACTTGTTTGACAGATTTCCGAATTGAAATTCTTGTTTCATGTGTTGAAACAGATAAAGAATTAGATTTTTCTTTTGATGCCGATATCCTTGATATTTTGCGAACAATACAAACGATCATAAAAAAATTTATTTTATACAATTTTCTCTGCTTTTGTAAATTTTTCTCTTATTTTTCTTTTTTTTATAAAAACACAAGTTTCATAATTTATCATTTTTCACTCAAGTAAATATTATTCTAAATCAAATTTATTGCGAAAAAATATTTAGACAGAAAAATAGTAGAAAGAAAAAAACAAGGCATTTGCTTCTGAAAAATTAATTGTTCGATAAAAAATAAATTAATAAATAAATTAATAAATAGAAAATAATAAATAAAACATAAATTAATAAATTAATTAATAAATAGAAAATAATAAATAAAACATAAATTAATAAATTAATAATCAATTACTAAATAAAACGATAAATTACTCAAGAATGGGAAATTAATGTAAAAAGGTAATTTTTAAAACCGGAAATAAAAAAAAAATATGTAAATATTTTAAGCATCTTTTTAAAACAACAAAAAATAACAAAAATACAAAAAATAGTAACAAAAGAAGAATTAATTACTAATTACAACAACAAATTACTAAAGAATGAAAAATTAATATTAAAAAATAATTTTTTGAAAAGGTAACAAAAAAAGTGTAAATATTTATAGCGATTTTTAAAACAGAACAAAAAGTAAAAAAATAAAAGAAAATATTAATAAATAAAGAATTAATTACCAAAGAAAAAAATAATTTACTAAATAAAACGACAAATTACCAAAGAATGAAATAATAATTCTCATAAAGAATTTTATCGAAATGTTATTACAATTTTTTACAATAATTCAATTCTTTTGAGAAATTTTATGAAAATTGTATTAACACCTATTAGTTTAAATAATTCAAAGTATGTAATTAAAATTCAATTAAAAATATTTGAATTTCTCTAAACAAATTTTATCAAAATTTTTTTAAATTATACATATACAATTTTTGAAATTAAAATTCTCCTCTACATCAATTATTTTTAATAGTTTATTAAAATTGCATTAAAAATAATTAAAATTTTGCGAAAAATGTTATTCAAATTTTTGAACATAATTAAATTGTTTCGAAAAATTTTTTTTTTAAATTTTGAAAAAAATTCAATTCAATTTAATAATTTAATTCTTTCGAGCAATAATTTTATTTTATTCAAGAAAATAATTGAACTCCTACGAGGAATTTTATTATTTATGAAAATGATTGAAATTCTAGAGAAGAAATTCATTTAACTTTTTTTAAAAAATAAATAATTATAATTTATGAGTAAATAATTGAATACCGGGAAAGAATTAGCACCTAAAAATAATTAAATTATTGCGAAAAATTTTATTCAAATTTTTGAAAATAATTGAATTGTTTTGAAGACTTTTAATTAAATATTTCGAAAATAATTCGATTCTTTCGAGCAATTGAATTTTATTAATGAAAATAATAATTGAACTCCTACAAATAATGTTAATGTTTAGGAAAATAATTGAATTCTTAAGAATTTAATCCAAATTTTTGAAATTCTAATTAAATTTTTTTTAAGCATTTCTTTGAATTTTTTTTAAATATTAGAGATTCTTTAATAATTTCCTAGAATTATTTTTTTTTATTTTGATTTTCGTCAATTAATCAATTATTAATATTATTAATTATTTATTAATATTTATTAATATTTATTATTTTTAATATTTTACTAAAATTGCATTGAAAATAATTGACATTGTGGCGAAGAATTTTATTATTTACGAAAATAATTGGATTCTTTCGAAGAATTTTAATATTTATGAAAATAATTGAATTTTTACTAAAAATCGAAAAATGTTTATCAAATTTTTGAAAAGAATTTAATTTTGTCGAAGAATTTTTATTAAAAATTTTGAAAATAATTCAATTCTTTCGAGAGGAATTGAATTTTATTCATGAAAATAATTAAACAAAAAAATATTGAATAGATAAAGAATTAATTACCTAACAAAAGTTACTAAATAAATCGACAAATTACTACAGAATGAAAAAACAATATTAAAAAATAATTTCTTGGAAACGGTAATAAAAAAACAAAAGATGTGTAAATATTTACAGTGATTTTTGAAGGAGAACAATAAGTAACAAAAATGCAAAATATATTAATAAATAAAGAATTAATTACTGAACAAAAGAATAAATTACTAAATAAAACAAAAAATTACTAAAGAATGAAAAATTAATATAAAAAAATAATTTTTTTGATGAAACAGTAATAAAAAGAAAGAACAAAGTGTAAAAAATTTACAGCATTTTTTAAAACAGAACAAAAGAGTAGCAAAAAAAAAAAATAAAAACTTGCAACTTACGGGACACTTGAAATTTGTCCATTTCGATCATCAAGCCTCGTTGATTTTCCAGAGTGAATGGAAGTCCTCTCTCGTCCAACTTTGGGGCAATAAAAATTCTCACTGTTCCCCGTTTAATGGCATTCGTTTTATTGTTTACGACAATATTGTATTTGAAATCAGCATGATTTAAATGAGTGAAACGAACGTAAATTGGTCCACGGGGTGTGAAGTCCATTCCACGTGACAAATCAACGTCACTTTTCGTCCAATAAGTCGATAACGTATTGACCGGCACATTTGGAGCTTGGACACTGATCCCTTTAATTTCAACTCCCGGATAATCCAACTAAAAAACAAAAACAAGCAAAACAAAATTTTTAATAAATCAAATATCTACTTCATCTCGGATATAGTTTTTAATTTTTCAATTTATATTTATATACATTTGAATATGTATTATGTAAAAAAAAAACAAAAAATAATAAATAATACCTGTTGATTACTGTACGGTTGCAGGGTTCTCTTGTGCTCCACAAACACCGTATTGATGAAAGCGTGATACGCAAAGAATATCGGATCTCTCATTGCGGTGGCTGGATCTCCCATTATACTGAAAGATTCCTGAAAAATAAAAAAAATATTGTACAATTTCAATTTCATATGGGAAAATTTTTTTCCCATGTTCCAATTTTCAATGAAAAAAAATTATTATGACAGAAACTATTGTTTAATTTTTTTTTTATTATTAGAATTAAATGTTTTCCTTTGGATTGAAAATATTACTAAAATATTGAAAACTAGCAAAACTACTGAAACTGAAATTTTCGTTGCCATTGTTTTACTTTAAAAGATTTGCTTTTTAAAATTTAATCAGAAAATTCTTCATTTTTTAAAAAATATAATTTTTCTAACAGTTTTTCTTTAAATTTAATTATTTGAACAACTCGTATAGAAATCGACAAGATATTTGGCGATATACTAACAGTAACTTGAATATGTAAGATATTTTTGATCAAATAATTAAACTTCCCATTGGAAATAAATTTATTTAAAATTTTTTTTAAATTCAATTATTTTCCAAATTTTTAATTAGAATTCTTCAAAAATACAATTATATTTCAAAATAGTTTTTAAAAGTAAAATTTTAATAATTTAAATTCTTCTGTTTCTTAAATTTTTTAATAATATATTTAATTAATTTTTAAAAATAGTGTATTTATAGACGAATTTTACTCAAAAGCAGTAAAAAAAATTGAATTTTGGAAAAATTATAAATAATTGCATAAATTCAATTATTTTCAAAAGTAATCAAATTCTTTTCAAAAATTCAATTATTTAGAAAAATTTTAATAAAAATCTTGGCAAAATTTCAATTATTTTCAAAAACTTTTTGTCAAAATTTCAATTATTTTCAAAAAATTTCCTCAATTTCATATGAATTCTATTATTTACAAATTTTTTTTACAAATTTCTTCGCAATAATTTAATTATTTTCAATAAATAATCAGATTGTTTACAGGGATTGAATTATTTTCATAAATAATAAAATTCTTCTCAGGAATTCAATTATTTTCATAAATAAAACTAATCGTAGAATTTCAATTATTTTTAATACAATTTTAATCGAATTCCTCGAAAAATGTAATTTTTCTTAACAATTTAAATTAAAAACGTCAAAAGAAATCAATTATTTAAAAATGTTTTTGATAAAATTCTTTATGAGAATTCAATTTTAAGAAATATTTAATTATTCAATAAATTATTTATCTTTGTATCTTAATAATTGAATGCTCGTATAGAATTTTCTAATAAAAATTGATTTAAAAATTCATTTTAGTTAAAATTTTAGATTTCAATATTTATTATTCAAATTATTTAAATATTCAAATAATATTTGAATATTAAAACATAGCATGAATTTTAAGAAATAATTGAATTTTGAAAAGGTTTCAAATTAAATTCTTTGAAAATCTTAATTTTTCATATTTTTAACTAACAATTGTGTGGAATTAATTATTTTAAAAAAGTTGAATTGAATTTTTTTCTGAAATTACTTGAAGTCTTTTTTTTAATACGTATTCAATTGAAGAATTTCTGAATAATTGAAATTTCGTAAAATTGAATTGCAAACAAATGGATTTGAAAATTCTCAAAGAACTTTTTCAAAAATTATTAAAAATAATTGATTTAAAGAAGAATTTTATTTAAAAATTCTAGAAAATAATAATTGAATTAAAATGATGAAAATAATTTTGAAAAAGTTGCAGTAACTCGTTTATCTTTAATTTATTATAAAACAAATGAAGAAACATGAAGATTTCTTCATGTTTTATAATAAATATTCTTATAAGTTGTTAAATTTCAAAAAGGTTTGAATTTGAAATTCTTGAAAATCTTGATTCCTGTGGAAAAATAATAATGATTAAATATTTATTTAGAAAAGAAGTTATTGATGTTTTCGAATAATTTTACAATCGTTTTCAACAAATAGAAATTTTGTAAATATTTTTTCCAAAATATATTTAAAATTTCTTAAATAAAATTTGATTTATAACATTTTTTTTTTTACTTAAAACTTGTACTTTGTTAATTGTAACTGAGAAGCAGAAAATGTGCAAAATATTTTCTACTTTCTAATTTTATTTTTCCAACAATTTTTAAATTTTTTTTTAGAAAAAACAATTTTGATTTGTCAAACAATTAAGTTTTTCATATTAAAAAAAGGACAATATTTTGCATGATTTACATTTGTTAATTACCAAAAACGACTGTTTCAAAATGCTAATTTTTTTAGAAACAAAGAAATATTTAAAATATTAAAAATATTACTAAAAATTAAAAAAATGTTACTAAAAAATAATTAAAATATTACTAAAAATAAAGAAAAAATTTATTAAAATATGCGCAGTGAATTGAACTTCGATTTATTAAAATAATAACCCAAATTTCAAATTAGCTCTATTTTATTACATCGAATTTGAATTGAGAATACATTTTAATATTCTCTGTCCTTTATATTCAGAATCAAAATTTTAACGAACAAATATTTTTACATCAATTTAACTGTTCAGTAAATTCAACATTTTTCTGGAAATAGAAATTGAATTTACAGCGACTGTATCAAAGCCAAAGGCAACATATGTCAATTGACCGCAGAATAACAGGTGTCGCTTTACTTCGCCGTTGCAATAAATGATTTTTGCAATGAAATTCTTTTTTCCTTATTTTCGATTTCAGTATATATTGGAAAGAAAATTTTCCTCCATAAATTTTTTGTTTGCAGTTTATTTTCATAATCTTTAAAAATCAAAATTTTCGAAAATAAATTACTTGTTTCAAAGAATATTTAAAAATAGAGTTTAAAAGAAAATAAATCTCAAAGTATAGTTTTTCAAAATATAATTGAATTTTTTTAGGAAATATTTTATTCAAATTGTACTGAAAATAATTGAATTCTTGCAATTTATTTTCTTAATCTTTAAAAATCAAAATTTTTGAAAATAAATTACTTGTTTCAAAGAATTTGACAAAAGACTTTAAAAAAAAAAATTTCAGTTTTTCTAAATAATTGAAATTTTCTCGAGAAGTTTTATTTAAATTGTATTTAAAATAATTCAATTTTTGCGAATAATTTTATTGAAATCTGGGTCGAAAATAATTAAATTCGTGCAAAGAACTTTATTAAAATTTTTGAAAATAATTATTCAAATGATTCGAATAATTTTATTAAAAATGTATTTGAAATTTTTGAAAATAATTGAATTCTTTAAACGAATTTAATTAAAATTGAATTGATACCAATGAAATTTTTTCCAGAAATTTAATATAAATTGTTTAAAAAATAATATTGAATTTTTGTAAAAAAAAATTTTCTCAAATTCTTGAAAATAATTTAATTATCATACAGAATTTTATCAAAATTTTTAAAAATAATTGAATTCTTTTGAAAAATTTTATCAAAATTGCATTAACTAATAATTTTATTGCCTAATTATCAAGTTCTGTCTAGGATTCTAATTAAAATTGTATTAAAAATATTTGAATTCTTCTAAACAAATTTTATCAAAATCTTTGAAAATAATTCAATTCTTTCGAGGAATTCAATTTTATTCATGAAAATAATTGAACTTCTACAAAGAATTTTGTTCTTTATGAAAATAATTGAATTCTTTAGAAGAAATTTATCAAAAAATTTTGAAATGATTGGAAAAATTTTATTAAATAAAGGTATTTGAAATTTTTGAAAATGATTTAATTCTTTCGACGAATAAACAATTAAATTCTTTCAAGGAATTTAATTAAAATTGTATTTATAAAAGTCTAACATTAAATTTTTTGTAAAAAAAAATCTACCTAATTCTTGAAAATAATTTAATTCTCATAAAGAATATTATCAAAATTGTATTACAATTTTTTTAAATAATTGAATTCTTTTGAGAAATTTTATAAAATTTGTATTAAATCTAATATAGTTTTAATAATTCGAGGTATGTAATTGAAATTAAATTAAAAATATTTGAATTTCTCTAAACAAAATTTATCAAAATTTTTTAAAACTCTATTTCAATTCTTTTGAAGAATTTATTAGATTTTTTTTTATTTTTAATATTTTATTATAATTGCATTAAAAATAATTGAATTTTTGCGAAAAATGTTATTCAAATTTTTGAAAATAATTGAATTGTTTTGAAGAATTTTTTTTTAATTTTGAAAAGAATTCAATTCAATTTAATAATTTAATTCTTTCAAAGAATAATTTAGTTTTTTTCATGAAAATAATTGAACTCCTACGAGGAATTTTATTATTTACGAAAATAATTGAAATTATTGAAATGAAATTCATTTAACTTTTTGAAAATAATAAATAATTATAATTGATAAGTAAATAATTGTATACCGAGAAAGAATTAGCACCTAAAAATAATTAAATTATTGCGAAAAATGTTATTCAAATTTTTGAAAATAATTGGTTTGTTTTGAAGAATTTTATTAAATATTTTGAAAATAATTCGATTCTTTCGAGAAATTGAATAATTGAATTCTTAGAAAGAATTTTATTAAAATTTTTGAATATTTTAATTAAGCTATTTTCATGAATTTTTTTTAAATAATAGAGATTCTTTAATAACACAGGCACACAAAAAAAAAAGTGTCGTGGCCGAGACACTACAGTAGTATATTCCCATGTATTTTTGGCCGCTGAATCCGAATCTGAAGTCCGAATGCTCAAATTGGTTCTTTTTTTTGAGTTATACTCAAAAAACGACTCAAAACACGAATTTGAACCACAAAAATTAAAAATTTTTTTTGTGACATGACAATAGCATATTTCCATGTATTTTTTCCCGCTGAATCCGGATTCGAAGTCAGAATTGACAGATGTGCTCAAAATTATGAGCTAAACTCAAAAATCGACTCAAAAAACCGAATTAAAATGACGAAAATGAAAAATTTTTTCTGTGACATTGCAAAAGTATATTCCTATGTATTTTTGCATGCTGAATCCGAATTCGAAGTCAAAATTGACAGATTTGCTCAAAATTTTGAGATAAACTCAAAAAACCACTCAAAAAAAGACTCAAAAAACCGAATTAAGATGAAAAAAAATTTTTATGACACTACACTACTATATTCCCATGTACTTTTTCCCGCTGAATCCGAATTCGCAGTCAGAATTGACAGATTTGCTCAAAATTTTGAGATAAGCTCAAAGAACTGATAAGAAAAGCGATTTAAAATAAAGAAATGGAAATTTTTTGCTATGACACTACATTACAGTATTTCCATATATTTTTACACTCGGATCTCGCATTTGAAGTCAGAATTATTGTAATGGCTCAAAATTTTGAGACACACAAGAAAATCTGTTAAGTTACAAAAATTAAAGTCAAGAAACTCTACTTTTCTTGCTAGTACACTACATTAGTATATTCTCATGTTTTTACATCTGCTTCTAAATTCAAAGTTAAAATTATTAAATTGGCTCAAAATTTTAAGTTAAATCCAAAAATGCTCAAAATTTAATTTAATGCAAAAGAGTTCATTTTTTTGGTATTCGGTAGTGTATTCTGCCGTCCTTTTTAAAAAAGACACTATCTACATTTTAGCTCAATCGGAGATATTGAAGGAAACGCGTTTGCATCTGGATCTCTTAATAAAATTAAAAATTTTGTAAACAAACTTATGTTCTTGACTAATTCGGACACGCTCTTTTCATTGGTGCAAAAAAAAATTATTAATTTTAATTATTTATTAATAAAACTGTAGATAGTGCACATTTTTTATCCAAAAATTATGGAGAATACATGAAAAGTGCACTATGTGGTAGATAGTACGTTTAAAATTGCTTTGTCGGTCCACTTTCCTGTTTAAAGCGTCACCATCTACATTATTTTATAACACAATCTTTTATTTCTGTTATATTTTTATTATTATTTTATATTTTATTTTATTTATAATTATATTATATTTTTTAATTTTGAAAATTTTAAACGAAAAATGACGAACAATAGAGGGGCTGATAGTAAAAATGGTTTATAATAATAATAATGGAAGCAAAAGTAGAATAAGTGACTTGAGAGCAAAAACGGGTGAAAATGATTATGTAATTTCTTGATAAATTAATTATATTAATGCTTAAAAAATATTGTCAATAATAAAAAAACTTATTTTATTTGAATTAATATTTTGTAATTATTATAATTAATTTATCAAGAAATTACACAATCATTTTAATCTGTTTTTTCTTCTAACTCACTTATTCTACTTTTGCTCCCGTTATTATTTTAAACCATTTTTACTATCAGCCCCTCAATACATAAATTTTATTTACCATTATAAGCTATAACTATATTTTATTTGATTATTATGTTCTGCATGAAATTTTTATTAAATTAAATGTTAACTTTACAAAAAGAATAATTAAAATTGCTTTTAATTTGCATTAAATATATGTGTTAATACAAAATAAAAGCTTTATTTGCAAATTATTGTATTATTTTTATTTTATTTGCATAATTAAACTTGTAGATAGTGCTCTCTCTCGCGGAAAGTTAACCAAAGTTCGAGAAAAATATGTACGAAAAACGTCACTATGTACATAGTTCTCTACTTTTGTGACTTTTGAGACCAGTTTACTGACTAACCTATGTACATAGTGCTCGTGAATCAGGATTTCAGGGGTCAAGTGGGTTGAAAATCCTGAAAATTTTGTAGATAGGTCGTCTCCTTCTGCAGATAGTGACACTTTAAAAAATATTTCTCGAAAATCTCTGTAGATAGTTTAATTGACCGCTAATTATCTTCTAATCTAATTAAAATTTTCAATTACGAATACGACTATTAGATTCGTCTTTTCATTACGAATCCAACGGTATAAAAAACTCATTTTTCATAAAATATGTAGATAGTGCCTTTTTTAAACTGGACGGCAGTATTCTCATGAATTTTATATACGCTGAATACAAATTCGAAGTTAGAATTATCAGAATGACATAAAATTTTTTAGAACTCAAACCCTGGTTACAGGTACAAGCATGCATGTTTTTGAGCACTTTTAATGAAATCCAAAATTTTGAGCCACTTTGAAAATTCTGACTTTGGAATCACAGTGAAAAAATACATGGGAATACACTAGTGTAGTGTCATAGCAAAAAATTTCCTTTATTCATATTAAATTACATTTTTATCAGTTTTTTGAGTATATCTCAAAATTTTGAGCAAATCAGTCAGAAATCTGTCAATTCTGACTTTAAATGCGAGATCCGATATGGAAATACTGTAATGTAGTGTCATAGCAAAAAATTTCCATTTCTTTATTTTAAATCGCTTTTTTTATCAGTTCTTTGAGCTTATCTCAAAATTTTGAGCAAATCTGTCAATTCTGACTGCGAATTCGGATTCAGCGGGAAAAAGTACATGGGAATATAGTAGTGTAGTGTCATAAAAAATTTTTTTCATCTTAATTCGGTTTTTTGAGTCTTTTTTTGAGTGGTTTTTGAGTTTATCTCAAAATTTTGAGCAAATCTGTCAATTTTGACTTCGAATTCGGATTCAGCATGCAAAAATACATAGGAATTTACTTTTGCAATGTCACAGAAAAAATTTTTCATTTTCGTCATTTTAATTCGGTTTTTTGAGTCGATTTTTGAGTTTAGCTCATAATTTTGAGCACATCTGTCAATTCTGACTTCGAATCCGGATTCAGCGGGAAAAAATACATGGAAATATGCTATTGTCATGTCACAAAAAAAATTTTTAATTTTTTTGGTTCAAATTCGTGTTTTGAGTCGTTTTTTGAGTATAACTCAAAAAAAAGAACCAATTTGAGCATTCGGACTTCAGATTCGGATTCAGCGGCCAAAAATACATGGGAATATACTACTGTAGTGTCTCGGCCACGACACTTTTTTTTTTTGTGTGCCTGTGTAATTTCTTAGAATTATTTTTTTTATTAAGATTTTACTCCAAATCAATTATTTTTAATATTTTATTAAAATTGCATTGAAAATAATTGACATTGTGGTGAAGAATTTTATTATTTACGAAAATAATTGGATTATTCTTTCGAAGAATTTAAATATTTATGAAAATAATTGAATTTTTGCTAGAAATCGAAACATTTTATTCAAATTTTTAAACAGAATTGAATTTTGTCGAAGAATTTTATTAAAAATTTTGAAAATAATTCAATTCTTTCGAGAGGAATTGAATTTTATTCATGAAAATAATTGAACTCCTCCGAGGAATTTTATTATTTATGAAAATAATTGAAATTGTTGAGAAGAAATTCATTTAACTTTTTTAAAATAATAGGTAAATAATTATACTTGATAGGTAAATAATTGAATTTTTTTAAATTTGGAATCTGTAATTACTAAAAAAAATTGAAAATATTTAAAAAGAATTGTAATTTACATAAGAAAAATAAATTGAATGTCGCGTTTCGTGCTCGTAACATTTTCTACTGTAATTAATAAATTTTGATTTTATTTTTTTTTCAAATTTCTTTACTTATATTCTATTCTTATTTTTTATTTTTTAAAAATATTTTTCTGTGTTTTAAGAAACGATAAATAAATATAATATGAAAAAAAAAATTTTTTCCTAAAGAATTTAGTAATTCTTAAATTTATAAATTTATTTATTTTCTATTTTTATTTTTTATTTTTTAAAAATATTTTTCTGTATTTTAAGAAACGATAAATAAATATAATATGAAAAAAAAAATTTTTCCTAAAGAATTTAGTAATTCTTAAATTTATAAATTTATTTATTTTCTATTTTTATTTTTTATTTTTTAAAAATATTTTTCTGTATTTTAATAAACAATAAATAAATATAATATGAAAAAAAAAATTTTTTTCCTAAAGAATTTAGTAATTCCTAAATTTATGAACGTTGAGCTATGATATAAATAATAATTTATTACCAAATATCGATGATCAGGATCGTGGGCGAATGAAATGGCCACATGACCCATGTTATGAAGGTCACCATAAAGTTTTGGATTTGGACTGAGAATTGATGACTCCATTAGATTACCAAGAATATCGATGCCGTCCTTTTCGTTGAGGGGAACTCTATCGCCCCTTCCATTAACAACAGAGCCCGTGTGAATTGCCTCATAAATACGATCTCTAAATCTTTCCAAAGTTTGAATGTCAAAAGTCACTTGATCGGCTTGCCTGCTAATATCCTTGAGAAGAGTGCCACTAGGACGCGCTGGCCATGTTCTACTCGCAATTTGTGAATCCAATTTTGGAAAATATCCTTCTGGAATTGGTTCACGCCAATTGTTGAAACGTCTCACTTGACTTAAATTATTTGACAAGCGCTCCGCGTTGTATCTATAAAGAAATAAGGAAACAGAAAGCAAACAATAAATTAAAAACATAAATTTAAACAAATTAAACATAAATTCTTTTCACAATACAATTTTTTTTTGCATTTTATTCATTATAAAAAAGTTTTTAAAGGAGAAAATAATTTTCTCCACTTGAGAACGCCAAGGCCGCCGCTAGGTGGCGAGAGAAATTCCCAGAAATAACTAAACTGCCCCCTAGCGGTGACCTTGGCGTTCTCAGGTGGAGAGTATCGTCTCTATATTGAATCTCGTTTTAAAAAAATTAATTTTTGGCATTTTCAATCGAAATAAAAAATTAATTTATAAAAATAATAGCTAAATAGTGTCGAACGTGAGTCCGAGGCCTAGTTTGTAATTTTATTAATTCTTAAATATTGAGTACAGAGTGTATTTTTCGTTTCGCCGATTTCAAAGTTCGGAAATTGGCAATTTTATACAAATATATATAGATAGTAAAATTTGCGGTATATATATACGTATATAATTCGCCTAGAGTGGAATTATACTCGAGTACATATTGGTTAAGAGGAAGTTAATCCCGAAAGATTCGATACTTGCAGTCTTGTGGTAAAATGTATTATCAGGCAGCAATCTAATCTGAATTTGCTCCGTTATGATTATCTCAATAATTTGGAAACTTTCTATTATAAAATCAATAAACTCATAATGAACGCAATAACTGTGTGAAACTAATTAAATTATTTCCAAAAGAAAAAAATTATTTATTTATTTTGTTTTGTAATTAAATTACCTACTTTCATAATTATTTAACTATTCTATTATTTAACTATTTTATTTATTTATCCAATTATTCAATTTAAATAATTTAGATATTCAATTTTATTTATTAATTCCATTAATTTATTTATTCAATCAATATTAATATTAATATTTTATTAATTAAAAGTTAATAATTCAAAATTCACTTTATTATTTTTAAGTTCATTAAAACTATTTAAATATTTTATAGCTAATCGAACAATTTTTTAAATTCAAATATTAAATCAGGGTTTGCCACAAAAATTTAATTTTGTTTTTCCCTGATTTCTAGAAAAAATTTTCACTCTTTCCATGACCCTAAATAATATTCTGATTCACTCTAAAAATATTATCAGATATTCAAAAAAATGTTCTATTACATTTATTAACGAATTTCTTTAATTGTAAAATTATCCAAAAACATCAATAACTTCATTTTTAAATAAATATTTAAATATTATTATTTTTCCAAATTATTTTCCTCATTTCAAATTAATTATTATTTTCTAGAAATTTTAACTAAAATTCTTCCTGAAATCAATTATTTTCAATAATTTTTGAAAAAGTTCTTTGAGAATTTTCAAATCCATTTATTTGAAATTCAATTTTGCAAAATTTTGATTATTCGGAAATTGTTCAATTAAATATACCTGCGTTAAAAAATAAAAACTTCAAATAATTTCAAAGAAAATTAAATTAAACTTTATCACAAAAAATTGATTCTACAAAATTATTAGTTAAAAGTATGAAAAATTCAAATTTTCAAAAATTTTAATTTAAAACCTTCTCAAGATTCAATTTTTTCTAAAAAAAATTAAGCTATAATGATTTTAAAATTCAATTATTATCTATAAAATTTTTAATGAAGTTCATTATTAAATCAATTTTTATTAGAAAATTCTACGTGAATTTATATATTTAAATAAATAAGTAATTTAATTGAATAATTGAATTCTTATAAAGAATTTTATCAACAAACATTTAAATAATTGAATTATTTTGACGATTTTTAAGAATAATTACATTTTTCGAGAAATTCGATTAAAATTGTATTAAAAATAATTGAAATTCTGCGATGAGTTTTATTATTTATGAAGATAATTGAATTGTTGAGAAGAAATTTAGAAAAAATACTACAAAAATTGAATTCCTATGAAATATGTATTATTTACGAAAATAATTAAATATTTGCGTAGAATTTTATTACAATTTTCTTTAAATAAGTGAATTCTTTCGGAAATTTTTGTTAAAATAGATATAATGAAAATCATTGAAATGAGGAATTTTTTTGAAAATAATTGAAATTTTGCCAAGAATTTTATTAAAATTTTTGAAAATAATTGAAATTTTAACGAAAATTTAAAAAAAAATTTAAACATAATTGAATTTAAATTAAGAATTTTCAATTTATTCAAAAATATACTTAAGAATAAAAATACAATAAAATAAAAATGTTCAATTTAAACTAAGAATTTTCAATTAAAAATACCAATTTTCAATTTAAACTAAGAATTTTCAATGAAAAAAAAAGAATTTTCAATTAAAACAATTAAAACTAAGAATTTTCAATTTAAATTAAGAATTTTCAATTAAAAATTAGAATTTTCAATTTATTCCAAAAAAAACTTGCGAATAAAAATACAATAAAATAAAAATTTTCAATTTTAAATAAGAATTTTCAATTAAAAATAAGAATTTTCAAATTAAACTAAGAATTTTCATTTAAAAATAAGAATTTTTAAATTAAAATAACGATTTTCAATTAAAAATACCAATTTTCAATTCAAACTAAGAATTTTTAATTGAAAATAAGAATTTTCAATTTAAACTAAGAATTTTCAATTTTGACAAGAATTTTAAAAAAATCTTTGAAAATATTTGAATTTTAGAGAAGAATTTAATTATTTATAAAGATAATTGAAATTTTAACGAGATTTTTTTTTATTTTTGAACATAATTGAATTTTAGCGAAAAATTTTATTACTTTTCAAAATAATTGAATTACTGCAATGAAATTTATAAAATAAAACTCGCAAATAATTGAATTCCTGTTAAATTTTTATTAATAAAAAAACATTGAATCTTCTTTTGGAAAATTTTATTAAAATAGTAGATATATTGAAAATTATTTAATTAAAGGAAAATTTTTGAAAGTAATTGAAATTTTAACGAAAATTTTTAAAAAATTTTTAACACAATTGAATTTTTAAGATAAATTTTATTATTTATGAAAATAATAATTGAATTTCTGCAATCATTTGTAACTTCTCTAAAATTTAATTTTTTTAGTATTTTTAAGTGAAATTTTTTTATAAATCTCATATTTTAAATAATTAATTAAATATATATATATTGAAAACTTTAATTAATTTTAGAAATAATTTGAATTATTAAAATTTTTAAAAATCTAAATTTTTTTTAATTAAATGAATTCAAAATTGAAATTTTATAAATATTCAAATTTGAAGTCTTTGAACCTTTTGAAGTTCACCATTGATGAAAATAGTAAACTATAAATAATTACATTTTAAGAAAATATTTCCTCCTCGTTTAAAATAAATAATACGGACAATTATAAATAATTAAATATTTAAAATTTATTTCCTCTATCGTGTGAAATTAAGAAGTTTTGCCTTGTTTAATTTATATATAAACAGAATAAATAATTATTGGGAATTTATTTATCGTTATTATTCTTATTATTATGTTGAAATAAATTTTTGTAGAAAGCCATATAATTTATATATTTATATATATTTATTATATATATATATATTATTATTATTATTATTATTTATTATATATATATATATATATATATATATATATATATTTATTTATTTATTTATATTTATATATTTATATATATAAGATCTTAATAATGATCTTTATTATTTTTATTATTATTATTTAAATAATTAAAAAAATTTTTTCAATTAAAAAAAGGGAATTTCTTTTTCTGCGATTATAAATAAAAAATGTACAATTGTCGATTGATTTAAATAAATGAATACAAGTGAGAATTGCACAAACCTTGCTTGCATTTGCTGATGCATATAATAGAACAGTTCACCTCGTCTATCTTTGTTAACTATTGACCTAGGACCATCAAAGGGATAAACTAGATGCCAGTGCCAATGATGGAGATTGATCCCAATATCTTCTCGAAAATAGGCAACGCGGTGCTCTTCATCGAGATCGGATGCTGTATAATCCAGCGGGATTTCAATTGGTATCTGTTAAACATTCGCCAAAAATTGTCAATTGTTATTATTATCGAAAGAAAACTCAGTAAGAAATGAAAAAATTAATGTTTTTTAATAAAAAAAAAAAAATACAATTATTATCAACTTTGCTATTATTTTACAATCTAATTAAAAAAACAAGATAAATAAATAAATTTAATAATTATAATAAAAATAATAATAAATAATAATTATGATATAAAACATCAAATAAAATTCAATTATTTGAAAACAAGCAATAGATTAATATAATTTTAATAATTTTAATAATTATAATAAAAATAATAATAAATAATAATGAGAATAATAATTATGATATAAAATATCAAATACAATTTAATTATTTGAAGTAGAATCTCGTGAAATTATTATGATAATACAAAAGCATAAACAGGTAATAAATGCATTTAGTCATGACTAAATAAAATTATAGTTATGTTTTAATTATCCTCCGGTAATTAAAAAATTTGAAAACTTTCTAATTTTTTCCTTTGGTCTTTTCTTCCCTTCCCTTCTTTTTTTTTTTTTTGCTTTTTTTAAAAAAACGTGTCACGAAATTCTACTACTTGTAGAGTTTAAATAATCATAAACTAACAGGAATTACAAAAAAAAAGAAGTTGAAAACTTCTTTGAAAACATTTTTTCTTTCTTTTTTTTTTGTGGTGTAAATTTTTAATTTATATCACGTACACGAGCTCCTGTTGGAGCGACATTGGCCTCCTCCTTGGCTCTTGAGAATACCGAGCCGTCCACAAATTTATCGGGGAAAATTTCCGAAAGTGGAGGAACAGGTAAATTTTTTGTATCCGGACGATGAAGAATTGACACTGACAAGGCGTAAATAAACATATTTGGATTCAATCGATCACGACAATAAACAGCCACCGAGAGAAAATCTTCATATGTACGTAAATCTAAATAGAAAGTAAATACAAAATTTACAAATATAAATATAAATAACAATTTTCGCTTGATAAATAAATGGGAATTTTCAATTTTATATATAGGAATGAAAAACTATTTTTTGCTTTACAAATAAATTACAATTTTCGATTTAAAATGAGAATTTTTCATTTAAAATAAGAACTAATAAAAAAAATATTAAATTAATATTATTAATATTATTAGGAATATTATTTTATTATTTATTAAAAATAAATTCTTATTTAAAATAAAACTAATGAATTTAAACTAAAAATTTACAATTAAAAATAAGAATTTTCATTTTAAACTAAGAATTTTCATTTAAAAATAAAAATTTTTAATTTACACTAAGAATTTTCAATTAAAAAAAAGAATTTTCAATTTAAACTAAAAATTTGCAATTAAAAATAAGAATTTTCAATTTAAACTAAAAATTTTCAATTAAAAATAAGAATTTTCAAATTAAAATAACGATTTTCAATTTAAACTAAGAATTTTCAATTAAAAATACCTAAGAATTAAAATAATAATAATAATAATAATAATAATAATAATAATAATAATAATAATAATAATAATAATAATAATAATAATAATAATAATAATAATAATAATAAAAATAATAATAATAAAATAATAATAATAATAAAAATAATAATAATAAAATAATAATAATAATTATTATAATAATAATAATAATAATAATAATAATTAATTTAATAATAATTAAAATAATGATTTTCAATTAAAAATACCAATTTTCAATTCAAACTAAGAATTTTCAATTGAAAATAATTTTCAAATTAAAATAACGATTTTCAATTAAAAATATTAATTTTCAAATTAAACTAAGAATTTTCAATTAAAAATAAGAGTTTTCAATTTAAACTAAAAATTTTCAATTTGCTCGAAAATAAAATTACGAATAAAAATACGATAAAATAAAAATTTTCAAATTAACCAAATTCTTAATTTTCAATTAAAAATAAGAATTTTTAAATTAAAGTAACGATTTTCAATTAAAAATACCAATTTTCAATTCAAACTAAGAATTTTCAATTAAAAATAGGAATTTTCAAATTAAAATAAAGATTTCCAATTAAAAATACCAATTTTCAATTCAAACTAAGAATTTTCAATTAAAAATAAGAATTTTCAAATTAAAATAACGATTTTCAATTTAAAATAATTAAAAATAAAAATTTTCAATTCTGAGAATTTTCAATTCTGAGAATTTTCAATTCTAAGAATTTTTAAATCAAAATAACTGTTTTCAATTTTTAATTAATTTTTTTTTTTCAATTTCTTTTTTTTCCTATTTTTAATTCTGAGAATTTTCAATTTAAACTATGAATTTTCAATTTAAACTACAAATTTTTAATGAAAAATAAGATTTTTTAAATTAAAATAACGATTTTTAATTAAAAATAAGAATTTTTAAATTAAAAAAAACGATTTTTAATTAAATGTACCAATTTTCAATTCAAACTAAGAATTTTCAAATTAAAATAACGATTTTCAATTTTCAATTAAAAATAAGAATTTTCAATTTAAAATAACTATTTACAATTAAAAATAAAAATTTTCAATTCTGAGAATTTTCAATTAAAAATGAGAATTTTCAATTAAAAATAAAAATTTTTAAATTAAAATAATAATTTGAATTTAAAATGCCAATTTTCAATTGAAACTAAGAATTTTTAAATTAAAGTAACGATTTTCAATTTTCAATTAAAAATAAGAATTTTCAAAATAAACCGAAAATTTTCAATTTTTTCGAAAATATACTTACGAATAAAAATACCATAAAATAAAAATTTTCAATTTTAACTATGAATTTGGAATTTAAAATAAGAATTTTCAATTTAAACTAAAAATTTGCATTTAAAAAGAAGAATTTTTAATTTTAAATAACAATTTTTAACAAATTAAGTTCATTAAATAAATAAATTTTAACTTAAAAATTAATAGAATTTTTCACTTTATAATTTATAAAGAAATGAATAAATATTTTTCAAACTGAAGAAAAATGTCATTTTTAGAATAAATTACAATTTTCAATTCAGAAATAAATAAAAATTTTTGTCTTATAAAGAAATAATAATTGTCTATAAATTGTAGTAAATTTCAATAAATAAAACAAAGGTTAAAAATAAAGTTCAATAAATAAAGGAATTTCTTCTTAAAAATAAATAGCAATTTTCACCTTATTGTTTATAAATACCTAAATAAATAAATATTTTCAATAGAAAAAAAGTGTAAAAATAAATAATTTTCATCTTTAGAATAAATCACAATTTTTAATTCAAAAATAAATAAAAATTTTAGTCTTAAAAATAAATAAAAAATTTTCACTTTATATCTAATTAAATAACAATTTTCGATAGTCAATATTAAAAAATCCCAATAAAAACAAAAAATTTTTCCTTTATTTCTAAACAAAATAATTTTCAAAAAGTAAAAGTAAAAAGAAAAAGAAAAAAATAAATAGAAAAGTAGGTATTTTTCTCATTTTATGAATATAAATATTTTTCAACTAAAAATAAATAATCTTCCACTTAAAAATAAATGGAAATTTTCTATTGAAAGCGAACCAGAAAAAAATGTAAGGATTATTCACTATATAAAGGATTATTCAGTATAAGGATTATTCAACTATTACTATTATTATTATAAGGATTATTCAAATAAATAATTTTCAACTTAAAAAGAAATGGAAATTTTCTATTTGAAAAAGAACCAGAAAAAAATGTATTTAAATAAATTCAATAATAAATAATGTAAGAATTATTCATTATAATTTGAATTATTTCTAAAAGCTAAAACAAAAAGGAATAAACTTTTCATTTTGTATATATATATAAACATGAAAGAAAGGACAAAACTTGTATTATTGAATATACCAGAATCTTAATTAGAGAAATAAAATGCTTTTAATCACTTGAAATAAACATTCACAGACTCATTAAAATCGTGTCTTTTGTGAATTTTGCTTGCATTGAACAGATGATTGTTTTGAAAACTCCCAGTTAATTAACACGTTACGCAAAAGTTGATCAAATAAATAATAACAATTTCCGTTTTATATTTAAGTTACATAATTAATGCACCTACACACACAATTTTATCTGGTATTGAAAATTCATAAATTACTATTTATGAATTTTCCCATAAAATGAATGCACACGCAAAATTCTAACAAACAAAAACTAACTTTCTTGTAATTAATTTTATATTTTTTTTTTTGCAAATAAAAAATCATTTCTTATTAAATCAAAAGTAATTAATTGTCAGTAGTGATAATTAATAATAATGTTAAAAAAACATGAAAAATAATTTAAATGAATTATTCATTTAATTTAATTTATATTTATCTTTGCAAAAATATTCACTTTTTTAAAAAATAAAAATTAAATAATTGATAATCATGAAAAATATTTGTTAATAATAGAAAAACTGCAAAAAAAAATATGAAAAATTTTTATCTTCATATTATATCAGCAATTGGAGATTAATTTAAACCATTAAATAGAGTGGAAATTTGTCGAGTGCAGAATTGCTAAAACGATTTTTATTAAAAAACTGAGTTTGTCACTTTCGCCTCTGTGGCTCCTGTAATCGTGACTTCGATCGTTACAAATTGAGGACTTCAATTAATTGCTGCCTGTCAATTTTTATGTCCAAAAGTGTGTAAAAATTTTCCTTTTTTTTTGCAAAAAAAAAGAAATTGTTTTTTAACAAGTACAATTAATTATTTGCAAATAAAAAAAAAATCATATCAAGAAAACACCTTTTTTTTCTTTTTTTGATTTTGAATCAAATTTTCTACTATGTTTTTAATATAATTTATTAACTACTATTTTATGTTTAAAATTAATTATAATTATTATTCTTTTCGCTGGAAATTAGAATATTTTACACTTAATCAAAAGTTATTTTCTGTCAAATTTTTATTTTTTTTCCGATTCAATTTTTCTAAATGAAAAAAAGAAAATAATATTAAAAGTAAAATTTAAATTAAAAAAATTACTTACTTATAAAAATATCAATCAATCTCGCAGCCATGGAACGATGAAACGGCAAAAAGAGTGAAAATTGTTCGCGACGTCCTAATTGCATTGGAACACTTAAATCTGGAATTGAGATATTCTTCACCGGGACTTTCAATTTTGTATCGTCATTATAACGAGTCAGGACTTCCGTTGCCACATTTCGATACTTTTCCGGCTGTTAAATTTTAGAGAAATATTTTTTAATTATAATTCGAAAAAAAAGAAAAGTTAAAAAATTATTAATACAAGAAAAAAACAAAAAATTATTAAACTCGAAGAAATGAATTATTTTTTAAATAAAAACTAAAAGTTAAAATTATTAAACTTGAAGAAATAAATAATTTATAAATAAGAAAGAAGAGTTAAAATTATTAAACTTGAAGAAATAAATAATTTTGAATTAAAAAAGAAAAGTTAAAAATATTAAAACAAGAAAAAAAAGCGAAAAATTATTTAACTCGAAGAAATAAATAAATTGTATGTAAAAGAAGAAAAGTTAAAATTATTAAAACAAGTAAAAACAAAAAATTATTAAACTCGAAAAAATAAATAAATTGTATGTAAAAAAAAGAAAAGTTAAAATTATTTAAAAAAAATAATTAAAGCAAAAAATGATTAAAATCACAATAATTAAAAATTTGTAATTAATAAAGGAAAAATAAAATTATTAAACTTGAAGAAATAAATCATTTGTAATTAAATAAGAAAAGTTAAAATTATTAAACTTGAAGAAATAATTATAATTTGTAACTAAAAAAGAAAAGTTAAAATTAATAAAAATAATTAAAACAAAGAATTATTAAAAATACAATAATAAATAGTGTAAAATTAAAATTATCAAAACTGAAAAAAATAATTTATAATTAAAAAAGAAAAGTTCAAATTAACACAAAAATGATTGAAACAAAAAACTATTAAAACAATATACCTAATAAATAATTACTAAAAATTAAAACTAAAAATCCTAAAATAATAAAAAATTATAAAATTAATAATTATAATTGTAATTCCAACGTTTTTTGAAATTATCAATAAAAAAACCTTATTTTACTTCATTATCAATTAAAAATTGCAAAAAATTAAAATGCAAAATTATTAGCATTTATTAATTACCGATATTAAAATTCGTATCAATAATTATCAATTACTCTACATACCAAATAATTTGGTGGAATATCAAAGGCAACGCGTTGCTCTCCTTTCGGAATATAAACAGGTTCAGCAGGTCGATCGAAAAGATAAAGAATTGCGGAATTATCAGCAGCCATTTTAATATTTCTTTTAAAAAATATTTTTTTAAAAAAACACACTACTCGACAATATCTCAAAATATTTAAATTCGAGAAATGCGGAAGAAAAATTTTAATTTAGAAAATCAAAATAATAATTTCGAAAAATTTAAAAACTTTTTTCGTTTTTACAGGTAAATAAAATTTTTTTCTGGTAAAATTTTTTAATTGAAATTAAAAAAAATAAATTTTACGAAAAAGTACCGAAAAAAATTCCGTAGGAAGATTTTACACTCTTTCTAAGCGAACAGAATGTGAAATGGTAGAGAAAGCTGAGCTTAATTCCGAATTTATAAGGGAATTTACAGGATACAGTGGTTTCTCGATAAAGCGCTCCAACGGAGACAAACACACCGCACAAGTTCCGGTAATTGTCTTTCTTATTTTTCACCGTTTCCCCCTCCTCCCACTCTTCCGAAAAAAACCCACTGAAATCGTTAATGAAAGAAACGGATGTTTTTTTTTCTCTCGACAAATCTTTCTTTTTTAATTAACCACAAACGCTTTTAATCGAAATTTCGCAGATTAAATAACCTTTTGTAGAAATATTTTATTCATAATTAATTTTTAAATTTATTTAATAGTTTTTTATTTTAATTTTATATTTTAATTTTATATTTTTATTTATTTTATTTATTATTTTATTCATTTATTAATTTTATTCATTTATTTAATTATTTATTTATTATTTTATTTATTTATTTACTATTTTGTTTATTATTTTATTTATCACTATTTCATTTATTTTCTTTATTTTACTTATTATTTATTTACTATTTATTTATTACTCATATATATAATTTATTTATTATTTATTCATTATAGTGAAGCCTGTCAGAATGTAACTCGATTTTTTAAAATTTTATTACAGTAAACAATCCTTAAAAAATTGTTTTACAATTTGATTTTGTAATATTTTTACAATATTCTGGAACAAAGTGAAAATAATTTTAGTTTGGCATTTTTTTAATGCAAAAAAAAATTTTTAAATAGAGTTGCATTCCGAGAAGTTTGACTGTATTTTATTTCTTATTGACATATTTTTTACTATATTTATATAATTTTCTTCATTTATTTTTTTTCCATTTTTATTTTAATAATTTTCTGTATTTATATTTTCAAAACAAAAATGAAAAAAAGCATTTGGTTTTCCACATTCTTCTTCTCACAACTTTCTCATTATTACGAATATTTAATTAATTTCTATAAATGAACTCAAAAAAAAAATAAAACCTTTATCACCGTATATTTTAATGTTATTATTGTCATAAACATTGAATCTTGTCTGATTCATAATAAAGTAATTGAGAGAAAAGTCAAATTATATTTTAATAAGAGAAATTTTCCTCCAACGAAACATTAATGAAATTTTAATTAACTATATGTAATTAAATTATTCATAAAATAATAATTATGCTGCGATGAAAATATTTCACGCGCTTCTTTTTTTCGAGACGCGAGTTCGAGCGAAACAAAATTCCTTCTAAACCAAATTTTAAATATTAAATAAAATAATATAATTTTTATAATTTATAAATGAACTTACCTCTTTGTTTCACTAGTGATTTTGCGTCAATTTTATGATACACTTTTCTCCCTGGCATCAATCAAATTAAAAAATCGAGTGAAAATAAATCTAAAAAGGAAAAATGAGAAAAAAAATGATGATTATAAAAATATTGTAACGGAAAAATGTGATAATTAAAATAATAATAATAATAATAATAATAATAATAATAATAATAATAATAATAATAATAATAATAATAATAATAATAATAATAATAATAATAATAGAGCAAATGATAATAATAGAATAAACAATAACAAAAACAATAATAGCAACAATAACAAAGATAACAATCATCACAATAATGACAATAATAGCAATAATAACAAAAATAACAATAATAACCAAAATAACCAAAATAACCAAAATAACAAAAATAACAATAATAACCAAAATAACCAAAATAACAATAATAACAAACAACAAAAATAACAATAATAACAATAATAACAAACATAACAAAAACAACAATAATAACAAAAATAACAATAATAACAATAATAATAATAAAAACAATAATAACTAAAATGACCATAATCACATTAATAACAATAATAACAATAATAATTAATAAATTTTACTCATAAACAGTAATTTCTACTAATTTATTAGTAAAATTTACTAATTCGAAAGCAAAAAGTCAGTCACTAATTCAAATTAGTAAACATTATTACTAATTTAAATTTAGAGTGTAATTATTATAAAGAAATTATAAAGACCTTAAAATAATAATAATAATAATAATAATAATAACAATGTTGATAATAATAAAATTATAATAAATAATATAATGTGCCAAAAATAATAATTTCTAAAAAAGGACACAGGATTTCGCATTGAAATAAGTTGGTAAATAAAATTTATCATTATAATGAGAAGAATCATGAATACACACAACGATAAATGAGTAAGATTAAATTTGGACCACATTTTTTTTTCTTTTTTTGTTTCAGTGAATAATGACACAAATTTTATCACAACAGGTTCATGCACTCAAATACAATTTATTTTTATGAAGCATCATACAATCTCGATGACATTGGTTAATCAATAATCAATACTGATATGTGTGTGTGTGTGTGTGTGTGTGTGAGTGAGTGTTATTATTTACTATACTTCAGTGCATCAGTCACCTTTGCTTTATTTTATTTTTTTCTTCAATTTTTCACCAATTTTTAATAATTTTACATAATTTTTTTTTCTTACATTTGCGATGTGTGTCAATTATTATTATTATTATGTATTATTTAGTATACAGTAAAATACATAAGTATTTACAAAGAATATATTTATCATTATGTATATAATATAGAGTATTCGGTAATTATACTTTTTTTTATTCTTATTTTTTTATATTATATACACAAAAAATTAAACCTCTTCTTTTTTTTTATTTTTTATTATATATATATCGTTTATTCTTACATAATTGGTGTCATATTTTCGATTTTGAAAAAATAATATTCTATTCTCATAGAAAATTTGAAATTGAATTTCTAATTTTTATAATAATGTTGAATATTTTCATAATTGAGAATTAAATAATAAATGTTAATAAATCGAATTTCTTTTATTTGTATTTGGAAAATAATAAAAATAATAAAACTAAAAAATTGCAATTAAAATTAAATTTAAAAATAATGAAAATAATGAATATAATGAAAATAAAAAAATAATGAAACTATAAGGAAACTATAAAAATAATATAATTAAAAAAATTGTAAAATTTTAATTACGATTCATTTTAAAAATTACTTTCTTAATTTCGAATTTTTTTCTCTCACAATAATTCAAATTTAATAATAGGAAAGAAATTTTTGAATCCAAAGAAAAAAATAGAAAAGTACCAGTGGATAAATTAAATGATATATTAAAATCTAATAAATATTTAATTATAGAAATTTCGAATAAAAATTTAATTAATAATTCGAAAACGAAAAAAAAAATCAATTCTATTTAATTATAAATGCTCTACAATTAATTATGGAAACAGTAGAATAACATATTTTGTTTGAATATTAATTTCAAGTGAATTGATAACAAACGTAATTAGAATAATAAACAATAATTAATACATTATCCATTATTCAATATTTTAGCCAAATATGTAAATAATAAATAACACATTACTCATTATTTACTATTTAAAATTTTAAACAATATATAAACAATAAAAAATGTCTCCTTTTTTTCTGGAGATTATTTTTATATTTTGGGTATAAATATTTATACCCTTTTGTTTGGTTTTCATTAATTTTTGCTGTAATGAAAAAGAATTTTTCTTTTTGTAAATTAAATTAAAAAAAAATACGATATTATTGTAATATAATTATAATGTAATATATAATTATACAGTAATTAATTTTGAGAGTGAAATTATATTAAACAAATGTAAAAAAGAGATCGTCTTGACACACAACAGAATCACAATTTGTGTGCATTGTTGTACCACCTATCCATTTTCCATGACAATTTTCGTACGTTGTTGTTGACAATTTCCACCTTCCAATTCCAGTGAGATCGTGTGTGTTTCCTTTATTGTAACATCTTGTCTTATTTCCATCCTCACGACACACGACACAGGCGTGTGATCCTAATTAATCAAGCAGAAATAAGTTTCAAAATTTAAAGAAATTTTTCTTTTTCTTTTTATTTTCCTTTTATTTTACATTTGAATTGAAATAATTACATTTGCATATTTTTATAGTAATTTTATTCTTTTAGTGAATTTTCAAATTTAATTTAATATTTTTAGTGAATTTTCGAAATTAAATAATTATTATACACTTCCTAAATGAGAAAAAAGGGGGAAGAGAAAATGAAATTAAAAAACCTAATATTTTCTGAAACTTAGATATAAATATGCTGAAAATAAAAAAAATTTAGTAATACTATTCGATATCTCGAAAATAAAAATAATTACCTAATTAATAAACCTAATTAATAATTATTAAATTACCTAATTAATAATTTAAGTTTATAAAATAATACTTATAATTCTAATACATAAATTTATAATATTATTACATTTGCTTATTATTATCATTATTATTATTTTTATTTCTACTTAATATTGTTAGTGAATTATTGTTATTGTTACAGGTCATTTAATATAATTCCTATAATAATTCAATGAAAATAACAATTTCGAAATATAATTAATTATTTATATTTATTAATTATTTTTATCTTATTATTAAAATCACTCGGACGTTAAAGACTTTATTATAAATAATAATTATTTTTTTTTAAATTGTACCTAGATTTTTAACTATATCAAGAAAATTATTTAAATCTTCAGTAAAATTATTTTTAGGTATAGTAATTTTTTAAGAGGAAATCAATGGTCAGAAAATAAAATATCATTGTTATAAATTTTTTTTTATATGCAAATTCACTTATTTATTTTTCTAACTAATTTTAAATCATACTTTTATCATAACTTTCTTATATTTTATATTTTTTTTATTTTAAAAAGTTGTGATTTGAAATTAGTTAGACAAATAAACAAATAAATTTCCATATAAAAAAATTGAATAATATTTATAACGATATGGTAATTTTTAGGATTCTCAACTCAAAAACAAAGTTTTTTTCCAAAAAAAAATGCTTCAATAATTATAGAAATCAATTTTTTCATTCGCAAATTTTTTTGTAGATACAAAAACATATTTTCTGCAAAAATTACGAATGAATTTTAAAATCTATGAATTTTTAAGAAAAATAAAAATCCAAAAAGGGTCAGAATATTTTCTGACCACTGATTTCCACTCTAAAAAATTACTATAAAAATAATTTTTTAGAAAATTTAAATCATTTTCTTGATATTTAAAAATAGTGAATAATGACTAATTATTAGTTAAATTCGCGTTTAGGTTATGGCAAAATAACTAAAATTTTTTGGTAACTAATTCAATTAGTAAAATTTGACTATTTTTGTAGTTATTTATTTACTGATTATAGTATTTTCTACTAATAATTAGTAAATTTTTTTTACTAATTACTGAAGTAAAAAAATCAGTCACGAATTTATCAATAATTTGTTATTTTTAACGAATTCAGATTTGGAGAGTAAATAAATTCAAAAAATAACAATTCAAATAAATATTCATGTAAAATAAACTTTTTTTCAATTATTTATTTTTTTATTCGAACAATTGAATCTTTGTAATTGAATTATTGTGATAAGAAATGATTTAAAGAAGAAACTTCAGTTAAAATTTTATAAAATAATTAAGCTACTTTATATAATTGTATTTAAAAATTCTAAAAAAAAATAATTGAATTTTGGAAGAATTGCAGTTTTAATTTTTGGAAATAATTAAATTTCAAAAGGTTTTACATTAAAAGTATTTTCAAATTTTTAATTACTGTGGACAAAGAAATATCAAGAAGTATTTAAATATTTATTTTACAAAAATTATTGAAACTTAAAAAAATTAATTTAGAAATTCTTTAAAAAATTATGGGTTTTGAAAATATGAAATCAAAATTTTTTAATGATAGCTGAATTCGCTAAATAATTTAAAAAAATTTTTAAATCGGAAACTTTGTCAAATTTTACTAAAATTCAATTTTCGTAGTTGAATTTTGATACAAGAATTAATTTTTAAATTTTAGTTGAAATTTTAGAAAATAGTCGAATTAGGATAATAATTATTTTTATTTTAAATAATTTTTTTTCTTTTTTAAATTCTAAAAAATAATTGAATTTTGGTAAAATTGCAGTTCTCATTTACATTTCAAAAGGTCTTTTCATTAAAATTTCTATTTTTGTAGAAATATAAATGTTTTTAAATATTTTGTCAATAAAAATGATTTAAATATTGAATAATTTAATTTCAAGACTCCAAAAAGAATTAGGTTTTTGAATAAAAATTGTATTTAAAACTTTTTTTCAAGACAATAATAAATTTCTGAAAATAATTTTAAGGAATTGAAGCAACTGATAATTTTGTCATATTTAATTGTAATAAATTTTATATTTTAATGATTTTTATTTTTTTTTACTTTTAAAAATTATTTTGATATAAAATCGTATTTTAGAAGAATTCTAACTGAAAATTTCGAAAATAGCATTGAGTTTTAAGGGAATTTAAACCCTTCTGACGTCACAGTTTTAAAAAGTAATGCTTTCAACAAATTGTGACGTCATAATGTTTCAAATGCCCTTAAAAAAAGCAGTTCGTAAAATTATATTTAAAAAAAAAATTAAAAATTCTCTTTAATTTGCCAAGTGAAAAAGTTCGGTCGTTAAAATTTTACGCGCGCGTGTAGTAATGCTGGTTATTTAAATAAAGTAATTGAATCAAAATACTAAAATTCATAGAGTCATAGAGTTTAAAAAATTTAAAAAAATTAAAAACACACAGAATATAAAAAATAATAATAGTTTAATTTCATAATTAATATCAAATAAATTGAATGTTAATGGGATTGAAATTGGGGTTGGCAAAGTCGTAAAAGTGTCCCTTTACGATGAGCCGCATATAAACGTACGTCATCCTAAAGCAATTATACACTACTTTAGTGAATCTCAATTTGAGATAAGGGCGTTACTGGTGGGAATTGCAGTAAATTCCAAAGATGCAACATGCAAACGAGAAAGAGAGTGAAAGAAAGAGAGAAAGAGAAAGTGAGAGAAATAGAGGTAGAAAATACAATGGACTAGTTTCGATGTCTCGAAATAAGCCCTCTTGACCTCAACTCTCATAAGTACTATATATATATACTTAAAAAAAAAAAAAAAAAAAAAGAGTATAACAAACATACTTGCTTGTTTTCATTTCAAACAATCTTTTGTCAAGAATCCTTATACACTATATACATATATCTTGACTTTATTATAATGAATTTTTCATTCTTTCTTTCACTCGTTCCTCTTTCATTTTTCTCTCCTTCAAAAATAATATTGTCATTATTCAAAAAAATAATAACAAAATAATATTATCATTATTTTAAAACATAATAATACCTACTGTCATTATTATTAAAAAGAAAAGTGAATCAATAATACAATTTTTTTTACTCTTCTCTTTCTCTTCATTAAAAAAGAAAATCCTTAAAAAAAAATCTGCTCTACTGACAGATAGAATAAAAATTATCTCAAATACAAAAAAGCAGTTTTTCTCTGAACAAAATTTTTTCAATATTATTAAACGGAAAAAGGAATTTATTTGAATCGAATATCCGATTATTATTATCAAATAATAATAATATTATTATTATTATTACTCCTATTATTATTATTAAATTATATTATTAATATTATTATTAAATTATATTTCTTACTGCCTTTTCTAAGGGGAGGGTAACCCTATATTTTCAACTATATAAAGAAAATATTTTAAATATTTAATAAAATTATTTTTATAGTAATTTTTTGAGAGGAAATCAATGGTCATAAAAAAATTGTTCAGAAAATATTTTAACCCTTTTTGAATTTTTATGTTTTCTAAAAATTGATGGATTTTGAAATTCATATGTAATTTTGTAGAAAATATGTTTTTGTATCCATACAAAAATTGCTGAATAAAAAAATTAATATTTACAAAAATTTTAGCATTTCTTCAAAAAAAAAAAAAAAAAAAAAAAAAAAAAATGGTTTTCAGGTTAAGAATTTAAAAAAATGAGATTATTATTAAATTTTATTATAAGAAAACTCATTTGTTTTTATGTTCTGAAATTATTTAGAAAAAAAAACAAATGAGTTTTCGTATAATAAAATTTCATAATAATCATATTCTTTTAAATTCTTAACCTGAAAACCATTTTTTTTAAAATGCTAAAAATTTTGTAAATATTAATTTTTTTATTCAGCAATTTTTTTTATGGATACAGAAACATATTTTCTACAAAATTACGTATGGATTTCAAAGTCTATCAATTTTTAGAAAAAACAAAAATTCAAAAAGGGTCAATATATTTTCTGACCAATTTATTTTTATGACTGTTGAATTCCTCTCAAAAAATTACTGTAAAAATAATTTTATTAAATATTTAAAATATTTTCTTCATGTAGTTGAAAATATAGGTTTACTCTCTCCTTAAATAAAAATTATAACAATTTTAAAAATAATAGTATTTAAAATTTTTCTAATTTAAATTTTTGCTGAAAACACTAAAAAAAATTCGATTTTGGAGTAATTACAAATAATTGCACAAATTCAATTATTTTAAAAAACAAAATAAAATTCTTCTTATAAAATTGAACTGTGTTCAAAATTTAAAAAAAAATTATCGTAAACATCCCAATTATTATCTTTATAAATGACAAAATTCTTTTCAAAAGTTCAATTATTTTCATAAATGTCAAACAAAATTCTAGTCCTAATTTCAATTGTTTTTAAAAATCTTTCTAATTTCAATTATTATCAATATCTACTATTTTAATAAAATTTCTCAAAAAGAATTCAATTATTTAAAAAATTTGTTAATAAATTTGTATGCAAACATTTAATTATTTTCATAAATAATAAAAATTTCACAGAAATTCAATTATTTTTATAAATAATAATTGTTTTTTAAGAAATTTAATTATTTTCATAAAAAATAATTTAAAATCCTAGAAAGTAATAATTGAATTAAAATGATGAAAATAATTTTGATGAAGTTTAGTAACAATATTCTTATAATTCAAATCAAATTATAATCAATCATAATCAAATTATTATAGTTAATTATTAATATTATTATTATAAAATAATATTATTAATAATTTTTATATATATATTATTAGTATTATTAAATAAATATTTACATACTTGAATCAAATAATTTTTATTTAAATCAATGAAATGATAATACCTAATTGAATCAAATACTGAAATTGTTGATTAAAATATAATTTTTTGGATTTAAATATAAAAATTTTTTGATTCAAGTAAATATTTAATTTGATATTAGACAAGTAAACGGTTATTTGAATGAAATAAATTTTTTAATCAGAGTGAGTTTAAAAAATTTATTAAGAAAAATTTCGCAATAAGAAAGTTAAAATTTTCTTTGAACAACATTTCATCTAATTTCTCTGATTTAAAAAATTCTGTTTGAAGGAGAGAATTTTGCCGTTAAACTGTTTTTTTGCATTTAAAAAATTTTTCTTCGATATTTATTTAAATTAGTTTTACTGTAATTACACTGTAATTCATATGATCAAGAGATAGATATCTCTTGATTGCTTCTCTCTAATGGGAAATTATTTTTATCATTCAAAGAATTTTTTATTTTATAATTATATCAATTGTTATTATTTTTATTAATTATTATTGTTGCTCTTATCAATATTAATATTATTAATACTATTATTGTTATGTATTAATGTTATTATTATTATTAAAATATTAATAATAAATTATATAATTATAATTATGCAATTAATTATAATAATCTCTAATAATATAATTATAATAGAAAAATATCTTGTCATTGTATAATTAAATTGGAAAATAAATAACAAAGAATATTTTGTCAGATTATGTATAGAAAATAATTTTTGAATTTAAAAAATTCTTAAAATTTATAATATTTCTTTCTGCTATTAATTATTATTATTAATTATTAAAAGTATTTACCTTCCGTGAGTGGTGCGTACTCTCGACTACAAGTTTTTGATACCCACAGAATTGTAAAAATGGCACAGTGTCTGAAACGAAAAAAAAACTTTCTATTATTATTTTGTAATGGGAATAAATATTATATTAAATATATAAATATTATAAAAAAAATTAAGAACTGAGTGAAAATAACTTTATTTTTACAATTTAATAATAATTAATTTAACTTAATTGAATTGAACTGAATTTAATTTACAATTACAAATTTTACACAATTTAAAAAAAATTTATTACCTACTTAAAATGAATTTTAGAAAGAAAATAAATTTCTAATACCTTTTTTTTATATTGCATAGAATGTAAATTACATTGTCAGTAAATTCGAGTATTATACAATTCCCGAGTTTCTCTTATATTCTCGAAACGATAGTAATTCAGATTAAAGCTTTCGATTCGCATCATCTCTATTTTCAAAATGATTGTTTGCAATTTCCTCTTATCTTATTACACATTAAAAAGTCAATTCAATTTTTTCGAATAAAATAGAACACTCTTTTTTATCTTATCTTTAAAAATGTTAAAAAAGAAATATATTCAAAGTAAATCCAGTTTTATAATTACAATTATGAAAAAAAATTTTTTTTCAATATTTAGTATGAAAGAATAGTGAATATAATATATAGTTGAGAAAAGTGGAATAAAGCGAATTATTTGGAATGATGAGTAGAATAGAGAGATTAAGGTCAGATAAATAGTTTTTCATATGGAACGTTGCAGAGTTGTTTTCCAAAGTAAAAAAAAAGGAAATTCGAGACAATAAAAGTGATTATAGTCAGACGAAGCATTTTTAATAGTAAAAAAAAAATATATTATAATTTATTTTTATCTTTTATTATATTATTATATTATTATAATAATATATTAAATAAGAAGAAGAAGGTGATTCTATTCGGACAGTAAATTTTGAAACTAGAAAAAAGTAAAGAGTAAATCTATGTAGATAGTAAACTCAATTCTAAGTAGAATACACTGATTATAGTCAGACAAGAATTTTTTGAAAGCAAAAAACACAACTTTTTATTTGAAGTAGAAAAAGGTAATTATGTCCGGACAGAAAATTATATTATTTGGTAAAAATTAAAGAATACATCGATTGGTTCAAAATTTTCTGTTTTAAGTAGAACTAGTCGATTATATGTCAGACGTGGCATTTTTTGTAAAAAAAAAAACAGAATCATTTTCCACAGTAGAAAAAGGTTATATTATTTGATTCATGTAAATATTTAATTGATAATAGTCAATTAATCGGTTATTTGAATCAAATAAATTTTTTTTCAGTGTAGAACATGGTAATTCTGGTCAAACATGTAGTTTTTAATTTGTAAAAAATTAAAAAATAAATCTATAGTAAATTAAAATTAAGATTTTTAAGTAGAATTTTTAATAAACAAAAACAGAATTCGGTTTCAAAAGTAGAGAAAAATTATTATAGTCAGACAAGAAATTTCTATCTTGTATAAATTATGGAGTAAATCGACTGGTTTTAAAATCTAAGTAGAATAGAGTGATTATAGTCAGACGAGAATTTTTAATATAGTAACTAATAAACAACTACTTATTTCAAGTAAAAAAGGTAATTCTAGTCAGACAGAAACATTTTTAAGTATAGTATAATAATTACAGAATAAATCTAGTGGATCAAAGATATAAATTTTAAGTAGAATACAGTAATTATAGTCAGACAAGAATTTTTTAATTTAAAAAAATATTAAACCCTTTATTGCAAGTAGAAAAAGTGATTTTAGTCAAATAAAATTTTTTAAGTAGAATAATAATTACAGAATAAATCTAGCCGATTAAAATGATGAATTTTAAGTAGAATACAGTGATCATAGTCAGACAAGAATTTTTTTAATAAAAAAAATATAAAACCCTTTATTTCAAGTAGAAAAAGGTGATTTTAGTCAGACAGAAATATTTTTAAGTAGTATAATAATTACAGAATAAATCTAGTGGAACAAAATTGTGAATTTTAAGTAGAATACAGTGATTATAGTCAGACAAGAATTTTTTTAATAAAAAAAATTTAAAACCATTTATTTCAAATAAAAAAAGGTGATTTTAGTCAGACAGAAACATTTTTAAGTAGTATAATAACTACAAAATTAATCTAGTGGATTAAAATTATGAATTTTAAGTAGAAAAAGGTGATTTTAGTCAGACAGAAATATTTTTAAGTTGTATAATAATTACAGAATAAATCTAATGGATCAAAATTGTGAATTTTAAGTAGAATACAGTGATTATAGTCAGACAGAAATATTTTTAAGTAGTACAATAATTACATAATAAATCTAGTGGATTAAAATTGTAAATTTTAAGTAGAATACATTGATTATAGTCAGACAAGAATTTTTTAATTAAAAAAAATATATAAAACCCTTTATTTCAAGTAGAAAAAGGTGATTTTAGTCAGACAGAAACATTTTAAGTAGTATAATAATTACAGAATAAATCTAGTGGATCAAAATTGTGAATTTTAAGTAGAGTACAGTGATTATAGTCAGACAAGAATTTTTTAATTTAAAAAAAATATAAAACTTTTTTTAAAGTAGAAAAAGGTGATGTTAGTCTGACAGAAAAATTTTTAAGTAGTATAGGAATTTCAGAATAAATCTAGTGGATCAAAATTAAAAATTTTAAGTAGAATATACTGTTTATAGTCAGACAAAAAAATTTTTTCCAGTATTTAATTCTATAAGAATAGGGTGATTATAAAGTAGACAAAAGTTTTTTTTTAAGTAAAATATCAAAATGCTTTATTTAAAGTAGAAAAAGGTGATTCTAGTCAGACAAGAATTTTAAAATATATTTAAAAATTTACAAATTATTATTTAAAGTAGAAAAAGTTATTTCTAGTAAAACTAGTATTGTCTGCTGTTTAGAAATTAAATTATTAATTTAGTAAATTAAAATCATGAATTTTAAGTAGAATAGAGTGATTATAGTCAGACAAAAAACATTTCCTAGCAAATAATTCTAAAAGATAGAGTAGAGTAGGGTGACAAGTATTTTTTAAAATTAAAAAGTAATCAAAATGCTTTAGTTACAGTAGAAAAAGGTGATTTTAGTCAGACAGGAAGTTTCCTAATTAGAAGAAATGAAAGTATCAATATTAGTGCATCAAAATTATGATTTCTAAGTAGAATAGGTCGATAAGAGACAGACAAGAATTTTTAATATGGAATCATTACAAAATCCTTTATTTCCAGTAGAAAAAGATGACTCTAGTCAGACAAGAAATTTTGTAAATTAAAATAATTAATTTATAAATCTAGTGGATCAAAATTAATTAATTGTAAGTAGAATAGAATGATTATAGTCAGCCACCTTCATAGGAAAAAATACATAAGTCGTTGTTACAAGTGGAAAATGGTGATTATAGTCAGACAAACCATTTTTGACAAACGCACAAAACACAAATTCTTGGCAAAATTTCCAATTATTTTCAAAAGTTCTTACAAATTCAATGATTGTCAATATCTACTATTTTAATAAAATTTTCCAAAAGAATTCCATTATTAAAAAAAAGTTTAATTATTTTCACAAATAATAAAAATTTTTACAGGTATTCAATTATTTACAATTTTTCATAGATTTCTTCGTAATAATTCAATTATTTGCATAAATAATAAAATTTTTACAAGGATTCAATTATTTTCGTAAATAATAAAATTCTTTAGTAATTCTACTATTTTCATAAATAATAAAACTCATTGCAGAATTAAAATTATTTTTTATGCAATTTTAATCGAATTCCTCGAAATTTTATTTATTTAACTATTTAAAAATTTGTTGATAAAATTTTTTATGGGAATTTAATTTTAAGAAACATTAAATTAATAAATTATTTATTTTTATATTTCAATAATTGAATTCTTGTAGAATTTACTAATAAAAATTGTTTTAGAAATGAAGTTCAGTTAGAATTGTAGATATTATAATTATAATTTCCTAATTTTCTGTATTTTTAACAAACAATTGCGTAGAATTAATTCTTTTGAAAAATGTTTAATTCAATTTTTTAAAAAAATTATTTCAAGTTTATATTTTATATAATATATTTAATTTAAGAATTTCCGAATAATTTAAATTTTGTAAAATTCAATTGTAAACAAATAAATTTGAATATTCTCAAAGAACTTTTTCAAAATTTATTAAAAAATAATGGATTTATAGAAGAAGTTTAGTTGAAAACACTAGAAAAAAATTAAATTTTGGAGAAGTTACAATAATTATTACAGAAAATTCAATTATTTTCAAGAGTAATAAAATTCTTCTTAAGAATTCAATTATTTTTACTAATAATTAATTATTTTAGAAAAAATTTTAATTAATTCACTTGAAAAAAGTAATTATTTTCATGCAAGTTTTAATAAAATTCGACAAAAGAATTTAATTATTTAAAAATTTTGTTGATAAAATTTTTTATGAGAATTCAATTTTGAGAAACATTTAATTATTCCATAAATTATTTACTTTTGTATTTAAATGATGGAATTCTCGTAAATATTTCTAATAAAAATTGATTTAAAAATGAATTTTAGTTAAAATTTTAGATTATTATTGAATATATTAAAAGCAATATGGCGTTAATTTTTAAAAATAATTGAATTTTAAAATTAATTTTTTTGAAAAAGTTAAATTCAATTTTTTTTATATTATTTGACGTTTTTATTTTTTAATGTGCAGTTATAATTGAAGAATTTACGAATTATTGAAATGTCGTGAAATTGAATATTGTAAACAAATGGATTTAAAAATTGCCAAAGACCTTTTTCGAAAATTATTAAAAATAATTGATCTAAAGTAGAATTTTCGTTAAAACTTTTTGAAAATAATAATTGAATTGAATTGATGAAAATAATTTTGAAGAAGTACAATGGATTATTTTAATCCTTTCTTGTGTTATTTTAATCCTAGAGGGATTAAACTGTGGCAGATTATTTTAATCCATTCTGGTGTTATTTTAACATCTTACAATTTACTTTAAGTAGAAAAATTCAAAAATAGTCAGACATTCAAAGATTTCACAAAATATAACAATATAATATTATAACAATAAAGTAGTGTTAATTTTTCCATAAAAAAAAAGTTGAGACAAATAAAAACAGAGATATAACAATAAAATACAATATAGAAGGTAATTATTTAATGTTAAACGTTCAATTTAAATTCTCTTTCGCATGCAGATAATGGGCATTAATGAGAATTTAATGAAGACTTTGATCGATGTGGAGAAATTCGATTTTCTGGGAAGATGCGGGAGAAAAGGGTACGGTCGGAGGTGAGTAAACTCGAGTTTATACTTGATCAACCGCACAACTCTTGTCGAAGTCAAACTCACCTATTGGGCTGCAAACATATACGCCAAACCCAATTCCTTACACACTATTGACCGACATAGACCATTAATCGAGCCGTGTTGTTATGCCAAGCACAACGACCTATGTTTATCTGTCGGCATATGCCGAACTAATCAACCTTACATACTCAAATAAATTGACCCCATATATGCAATACAATACTGTAATTTCTAGAATTTAACATACCTTAATAGTAGCCCTTTAATTATCTAAAATGTTTCAATAATATTTATTTTATTCAATTAATATTTATTTTTTTCTATTCATTCCACCTTATTCTTATGATAATAATAAAAATTATAACCAAAAAAATTCTATTTCAAAAATTTTATACGAAAACAAATTTTAATGAAAAAATTATAAAGATGGAAACTTTAATATTATTTATTCCAAGTAGAAAAAGGTGACAATGGTCAGACGGAATTTTTTCAGTAGTAAACTAAGAGGAATGCATTTATCTAAGTAGATCAAGACAACTACAGTCAGACAAGGCGATTTTAATAATATCTTTTAATTTTAATTTTATTTTGTAAAAGTAATTCAGGAAAAATTCAATAATTTTTACAAAAAAATAAAGAATTACATATTTTAAGTAGATAAAGGTTATAAATTTTTAATAGCCAGACATTGCAATATTTATCTACCATAAATTAAGGAATAAATCGATTGTTTCAGAAATATAAGTAGAATAGGGTGATTATAGTCAGACGGGGTTTTTTAATAGTAAAAAATAAAGAACTCTTTATTTTAAGTGGAAAAAGTCAATTTTAGTCAGACGGGATCTGTAAACAATAAACAACTTTTTATTTTAACCCCTTCACTGTCAGTGGGCTCTATAGAGCCATAAAAATGTCGTGCCCTGTATGTCCATGGGCTCTATAGGGCCATCGGAAAAAAAGACATTTAAATGTTAACGAATCTGGCTAAAAATCCTTACTCGGGGGTTTTCGGGGTCGCTGAATCCAAATCCGTTGTCGAAAATTCAAAATTCAAAATGGCGGCTTCAAAATGGCGCCCAAAAAAATTTTTAAGTTTACGAATTTTTTTTAAAATGCCTTAAAATGCCTACTCGGGGGTTTTCGAGGTCGCTGATTTCAAATCCGTGGTCAAAAATTCAAAATTTAAAATTGCAACTTTAAAAAGGCGACAAAAAAAAATTTTTAAATTAACGAATTCGTTAACTTTTCAATATTTTTGCTCGATATTTTGAAGCCGCCATTTTGAATTTTGACTTTTCGACCACGGATTTTGAATCAGTGACCTCAAAAACATAAAATATGACAATATCATGATTTTAAAAAAAAAATTTTTTTTTGAACACTTATGGCACAAAAACTTTATTTTCACTCGACTGTGAAGGGGTTAAGTAGAAACAGGTGATTCTAGTCAGACAAGATACTTTGAAATTTGAATGAATTAAATATAAAATCAGAGAATTATAATTTAATATTCTAAGTAGAATAGAGAGATTATAGTCAGACAAGGCGTTTTAATATTAAAATATACACTAGTCTTTATGAGAAGTAGTAAAAAGTGATTTTGGACATATAAGAAAATTTTAAATAGTAAATCGCAAAGAATTCAGTATTCTAAGTAGAACCAGTTGAAAATAGTCAGACAGAAAATTTTGTTAGTAATTAGAGAATTGTATTTTAAGTAGAAAAACATACTTCTAGTCAGACAGGAAATTTAATCTCACGTTGAAAAATTCCATGGAAGTACCCCCATTTCTCCATGGAATTTCCGTGGAGTTGGCATGGAAATTCTAAAAGTTTTTTATTTTAAAAGTATTTTAAGTTTTAACATTTCCAGGGTTACCGCAGGTCAGGAAAATGTCAGGAATTTCTATTAAAGTAATGGAAAAAATTTAATTTAGAAGCAGTTACGAATGATTGTAGAAATTCGATTATTTTCAAAAAATAAAAAAATTTTGAAAAACATTAATTTTTTTAAAATAAATTAGTGATTTTTGCATTTAAATAATTGAATTCTCGTAGAATTTTCGAATAAAATTTGAATTAAAAATGAATTTTAGTTAAAATTTTACATAATAATTGAATATTAAAACACAGAAAAAAGTGAGTGTTATTTTAACACTGAATTCGGTGTTAAAAGTGTCTGCATCAAACTTTAGCTCGGAAGTGTTATTTTAACACCGAAAATAAGGTAAATTTTCTATTATAGAAAATTTATCCTCACTAAAATTACCCTACCAAAATTTACCCGCATCAAAAACAACACTCGCTTTTCTGTGTGAAGCATTATAGCATAAATTTTTGAAAATAATTAAATTTTGAATATTTTTTAAAATAATTACATTTTTCGAAGAATTTACTTAAAATTATATTAAAAATAATTGAAATCCTAATTGTATTATTTATGAAAATAATTGAATTCTTGGAAAGCATTTTCTTACAGTTTTTTAAAATAATTGAATTCTTTTAAGATATTTTATTAATTTGATATTTTATTAATTTGAATTTCAGCGAAGAATTTCATTATATGTGAAATTTAATTAAATTTTTGCTAAAAACTTTTGAAAATAATTCCATTTTTCGAGGAATTTATTTAAAATTATATTAAAAATAATTGAAATCCTAATTGTATTATTTATGAAAATAATTGAATTCTTGTAAAGAATTTTTATTATATTTTTTTTAAATAATTGAAGTCCTGTGAAGAATTTTTTTTTAAATAATTGAAGTACTATAAAGAATTTTATTATTTATGAAAATAGTTGAATTCTTCGGAAGGATTTTATTAAAGTTTTTGTAAACAATTTAATTTTTTTTTTTTTAAATTTTATGGAAATTTAAATTATTATAAAACATGAAGATACCAATCCGAGTCTTTGACTCGGAGTGATCGATAACTTCATGTTTTATAATAATATTCTTACAAGTTGTTACATTTCATAAAGATTCGAATTTTGAAATTTTTGGAAAATCTTAATTCCTATGGAATAATAATAATAATTAAATATTTGTTTAAAAAAGAAGTTATTGATGTTTTCGAATAAATGTTCTAAGTAGAATCAGGCAATTATATTCAGACATGAGAATTTTTAATAAACAAAAACAGAATTCGGTTTTCAAAGTAGAGAAAAATTATTACAGTCAGACAAGAAATTTCTATCTTGTATAAATTATGGAGTAAATCGACTGGTTTTAAAATCTAAGTAGAATAGAGTGATTATAGTCAGACGAGAATTTTTATTATAGTAACTAATAAACAACTACTTATTTCAAGTAGAAAAGGTGATTCTGGTCAGACAAAAAATTTTGAAATAAGACAGAATTAACGATCAAATCAGAGAATCGTAATTTAATATTCTAAGTAGAATAGAGTGATTATAGTCAGACATGACGTTTTACAAGTGAAAAATACACAAATATTTATTACAAGTAGTAGAAATTAATTTTGACCAAACAAGAAATTTTTAAGTAGTAAATCATAAACATTTTTTTATTTTAAGTAGAACCAGTCGAATATAGTCAGACACAATTTTTTTATTATTCAAGAAACAGAATTGTATTCCAATTATAGACAGGTTCCAATTATAGATACAGGGAAATTTTTGAGTAATTAAAATTGGAAAATAAATCGAGTGGATCAGAATATTAAGTAGAAAAGGGTGATTATAGACAGACGCGAATTTTTAAAAAGTAAAATGTAAACAACTCTTTATTCTAAGTAGAAAAAGGTGATTTTAGCCAGACAGAAACATTTTTAAGTAGTATAATAATTACAGAATAAATCTAGTGGATCAAAATTATGAATTTTAAGTAGAATACAGTGATTATAGTCGGACAATAATATTTTAATTTTTAAAAAATATTAAACCCTGTATGTCAAGCAGAAAAAGGTGATTTTAGTCAGACGAGACATTTTTTAAGTATAGTACAATAATTACAGAATAAATCGAATAATTTCAAATTCTAAGTATTCAAGAGTAATTGTATTCACTACAATTAACTGCAATTAAGACTAAGTAGAGTACGAATTAAAAAAAAATTTGAGGAAAATTTCAAATAAAAAAATGAAAGATTAATTCCAAGTCGAAAATTTTAAAAACAGTCAGACATTGCACTGTTGTAATAGTAAAAAGGAAGGAATGAGTTCATTAGGTCAAAAGTCATAGTTCCAAGTAGAAAAAGGCACTTATAGACAGACATGACATTTACATTTAAAGTAGTTAAAAGTCAATTGTCGAAGTCAGTGGGACAACGTTTTCAAGAACAAAAAAAGATTGTGTCTATAGACAAACGCTACGAATGTGTATAGTCTTTAAATAAACAAACTCGCCGAGCAGTGGAAAAAGAAAACTCTAGACAGACACGTCCTTCGCCGTATAATGTGAAGAGACAAATGCTCTCTTTAAGCGGACAAACGTTTCCGACATTACACCCAGCGAAATGTTTTATTTTCGCCAAGTATTATTTATTGCACGAGAAAAAAAAGTCGTAATACTCTAAATTATTAATAACAACCACCCAATGTATACAAAGATAAATGTAAATAAAAAAATAAATGTTAATAATCGCGTAAATGTAAATAAGGAAATGTAAATAAATAAATGTAAATAAAAAATAAATGTAACTAATGAAGAAAATTAAATAAATAAATAAATAAATGTAAATAAATGAAGATATTTAAATAAATAAATAAATGTTAATAAATAAATAGACTGTTAACATAAATTAATAAATTGACAGTAATAATTAATCATATACCTTTTGGCACCAAATAAATAATAAAATAATTAATTAATATTAACGAAATAATAATTTTTAGTTTTCAAGTCGAAAAGTGTCAAAAAAATACAATTAACTTGGTAATAATAGAGAAAATATTTTTAAAAAAATATGTAGACGAGAATTTGCATTCTTACCGGAGAAATATAGATAATAAATTACAAATTGCAATTCAATCGAAATGCCTTGAATAGTTTATGTATTCGGAATTACAACCTTAATATGCCGGGAAATGCAGATTTTCTCAGACAAGGGAAGCTTTCAGTTCTCGGAAGATCAGCACAGCTCTTTACATATAGGTATGTTACTTGTGAATTTAAACTAGTTACTAAAATCGCTATTTCGCTTCAAGGATTATCCCACAATAGATATTCAAAATTGTATTCTTCCTTGGAAAACCACAATTGTAAAATAATATTACGACAATTTTCAACAAAATATGAAAATATGTTCTTCTCTACTATATCTACATATACTTATTCACAACTGTATATATGTATATATATATATATATATCTATCCCTATAATATAAAATCATTTCGCCGCCGCCGCCGCTGATTCAGTCATTTCTAAGGGCCCCTTAGAAAAGGAACATAGTCAAGGTTGGTCCACTGTTAATATATGCCAAAATATAGGTCAATTTTGAGGCCAGTTTTGACCTAGACGTCAAAATTTGACAAAGAATTCCCGCTACCCTCAAAATTTAGGTCAATTTTGAGGGAAGTTTTGACCTAGACGTCAAAATTTGACAAACAATTTCCACTACCCTCAAAATTTAGGTCAATTTTGAGGGCAGTTGTGACCTTCGCATCAAAATTTGACAAAGAATTCCCGCTACTTTCAAAATTTAGGTCAATTTTGAGGGCAGTTGTGACCTTCGCATCAAAATTTGACAAAGAATTCCCGCTACTTTCAAAATTTAGGTCAATTTTGAAGGCAGTTTTGACCTAGACGTCAAAATTTGACAAAGAATTCCCTCTACCCTCAAAATTTAGGTCAATTTTGAAGGCAGTTTTGATCTAGACATCAAAATTTGACAAAAAATATCCGCTAACCCCAAAATTTAGGTCAATTTTAAGGGCAGTTTTGACCTAGACGTCAAAATTTGACAAACAATTTCAGCTACCCTCAAAATTTAGGTCAATTTTGAGGGCAGTTGTGACCTACGCATCAAAATTTGACAAAGAATTCCCGCTACCTTCAAAATTTAGGTCAAGCTTAAGGGCAGTTTTGACCTAGACGTCAAAATTTGTCAAACAATTTCCGCGCGCAGACTTAATGATGAGGTGAAGTTTGCCATCTGACCTAACAATGTAAGGTAATTTTTAAATTGTGTTTGCTCTTACACCTATCATTTTGACCTAATTTTGACGTTTTTTTTACTCTGTTATTTAGTTACGTGATAATCTATGTGTAATTTGACTTTTATTTAACTACAACTTAAAAAGGGAAAATAAAGGACAATAAACGTATCTAGGATACGTCAAAATCTATTTAAAATTTAACGTCTTTTTAACCTACAGTGTAAAATCGGTCAAAATATATGTCAAAGTTTAATCTAATTTTTGACATATAGATAAAAAAAGGTCCATAACGATTGTTACATTACGTCAAAATCTATGTGTATTTTGTCATATATGTATTGTATGTAATTTATTGAGATGCATTCATATTAAGAAAAAATTACTTTAAATTTATAAAAATTAAAATAAATATAAAAATAGAGGAGGGGGGTTGGCGCGCGAAGCGCGCAGGGGGGCAAAGCCCCCCTAGTATATATATATATATATATATATATATATATATATATATATATATATATATATATATAGTTTAATACTATACGAATAAACGGTTTATTATTAAAAATTATAATTTTATTATTAGAAATTATAATATTATTATTTCTTAAATAAAATAAGAGTAGAAAAAATTATTAACTCTTTAAATTTACTAATTCAATAGCAAAAAGTCAACCTCTTATTAAAAATTAATGGCCTTGAATAAAAATTACTTTATGAAAATAAAAATATTTATTTTATGATAGATACAAATATTTATTTAATAATTTTCAAGTACTTCAAGTAGAATAAGGCCATTGTAGTCAGACGTGGTATTTTTTAATTGTAAAAAACAAAATTCATGGTTCTAAGTAGAAACAGATGATTATAGTCAGACGTGACAATTTTTCGAAATCAAAAATATAATTAGCGTTTCCAAGTGGAAAAAGTTTATTATTGTCAGACAAAAAATGTTTATCTACTGTAGAATAAATCGACTAATTCGGAAATATGAGTAGAATAATGTGAATATAGCCAGACGACAATTTTTTTTAAAGAAAAATACACGATTCTTTATTTCAAGTAGAAGAAGGTGATTCTAGTCAGACACGATAATTTTAAATGATAAATAAGTAAAGATTAAATCAGAGAATTATAATTTAATAGTTCTGGTCGATCAAGAAAATTTGAACAGTGAAATTTGCGAAGAATAAATTTGTATTTTTTTATTTTAAGTGGAATAGGGTATTAATAGTCAGACAATAAAATGTTTTCAGTCAGACAGGAAGTTTTGTAATTAAAAAGAATTAATGAATAATTCTAGTGAATTAAAATTATTAATTCTAAGTAAAATAGAGCGATTATAATCAGACAAATTTTTTTTTAAATAGCAAAAAATTCGCTAATTATTGATAAAGATAGAGAAGAAGATGATTCTAGTCAAAAAAAAAATTTTTTAAACTAGAAAAAAGTAATGAATAAATATATGTAGATAGTAAATTGAATTCTAAGTAGAATAAAGTGATTATAGGCAGACAAGATTTTTTTGATACCTTAGGAGAACAAATTTTTCTTTTAAGTAGAAAAAGGTATTTCTGGTCAGACAGGAAATTACACCAATTGGAAAAATTAAAGAATAAATTGATTGGTTAAAAATTTTCTGTTTTAAGTAGAACTAGTCCATTATATGTCAGACGTGGCATTTTTTTGTAAATAAAAAACAGAAATGTTTTTTTGAGTAGAAAAAGAGTAATTCTGATCAAACATGTACTTTTTAATTTGTAAAAATCAAAGAATAAATCCAGAGGATCAAAATTATAAATTTTAAGTAGAATAGTGTGATTATAGTCAGACAATTAATTCTAGAAGAATAGAGTAGAATATGATGATTATAAAAGATAGACATGAATTTTTTTTAAAGTAAAATAATAAAAATTCTTTATTTACAGTAGAAAAAGGTGGATTTAGTCAGACAAGAATTTTTAAACAGTAACAAAATACAGAAATAATTATTTAATGTAAAAAAAAGTTAATTCTAGTCAAACTAGTATTTCATACTTTGTAAAAATTATAAAATAAATTCAGTTAATTAAAATTATGAATTTTAAGTAGAATAGAGTGATTATAGTCAGACAAAAAAAATTTCCTAGCCATTGATTCCAAAAGATAGGGTTGAGTAGGGTGACAAAAATTTTTTAAAACTAAAAAAAGTCAAAATACTTTAGTTACAGTGGAAAAAGGTGATTTTAGTCAGACAGGAAATTTTGTAATTTAAAAAATTAAAAGTATCAATCTATTGGATTAAAATTGTTAATTCTAAGTAGAATAGAGTGATTAGTGCGAGGCAAAAAATTTTCCTAGCAATTAAATTGAAGAATAATTCTAGTGGTACAAAATTTTTTATTCTAAGTAGAATCGGATGATTATAGTCAGACATAAATTTGTCAATAGTATAAAATATTCAAAATTCTCTACTTCAGGAGGAAAAGGTTATTCTAATCAGAGAGAAAATCCTCGAATTATGAGAAAAAATTAAAGAATAAATGTTGTGAGTTACAATTTAGTATTTTAAGTAGAATAAAGCAATTGTAGTCAGACGACACGTTTTTAATAATAAAACCGAGATAATTCTCTAATTCAAGTAGAAAAAGTGTTTCTAGTCTGACATGAAATTTAGAAATCAGAGACAAGGCCTTTTTTAATAGTGAAACAGAGATTTTTTTAAAAATAGAAATAAAAGTGATTCCGATAATAGTAAAATATATTTTAAGTAGTAATAATTATAAAAAAAATCAGTCTTGCGGTTCGAAAATTTGTATTCTAAGTAGAATAGGGCGATTATAGTCAGACAAGAATTTTTAAGTAGTAAAAAACACACAAATTTTTATTTAAAGTAGAAAAAGGTAAGTCTGGTCAATAACCTGTAGTCTTTAATATGTGAAAATAAAAGAAAAAAATTAGTAAATTAAAATTATGAATTTTAAGTAGAATAAAGTGGTTTTAGTAAGACAAAATTTTTTTTTATCTAGTAGTTTAGACTTCTTAGTAGAATAGAGAGATGACAGTCAGACAAAAAAAATTTTTATCGAGTTTTTTACACTTCTAAGTAGAATAGAGTCATTATAGTCAGACAAGACGTTTTTTAAAAGTAAAACAAAGACTTCTGTTTGTTTTAAATTGAAAAAATTGATTTCAGTCGAACAAGAAATTTTAAGTAGTAAAAATCATAAATACAAAGTCTAGTGGTTCGAAATTCACCATTGTAAGTAGAATAGGGCGATTATAGTCAGACGAGAATTTTTAATAGTAAAAAATTTTTAATTTTATTGTTAAATAAGAAGAAGAAGGTGATTCTAGTCAGACAGGAAATTTTGAAACTACAAAAAAGTAAAGATAAATATATGTAGAGAGAACATTGAATTCTAAGTAGAATACACTGATTATAGTCAGACAAGAATTTTTTGATAACAAAAAAACGACTTTATATTTTAAGTAGAAAACGGTTATTTTGGTTAGACAGGAATTAATATTAATTGGTAAAAATTAAAGAATAAATCGATTGGTTCAAAATTTTTTTTGTCAGTAGAACTAGTCGATTATATGTCAGACGTGGCATTTTTTGTAAAAAAAAACAAAATTCATTTTCAGCAGTAGAAAAAGATTGTAAACACACTGCCATAGTTGAAAGTAGTATAAATTACAGAAGAAATCGAGTTGTTTGGAATTATAAGTAGAAAAAAGTGATTATAGTCAGACAAGGCGTTTTTTTAATAATTAAACAAAGATTAATCTTTTTTCAAATAGAAAAAAGTGATTTAGCTTGAAAAAAATATTTTCAGTAGTAATAATTATAAAAAAAATAAGCCTAGCGGTTCGGAATATTTTATTCTAAGTAGAATAGAGTGATTATAGTCAGACAAGAATTTTTAAGTAGTAAAAAATACACAAATTGTTATTTAAAGTAAAGAAAGGTAATTCTGATCAAACCTGTAGTTTTTAATAAAAATTAAGGAATAAATTCAGTAGAATAGAGTGATTATAGTCAGACATGAATTTGTAAGTAGTAAAAAAAACACAAATTGTTATTTAAAGTAGAGAAAGGTAATTCTGATCAAACCTGTAGTTTTTAATAAAAATTAAGAAATAAATTCAGTAGAATAGAGTGATTATAGTCAGACATGAATTTGTAAGTAGTAAAAAATACACAAATTGTTATTTAAAGTAGAGAAAGGTAATTCTGATCAAACCTGTAGTTTTTAATAAAAATTAAGAAATAAATTCAGTAGAATAGAGTGATTATAGTCAGACAGAAAAAATGTTTATCGAGTGCTTTCCTCCCAGCGTAACCAGACCTTATATATTTCGTAAAAAAATGTACCTAATCCTAAAATATCTCTTATGGTTCCATTGAGGGAATTTAAAGGGATAAAAGGTTAGAGACCATGTACATACACATATATAATATATTAAGAAGAAAGAGAATAGATGGAGGAGAGTACCGCACACTCACTGTGCGGTACCAATAAAGTCATGCATGAATCTCCATCCCTTTTCGTTTCACCTTGTGAAACGAAGAGTTATTGAAACAGTCTCAAGTTCTAACCTAACGTGTAAGGTACGTACCTACAAGCTAAGTTATAAACGTGAGTAGTGAGTTTATGTATATATATACATACACGAAAGCGCGTCAACCTTGATCAAGGTAACTTTACACAAACGACGGTGGATGTTAGCAGCAGCTGAACTCGCATTCTCACCCCCCCCCCCCCCCCTATACTCATTTCATCCCGCTTCGAATAATTTTCCGGTGAGCTTTCAACGCCATTATTTGCACGTGTATATACTATATATAGACGTATATAGAATCAAGAGAGAGAGAGAGAGAGAGGGAGTCGAGACACTACTTACCCTGGAGTAACTTTCCTGATAGAATTCTGACTGGGACTCGGTCTCATGGCAGGTGAAACTAGTGCAACCTCTGAAAAAATAAAAGAGAGCGGAAAATTATTTTTCAGAATTCTGTCTTACTGCTTTTAGAAAAATTCAATTTTTACACTGTTTTTCTGAGGATAGCAAATTGGGACAAAAAAACGTATCAAAACGTTGCTTCGCTATTTTCAAACGTTTTTTGTCTCAATTTGATATCTGCAAAAACGTGAGCTTCTAAAAAAATAAACTAATATCTATCTTATAAATAATAATTAACAGTATTTATTTATTTTTATTTATTTATTTATTTGCCTTGAATAAAAATTATATTATACAAATAAATATTTATTTTCTGATAGATAATAATATGTATTTCATAATATTCAAGTATTTTAAGTAGAATCAACCCTTTATAGTCAGACTTTTTTTTAACTTGTAAAAAGAATCTATTGTTATTAGTAGAATAAGGCCATTATAGTCAGACATGACAATTTTTCGAAATCAAAAACATAATTCGGTTTTCAAAGTAGAGAAAGTTTATTATAGTCAGACAGGAAATGTTCATCTAATATAAATCATAAATCGACTGCTGCGGAAATCTAAGTAGAATAATGTGTTTCTAGTCAGACGAGAATTTTCTAAAGTGAATAATTTTTTCTTCTTTATTTTAAGTAGAAAAAAGTGATTCCAGTTAGACAAGAAACCTTGAAATTAGAAAGAATTAATTTAATCAGAGAATCATAATTTAATATTCTAAGTAGAAAAGTATGATTATAAACAAACAAAAAAAAAAAGACAAAGAAAAAAAAAGACAAAGACGTTTTAATAATGAAATATACACAAATCTTTATTACAAGTAGTAAAAAGTGATTTTGGACAAATAAGAAAATTTTAAATAGTACATCGCAAAGAATTCAGTATTCTAAGTAGAACCAGTCGAAAATAGTCAGACAGAAAATTTTGTTCGTATTCAGCATATAGAATTGTATTTTAAGTAGAAAAACGTAATTCTAGACAGACAGGAAATTTAATAAAAATTAGAAGCAGTCGAAGTTTAAATCTTTTGCACCAAATTTATGATTTTAAGTAGAATACAATAATTATAGTCAGACATGATAAAATATTTAAATTAAAAATGAGAATTGGTTGCATGTGAACTTTTTTTTCTAGATAATTGAAGAAACATTGGAAAAAGAAAGAAAGAATTAAGTGAATAATGAATAATTGTTAAAAAACAAATTTTAAGTAGAAAAGAGAAATTATAATCAGTCATAAAATTTTTAAGTAATGGTAGAAAAAACTCATTGTTTCAAGTTGAAAAAGGTCATTATTTTCAAACGTGATATCTTTTAATTGCAAAAAACAACATTCATTGTTCTAAGTAGAATCAGGCAATTATAGTCAGACATGAGAATTTTTAATAAACAAAAACAGAATTCGGTTTTCAAAGTAGAGAAAAATTATTACAGTCAGACAAGAAATTTCTATCTTGTATAAATTATGGAGTAAATCGACTGGTTTGAAAATCTAAGTAGAATAGAGTGATTATAGTCAGACGAGAATTTTTAATATAGTAACTAAGAAACAGTAGAAAAGGTGATTCTGGTCAGACGAAAAAATTTGAAATAAGACAGAATTAACGATCAAATCAGAGAATCGTAATTTAATATTCTAAGTAGAATAGCGTGATTATAGTCAGACATGACGTTTTACAAGTGAAAAAATGAAAAATACACAAATATTTATTACAAGTAGTAGAAATTAATTTTGACCAAACAAGAAATGTTTAAGTAGTAAATCATAAACATTTTTTTATTCTAAGTAGAACCAGTCGAATATAGTCAGACACAATTTTTTTAGTATTCAAGAAACAGAATTGTATTCCAATTATAGACAGGTTCCAATTATAGATGCAGGGAAATTTTTGAGTAATTAATTTAATATTATTAAATAATTAATAATAATATAATCATAAATAGTAATATAAATATTAATAGTAATATAATTTAATATTATTTAATATTTAATAAATATTTTTATATTTATTTAATATTATAAGTAGAATAGAGAGATTATAGTCAGACGGGAATTTTTAATAGTTAAAAATAACCTACTCTTTATTTCAAGTAGAAGAAAGTCTTTTTAGTCAGACCAGAAAAGTTGAAGTTAGAAAGAATTAAAGTTTAAATAAAAAAATTATAATTAAATATTCTAAGTAGAATAGAGTGATTATAGTCAGACAAAACGTTTTAATAGTAAAACAAAGACTTCTGTTTGTTTTAAATTGAAAAAATTGATTTCATTCGAACAAGAAATTCTAGTCAGACAAGAAATTTTCAAATTAGAGAGAATTCAAGAATCAGTAAATTTTTTTCCAAGTAGAACGAGTCAAATATAGTCAGACATGACAATTTTTATTAATCAACAGAATTCGATTTTCAATGTAGAGAAAATTTATTATAGTCAGACAAGAAATGTTTATCTACTATAAATTAAAGGATATATCGACTAATGCGGAAATCTAAGTAGAATAGGGTAATTATAGTCAGACAATAAATTTTTAATACTAAGGAATAAACAATTTTATATCTCAAGTAGAAAAAGATGTTTATAGTCAGACATAGAACCTTGAAAATAATTAAAGATTAGATCAGAGAATCATAATTAAATATTCTAAGTAGAATAGTGTGATTATAGTCAGACAAGACGTCTTAATTTTAAAATTAATCAATTTAATTGTTCATTATTTTTTTTTAATTTAAAAATTAATCAAAATTTGTTTAAATTCATAAATTAATTACTTCAATTACATCCTTAATTTCCCAACAGGACAAAAATTGAATAAAAAGTAAAAAAAAAATTTGAAATCACTTTAATAATAAAATTAAAATACAAAAATCTAATTATTCTAGAACAAAAATCGAATAAAGTGAAGGGAAAAAAATGTGAAATTGCTTTGAAAATGAAATTAAAATGAAAATCTAAATTGTAAACTCCGTTTTCCAGTATCTATTTGTCTTTTGCTCGTAATTTAAATCAGTTTGTCAAAATTACCCTGGTTATGATGCAAATGACTTTTCCGGTGACATGCATCATAACTCTGGCAAGATCTGGAATGCTCCATTTGGGGACAATGCTTCCCTCCATTTTGATCTGTCTGAAGTGCAACACGAGTCCTGGTTTGAACTCCAATTCCACATTTGTTACTGCAACTCGACCACTCACCCCATTCCGATACAATGCAATCCAGAACTGTAAAAGTAATCATCAACAAAGACAAAATTAGCGACAACAAAAATTAAGATTTAAAGGAATAAACTTAAATTCAACAATTTAATAATAATAATAATAATAATAATAATAATAATAATAATAATAATAATATCCTTCTTTTAATATGAAAAACTTAATCGTTTGACAAATCGAAATTATGCATCTATTGGTTCCTTTTTTCTAAAAAAAAAAATTAAAAAATTGTTAGAAAATTAAAATTAGAAAGTAGAAAATATTTTGCACATTTTCTGCTTCTCAATTATAATTCATAAACAAAGTACAAGTTTTAAGTCAAAAAAATAATGTTATAAATCAAATTTTGTTTAAGAAATTATAAATTTATTGTGGAAAAAATATTTACTAAATTTCTATTTGTTAAAAATGATTGTAAAATTATTCGAAAACATCAATAACTTCTTTTCTAAATAAATATTTAATCATTATTATTTTACCACAAGAATAAAGATTTTCAAAAATTTCAAATTCAAACCTTTTTAAAATTTAAAAACTTATAAGAATATTTATTATAAAACATGAAGAAATCGATTACTCCGGAGTAATCGGTTTCTTAATTTTTTTTATAATAAATTAAAGATAAAAGAGTTACTGTAACTTTTTCAAAATTATCTTCATCATTTTAATTCAATTATTATTTTCTAGAATTTTTAAATAAAATTCTTCTTTAAATCAATTATTTTTAATAATTTTTAACAAAAATTCTTTGAGAATTTTCAAATTTATTTGTTTACAATTCAATTTTACGAAATTTCAATTATTCAGAAATTCTTCCATTGAATACGTATTAAAAAATAAATACTTCAAATAATTTCAGAAAAAAATTCAATTAAACTTTTTCAAAATAATTAATTCTACAGAATTGTTGGTTATAAGTATGAAAAATTAAGATTTTCAAAGAATTTAATTTGAAACCTTTTCAAAATTCAATTATTTCTTAAAATTCATGCTACGTTTTTAATATTCAAATATTATTTGAATATTTAAATAATTTGAATAATAAATATTGAAATCTAAAATTTTAACTGAAATCAATTTTTAAATCGATTTTTATTAGAAAATTCGACGAGAATTCTATTATTTAAATGCAAAAATAAATAATAAATAATTTATTGAATAATTAAATATTTCTTAAAATTGAATTCTCATAAAGAATTTTATCAAAACATTTTTAAATAATTGATTTCTTTTGACGTTTTTTTATTAAAATTGTTAAGAACAATTACATTTTACGAGAAATTCGATTAAAATTGTCTTAAAAATAATTGAAATTCTGCAATGAGCTTTATTTACGAAAATAATTGAATTCCTAAAAAGAATTTTATTATTTATAAAAATAATTCAATTCCTGTAAACAATTTGATTATTTATTAAAAATAATTGAATTATTGCGAAGAAATTTGTAAAAAATTTGTAAATAATAGAATTCATATGAAATTGAGGAAATTTTTTGAAAATAATTGAAATTTTGACAAAAATTTTTTAAAAATTGACTTTTGCCATAAGAATTTTATTAAAAATAATAATAATTATTATTATTATTTTTATTATTATTATGATTTTTATAATTCATAACTGTGATAATTAATAACAGGAGAGAAAATGTAAAGAGCCATAGAAGCGATGTTAAAAAAATTAATTATCTGAAAAAATATTATTATTATTATTATTATTATTATTATTAATATTAATACCATTTTTATAATGCATAACTATCATAATTAATGATCAGAGAAAAAACTGTAAAGAGCGTATAGAAATGTTGTTAAAAAAATTAAAAAGTTCCTTAAAGTCACTAAACGAGAAATAAAATTATAAAGTACTTCGCAATCTTAGGATCAATTTTCCTTTGAGCAATCGCAGAGTTCTCTCTTTCTCTCTCACTTTCTCAGAGAGAATAAGCAAAAAAAAAAGAATAAATAAAATTAAAAAAATTTATTGCTGGCAATTTTCCACGAATACTATAATTGCAAGCTTCGTTACTTAAGTACTCTTGATGTAGTGGAAAAAATATCACCGAGAATAGAGCACACTTAATTATATACTTCCTTTTTCTCAGAATTGTTAACTTTTTTCAAAAAAGAATAAAAATTATCCCTTTCCTTCTATAAAAAAAAATAATAATAATTTTACACACGTCAATTTTAAAACCTAAAAACTTTTTTCTTTTTCCTCTTGAAATACTAAATGTACGCCGTATCAACTGACACTCGTTACAAAAAAAAAAAACTATTTCCTTCTTTTGAGATCCTTATTAAAAACTCCAGTGTTTTTATTACTCCAGATAAATTAAAAGCAAGCAATGGTTTTTTTAAAAAAGGAGATTTTCTGAAATAGTTTACACACAAGATAGGTACGTTTTTGCTGTTGATATGCAAAAGAGTATTCTTTTTTTCTCTCCGAAAAGAAAAAAAAAATTGCATAGGAACAAGACAGAAAAGATGTGAAGTAGAACGACAAAGATGAACACACACACACACACACAGAAAATCCTCGTGTGGTGTAAGAATATAATAAATTATTGAATCATTTACCTCGTGAAGCAGAAAACCTTTCTTTATATTGGCGAAAAGATCTGTTTCCACAAATGGTTGAGAGAGAAAAAAAAAGTTCAACTTGTTAATTAGTAGCAAATAACATTTTTTTTCTCTCTCACTCTCTTCAAAATATAATATCACTTTTTTCAACTGTGAGTTCAAATAATTGCAAAAAAATTTGCCTACAATTTAAATAATTCGAGGAAGAAATATATTTTTTGCCTATTATAATAGAGAGAGCAAAAATTTTTGCTCTAATATAAAATATACAAATAATTAATTATTAATACACTCTTAAAATTTGCATTAATAAAAATATTTGATAATTTGAATCTGTGACTGACTTTTTGCTTTTAAATTTGTAAATTTTACTAAGAAATAAAAATTTCTACTTATTTATTTATTAGTAAAATTTACTAACTCAAATTTAGAGAGTCCTAACTAATTTTAATTATTTAAATTATGTAATTAAAAATAATAAATAAATATAATAATAATAATAATAATAATAATAATAATAATAATAATAAATAATTAAAGGCTGTTATTGAAATAAATAAATTAACAAATAATAATAGTAAGAGTAATAATAATAGATTACAGGACAAAAATCCAAGAAAATAAGTCCAAAGTAAAAAAAATCCAAAATAAAAATGTTCAAAGTCGAAAAATCAAAAATAAATAAAAACGTCAAAAATAAATAATAAAACATGTGAAAAAGACACATTTTTACTTTTTAAAAATCGAAATTTAAAATGTCAATGTTAAAATCGCAGGATTTTAATTATTTACATAAATAATAAAACTCTACACAAAAATTCAATTAATTTCATAAATAAAAAAATTCAAATATTTTCATAAATAAAAAAATTTCTAGAAAAATTTCAATTATTCTATAAAATTTTTAAAACAATTATTCCAAGAAATACAATTATTTTCAACAATTTCGATGAATAACATTTAAATATTTAAAAAAAATATTTACTTGAAACAAATAATTTTTATATTTAAATTAAAAAAATATTCACTGGAAGCTAATGTTTATTCGAATGAAAGAAAATAATAAATATTTTTATATTTATTTATTTTTCTTCAACTACAAAAATTATATTTGTTTTTCAAATAAATACCAATTTATAATTTAATTTTATTTGAACAAAATAATTTTTGTATTTTCTTATTTTTATTTAAACAATCGAAAAAAAATGATTTGGTTCAAGTAAATATTTTATTTTCTATTCTTTAAGTTTCAAAGCGTTGAAGAATAAATTTACAAACAATAAAATAGAATTTTTCCTCTCTTAACTTGTTTAAAAAAATTTTTTCTTTTGCAACCATTTTTTAAAATCCAATTCAAAATTGACTGATATTGATTCAAAATAATTTTCGAATCAATATTTTTGAATCAAATACTCAAAAAATTAATTACTTATTTTATTCTTCTCACGTCAGAGCTTTAAAATCATTATATTTATTTATTTATTTCTTCAATTTATTTATAAATTTCGTTATTATCCAGTTTTTTTTTGTAAAAATAAAAAGTTTTCTTGAATCAAAAAGAGAAATAAAAATCATTTCAATAAATATTAATCCAAATATTTTGTTCCTGTGACGCAATAAGAGAAAAAAATTTGTTTTTCCAGTGTTGATTTAAAAAAAACAGCAATTTTGTTTTCATTTGAATAATTTACATGAGATTAAAGGGAGAAATTTGCATATAGGAGAAAATTAATTTCTTTTTAAAGCAGAGAAGAAAAATTAACATTGGAGTGGGAGGGCAAAATAAGAAAAATTCTTTCCGTTTCACGCTTTGTTGTGCTTCTAAGAGGAACTACATGACCAGAATTTGAGAAGTTCAAAGAAGCACCTCCAACATTAGAGGAGAAATTAAAGAAAGTAATAAAAGAAATTTGAGAAAGAAAATTACTTTTTCCTTATTAATTCTAATATAGTTAATATAATTAATTTTCTCTGGAAAAATACTTATTTTTCCCTAGAAAAATAAATTATTATTAATTATTTTTCTCTATATATCAAAAAAAGAATTGTTTACTTAATTATTTTTCTATGTCAAAAAATAATTGTCCACTTAATTATTTTTATATTTAAAAAAAGTTTTTATCAATTTAAAAATAATTCTTCTTAAAAATTTTCATAATTAAAAAAAATATATTTTTCCCTTTTTTCGTATCTAAAAAATAATCTTATAAATTTTCATCATCGAAAACATGATTTCCCTCTTATAAATTTTCATTACTTAGATAAAAATAACAAGTCTCTTAAATATATATGTGAAAATTGAAATAAATCTTTTTCATTTCCGGAAGTTCATTACGAGCTCATTAATAATTTCTCTCTATTATAAATTTTTTTCCAGTAACTGGTTTTTTTGTCGTCAATTTCGGACGGGTTTTTTTTTCCTCTTTTTTTTAATATGTTTGATATTTAAAACGAGAAGTTATAATTTCTGATTCTAGCACGAACGTATATAATATTCATTTACAGACCTTGATAAAGCTCTTACTTTGCAAGCATAAAAAAGCTCAAGGAGCTCTTTACTTGTTTTTCATTCGTTGCAAATCTATATATATTTATATATATATGTATATATATATATATATATATATATATATATATATATATATATATTATATATATATATATATATATATATATATATATATATATATATATATATATATATATATATATATATATATATATATATATATATATATATATATATATCGATTACTGTTTCTTTTTAAAAAATTTATATTCTCCTCAGATTTGACTTTTCAAGTTTCTCATCAATAATCTTGTTTCTTTTTTCACGGAGATTTAATTTTTCCCTCAAGTGTACGTAATTGAGAAATTTCTTCTTCTTTTTTTTTGCTTTTTAATGGTTTTTAAGGAAAATTTCCGCCAGTTGTTTCCTGTAAGGAAAAAAAAAAAAGGGGGGGGGAAGTAAAAAAAAGAGAAAAATAAAAAGAAGGGGAATATTGAGGGAGAAAAGAAGAAATTTTTGCATTCAAGCGCAAATTTACTATATTGTAATGTTGACAATTTCCGAATTGTAATAGGAAATTATTCCTTGAAGAGAAAATGGAATAGGTACTTGAGTGAAGTGATAAATGCAATGTTGGAAAATCTCACTCCATTATCAGCTCATCTCCCAAAGTTTTAGTTTTATTTTCAAAGATCATTCGCCATCTTCGCTTTTATCTTTCCATTTTCAATGGATTTTTCATTTCTTCTTCATTTAATAAATATAAAAATTTCTCTCTCGAGCAGCAATCAATTTTCAATGTTGAAAATTTTTTTTTTTAATTTTTAAATATAATTTTTTATTTTTTATTATTTGCTATACAAGAAAATATTTTTTTATTCAAAGCCAATTTTTTTTTGCGTCAAATAAATATTTCTTTCCTTAAAACCCAATTTTTTTGCTTCACAAAAAATATATATAATAGTAATAAAATATAATAAATATAATAAATAAATATAAATATATATAAATATAAATTATATAAATATATAATAAATAAATAATAAATAAATAATAAATAATATAAATAATAATAATAATAATAATAATAATAATAATAATAATAATAATAATAAATATATAATTTCTTTAAATACAGTAAAGTAGGTTAAATTTAAACTGAAAAGAAAATTTATTTGATTCAAATAATTAATTACTTGTCTATTATTAAATAAATATTTACTTGAATCAAATAAATTGTATTTAATTCAATTATTTCAGTATTTGACGCAAAATTCACACACAGAGGAACATTTTTTATTTGAATTAAATAAAATTTTGTTTAAACTAAATATAATTTTATTTGAACCGAATAAAATTTTGTTTGAACCAAATTCAAATTTTATATGAACTCAATAAAATTTTGTTTAAAGCAAATAAAATTTATTTGAAACAAATATAAAATCTAGTTAGATTCAAGCAAATATTTGTTTGGTTCAAATAAAAATTATTAGATTCAAGTCAATATTTAATTATTTCAAATAAAAATTACTAGATTCATGGAAATATTTATTTGATTCAAATAAAAATTATTAGACTCAAGCAAATAATTCTTTGGTAAAAAAAACATTTAATTAAAACCAATATTTCTTTGATTCAAATAATTAATTACTTGTCTATTATTAAATAAATATTTACTTGAATCAAATAAATTGTATTTAATTCAATTATTTCAGTATTTGACGCAAAATTCACACACAGAGGAACATTTTTTATTTGAATTAAATAAAATTTTGTTTAAACTAAATATAATTTTATTTGAACCGAATAAAATTTTGTTTGAACCAAATTCAAATTTTATATGAACTCAATAAAATTTTGTTTAAAGCAAATAAAATTTATTTGAAACAAATATAAAATCTAGTTAGATTCAAGCAAATATTTGTTTGGTTCAAATAAAAATTATTAGATTCAAGTCAATATTTAATTATTTCAAATAAAAATTACTAGATTCATGGAAATATTTATTTGATTCAAATAAAAATTATTAGACTCAAGCAAATAATTCTTTGGTAAAAAAAACATTTAATTAAAACCAATATTTCTTTGATTCAAATAATTAATTACTTGTCTATTATTAAATAAATATTTACTTGAATCAAATAAATTGTATTTAATTCAATTATTTCAGTATTTGACGCAAAATTCACACACAGAGGAACATTTTTTATTTGAATTAAATAAAATTTTGTTTAAACTAAATATAATTTTATTTGAACCGAATAAAATTTTGTTTGAACCAAATTCAAATTTTATATGAACTCAATAAAATTTTGTTTAAAGCAAATAAAATTTATTTGAAACAAATATAAAATCTAGTTAGATTCAAGCAAATATTTGTTTGGTTCAAATAAAAATTATTAGATTCAAGTCAATATTTAATTATTTCAAATAAAAATTACTAGATTCATGGAAATATTTATTTGATTCAAATAAAAATTATTAGACTCAAGCAAATAATTCTTTGGTAAAAAAAACATTTAATTAAAACCAATATTTCTTTGATTCAAATAATTAATTACTTGTCTATTATTAAATAAATATTTACTTGAATCAAATAAATTGTATTTAATTCAATTATTTCAGTATTTGACGCAAAATTCACACACAGAGGAACATTTTTTATTTGAATTAAATAAAATTTTGTTTAAACTAAATATAATTTTATTTGAACCGAATAAAATTTTGTTTGAACCAAATTCAAATTTTATATGAACTTAATAAAATTTTGTTTAAAGCAAATAAAATTTATTTGAAACAAATATAAAATCTAGTTAGATTGAAGCAAATATTTGTTTGGTTCAAATAAAAATTATTAGATTCAAGTCAATATTTAATTATTTCAAATAAAAATTACTAGATTCATGGAAATATTTATTTGATTCAAATAAAAATTATTAGACTCAAGCAAATAATTCTTTGGTAAAAAAAACATTTAATTAAAACCAATATTTCTTTGATTCAAACGAAAATTATTTGATTCAAGTAAATTTTTCTTTAGTTCAACTAAAATTTCTTTAGTTTAAGAAAATATTTCTTTGATTCAGACAAAAATTATTTGATTCAAGCTAATATTTTTTTAGGTCTAATAAAAAATTATTAGATTCAAGTAAATTTTTCTTCAGTTCAACTATAATTACTTAGTTTTAAGAAAATAATTCTTTGATTCAGACAAAAATTATTTGATTCAAGCTAATATTTTTTTAGGTCTAATAAAAAATTATTAGATTCAAGCAAATTTTTAATTGGTTCAAATAAAAATTATTTGATTCAAGCAAATATTTCTTTGGCTAAAACAAAAATAATTTCATTCAAGCTAACATTTCTTTGGTGCAAATAAAAATTATTGTATTCATGGAAATATTTCTTTGAATCAAGTAAAAATTATTAAACTCAAGCAAATAAATATTTAGTCAAAAAAAAAAATTATTTAATTAAAGCAAATATTTCTTTGAATCAAACAAAAATTATTTGATTAAAGTAAATATTTCTTTGAATCAAAGAAAAATTATTTGATTCAAGTAAATATTTCTTTGTTTCACCTAAAATTTCTTAGGTTTAAGCAAATATTTCTTTGATTCAAACAAAAATTATTTGATTCAAGCTAATATTCTTTTGGTTCAAATAAAAATTATTAGATTCAGGCAAATATTCCTTTAGCTCAAACAAAAATTATTTAATTTAAGCTTATATTTAATTGATTCAAATAAAAATTACATGATTCAAGGAATTATTTCTTTGGTTGAACCAAAAATTACATAATTCAAGGACTTATTTCTTTGGTTCAACCAAATATTATTTGATTTAACCAAATATTTCTTTGATTTAAACAATAATTATTTGATTCAAGCAAATTCTTCTTTGGTTCAACAAAAATTAATTTAATTCAAATATAATTATTTATTTGGTTCAATTAAAAATTACACAACTCAAATAATATATTTATTTGAATAGAAAAGTAATTTTATTTTGTATCAAGGAAATTTTTTAGTTCTCTATTTTTCATTTTGTTTTTTTTATCCTTTTAAAAGAAGTTTTCAAAACGATTTTTCAAACCAAATACACAAAAAGTGATGGAACATTTACGAGAAGTGTGATATAAAATTTACCAGAAAAGATATTAAAAAAGCTTATATACACCATATATATATAAACAAAAAAAAAAAAGAAAAAAAGTCGAATCGAAGATATTCTTTCAAGAAAAATGTTTCCCGAACTAAAAGGTTTCGACCTTTAGATTCAGAAGGAAATCCCATTGTACAGATCTCTTTCTCTCTCTGGACATTATTTTCTTATTTTCTTTCGCACTTGTTCTTCTTTAGAGAATGTTTGCTGGACGAAAGTACATTCTTCATGGAACATGGCGTATGTCCGAAGGGTATATTCGAGGATGATCCTTCTGTTCGCTCTATTTCTTGTATACGCGCGCTCAAACTCTCACCCCTTCTTTTTTTTTCTCATTTTATTTTTTTTTTTATTTTTTTTTATTTCCTCCTCCTTTTTTTTCTTCTTTCTTCAACGCGCGCGCGGCCCGATCCTCCTATATCCCGTTCACTCTTCTCACAACCCATAAATAAACTCAACTTCTTTTCTGCCACCTTGAAAAAGAATTTCCCTTGGTGAAAATAAATGTAAAAAAATCCACCAATGGATGGGGACCACTTACTTAAGCCATTACCGTTTTCGCGCACACCCGTTTTCTTAACAAAAGAGGCGAGTTCACGAATCGTTGCACTTTGTCTGTGTATCGAAAAATTTTCACCATTTTCAAACTATAAATGGTGTATAATATTTTTCTTTTTTTTTTTTTTTGAATTTTTATAATATTTTGTATACGCAGATTACGTGTGTCTTTCTCTTAGACCGTAAAATTTCATTACGCCATAATCTCGTGTTTTATTTTCTAAACTCATTTACATTAGTTTTGTTCCTCTTTAAAATTTTATTCTCTCACTTGTTTGCAGCATTTAATGTGTTTCGCATTTTTTTTTATGACTTTAGAGAAAAGTGGCAATTTTACTCTGTATACATTAAAATACAACTCAATTAACATTTTTCTTACATAAATAGAATTTTAAAAAAATATTACAAGACTTTAAAAATTTTTAAAGATTTAGAAGAAATTTAGAAGATTTACTAACTCAATTAACATTTTTCTTCCATAAATAGAATTTAAAAAAAAATAGAATTTAAAAAAAAAATTACAAGACTTTAAAGATTTTTAAATATTTAGAAGAAATTTAGAAGATTTACAAAGAATTTCTAGTGAAATTATAAAAATTTACTTTTAGCGAATAATTTTTATTCAAAATCAGTAAATATTTACTTGAACCAAATAATTTGTATTCAACTCAAATAAATACTTACTTGAACCAAATAAAATAAATATTTATTTGAAGCAAACAATTTTTCCTTAAATAAATATTTACTTGAATCAAATAATTTTTTCTTAAATCGAATAAATATTCACTTCAACAAAATAATTTTTTATTTAAATAAAAAAAAATATTTACTTGGGGCAAATAATATTTACTTAAATATAATAAATATTTACTGGAATAAAATAATTATTATTTAAATAAACATTATTTGGTTAGAATCAATATTAGGTTTATTTAAATAATAATTATTTCATTATGAATTAATAAAGTAAAATAATAAATTCACAACAGGTAAATAATTTATATTTACATACATTAAATTTTCATTTCCAATAATATAAATAAATAAATAAAATTTACTTAAACCATAACATTTTTATTTAATCAAATAAATATTTTATTAGAGCAAATAATTTCTATATTTAAATCACAGAAATATTTTTATAGAGCGAATAATTTTTTCTTAAATAAATGAATATTTACTTGAATCAAAGAAAAATATTCTCTTGAATGAAGCAATTATCTTTAAATCAAATAAATATTTACTTAAACAAAATAATTTTTATATTTAAATCAAAGAAATATTTTCTTGAATATTTACTTGAACCAAATAATTTTTATATGTAAATCAAAGAAATATTTTCTTAAATCAAATAATTGTTTTTAAATTCTTTTTTAAACCAAATAAATATTTATTTGAACCAAATAATTTTTTTATTTAAATCAAACAATTTTTTTTCTTCAAATAAAATAATTTTTTACAAATAATTTATATTTAAATTGAATAAATATTTTTTCTTGAAACAAATAAATATTCACTTGAAACAAATAAATATTCGCTTAAATCAAATAATTTTTCTTTAAATTAAATAAATATTTTCTTGAAGACAATAAAATTTATTTGATAAATAATAATTAAAAGTTAATAATAAAAATAAAATAGTAAAATAATAAAATAATAGTAATAATAGTAATAAAAATAGTAGTAGTAATAATTGTAATAATTTTAGTAATTGTAATAGTATCAGTAATAACAATAATACAATAATTTTAATTAATCATTAATAATAAGCGATCAGCACCAAAAAAAAATTTCACATTTCACCATTTCCACACGTACGAGAAATTGGAAAACTTTTAGAGAAATTAAACCGAAAAAACATAAAACTGAAAAAATCAAATTTTAAAGTGTATGGTAAAAAAAAGTAACGTGTAAAATAAAAGTTGAGAGATAAAATTTAAATTTTCGATTTTTCCATAAAGTATATCTATGCGTAGAATTTTTTTTTCCCTCCCTCTCTTTTTTATAGTATACATACTGATTACACACTTTGTGCCAACTAATGAAAAAAATGTTTTATGAGAATCTTTCATTTTGGTAATTTGGAGAAAAAAATAAGTATTCGCACATTACATTCGATTATGTCTGTTCTATAATTTTTAGTCTCAAAGTATATTTTCCAGAGTCAGGACTAGAGAGAGAGAGAGAGAGAGAGAGAAAAAGCACACCTCATTAGCATAAAAGCTTCAGCAATTTTCTGCTGCGTTCGCCACAAACCTTCTTTACTTAGGTCTGTATAAACTTAACTCTTCGAGTGGTATATGCTTTTTCTCATATTGACATTTTATTTTTAAACAACTATTATATTTTATTTCTTCACTCATTAATTAAATTAATCGTGAAAAAAATTTTCTTGTTTTTTTGCAGATTAATATTTTTTTTCTCGCCGACAATTATTTTTCTATGTGTGACTTTAAAAGGAAGGTCAGGAAAAATTATCTCTTTTCCAGAAAGATTTCTTTTTCTTAAAGATTTCTTTTTTAAAAAATTTATATATTTGTTTCGGAGTCTACTAATATTTATTTATGTGTTTGAAATAAATTTTATTTGTTTGAAGTATTGTAGTAAATTTGATCCAATTGAAATCAATTTTATTTAATCGAAATAAATTTTTTTTGGGTCAAATAAAAGTTTATTTGTGGCAAATAAGAATTTATTCGTTTGAAATAAATTTTATTTGGTTCGAATAAAAAATTTATTCATTACAAATAAATTTTTTATTTCTTGAAAATAAATTTTGAAATAATTTGGTTCAAATAAAAATTTATTTGTTACAATTAAGAATTTATTTGTTACAATTAAGAATTTATTTTTTCCCATTGTGAATTTATTTCTTCCAATTAAAAATTTATTTGTCACAAGTCAATTTTTGTATTTCTTAGAAATAAATTTGAAATAATTTGTTTCAAAGAATTTTATTTGTTCCAAATGAATTAAAAATAAATTTAAAAAAATAAAAGTTTCAAATAAATTCTATTTCATTGAAATAAAAATTTTATTTCAGTCAAAAAAAAAACATTTTTCTTGGATCAAATAATATTTTTTCGTTGTAACGGAATAAATAGGTTAATATAGATTCTGAGAAAAATATACTTTTACTTAACTCAATTTTTGTTTGGTTAAAATGAAATATTTCTCTGTGTGTAAAACTTTAATTTGTTTGAGTCTATTTCTTCAATTCTCTTATTTGCTCAAAAGAAAATTTCACTTTGAAAACTAAATTTTCTTTAACAATCGAAACAAGCAGTAAATAAAAACATTTAACTAAAAACGTTAATTTTTAATTTTTATTCAAAGACTTTAATTAACATTTTTTAACTAACAAACATAAGATTTTAACTTATACAATTTGTGTTCTTAAAATTCCGAACATTTATTTTTAATGAATCAATTTTTGAAAATATCGAAGTAGAAAAAAATATTCGTTCATTTGATCGTTGGAAACTTTAGAAAAAATCCGTTTTGGCAATATTCAAATTAAAAACTAATTTGTTTGGTAAAAATATTGAAATGAAATATTTTAACTATTAAAACTTCATTACTTAAATGTTATTAAAATTCTATTACTAAATTTTATGCCAAAAATGCTATTATTAGAATTCTATTATAAAATTTGATAAAAATTAAATTTCTTAAATTATTAAAATTCAATCCCTTTACTCAAACTGAATTCTATTATTTAAATTCAAACTCCATTCCACTTAAATTAAAATAAAATTAGTCAAACTAAGGAAATCCAATGAAATCTAATTTTGAAATCTATTTGTAAATATTTAAACTTTTAAATCAATATATGCCTAGTAAAAATAAAAAGTCAAAAAATCACCTTTGAAGTATAAATGAAACTTGAAAAATTTTAAATCACGCACAAATGAGAATGAAACATTAAAGAGAATAATTAAATACATGTGGTCGTCAAATAAATAAGGGATGAGGAAATGAAAAAAAAATTACCATTGCAAGCCTCTTTAAAATCATTACAACAATCGTTGAGTTTCAAACAAGCGTGATCGCAATAACACGGAGTGTCACGAGGACTCTCAATTATTGCATTGGGTGATGCTTTTTGAATTACACATCCGGAATCTCGACCCTGGCAACATAATTTCGCAGCTCTGCAACTTCCGGCTGCGGTAAAATCAACCGTCCATGCAATCATTATCATCAAAATCCTCATAAATCGTTTCACCATGATCGTTCACTCGTTAACTTTGTAATGCAATTTGGAAATCTTCCCCTAATGTTATTATTATATATATATATATATACACGACTTGCCAAGTGTCAAAACGCAAAATTACGGCGAACCTCCATTAGTGACCTTGAAAAGATTTCAATAACCTTGAATTATCTCCATTCAATGGAAAATTAATTAAAATGGGAAAAATAAATTAATTTCCATTTTTTAATTTTCAATTTTTCAATTATTACAATTTCCAATTTTTTAATTTTCTAATTCTTTAATTTTTATTTTTAAATTTCACAATTTTCACAATTTTCACAACTTTCAATTTTTTTATTCTCAAATTTTCATTTTTCACAACTTTCAATTTTTTTATTCTCAAATTTTCAATTTTCACAACTTTCAATTTTTTTAATCTCAAATTTTCAATTTTCACAACTTTCAATTTTTAAATTATCAAATTTTCAATTTCTTAATTTTCACAATATTTATATTCAATTTTCAATTTTTTAACTTTCACAATTCTCAATTTTCACAATTTTCAATTTTCACAACTTTCAATTTTTTAATTAACAAATTTTCAATATCAATTTTAATTTTCAATTCTCACAATTTTCAATGTTTTAATTTTTAAAATTCAATATCAAAAATAAATGAACGATTTTAAATTAAGTTGCATTGACATTTTTTGAAAATAAAAAAGTAATTGAATTTTAATTATTACACTCAGGGAGAATTTTATTTGAAACAACTAAATTTTGATTGAATAAACAAAATAAATTAATTGACAACAAAAAATTTGTTCGATTCAACTGAAAATTTGCTTCAGATGAATTTTCAAATTCCTTCCTCGAATGCAAACATTCTTCAACTAAACCAAATGTTTATTTAAATTAAATTAGAATCAAACTAAAATTAAATTTTGAATTAAATTTATTTGCGGGATTTAATGAACTTTATTTAGAATAAACTTTAAAATGAAAATAACTAAAATAATGAAATGAAATAAATAATAAAATAAAAGAATTAAATAGAATAGAATAATAAATAAATAATTATAAAGTGTAATAAAATAATAACTAATAAAATATAATAAAAAATAATAAAATTATATTTATTTAGGTTAAACAAACTTTATTTCTAGAATAAACAAAAAGTAGTGCTATCTAAAACTTTGGTTTATACAACAAAGAAGAGTATTTCTTTCAAATATCATTTTTCCCAGAGTGTAAAAATCATTCTCTCTTTAGATATAATAAAAAATAATTACAATTCTAAATTTTTCATTTGTCTCAAAAAAAAAAATTACTTGGAAAATTGTAAGTAAAGCAATGGAATCTATCATTGAAAAAAATTAATTTGATTCAAAAAACCGATTACTTCTTTATTTTCAAACAAATATTTACTTGAATCCAATAAATATTTACTTCGATCAAATAAATTTTATTTTAGAAAAATAATTTTTTAATTATTCTAATTTTATTTAAGTCAAATAAATTGTAAATGAACCAATAAATTCAGTATTTGAAGCAAATACCATTTAATTGACTTCAATAAAAACTATTTGATCCAAGTAAATATTTTTTGGTTCAAATAAAAAATATTAGATTCAAGCAAATATTTCTTTGGTTCAAATAAAAATTATTAGATTCAAGCAAATATTTCTTTGGTTTAACTAAAATTTAATTTAATTTAAGTAAATATTTCTTTGGCTCAGATAAAAATTAGTAGATTCAAGCAAATATTTCTTTGATTAAAATCAAAATTATTCGATTCGTGCAAATATTCCTTTGATTCAAATAAAAATTATTAGACTCAAGCAAATAATTCTCTAGTTCAAAAAGAAATTATTTAATTAAAGCAAATATTTCTTTGGTTCAAATAAAAATTACTTGATTCAAGTAAATATTTCTTTGGTTAAAATAAAAATTATTTGATTCAAGGAAATATTTCTTTGCTTCAACTAAAAATTATTTGATTGTAGTAAATACTTCTTTGTTTAAAATAAAAATTATTTGATTCAAGTAAATATTTATTTAGTTTAATTAAAAATTACCTGATTCAAGTAAATATATTTATTTGCCAATAGACAACTAATCGGTCATTTAAATCAAATTTTATTTCTCAGTGACATAACTTAAGAAACCGAAAAGAAACTAAAAAAAAAAACAATTTCAAAAAATGAAAATAAAGAAAAAGGAAAATTTTCCCCACTGATGAAAATCTTTCTATTTGAAGATTTCGCTTTTTGTAATTTCCTTATATCCAAGTCACTTTTCTTAAAAGGAGCAAAAAATTTCGAAATTAAAAAAAATCCACAAATCGAGAAATTCGTATTGAAACCTTTTTGTTTTGTGTTCTAATCACCTATCGGGAGAAACATGATTTTTTTCGGCGCTAATGGGAAATTTACGAACACCGAATATGACAGTTTTGAGGAAAACGAACCGGAACGAAACATCTCAGCACAACGTGCTGTTGCGACTAAACTGCCGCAACGGTTTCGCGCCCCTGTGTGAAGGGGATATATAGCATTGCCCCAGCGAAGCGCATGCCCCGAATTCACAAAAGTAAGCGCCGGTAAAATGTCAATTTTCTTTATATACATGCAAATCAATTTTTCTTTTTTTTTTGAAAAAAATCTCTTTTTCTTTCAATCATTTCATTTGTTCGGTTAAAATTCATTAAACTGCAAATTGACGTTTTTGAAAAGCGTTAGAAAAAAGTTGAAAACCCTTTTTTTAAAAAGTAAAATTTTGCAAAACTTGACCGCAAATTTAAAAAAAATCACAACTTGACTTAATTTTCATTTTACTGTCAATTATAGATAAATAAAAATAAATTTATAATTAATTATAATAATTTTGATACAAAAAAATGAAAATTTAAAAAAATTAATGAAAAATTAATTATGAAATTAGTATAAAATACATTTCAAATTATTATTTTTATTATTCAATTAATTATTATTAATTAATTGAATAATTAATAATTGAAAAAAATTGACATTATTTAAAAAAAAACATTTAAAAACATTTTTTTTTCTTTAAAAATTTTTTAAATCAAGTTTTAAAGAATTATACTTGCAAATTATAATAATATAACATTATAATTATATTAATCCTAATAATAAATTTACTATCTTCAAAAAAATCATATTAAAGTATTTTTTAAAAAAGCAAGTCTTGGTTTTTTTAATCATAATTTTTGAAAATTAAATTATCTACGAAGAATGTAAATTGAAAAAAATCCACTTTCATACTTTTATCATTAGAATTTCAGAAAATCATGAATTTTTAATATTTTTATTTATAATTCTTCTAAAAACTTGATTATTTTTTAAATATTTTTCGAAAAATTGTTTTAAAAAAATTCAATTGTTTCCAAAGAAAATTTTACTTAATTTTCACTAATTCACTATAAATTTCACTAATTTTTCACATATTTTCAAATATGTGAAATAATCTATTATTAAACTTTTCTTTTAAAAGAAAACAAGAAAAGCTAGAGTTGCAATTTTTATGAAATATTGAATTTTTGTTTTGAATTATAGAAAAATTTTCTAAAAATAATTAAAAATAATTGATAATAATTGATTTAGAAAAAAATTTTAACAAAAATTTTACAAAACTAATTTGAAAGATTTATAGTAAAAAAATTCTTAAAGTTATTTTAATTTTAAAATGTTTTTCAATTGTATTTTTGATATTTTTTATTGTTATAAAAGTATGAAAATATTTTAATATTAATTTTTAAAATTATTAATTTATTATTTTTCTAAAAGTAGTAATTTTTAGAAATAAGTAAATTTCAAAAGAGATTTTAACATTATTGCATTTTTGAACAATTGAATAATATTTATTAATAATAGTATTCTTTAAGTAATAATTATTAAAAATAAAATTTATTTGATAATATTAAATTAATTAATAATTAATTCAGGAATAAATTATGTAATAATAAATTTCATCAATTTATATTTCCAGTAACACAAATTTTCATATAGAGTTTTCTTTTCTTTTAATTTCAAATTCAGAATTTAAAATATAAAAATTGAGTTTCTGTATAGGTACAAATTATTATTTATGCAAAAATTCAATTTTTATATAATTTTTAATCAATTTTCAATTTTTTAGTGCGATAAATAAATTTTTTAAAATTGTATTTTTAATTAAATTGCCAACTAGAAGGTAAAAAGCATCACAACTATTATAAACGATAAAGTTTTGTAATGACAATAAAAAATAAAAAAAACTTAATAAAAGGAATTAAAAAAATTTTAATATAAAAAAAATAAAAAAAATTCTAAGAAAAGGAAAACAAAATATTAATACAAAAAATAGAAAAATTCTACTAAAAAAAAATTTTCAACTACGCTAAAAAATAATAAAATTTGAAGATCAATAAAAAAACAGCAACTATACAATAAAAAAAACTGTGTAAATTCTATTCGAGAGAAAATTACCAATTTGCAAAATAAAAAAAAAAATGGAAAGAAGAGAAAAAAGCAAAAAGAACATATAAAGAACAGAAATCGCGAGAAGAACACAACGAAAATGAATATTGAAACGTGTTATAAAAGGTGCAACCGAGATATAAACCTTTTGCAGAAGGGTATAATTAAAAGTAAAAATAACAGTTTGCAAAACTGAGAGGAAATAGTGGAAAGAAATAGACGAGTGGGATGGGCGTTTTTCAGTCTTGTTGAAATGTTCGCTCGCGCATGATAATAGCCCCCCAATGGATGTTTCACGAGCTTTTGCAAAAGCTCAGTGTGTGTATGTTACGAGACGCGGTTGTCGTAGAACGATAATTAATTGTTTGCCCCCACCGCTTTATTCGTGGATTTAACGACACAGAGCGGCCCACAAATTGTGAGAAAAAATACTAATCGATTTCAAGAAAAAAAAAAAAAAAAAAAAAATATCTTTCTCAACGAAAAGACGCGGGAAAATTTTACCCAAGTTTTACTTTTCGAAAATCTACTGTTGAAACTCGAAGTAACAATTACATAATTTTTCTTTTCGTTCTAATTCAAGTTTCTCGAACTTATTGCAGTAAATAATGAAACAAAAACTTTTTAATATTGCTGGAAAATAAAAATAAAGAAACTTAATTGTTTCATTAACGTAATTTTTCTTCATTAGTGAATTTTTTAATGAATATTTTCCTTATTAAACAATTTTCAAAATTAAATTTTTCCATAATTAAACAATTTTTTAAAATAAAACTTTCCCCGCATCAAACAATATTCGAAATAAAATTTTTTTTATTAAAATTTTTTTATATTAAACAATTTTTTAAATTAAATTTTCGTAATTAATTTTTTCCCTATTATAAACAATTTTTATCAAATGAAACATTTCCAACAATAAACAATTTTCGAGTATAAAAAAAAAAAATAAAACTCAAGAGAATATATGTATAGAAAAAAAGGCGAAACTTTTTCGATAGCATGTAATCATGATTGAAGCATAATAACAACAAAATGTGAAAGAACACAATTATACTCGTTTATAATTGACTGAGAAATGAAGAGAATTGAATTCAACAGGGAAATGCAATTCTTCCTTCTCTATATTATATTCATATAACATGTATGCATATCTATTTCTGGAACTGATTATGAAATTACCTCTGTCAGCTTGATCCAATTCATAAATTAATTCAAGATATCATGAATATTATTTTATTGAGAAAAATGTATAATATTAAAGCTAATATGTTATTATATTTAACAGTATTTATTAATAATAGTACTTATTGCTAATAATATTTATTGTTAATATTTTTTTACTAAGCTTTGTTTATTAAAAATCATATTTATTAATAAAAGTATTTATTACTAATAATATTTATTGGTAATATTTTTTTACTAAGCTTTGTTTATTAAAAATCATATTTATTAGTAAAAGTATTTATTACTAATAATATTTATTAGCAATAGTATTTTTTACTAACAATGTTTATTAACAATAATAGGTTTTTTTTTTAAATAATTGAATTCTTTCGAGAAAATTGAATTAAAATTGTATTGGAAATAATTGAATGCTCGCAAAAAATATTATTATTTATAAAAAGAATCAAATTCTTCCAAATAATGTTATTAAAACACAGGCACACAAAAAAAAAAAAGTTGTCTGTTCATTGAACCAGACCTACATGTCTTATAGTATTTTGGCCCCCTGAATACGAATATGAAGTCAGAATTGCTCCATCACCCTCTGTTTTTTTTTAAATCGAAAAAACTACCCTTAAGTCTAAAATTGAATGGTTGGGCACAATAAGGGGACGTACGCGCCGCAACACGCTATAACGCCAGTCAAACGGTAGAAATTCTGGAAAAATTGGAAATTGTAAATTTTGATTTTTTAAAAACAGTATCTTATAGGAAATTAAAAAGCGCATCTTTTTTTCCTTTGAGATTTTTTTCTAAAATAAATATTTTAGAAAATAATGACCAAAAATTAACAAATTTAAATTCTCAAAATTGATTAAATTTTTAAACATAACTCGTTGTATCTTCGGTAAATATTATTGAAATTACTTGTAATTTGGCATACAAACGCATTTGGGTCCACACAAGACGACAACATAATTAAAAATTAAAGAAAAATGAATTGTTTATTAATTTTTAATTGTTTATAGAGATCCGTCGATAATCACGTTTTCTTATCTTTGCCGTCAAAAAGTCTGTGGGGAAGTTTAGAGTTGAGCAAACTTCCAGTGAGACATTTGTTTATTACTATTTGAGGAAGTTTTCTGTAAAGTTACAGAAAGATTCCTTAATTATTTATTGAAATATTTTAATTTTAAGAGAAAGGGCGGCGCGCAGTGAACCTTCGTCTACGTGCAGTCGCAAGTGATATTTGTTCACTGGCTCAATAAAACATGGTTTTTTCTCAGAAAATCTTACTAATAAATAATATAATTTTATAAATAAATTATGTTAAAATTATATGTCTAATTAATATTTAATTAATAATAAAAAATTTTTTAGTTGAAAATGTTTATATATTGAGAAATAATACAAACTGTATTTAACTACAGAATATAAATATATTGATTTGCAATATATTTATAATAACTTTTGTTAGTATATCGTTTATTTACAAAGTATTTCATATTTTGATCATTGAAATTATTTACAAACTTTTGCACACTCTTGAATATGATTTAGCGATAAACATTTGAAAAATAAAAGGAAATAATTATTTATTTAAATTACAATTAATTTTAATTAAATTAACGTCATATAATATTTGTATTCATTATTATTTATTTTATTAACCTAAATAAAATTAAGTATTATAAAATATGCTTACAAGCGTTCAGTAATGTATATTACAAATATTAATGTACGTTTTTCGTTTCTGCTAAAATGGATAAGAATTACAAATAATGAAATGTCAATAAAACTTTTTTCACAAACTATTAAACAAATATTTTTTACGAAATTAAAATCTTTCAAAAATTAATTTTCTGAGAAAAACCATGTTTTATTGAGCCAGTGAACAAATATCACTTGCGACTGCACGTAGACGAAGGTTCACTGCGCGCCGCCCTTTCTCTTAAAATTAAAATATTTCAATAAATAATTAAGGAATCTTTCTGTAACTTTACAGAAAACTTCCTCAAATAGTAATAAACAAATGTCTCACTGGAAGTTTGCTCAACTCTAAACTTCCCCACAGACTTTTTGACGGCAAAGATAAGAAAACGTGATTATCGACGGATCTCTATAAACAATTAAAAATTAATAAACAATTCATTTTTTTTGAATTTTTAATTATGTTGTCGCCTTCTGTGGACCCAAATGCGTTTGTATGCCAAATTACAAGTAATTTCAATAATATTTACAGAAAATACAACGAGTTATGTTTAAAAATTGAATCAATTTTGAGAATTTAAATTTGTTAGTTTTTGGTCATTATTTTCTAAAATATTTATTTTAGAAAAAAATCTCAAAGGAAAAAAAGATGCGCTTTTTAATTTCCTATAAGATACTGTTTTTAAAAAATCAAAATTTACAATTTCCAATTTTTCCAGAATTTCTACCGTTTGACTGGCGTTATAGCGTGTTGCGGCGCGTACGTCCCCTTATTGTGCCCAACCATTCAATTCAAGAACTAAATTAAAAAAAATGAAATAACCGCGGTTTTCTTCTGAGTAGAAGAATATATTTATGCGTATTCTTCTTTCAACAACTTAGAAATAATGTCAAAATTGCTCTATCACCCCCTGTTTTTTTTAAATCGAAGAAACTACCCTTAAATCAAAAATTCAAGAACTAAATTAAAAAAAATGAAATAACCGCGGTTTTCTTCTGAGTAGAAGAATATATTTATGCGTATATTCTTCTTTCAACAACTTAGAAATAATGTCAAAATTGGTCCATCACCCCCTGTTTTTTTAAATCGGAGAAACTACCCTTAAATCTAAAATTCAAGAACTAAATTTAAAAAAAATGAAATAACATTATTTCTGAGTTGTTGAAAGAAGAAAACGCATAAATATATTCTTCTACTCAGAAGTTAACCGCGGTTATTTAATTTTTTTAAATTTAGTTCTTGAATTTTTGATTTAAGGGTAGTTTCTTCGATTTAAAAAAAACAGAGGGTGATGGAGCAATTTTGAAATTATTTCTGAGTTGTTGAAAGAAGAAAACGCATAAATATATTTTTTTACTCCGAAGGAAACCGCGGTTATTTCATTTTTTGTAATTTAGTTCTTGAATTTTTGATTTAAGGGTAGTTTCTTCGATTTAAAAAAAACAGAGGGTGATGGAGCAATTTTGAAATTATTTCTGAGTTGTTGAAAAAAGAAAACGCATAAATATATTTTTCTACTCCGAAGGAAACCGCGGTTATTTCATTTTTTTTAATTTAGTTCTTGAATTTTTGATTTAAGGGTAGTTTCTTAGATTTAAAAAAAACAGGGGGTGATGGAGCAATTTTGACATTATTTCTGAGTTGTTGAAAGAAGAAAACGCATAAATATATTTTTCTACTCCGAAGGAAACCGCGGTTATTTCATTTTTTTTAATTTAGTTCTTGAATTTTTGATTTAAGGGTAGTTTCTTAGATTTAAAAAAAACAGGGGGTGATGGAGCAATTTTGACATTATTTCTGAGTTGTTGAAAGAAGAAAACGCATAAATATATTTTTCTACTCCGAAGGAAATCGCGGTTATTTCATTTTTTTTAATTTAGTTCTTGAATTTTTGATTTAAGGGTAGTTTCTTCGATTTAAAAAAAAACAGAGGGTGATGGAGCAATTCTGACTTCATATTCGTATTCAGGGGGCCAAAATACTATAAGACATGTAGGTCTGGTTCAATGAACAGACAACTTTTTTTTTTTTGTGTGCCTGTGAAATTATTTAAAATAATATTCTCAACAAGACTGTTAATAAAATTTTTTTTAAATAATTGAATCTTTTCGTGAAATTTTATTATTTTATTAATTTTATTATTAAAATTGGTTTTGAAAATAATTTAATTTCTGCGATGAATTTCACTTTTTATAAATATAATTGAATTTTTTCAAAGAATTTAAAATTTTTGAAAATAACTTAATTCTTATCAAGAATTTTATTAAAAATTTTTTTTCAAATAAATTCTTGCAAAAAGTTTTTAAAATTAATTACATTTTTCGAGGAATAAATTTAAAATTGTATTAAAAATAATTGAATTCCTATGAAATATTTTATTATTTATGATAATAAAATAATTGAATTCTTACTCAACGAATTTTATTACATTTTTTTAAATAATTGAATTTATGTGAAAAATTTTATTACTTGTAAAAATAATTGAATTCTTGTTAATAAAATTCTTCTTAAAAATTCAATTTTAAGAAACATTCAACTATTCAATAAATGATTTATTTTTCTATTTAAATAATTGAATTCTCGAAGAATTTTCTAATAAAAATTTATTTCAAATTGATTGAATTTAAAGTTTTTGCATATCTTAATTCCTATGTAAAAATAATAATGAGTAAATATTTATTTAAAAATGAAGTTATTGATGTTTTCGAAAAATTTTACAATTCTTTAGGGTCAGGGAAAAAAAGTTTAAATTCTGTCTGAAAATCAGGGAAAAATCAAGGAAAAAGAATGTTAAGTTTTTGTGACAACCCTGTAATAATATTTTAAAAAAAATAGAAATAATTAAATTTTTGAAGAATTTTAATTATGACCATGATTTTTCCGAAATTTTAATAAGTCCAAAAATGTAAATTTTTATTTGCCTTATTCCAAGATAATTAAATCTTAAAAAATTATGATAACAAAATTCTAAGAATTAAGTAGTTTTTAAAAATATTTGAAGTACAGAAAATACTAAATTCTAAAAAATTAGAAGTTAATTTTAATTAATTTTCATTTTTAAATTTACCTCTAAAGATTTTCCATTAAAATTTTTGATAATTCAATTATTTTCAAAATTTACAATTAAAATTCTTCAAAAGTTGATTTCCAAAAATTGTAACAAAATACTTGAAAAAAATTAATTATTTTCAATTAAATTTTACACAATTTCAATTATTCAAAATCTTTTTAATTGTATACTTCAAAAATTTCAGTAGAAAAATGATTTAAAAATAATTTCTGGAAGATTTGTTTACAGTTATTTTTCGCACTATTAAAATCGAAATGAATTACATTTCATACTAGAAAATATATTTGTTTGCAATCTTTAAAATAAAAGTTGAAAAAGTCACAATTTTTTAAAATAAGTCAAAAAAAATCTTAATTTTCAAAATTTCCCTGAAAAAAATGATCTTTCATTCATTTACTAATTACTTTTTCTGTCCCTCACACTATGAAGTTTTTTATTGTTTATACTTTTGTCTTCTGTTATCTTTAGATAGATTGTATATTATATTATTGTTATAATTATTTTTATTTTATAATTAATTGAAAATTGTAATGACAAATAGAAATCATCAGAATTTTTTTAAAACTTTTTTTCATTAAAATTTTGTTAAGTATTATGTTTTTTGTCAAATTGAAATTATGGAGATTTTTGTTCTTTACCTCTGAACAAAATTAGAAAATTGTTAAACAACTGTGATTAAGAAAAAGAAAATTTATTTATTTTGCATTATTTTTGTTTATGAACCACAATTTTTTTAAAGAAAATTAATATTTTGTTTTAGAAAAAGAAGAAAAATATTTGCACAATTTCTATTTTTAATCTTATTTTTGGAACAGGATTTTCCACAGAAATTAAGACATTCAAAAATTTAAAATTCAAACCTTTTTGAAATTAAACAAATTATAAAAGATTGTTATAAAACATGAAGATATCGATTGCTCCAAGTCGAAGACTCGGAGTGATCGATTTCTTCATGTTTTCTAATAATTAAAGATGACCGAGAGATAAAATCATTATTTTATATCATAAGAATATTGTTTCTGTAACTTCATCAAAATTATTTTCATCCCTTTAATTCAATTATTATTTTCTAGAATTTTAAATTATTTTTTATGAAAATAATAAGTTGAATTCCTGTGAAATTTTTATTATTTATGAAATTAATTAAATGTTTGTATATAATTTTATTAAAATTTTATTTAAATAACTGAATTCTTTTTGTGAAATTTTATTAAAATAGTAGATATTCAAAATCATTGAAATTAGAAAAATACATTTTATTTTTGAAAATAATTGAAATTAGGACAAGAATTTTTTTTTGACATTTATAAAAATAATTGAACTTTGGAGAAGAATTTTGTTATTTATAAAGATAATTGCGATTTTTACGAGAATTTTTTTTCAAATTTTGAACATACCTATAAGTTGAATTTTATTTTTTTTGAAAATAATTGAATTTCTGCAATTATTTGTAATTTCTCCAAAATTGAATTTTTTTTAGTGTTTTTAACAAAAATTTTAATTAGAAAATTTTTAAAATTGCTAATTTTATTTTAAAAAAGGCAGTAAGAAGTTAGCAACGCGCTTTAGCGCGCGAATTGCAGCTAGTATACAATAATACTAATCAAATTTAAAAGTTAAAATATAAATAAAACAATTCAAATTAAATAAAAAAATAATAAATAAATAATAGAAAAACTCAATTAAAAATAAACTAAAAGAGATGAAAAAAATTATTTTTAGACTGATTTATTCCGGGACAGCGCGTACGCAGTCCCGACTAACAAAAATTATACGCCCGAGATATCCACATTAGGGATATTCGCAAGGGTCAGCCCGATCGTATAGTGCAATGAAAGAGCCTCGCCCTGGAGGAACCGCCTTGGTGATCACGGTAGCCTCTGCGCCAGGTAAGTATGCTTTCGCCTCGCTCGCCTCCCCTTATATACTAGTGCCCCACCAACTCACGAGCGAGAGGACAGAGTTCGCCTCCCTCTGTCGGAATTTTTAAAAACTAAAGCCCAGAACACCGGTCAATTTTGAATCCGCACAACCAAAACAGTCATGGTATATACAAGATGCGCACAGAAGTGTGCGGCAATATATTATCAGTTACGTGTGTTTTTGAGAAGAAGGGAAATGAGAGATAGAGAGAGTCTAAAACAGCTGCTCGTGAATAATGATGACTGACAGTGACTGTTTGGACTGTTCTCTGCGCCTCTAGCGAAATTCAAGTTGTTGATTAAGTGTGTCTGTCATTCATGCTTGAAGCTTACATGTATAATTCTGTTACTAATATCCACCCATTCTCCCGTTATTCATACATAAACAATATTTTGTCAATAGTGCATGTTAAAACTCAATAATATTTCATTAAACAGATAATTAAAAAAATTAATTTATAAATGAATTTCTAATAAATAGATAAACAAAAAAGAAGTAAAAGTAAAAAGTACTATTTTTAGTCAGTTTTGACTAAATTTAGTAATAAAAAAAAAGAATTTTGTTTAATTATTTAATTCATAGTAAAAAAATGACTAAAAATGGTAGAAACTTTAAATAATTAGAATTAGTAAACTGTAGTAAATAATTTCCACCAGTTTTAGTCATTTTTAACTATAAATTCAATATGTAATTAAAAAAATATTTTTTTTTACCTGAATTCATAGTCAAAAATAAATATAAAACAGAAATTTTCAACTTAAATTAGTGCAGAACTTATAACTTTTATGCTCATAAAATTATTTACTAATAAAATTTTTACTGATGTTATTAGTAAAGAAGTTTCTAAGAATAAATATCAAAAAAATTGAATTACTACAAAATTTAAAATTAATAAGTTCTTCACTAAAACATTTAATAAATATTTTTAGTTATTTTTTATTTTTACCAGTGAATCCAGCGGAATCCAGTACAAAAAGAAGTATTTTTCAGTTACAAAATTTATAGTAAAAAATTACTAAAAACGACAGTAATTTTTTACTAGAATTTAATGGACAACTTTTTAGTTAATAATTTTTATAATAACAAAAAAATTTCTACTACTTAGTAATTTTTTACTATAAATTCAGTAAGAAAGAAAAGTATTTTTTTAACTACTAAATTTATAGTCGAAAATGACTAAAAATGGTAAGAATTTTTTCACTAGAATTAGAGAACAACTTTTCAGTGATAACTTTTATGCTAAAAAATGTTTACTGATAAAATTTACACTAATAATATTAGTATTACAGCAATTCAAAAAAAAAAATTTGTTTATCATTTTTAATCATTTTTTTACTACGAATTTAGTAATAGCGTAATTCAAATTTTTTGTCATTTTTTCTGAAAACTTTATTTACTATTATTATCAATACAATTTTTATTATTTTAAAAGTTAAAACTAAAAAGTTGTCCACTAGTTGTAGTTTAAATTTTCTACCAGTTTTAGTCATTTTTGACTATGAATTTAAAAATAAAAAGAATACTTTTCTCTCTTACTAAATTATAGTCAAATTGTCCAGAAATAGTAGAAATTTTGTAATATTTAAAAAGTTAAAACTAAAAAGTTGTCCACTAATTCTAGTTTAAAATTTCTACTATTTTTAATCAGTTTTGACTATGAATTTTATAATTAAAACAATACTTTTCTTTTTTAGTAAGTTTCTAGTCAAATTGACTAGAAATAGTAGACTTTTTTTATTTCTGTAAAAGTTATAACAAAAAAGTTGTCCACTAATTCTAATATAATATTTCTACCATTTTTAGTCATTTTTGACTATGAAAAAAATAATTAAAACAATACTTTTCTTTCTTACTAAATTTCTAGTCAAATTGACAAGAAATAGTAGAATTTTTTTACTATTTTAAAAGTTGTCCACTAATTTGAATTAAAAATTTCTATTTGTAGTCATTTTTGACTATAAATTAAATAATTAAAAAATTTTTTTTTCTTACTAAATTTACAGTAAAAAATGACTAAAAACTGTATAGAAAATTTTGACTAGAATTAGTGGACAACTTTTTAGTTATAACTTTTACAATAATAAAGAATTTCTAATATTTCTAGTCACTTTTAACTGTGAATTTATAGTAAGAAAGAAAAGTATTATTTTAATTACCAAACTTATAGGCAAAAATGACTAAAAACAGTAGAAATTTTTTACTAGAATTAGTGGAAAACATTTTAGTAATAACTTTTATGCTAATAAAATTTTTACTAATAAAATTTATACAAATAAAATTAATAAATAAATTTTTATGAATATAAATGACAAAGACTTAAAATATTATAAAAAGTTATAACTAACAAGTTTTCCAGTAATTCAGAAAAAAATTCCACCGTTTTAGTAATTTTTGACTATAGATTTAATAATTAAAAAAATATTCTGTTTTTACTAAATTTACAGTAAAAAAGTAACTGAAAACGGTAGATATTTTTAACTACAATTAGTAGACAACTTTTTAGTCAAGACTCTAACAATGATAAAAAAAATGTCTGCTACTTCTATAGTCATTTTTTACTATAAATTTCGTATAAGAAAAAGTATTTTTTTAATTACTAAATTTATAGGCAAAAATAACTAAAAATAGTATAATTATAACTATGTTTATTGGCAAATAAATATTTACTTGAATCAAATAATTTTTATCTAAATCAAATAATTTTTAATAATAATAATTCTATAATAATAATTCTAATAATAATAATTTCTAATAATAATTTCTATAATAATTCTATAATTCTATAATAATAATAATAATAATAATAATAATAATAATAATAATAATAATAATAATAATAATAATAATAATAATTCTATCACTCGGTTTTCAACACTTAATCAAATAATTTTTATTGAAATAAAATAAATTGTGTTGGAAACAATATAACTTCAGTATTTGATGCAAATACCATTTAATTGATAAAAATAAAAATCGTTTCCTATAGAAATAAATATTTATTTGATAATCGACAAGTAGATAATCCTTTACTTGAATAAAATACAATTTTTTCACTGCAATTAAATTTATACTAATAAAATTTATACTAATAATATTTATAATAAACAAATTTATGCTAATAATATTCATAACAATAAAATTTATGCTAATAAAATCCACACTAATAAAATTTATATTAATTTACTAATAATGTTACTAATAATATTTATACTAACAAAATTTATGCTAATAATATTCATACCAATAAAATGTATGCTAATAAAATTTACACTAATAAAATTTATATTAATTTACTAATAATATTACTAATAATATTTCTACTAATTATATTCATACTACCAATATATTCATACTAACAAAATTGATGCTAATAATATTCATACAAATAAAATTATGATGCCAATAAAATTCACACCAATAAAATTTACACCATTGAAATAGTAAAATTTGACTTAAATACAAAGCTTCCTATCATGAAGAAGCAAAATTAGTCAAGATTGTAACCAATAAAAATTTGATTGCCCACATTAAAGGAACGAGCGATAGTAAAATTTATGAGAAACAAGGAGTTTCTTAAAGAAAAAAAAATGAAAATTCTTCTTCTCTGAATTTAAAATCAGGGAAAAAAGTTTTCTTATACTCAACAGGAAAAACATTGGAAAAAAAGGGCGAGTAATGCAAATAAGTGAGTGACACTAAAATACGATGGAATGGGATAGGCCGAAAGGTCGTTTCGAATACTCAACACTATGAATAATGTATCTGAAATCCGTGGCCGATTCAGCAATTCCCATCCAGCCATTTATGCCACCAACACCTTATCCCATTTTACCCTTACGCCTCTTCTTCTCCTTTCTATCCTTTGACTTATACACGAGTAAAACCTAATATTAGTGATGTGTGTGTGGGTGTCTACGAAGCGAAAACGCAATTTCGCATGTGAATATAAGTAAAAGTGTTGATGAAATTGATAGCAATTTCTATTTTATCTCAATATAAATGTATATACGCATATTTTCGCGAAACTCAAGCTGAAATCTTAGAAAAAAAAAGAATGAAAAAAAAAGAAAAGAAAAGCAAAAAATAGATTTTCCGAAGTAAATTTTCTTCTTGGAGAATATATTCGAAATATAGTTTCAAAGAAAATTTATAGCTTCATTCTCATTTTGTTCCCTCATCGCACGCATTGTAAAGATAACGAAAGGGTAATTTACAAAGTTTAAATCTACTTTCAACTCTCGGTGCATTCCATCACGAAATCACTTTGATAAATGAACAATTATTCCATTAGAGAAACTTATTAAACCGCCAATGAAATTGAATGCGAAAACTAATTTTTCCTTGAAATATTACTTTAAAAACAAAATTCATTTTTTTTCACAAAAAAATATAATATCAGAAAGAAAAATTTCATTTATCCCTATAATATAGTATATATTGTAAAAAAAAGGAATTTAAAAAAATTTTGATTTGTATAAAAAAAATATAATGTGCGAGACAAAATTCAATGGAGAAAATTAATTTTTCACTGACAATCGAATTATATGTTAAAAAAAGAAGTTCGAAATTGTGTTTATTGTTGTGGAGAATTTTTTCTTCTCCTGATACATTGCAATTGTTCTGATGTCAGTAAAATTTATTAGAGAAGGAATAAATTTCTACAACAACAAATATAATTTTTTTTAGTCCTTTAATAATTATTTAATAATTATTTTAGTGTTGCTACAAGTCAGAAAAAAATGAAATTACTCAAGAAAATCAGGAAAAAGTCAGAGAATTTTATCAAAAGTACTAAAAAGAACCAACTATTTTAATTACTATACAAAAATTTTTCTTCTTGATGTCCAAAAACAATTTTTGAAAAACAAAGACCTTAAATTCAACTTTCGAATTTTTTTCCATCAAAAAACTTTTAAATCGCAAAACAATGCTTTAAATTTTCCTTATTTCTCTAAACAATTAAATTTGCTTTAAATAATTATTTAATAACTTTCTTAATATTAATTAACTCTATTTAATCTGAAAGAGATCTTAGTTGAAAATATTTTCAAAAATAATGATAAATTCCGGAAAACTTTAAACTAAAATTCATAAAAAAATTTCAATTACTGTGAAAAAATTAATACTCATACCTAAATACTTTTTTTTAAAAATTACTGAAGTTTTGAACTATTTTATGGACAATTCTTAAAAAATTGTATTTTCAAGAAATTTTAAATTCCATTTTTTAAAGATACTTAATTTTAAAATAAAATTTATTAAAAATAATACAATTTATTAATTAAAGTTTTAATTACACAATTTTTTAAAAATTTCTAAAGCTTTAAAAGAATTTTATGTATAAAATTCTTAAAAAATTGCATTTCTAAGAAATTTTTTTTAATTATTTAAAGATACTTTGAATTTTTAGAAAAATTTTTTAAAAAAATTATCAAATTAATTGAAATTTAGTAAAATTTTATTAACAATAATACAATATATATTTATTAAAGTTTTAAAGAATTTTATGTATAAAATTCTAAAAAATTGTATTTTGAAAAAATTTTAATTCCATTGTTTAAAGATACTTAATTTTAAAATAAAATTTATTAAAAATAATACAATTTATTAATTAAAGTTTTAATCAAATAATTTTTTTTTTCAAACTTTTTTGAAAATTTCTCAAGTTTCAAAAGGATTTTATGTAAAATTCTTAAAAAAAATGCATTTCTAAGAAGTTTTAATTCAATTGTTTAGGAATAATTGAATTCTTCAAAAAATTTCATTAAAAAATTTGTAAAATTCAGTGAAATTTTATTAACAATAATTCTTAAATTAAACAAAAATTTATTAAAAATAACATAATTTATTAATTATTGTATCATATATTTAATTATATATCGAATTGTATTATATTCGTTAATTGAATCGTTCATTAAAGTTTTAAACAATTTTATGTAAAATTCTGAAAAAATTGGATTTCTATTAAAAAATTTTATTCAATTATTCAAAGATACTTGAATTTTGAAAAATATGTTATGTAAAAATATTATCAAATTAATTGGCATTTTGTGAAATTTTATTTTAAAAAATACAATTCATTAATCAATTTGTTAAGTAAATACTTTCTTTTTTGAATAATAAAGTTTTAAACAATTTTATGTAAATTTCTGAAAAAATTGAATCTTTAATAAATTTTTATTCAATTCTTTAAAGATAGGTACTTGAAATTTATTTTAAGAAATTTTATTAAAAAATCAAATTAATCGAAATTTAGTGAAATTTTATTAAAAAATATTTCAATTCTTTGTTTGAAAATTGAATTGAAGATAATTGAAATTTTATAAGCAAATAATTAAAAATATCTGTAAAATAATTGAAATTGTTTTAAAAAAAAAATTGAATTTAGAATTTTATTGACATTTTTAAATATAATCGAAATTGAAAATTATTACTTGCAAATAATAATATTTTACGAAAATTAAAAATTATTTTACAAAAATTAAAAAAAGTAATAATTTTTGATGACAATAGAAAATAATTGTTATTTGAAAATAATGATAAAATTGTCAAATCAAAAATTTTTTTTTTTCACAAGCACAATGTAATTTTGGCGATGAATGAGTTTAATTAAAAATCTAATTTTTACAATTACATAGTTTTTCCATAGAATTTAAAAACTATTATCTGGACGCTCGTGTGGAAACCAATAAAATGTCATTAGACATTTCGCTAATTACATTCAATGTAATAACAGCTGCACCGATAAAATTCATTCGAGTATTTCAATTATAATCGACTTCGTTTTTTTCAAATCCTCATACGAGATTTTTAATTCGCTTTACTCAGTAGATTTCAGTAGATTTTCAGATTACTTAGTTTTAATTAATTTTTTTCCCACACATATTTTTTTTTTTATTTTCAAACATTTACATTCTTTTTATAAGCGTAAAACTTTCATTTTAAATATTAATTTTTTTTCTACCATTTTTTACAATTTGTAATTTTTTTTCTTTAAATTTACGAATTTAAATAAGATTTTTTTTTGTCAATTGGCCTTAGAACGAGGCAAAAAAAATTTTAAATATGTTTATTATAATTATATAAATTAAATAAAATTATTTAAAAATTATAAAAATAATTATAAAATTGTTATAAAATTTTGCGCTTCATAAAAAAATCTCCTTATAAACTTAATATATTCCTTTTTTTTGAAATTCATAAATTTTAATTATTATTGTTGAGTGTATTGTATTTTATCCATTGTTTCAAGTAATGAAATTTCAGTCATAAAAGACTAAAAACTATATAGAATAAATAATTGCAATTAAAAAGTCCATATAATGATTGTGCAGTGTCATAAATTAAAAATCTCGTATGCATATTATATACTCTTTTAAAAATCGTATTTTTTCGAGGTGATATTGCGACTCAACATTTTTTAAGCAAAAATAAAAAAATAAATAAATAAAAAATTGTAACTAGACACTTTATGAAAAAGTCGAGCGCACAAAAATGTGGGAAACGGGCTTTCGAAACGAGGCAAAAAAATAGAAAAAAAAAATTAAAGAAATAAAAAATGTAAACAGGAAAAATATACACAATGAAAACCGCAGAAAGTGCAGACTCCTAGTTCACAGTATACGCGACTAAATTTAATTTTCCATTCGCATAAGCCCTCCCACACACTTTTCAAGTAGGTAGTGGATTAATTTCATTTCACAAAGAACCAAAGTAAATAATCTTTTGCAACATAATATTGTTTATGTTGTTTTGTGCTGTATAAATGCTTGTGGAATGAAAACATTATACTGTTCTACGTTCTCATTACAAGAAAAAAGTTTTTTTTTTCTCCTTTTTTTCTATTCTTTGCTTTTCTATTTATTGTGACAAGAATTTTTGGAAAAAACCCACATTTTATTGGGAAACTTGAGTAAAAATGAAAAAAAGAGGGAATTTTTTAAATACTGCTAAAGTATTCTACTTTTGAAGTGGTGCTAAAGTATTTTAATTTTTAATTTTCAAAATATTTTTGAAATAGTCATAATAAATATTGCTTATAGCAAATGAATTCCAAATATGGGAATTTATTTAATTTATTTATTATTTATTTATTCAATTTATTTTCATCATTAAACCAATTTTTAAATTCGAAATATATATTTATTTGTAGCAAAAGTATATTTTTGATAAATAATTTATTTATAGCAAAGAATATTAATTTATTTCTGATAAATAAATATTTGTTTATAGAAAAAAAATTATTGTTTACATTAAAAAAATTTGTCTATAGCTAAAAATATTTGTACATAGCAAAAAAATTTGTTTATAGCAAAAATTAAAAATTAAAAAAATTTGTTTATAGCAAAAGTTAAAAATTAAAAAAATTTGTTTATAGCAAAAAATATTTGTTTACAATAAAAAATATTTGTTTACAGTAAAAAAATTTGTTTATAGCAAAAAAAAATTGGTTTACAGTAAAAAATATTTGTTTATAGCAAAAAATATTTGTGAACAGTAAAAAATATTTGTTTATAGCAAAAAATAATTGTATACAGCAAAAAATAATTGTATATAGCAAAAAATATTTTGAAATGCTGCAAATTAATAATGATTTTCAAAATATTTTTGAAATGGTGCTAAAGTATTTTAATTTTGAAAATAAATTTAAAATGGTGCTATAAATATTTTTTATAGCAAATAAATTCCAAATATGAGAATTTATTAAATTAATTTCTTATTTTATTTATTTTCATCATTAAACCAATTTTTAAATTCGAAATATATAATTATTGCTAGCAAAAGAATATTTTTGACAAATAATTTATTAATAGCAAAGAATATTAATTTATGTTTTATAAATAAATATTTGTTTATAGCAAAAAATATTTGTTTACAGTAAAAAATATTTTTTTGTAGCAAAAAATATTTTGAAATGCTGCGAATTAAATTTTGTTTTTCGAAATATTTTTGAAATGGTGCTAAAGCATTTTAATTTTGAAAATAAATTTGAAATATTGCTATAATAAATATTTTTTATGAGAAATAAATTTCAAAAATGTGAATTTATTTATTATTTTATTTATTTTCATTATTAAACCAATTTTTAAATTCGAAATATATATTTATTTATAGCAAAAAAATATTTTTAACAAATAAATAGTTATTTATAGCAAAGAATATTAATCTATTTCTGATAAATAAATATTTGTTTCTAGCAAAAAGTATTTGTTTACAGTAAAAATTATTTATTTATAGAAAAACTATTTGTTCACAGTTAAAAATATTTGTTTATGGTAAAAAGTATTTGTTTATAGCAAAAAATATTTATTTGTAGCAAACGAATATTTATTTTTGATAAATAAATATTTGTTTATAATAAATAAATACAAAATAAATATTTCGTTGTCTTAAACGAATACTTATTTATGCCAAATATTCAGTTTTAATTCAGAATTGTTTTTCATTTTCTATTATTTTTTTTTATTGTTTTATAAATTTGTAGTTTTTTTTTTTATAAACTGAATTTAATGAAAAAGGAAAGCACTAAATTGATAAAAAAAATCTTATTACACGATACTTGACACAAAGGAATATCACCTACTCAGTGATGCTTTATCATCAAAGAGGAAAATCTCCACTTTGGAATGCACGAGAGTTTAAAAATTCCAAGTTCATAGTACTTCATCCTTCTTGATAGAATCGAGTCAAAGTTTCATATTACAAAACTTTTGACACCTTTCTTTTGAAAAAAAAAAAAAAATTTATGCCCCAATGCTTCAGTTTTACGTAAAAACATTTTTTATTACACAATCACTTTATATTGTTTCATAAAATAGTTCTTTTTTAATCATTTTTCCTTCTTTTTTTTTTTTGAAGTAGAAAAATATACGGCTTTGCCCGTATATTTTAAATAAATATAAAAATTAGTTTTTGTAAAAGGAATTATTTAGAGGAAAAAAAATTAAATTGCAAATTAGGTTAATTATATGTCTATATTAGGACAAAAAGTTGACTAATTTATTTAAGAGGAATATATCAGAGTTCTGAAGTTTTGGTTAAATCTTCATTGCGAAGATGGTGAATTTAAGGAAAATGATGTACGAATGAAAACTGTTTCTATGCACTTTGTATTATATGTGCTTTGGCAAATAGACGATCTCGTAAATGATATCTCATTAAACATTAAATAGTACACCGGCTGCTTGTTTCATTAAAGCCGTGTCTCGTCAAATTAGGAACTATATCCGGTACTTTCCCGTATAATTAATCCTTTCCAGGTCGACTTGACAAGCCCTTCATTCCCTTTAGTTTCTCACACACGCGAACTTCGAAATTTCTCAATTTTCATTCCAGAATGTTAACAAAATGTTTATCAAAAATTGAAAGTAATTATTATTTTCAACTAAAATAATTCAATGATATAGACAAATTTTTCCTAGCGTTTTATTTCTCCCCTTTCTTGATAACATGGCTTGAACCAGTGAAAGTAAAAATACGGAATTTACGGACCAAAAATGAAAAATTACGGACCAATTATTCATTTATTATACTGACAAAAATATAAGCAAAAAAGGAAAAAAAAGCAAAAATAAAAAAAAATTTTTACTTAAAACTATAAATAAAATTTTTTCCTAACTATAAAACATAAAGAAAACGATTGCTCCGAGTCGAAGACTCGGAGTGATCGATTTCTTCATGTTTTATAATAATAAAAAATGGCAAATTGATAAAATCATTATTTTTTATTATAAAAATATTATTATTGAATAATTCAATGTTTCTTAAAATTCAATTCTCATAAAGAATTTTATGAATAAATTTTTAAATATAATTAAATTTTTTGGACGAATTTAAATAAAATTTTCAAGAATAATTACATTTTTCGAGAAGATAGATTAAAATTATTATTAAAATAATTGAAATTCTGCGATGAGTTTTATTATATATTTATAAAAATAATTGAATTTGTAACTACTCCAAAATTAAATTTTTTTTTGTGTTTTTTAACTAAAATTCTTTTATAAATCCATTATTTTTTAATAATTTTTGAAAAAGTTCTTTGAGACTTTTCAAATTCATTTTTTTAACAATTCAGTTTTACAAAATTTCAATTATTCCGTAAATTCTTCAATTAAATAAATATTAGAAAATAAGAACTTAAAAAAAATAGTTTCAAAAGTAAAATTCAAATAAAAGTTTTCAAAAAAATTAATTTTTCTACAGAATTATTAGTTAAATGTATGAAAAATTCAAACTTTCAATTATCAAATTTTCAATTATTAACTAAAATTTTAACTGAAATTTATTTTTAAATCAATTTTTATTAGAAAATTCTGCTAGAATTCAATTATTTAAATACAAAAATTAATAATTTATTGAATAATTGAATATTTTTTAAAATTCAATTCTCATAATGAATTTTATTAACAAATTTTTAAATAAATAAATTTTTTAAATGAATTTAAATAAAATTTTTAAGAATAATTACAATTTTCGAGAAATTCGATTAAAATTGTATTAAAAATAATTGAAATTCTGCGATGAGTTTTATTATTTGTGAAAATAATTGAATTTCGGCAATAATTTGTAACTTCTACAAAATTAAATTTTTTTTTGGGTTTTTTAAACTAAAATTCTTTTATAAATCCATTATTTTTAATAATTTTTTAAAAAGATCTTTAAGAATTTCCAAATTAATTTATATTACAACTCAATTTTACAAAATTTCAATTATTCGGGTATTCTTCAATTAAATATTATATATTAGAAAATAAAAACTTCAAAAAAATAATTTCAAGTAAAATTCAAATAAACGTTTTCAAAAAAAAATAATTTTCCTAGAGAATTATTAGTTAAAAGTATGAAAAATTCAAGTTTTCAAAGATTTTAATATGAAACCTTTTCAAATTTTCAATTATTTCTAAAATTCACGCTATGCTTTCAATATATTCAATTATTAACTAAAATTTTAACTGAAATTTATTTTCAAATCAATTTTTATAATAAAATATATTTTTTAATTATTTAAATTTATTAGAAAATTCTACTGAAATTTAATTATTTAAATAAAAAAATAAATAATTTATTGAATAATTGAATGTTTCTTAAAATTCAATTCTCATAAATAATTAAACCAGTAAATTTTTAAATAATTGAATTCTTTTGACAAATTTTAATTAAACATTTTTAAGAATTTTTTCAAGGCATTTGATTAAAATTGTATTAAAAATAATTGAAATTCTGCAATGAGTTTTATTATTTATGAAAGTAATTGAATTCCTAAAAAGAATTTTTTTTATTCATGAAAATAATTGTATTCCTAAAAAGAATTTTTTTATTTACGAAAATAATTGAATTCCTGTGAACTTTTTATTATTTTATTAAAATAATTAAATGTTTGCGTATAGAATTTTATGAAATTTGTTTCAAATAATTGAATTCTTTTGAAAAATTTTATTAAAACAGTAGATATTGAAAATCATTGAAATTAGAAGATTTTTTTAAAATAATTGAAATTTTGCCAAGAATTGTATAAAATTTTTTGTGAATAATTGAATTTCGAAGAAAAATTTTAATATTTCTAAAGATAATTGAAATTTTGACGAGAATTTAAAAAAAATTTTTGAACGTAATTGAATTTTTGCGATGAATTTTATTAGTTTCGAAAATAATTGAATTTCTGCAATCATTTGTAATTTCTTTCAAGTTCTACAAATTATATCGTACAATTTACGAACTTTTCGTCTTTTTTCTATCAAATTACGGACTTTACGGACCTTTTTTGAAAATAACTGACTTTTACGGACTTCAAGCAAATTTACGGACCTAGTTCGAGCCCTGTGATAATTATTTAGAAACAAAAAATAGAATAAAATTGATATTAAAACAAAAAATTTCAATATGGAGGTGCTATTCTCCACCTGCGAACGCCAAGGTCACCACTAGATGGCAGTTTACTTCTTTCTTGGAATTTCTCCTGCCACCTAGCGGCGACCTTGACGTTCTCAAGTGGGGAAATCCATTTTATCCCTGAAAAACTTTTCTATAATTAAAAATTTCAAAAAATATTCATTTATGAATAAAAGTCTATTTTAAATTAAGCGTATAATTAAAATAGATCAAAATTTTCCCCCCCAATTGACGAAAAACACTATAAAAGCAATTTAGAAAATTACCGGCAAAAAAAAAGAAACCGAGAAAGAGAAAATGAAGAAATTGACAGCAAAAAAAAAAAGAAAAAGATGACAAATTGTTTTGAAAGTAATTTGTGAAAGTACCCAGCGATAATTAAACGTCCGATAGTTAATTTGATTAGCAAATACGCTATTTAAATAAAATTTAACTCGAGAAAACGATTTCAGGGACGAAATGCTATATATGCGCCATGGAGGGATGCCTTGAGGCTCTATAAAAGCAGTAAAACCATTTTATCTCGTTCTTCGCTACTAAAGGTTTTTGCTTGCTGCAAAACCATCCTTTTCCGTCCTCATCCGAGCACATCTTTCTTTAGAAATGCTTCTCCACCCGCTTACCCAACAAAATTCACGTCACTGCGAAAATTACACCGCACACGAAATTCGTTGGCGCATATGGAAAAGTCAAATATCACTATACACGTATATATATATACACAAATACTAAATTCAACTTTCAACAAATGTCTACCCTCTTAAACGCGAACAAATTAGAAAAAAAGAGAGAATACATATATCTGTTAAAAACGTCAATTCTTATTTTATCTCCGTATTAACCCACTTTTTATAAACTAAATATAAATATATTTTTTATTTACCTTTCGAAATGGACCGAGATATTAGAATATAAACGGAAATTATAATTAAAAAAATGAATTAATATTAATACACACATGATATTAATATTGATATTAATATTAATTAATAATAAAATTATTAAATTTAGTAGAATTCAACCAGTGAAAGTATTTAATATCTTTAAGAATCTCTCACTAAAATTTTTCTTTAAATCAATTAATTTCCAAAAAAGTTCTTCGACAATTTTCAAAATCCATTTAGGATTTAGAATATTCAATTTTACCAATTTCAATTATTCGTAAATTCTTCAATTATAAATATATATTAGAAAATAAAAACTTCAAATAATCTAAAAAAAAATTCAATTACACTTTGTCAAAAAAATTAATTTCAAAATTCAATTATTTCTAAAAATTTAAGCTATATATTGGTTTTGATATTCAATAGCAACAATTCGGGCGCTAAAGCGCGCGGCTAACTCGATGCCTTTTTTTTAAATAAAATTAGCAATTTTAAAAATAATAGAATTTGAAAATTTTCTAATTAAATTTTTTGTTTGAAAACACTAGAAAAATTCAATTTTAGAGAAATTATGAATAATTCCAGAAATTCAATTATTTTCAAACAAAGAAAAATTCTTCTTATAAAATTCAACAATGTTCAAAATTTAAAACAAAAATTCTCGTAAAAATCCCAATTATCTTTACAAATAACAAAATTCTTCTCCAAAGTTCAATTATTTTCATAAAAATGGCAAAAAAATTCTTGTCCTAATTTCAATTATTTTCAAAAATAAAATGCATTTTTCTAATTTCAATTATTTTTAATATCTACTATTTTAATAAAATTTCCCAAAAAGAATACAATTATTTTTAACAATTTTTAATAAAATTGTATGCAAACATTTAATTAATTTCATAAATAATAAAAATTCCACAGGACTTCAACTATTTTCATAAATAATACAATTTTTTTTAAGGAATTCAATTATTATTTTCATAAAAAATAATTTAAAATTCTGGAAAATAATAAAATATAATAATAATAATTTTAACTCTCGGATATCTTTAATTATTATAAAACATGAAGAAATCGATCACTCCGAGTCTTCGACTCGGAGCAATCGATATCTTCATGTTTTATAACAATACTTTTATAAGTTGTTTAATTTAAAAAAGGTTTGAATTTGAAATTTTTGAATGTCTTAATTCCTGTGGAAAATCCTGTTCTAAAAATAAGATTAAAAATAGGAACTGTGCAAATATTTTTCTTCTTTTTCTAAAACAAAATAATAATTTTGTTAAAAAATTGTGATTCATAAACAAAAATAGTGCAAAATAAATAAATTATCTATTTCTTAATCTCAGTTGTTTAACAATTTTCTAATTTTGCTTAGAAGTAAAGAACAAAAATAATTTCAATTTGACAAAACATAATATTTAATAAAATTTTAGTCTTTTAATGAAAAGAAGTGAAAAAAATTCTGATGATTTCTAATTGTCATTACAATTTTGAATTAATTATAAAATAAAAATAATTCTAATATTAATTAATAATAATAAAGTACATGTTGCGGTAATCTGTTCGCAATTTGAAGTAAGTTGTAGTTTTGCTTTTTTGTTTCTCAACTTTTTTATATTTTTTCTTTTCAAATATTTTCAATTTTAAAATTAATATATTATTGCCAATCATCGAATTGTTGCAAAGAATTTTATCAAAAAATTTCATAATAATAGAATAATAATAATAATAATAATTTTATATTAATATTTATATTTTAATAAGAATAATTTTATTGTTTAAGAAAATAACCGAATTCTCGCAAAGAATTTTATTAAAATTTTTAAAAATCCTTATTAAATTCTTTTGAAGAATTTCTTTGAATTTTTTTTTTAAGCTAATGGAGTTTTTTTAATAGTTTTAATTGAAAATTTTGAAAGCAATTGAATTTTATGAAGAAGAATTTTATTAAAAGTAAATTGAAAATAATTGAATTCTTGCGAAGAATTTTACTAATTTTATAAAAATAGTTGAATAGTTTCGAAGAATTTATTAAAATTTTAGGACATAATTGAAATTTATGGAAATATTTAAAAATATTTGAATTCATCCCAGGAATTCAATGAAAATTGTTTTGAAAATAATTGAATTCCTGCAAATGATTTTACTATTTATAAAAATAATTTAATTCTTGCGAAGAATTTTACTATTTATAAAAATATTTGAATTTTTTCGAAGGATTTATTAAAATTTCAGAAAAAACCTGATTTTTTCGAAATGTGTTAAAACTTTTTTTTTTTTTAATTGTTTTGTAAATCATTGAATTTTCATAAAGATTTTACTATTTAAAAAAATAATTGAATTGTTTAGAAGGATTTATTAAAATTTTAGAAAATAATTGAATTCTTTCGTGAAATTTTATGAAAACTTTTGAAAATATGAACAGTAATAATTAATTTTGTACTTAATAAGTGAATTTTTTAAATTTTGATTTTGAAATTATTTAAAAAATTTATGTTTGAAAATAAAAAATTTTGTAATTTGCATAAAAATAATAAATAAAAATTGAATTTCTGCATTAATGTAGTAACCATATAATAATATAATAATATAATAATATAATTTTTCTATATATAGTTTTATAATTTTTTTTTTTTATAATTTTTCTATATTATTACTTTCTCTCTATAAACAAACATTTTAATTAACCCATTTGAATTTCATACTATCGTTTATCCCGACGCTAATTTCCCTAGAACATCTAAAGCATATTTTGAATAACATGGTTAAAAGTATCGATCATATTCATATTACTGGGCATATTAATTAACCGTTAATTAATTTCTTCAATTGATTCATCAGCAGCAACTTACTTTTAAAGTTAATATTATTCTCCAAGAAATATTATTTTTCAATTTGCATTTCTACTTTTTCGGCGCCGACGAATAATTATTATTACAATTTAGAAACTTTTTGTTAATTTGAAAATTAAAGTTTAGTTAAATATGAATTTAAAAATTATTGACTTTATTGATAGAATATTTTCCTTTTACTGAAACTTTTCCTTTTTATATATTTTTTAGAAAAAAGTACTTTTACCAAAAAATATGGAAAAAGTTATGAATCAGAAATTTTTTACTCATACAGAAAGAAGTTATTTTTGACTCAGCCCACAATTTATTTGTTCTTTCAAATATTATTTTGTTCAAATAAAAATTGAACTTACGCTAAATAAAATTTTCATTTAAAATAATTAAAAAAAAAGCTCTAAATTAAATGCATAAAATATTTAATAAAATAAATGTAAAATTAAAGTGCCAAGGAAACAAAACAGCAAAAAAAGTACGAAACAAATAAAAAATGAACAAATAAAAAATCTATATATCTCTCTTTACAATTTTTCCCCCATGACAATTCATTTTTTGAATATACTTTTTTCCTATATTATACTCATTGCACTTTGCAATATGGGCTTTAAAATTGTGACATTGATTCACTGGAAGTTTGATACCTACTGAAACGATGCTTTAATTAATAGTTGGTTAATTAAACTTTTTATAAAGTGCCTCTGGCTGAATTTTAAAAATAAAGGGAGAGAGAAAAAAATTCTGATTTCATATACACGAAACTATATATTCATCTTACAATTAAAAAAAATATATATATAAATCCTCTACGTTGGGGAATTATTCGATAAATAAAATTTTTAAAATATTCCATTGAAAAATATATGAATAATAATCAATATGTTAAAAAATAAAATTAAAAAAAAATTACATCCGTTTTATTAAATTCCGCACACGTATGTATAAAAATTCACGTGAAATATTATCTAATTAATTTCCGTATTTTTAGACAGTCGAATAAAAAAAATTGTAAATAATAGAAAAAATGCTTGAAAAAATGTTTAATTAATAGAGATACTTTTTTAATTAAACACACAAATTTCGTTAAATAAAAATAAAGATATTTTACCCAAAAAAAACTCATAAAATAGACTGGGAAAAATTTCCTCAATTTAAATAATTGATCACTAGATTATTAAATCGAACAAATATTTACTTGGAACAAATAATTTTTATATTTAAATCAAATAAAGTGTAACTAAAGTAATTATTTTTGTATTTAAAACAAATAATATCGATTACTTGGCGAAACAATTTTCTATATTAATATTCATTATTATTATTATTTAAAATTTTAACTGAAATTAATTTTTAAATCAATTTTTATTGGAAAATTCTACTAGAATTCAATTGTTTAAATACAAAGATAAATAATTTATTGAATAATTGAATTTTTCTTAAAATTCAATTCCCATAACGAATCTTATCAACAAATTTTTAAACAATTGAATTCTATCGACGAATTTTAAGAAAAAATTTTAGGAATAATTACATTTGTCAAGAAATTTGATTAAAATTTTATTAAAAAGTAAATGAAATTCTGCGATGAGTTTTATTATTTGTGAAAATAATTGAATCCCTAAGAAGAATTTTATTATTTTTGAAAAATATTTAATTTTTGCGAAGAATATTATTACTTTTGAAAATAATTGAATTTTTGCAATAATTTGTAACTTTTCCAAAATTGAATTTTTTTTTCGTGTTTTCAACTAAAATTCTTCTCTATAAACATTATTTTTAATAATTTTAAAAGAAGTTCTTTGAGGATTTTCGAATTCATTTGTTTACAATTCAATTTTACAAAATTTCAATTAATCGTAAATTCTTCAATTAAATACATATTAGAAAATAAAAATTTTAAATAATTTCAAAAAAAATCCGCAAACAAACTTTCTCAAAAAAAATTAATTCCACAGAATTGTTCGTTAAAAATATGAAAAATTAAAATTTTCAAAGACTTTAATATAAAACCTTTTCAAAATTCAATTATTTCTAAAAATTTACGTTCTAATGCTTTTAATATTCAATTATAATTTAAAATTTTAACTGAAATCCATTTTTAAATAAATTTTTATGAAAAAATTTTACTAGAATTCAATTATTTTAAATAATAAAAAACAATTCATTAAATAATTGCCTGTTTCTTAAAATTGAATTCTCATAAATAATTAAAACAGTAAATTTTTAAATAATTCAATTCTTTCGACGAATTTTAATTAAAAATTTTTTAAGAATTTTATTATTTATGAAAATAATTGAATTCTTGGAAGAATTTTATTAAAATCAAAAAGAATAATTGAATTATTTCAAAAAAATTTAATTAAAATTGTATTTAAAATAAATTGATTTCTTTCAAACAATTTTATTAAAATATTTGAAAATAATTGAATTCCTGTGAAAAATTCTAATATTTTTGTTAATAATTGAATTCTTCCAAAGAATTTAAAAATAATCAATTTTTAAATAATTGATTTTTTCGAGAAATTGAAATTAAATTTTTGAGAATAATTACATTTTTTGAGCAATTCCTGTAATATTATAATAAAAATAATTGAAATCCTGCGATAAAATTTTATTATTTATGAAAATAATTGAATTGCTGAGAAGAATTTTATTATTTATGAAAATTATTGAATTATTGTAAAAAATTTAATTAAAATGTTTAAAAGGAATTGAATTTCTGTGAAAAATTTTGTTTTTTTTCAAATGATGAAATTCCTGTGAAATTTTTATTATTTTTTGAAAATAATTAAAGGTTTGTGCATAGAATTTTGTTAAATTTTTTTTTAAATAATTGAATTCTTTTGGAAAATTTTTAAAAATAATTAAAATTTTGATAAGAATTTTATTAAAATTTTTGAAAATAATTGAATTTTGGAGAAGAATTCAATTTATATTCAATTAATATATTATATTCAATTAATATATTATATTTCAGTTAATATTCAAGAATATTAATAATATTAATATTAATTCAATTATTTCTAAAGATAATGGGAATTTTGACTAGAATTTAAAAAAATTTTTGAACATAATTGAATTTCTGCGAAGAATTTTATTATTTTATTTTATTTTTTTATTATTTTATTACTTTTCGTACATTTTACGAATTGTTTTTTATGATTTTTTGTCCTTTTTCAATAAAATTACCGACTTTACGGATTTTTTTTTTAAAAAACGGACTTTTACGGACTTCAAGCAAAGTTGCGAACTTTTTCGGAATTTACGGACCTAATTCGAGCCCTGACCATAAAGCTTGAAAACATTATTGTCTTAAGCATTCATTTGACATAATTAAACACCATTTAAATGTAATTAAATACAATATTTCCTATAATTACAAATAAATATTCACATCATAATTAATAATATATTTGAATCAAATAAATTTCTTTTCACGATAAGCGCAAAACCGAAAGAACAGTGTTCGGAATGAGATAAAATGGATTTATGCCGCTATATAGCAACCGCATTAAAAAATTGAAATTTTTCTTTCTCATTTAAATAAAACATTTAGAGTATACAGAAAGGGGGACCCCTTTCAGAATCAACATCTGCTAAGAAAAACCGCATAAGAAATCTGATAAATATTTTCCACTTCACGTGAACATTGATTATTATCAATGAAACTTTGATTTTCTCTCCAGTGGTTTTGCCATATACCGCGAGACACAAGCAAACAAAAATATATCTATATATTTCTCAGAGACTAAAAAAAGCAACATTAACGCAATCAATTTTTAAAAAAAAATCCATATTCATTGAAGCTTATTTTATTTACAGTTCAATTCAAATATAAATTCTTTTCAAATGTTTTTTTTTTTCTATTTTACCCCCCTGCCTCGAGCTGTGGGGGAACATTGTCACTGAGCAATATTCAAGCTCTATAAAGCCCGCGTAAAGTTTTCGAACGGTGATATGAAAATGTAAATTGTGCATTTAGAAAAGCAGTGAATGCGCGTGAAAGTAGTCGTGCTATAAAAACGAAGCAGCGTGAATTATTATTCGCATTATCAAGAGTGCCAGGATTGGAAAGCCTCATACCTTTTTTTTTAAAAAAAAAAAAGAAAAAAAAAGCACGAGAGAAATCTTTGTTGGCCTCGACTGAAACGTTTTACGGGGATTTTTAGATATTCCTTTTTTTTTAATTCTATTTTTCTTTTTTTTTGCGGTCGTGAAACATTGTTGCACTAACTGCTATGTATGTGTATATAAGTGTACCATGTGTGACATATACATGTGTGATTGCCAATTGTTTCAGCCAGTGGAAAATGTCCAAAAAATTTAATTAACTAACACGCATACCAAACCAATTGTAAATGTTTGATTAACGCAAAATATTTGAACTGTTCATTAAAAAGTGAAAAAGGAAAAAAAAATCTGTTTCAATCTACGTCGCTCAGTTAACCGTAATTTTTAAATCATTTGCGCGATTTTTCTGGAATTTAAATATATATTTTTTTTGCCTAAACATTTCTAATTAAAAATTCGAAAAAATATTTTTAAATGAAAGTAACGTCTATGTTATTAAATAAATATTTATTTGTATCATAAAATTTAAGTGTCATTTGCTTCAAATACAGAAATCATTAGTTCGAAAACAAATTGATTTGATTCAAATAAAAAATTGATTCAAGTAAATATTTATTTGGATAATAGACTGAAACAAGTAATCGATTGTCTGAACCAAATAAATTTTCATTTCACTATTCGAAGATTATTAACAATAAATTTATTTATCCAGAAATTAATTATCTAAATTAAGCCAATAGCTTCTACAAAATCAATTATACTTCAAAACACTAATTAAATTCAACTAACTAAATTGATAAATAACATTTATTTTATCAAAAAAAAAAAAGAAATCTAGTCTAGAGGAATTAACACCTCTCTCAAAATTTAATCAATGACAATTTTTTTGTTCCAAACAAAATTAAATCACTTCCAATCTAATTGTAATTAATTATATCAACGAGAGACTCTTTCAATAATCGTTTAAGCGTAAACAAATCCGTCATTATCTCATTAATTAAATGGACAATTTTCGGACAGTTCACAATGTGAGAGTGATTAATTAACGTTTATTGAATGTTTTTTAATTATCATCAGCAGTTTGTATTCATTTCGAGTAAAATAATTTTCATTCTTTTGTTTTACAACCAAAAGACACAATTGGATTACAGCCGACCGAGTTCAGTATTCAGAGAAAGCTTCAATTTACTTTTTACTTGCCACGTTTTTGTAAAGTTCAAAGAGAGAGAATGAGAGAAAAGAGAGAATAGTGTCCCGGAAGAAAGGGAGGAGAAAAACTGATTGTCAGATTGGCAATTAGTCCTTTTATCAGCAAACTCTTGCAAGTGCAATTGCATTGAATTGAACCAGAATTCAATATAAAATTTCTAATAACATTTTTTTTTTTTTTTTTTTTTTTTTTTATTGTCTTTTCATTTTCAATGCGGAAATTATGTTAATGAGAATAAAGAAATGAATCTGAAAAAACGCTTTTTTTCAAAAACAACAAAACTTATTCATTTTATCAAATATAACTCAAAATTTTAATTACAAAATTTGTTTAATTAATAGCAACAATTCTTAAATAACTTCTTACTGTCTTTTTTAAATAAAATTAGCAATTTTAAAAATAATAGAATTAGAAAATTTTCTAATTTAAATTTTTGTTAAAAACACTAAAACAATTCAATTTTTTGAGAAATTACAAATAATTGCAGAAATTCAATTATTTTTAAAAAAAAGAAAAATTCTTCTTATAAAATTCAACTATGTTCAAAATTTAAAAAAAAATTCTCGTAAAAATCCCAATTATCTTTATAAATAACAAAATTCTTCTCCAAAGTTCAATTATTTGCATAAATGTCAAAAAAAAAATTCTTGTCCTAATTTCAATTATTTTCAAAAAATTTTCTAATTTTAATGATTTTCAATAACTGCTATTTTAATAAACTTTCCCAAAAAGAATTCAATTATTTAAATAAAATTTTAATAAAATTGTATGCAGACATTTAATTATTTTCATAAATAATAAAATTGTATACAAACATTTAATTATTTTCATAAATAATAAAAATTTCACAGAAATTCAATTATTTTCATAAAAAATAATTTAAAATGAAAAATTTAATTAATTTCAAAAAATAATTTAAATAATTTATAATTCTAGAAAATAATAATTTTATCTCTCGGACATCTTTAATAATTATTAGAAAACATGAAGAAATCGATCACTCCGAGTCTTCGACTCGGAGTAATCGATATCTTCATGTTTTATAACAAATACGTTTATAAGTTGTTTAATTTAAAAAAGCTTTGAATTTGAAATTTTTGAATGTCTTATAATTCCTGTGGAAAATCTTGTTCCAAAAATAAGATTAAAAATAGGAATTGTGCAAATATTTTTCTTCTTTTTCTAAAACAAAATAATAATTTTGTTTAAAAAATGGTGATTCATAAACAAAAATAATGCAAAATAAATAAATTTTCTATTTCTTAATCACAGTTGTTTAACAATTTTCTAATTTTGCTTAGAAGTAAAGAACAAAAATAATTTCAATTTACAAAACATAATATTTAATAAAATTTTAGTTTTTTAATGAAAAGAAGTGAAAAAAGTTCTGATGATTTATGTTTGTCATTACAATTTTGAATTAATTATAAAATAAAAATAATTCTAACATTAATTAATAATAATAAAGTACATGTTGCGGTAATCTGTTCGCAATTTGAAGTAAGTTGTAGTTTTGCTTTTTTGTTTCTCAACTTTTTTATATTTTTTCTTTTCAAATATTTTCAATTTTAAAATTAATGTATTGAAAATCATCGAATTGTTGCAAAGAATTTTATCAAAAAATTTGATAATAATAGAATTCTTTCAAAGAATTTTATTATTTAAGAAAATAACTGAATTCTCGCAAAGAATTTTATTAAAATTTTTAAAAATCCTTATTAAATTCTTTTGAAGAATTTCTTTCAATTTTTTTAAAATAATGGAGTTTTTTTTAATAATTGTAATCAAAAATTTTTTAAATAATTAAATTTCATAAAGAATTTCTTTCAAGTTTTTAAAATAATCTATTAATAAAATTTTAGAAAATAATTGAATTCTATTGAAATTTTTTATAACGAATTAAGAAAAAAATTGAATTCTTTCGTGAAATTGTTTTAAATATAATTAACTTTTTGTAAAGAATTTTCCTATTTATAAAAATAATTGAATTGTTTTGAAGGATTTATTAAAATTTTAGAAAATAATTGCATTTTTGCATATATATTACTATTTAAATAAATTATTGAATTATTACGAAAGATTTATTAAAATTTTAAAAAAGAATTTAATTTTTGCAAAGATTTTACTATTTGTAAATATAATTAAATTTTTTTGAAGAATTTTCAATTTTAAAATTAATGTAATGAAAATCATCGTATTGTTGCAGAGAATTTTATCGAAAAATTTCGTAATAATAAAAGTCCTTCAAAAAATTTTATTATTTAAGAAAAAAACTGAATTCTCACAAAGAATTTTATTAAAATTTTTAAAAATCCTTATTAAATTCTTTTGAAGAATTTCTTTGAATTTTTTTTAAACTAATGGAGTTTCTTTAATAATTATAATTGAAATTTTTGAAAGCAATTGAATTTTATGAAGAAGAATTTTATTAAAAGTGAATTGAAAATAATTGAATTCTTGCGAAGAATTTTACTATTTATAAAAATAATTGAATTTTTTGTTGAAGAATTTATTAAAATTTTAGAAAAAAAATTTAATTCTTTCGAAATGTGCTAAGATTTTTTTAAAAAATTGAATTCCTCAGAGGAATTCAATTAAAATTGTTTTGAAAATAATTGAATTTTCGTAAAGATTTTACTGTTTAAAAAAATAATTGAATTGTTTAGAAGGATTTTTTAAAATTTTAGAAAATAATTGAATTGTTTTGTGAAATTTTTTAAAAATTTTTGAAAATATGAACAGTAATAATTAATTTTGTACTTAATAAGTGAATTTTTTAATTTTTGATTATGAAAAATAATTAAAAATAAATATTAACATTTAAAAAAATAATGTTCATATGAAAACAAAATTTTCCACCTAAATTGACTCGAATCGGTACATTGCTTGCATTTCACCTCCCCCTTTAATTCCTTCCAAGGTATACACCAATAAATATCTAATTCCCAGGATGGAAACAAATTGTTAAAATGTCGTCGAAAAGAGATCGATATGTTTTTTTCTCTCTTTCTCTCTCTCTCTCTCTGTGTATACACACACCTATTAGTAAAATGTTTTTTGGATTTGAAGAGAAGCGTTTAATTGAATTGAGAGATTGGTCGCGAGATTGCGAGCCACAAATCAGAGAAGTCGATTTTAACACCACCCACCGAAAAGAAACGACAAGTCCGCAGAATAAATTCCACTTTTCATTAGTCGTTTTTGTATCCAGAACAGCCGGTGCTTGACGTTTCGAGAATTTATTTTTCTGGGTCACCTACAATTTTATAATGTCTTTCTCCTATATAAATTCCGAAAAATAATCAAATTTCTTCCTCTATATTTTATTCCATTTTCTTTTACTTTATTAAATTCAAATCTATTCTATTCTTAGTCTTATTAAAAATTCGAGACGAAAATTTTAATAAATTTTTACTATTAATTAATTATTGTTAATTATTAATTAACTAGCAAATATAACATTATTTTAAAATAATTTAAAAAACGAAAATAAAATAAAATTTAAAAAACAAATCAAAACGTTGCTTCGCAACACTTTTGATTCGTTTTTTTGTCTCAATTTAATATCCTTAGAAAAACCGTATTAAAAAAACAGTTTAAATTATTTCCACAGTAACATTGTTTGCATTTGATTAATTATAAAAAAAGTTTTTGAGAGATAAAATGAATTTCTCCACCTGAGAACGCCATGGTCACCACTAGGTGGCGAGAAATCTGATTTTATCGAATGAATTGCCATCTAGCGGTAACCTTGGCGTTCGCAGATGGAGAATAACACATCCATATTGAAATTTATTGTTTTAATGTCAATTGTATTCTATTTTTTGTTTCTAAATAATTATCAAGAAATGAGAGAAAGAAAAGGCGCGCCTAGCTTTAATTAGTGGCTTTTTTAACAAAATAAATGTTATTAGTAATTTATTTGAAAAAAAAATAAAATCTACTAATTCAAAAAAGCAAAAAGTCAGTCACAAATATTCAAATTAGTTAACATTTTTGACGAATTTAAATGTAGAGAGACAAAATTATTAAAAATAAAAAAATCTCTCGAGAAGAAAGCAAAAATATTTCAATTAAAAAAAAAATCTATAAACTCCAAAAAAAAATGTACCACAAGATTTATTTATACTTCTAAAAACGGATATAGAGGATGTTTATTCTTTTTTCTCATTTTTTTTTTGGGAGAATATTCCGGTCATCGAGCTTGAATGTGAAATTTCGCAATGTCCAGCAAGTATCGACGATATTGAACTAGGCTTTTTTTCCGTTGGCTATGGAGACTTTTATCCTGGCCCGGAAACGCAGGTCTCTACCTATTATCGTAATTTTCCAACTCGGGAAATCTGGACGCGGAAACCAGTTTTCCCTCTACTTCCTTCCCCAAAGGAATATCGTCTCTCTCTCTCTCTTTCCCGCAAAAGGTCTGGGTGCAATGCACTTGGATACTGGCCAAATAGACTCGATGGAATAAAAAGTATATATATATGGAAACGATAACCGTAATTAAGTCTAAGATCTTTTTCGAAAATCTTATTATTGTCCCGGATGCCTGCATTTTTCCCAACAAAGAAAAGAAAACTAAAATTTCTTTTCATTCTGGCAAAATTTTCTCATTCAAAAAATAAACTTTGAGGCAAAATTTCCTTTCTCACGTTTTTTTACAATATTAATAAAAATACATCTGTATAAATTAATAATTTAATAAAAGTTTTGTACGTTTTCGATTTTATCACCTTTATATATAGTTATTTGCAAAAAATAATAAAAAATTTAACACAAATTTCATTATTTACAAATTTTTTTATAAATAACTTCGCAGTCATTCAATTATTTTCATAAATAATAAAATGTTTACGGGAATTCAATTAAATATAAAATACAAAATTTCATAAAATTTTTCAAAAAATATCAATTATTTAAAAAGATTCTTATAAAATTCGTCGCAAGAATTCAATTATTTTTATAAGTAATCAAAATTTTTCACAGAAATTCAGTTATTTTTATAAACTTGAATAAAATTCGTTGGAAGAATTCAATTGTTTTTAAAAGTAATAAAATTCTTCACAGAAATTCAATTATGTTCAAAAATTTGAATAAAATCATTGTCAAAATTTCAAGTATCTTGGAAAATTTCACAAGAATTCAATTATTTATAAAATTTGTTATAAATTTCTTCGAAATAATAATTTAATTATTTTCATAAGTAATAAAATTTTCACAGGAATTCAATTATTTAAAATACAAAATTTCATAGAATTTCTCGAAAAAGAAAAGAATTCAATATTATTTAAAAAAAAATTAACAAAGTTCTTTTCAAGAATTCAATTATTTTTATAAATAATGAAAATTTTTAACGAAATTCAATTATTTTTATAAACTTGAATAAAATTTGTTGCAAGAATTCAATTATTTATATAAATAATAAATAATTCTTCCCAGAAATTCAATTATTTTTATAAACTTGAATAAAATTTGTTGCAAGAATTCAATTATTTATATAAATAATAAATAATTCTTCCCTGAAATTCAATTATTTTTATAAACTTGAATAAAATTTGTTGCAAGAATTCAATTATTTATATAAATAATAAATAATTCTTCCCCGAAATTCAATTACTTTTATAAACTTGAATAAAATTTGTTGCAAGAATTCAATTATTTATATAAATAATAAATAATTCTTCCCCGAAATTCAATTATTTTTATAAACTTGAATAAAATTTGTTGCAAGAATTCAATTATTTATAAAAATAATAAAATTTTTCCCCGAAATTCAATTATTTTTATAAACTTGAATAAAATTTGTTGCAAGAATTCAATTATTTAAAAAATTGTTGATATAATTCTTTATGAGAATTCAATTTTAACAAACATTTAATTATTTAATGAATTATTTATTTTTTAATTTAAATAATTGAATTCTTCTAGAATTTTCTAATAAAAATTAATTTAAAAATGAATTACCGAATAATCGATTTATTATTTTTGAAAATAATTTAATTCTTGCAATATTATTAAATTATATAAATATTGAATATTAGTACATTTTTTTTAAATAACTGAATTTTTGTAAGAAATTTTACTACTTTTAAAAATAATTGAATTCTTGAAAACAATTTTATTAGGATTTTTGTAAATAATTAAATTTTTTTGAAAAATTTTATGGTAATTTAAATTATTATTTGTTGAATTTCAAAAAGGTTTGAATTTGAATGTTTTGAAGAATTTTAATTCCTACAGAAAAATAATAATGATTAAATGTTTATTATAATAGATGTAAATGTTTTTTGGATTAAATGTTTATTTAAAAAAGAAGTTATTGATGATGTTTTCGAATAATTTTACAATTAAAGAAATTTGTAAATAAATGTAATGGAACATTTTTTTGAGTATCTAATAATTTTTCGAGTGAATCACAATATTTTTTAGGGTCAGGGAAAAAGTGAAAATTTTGTCTGCAAATCAGGGAAAAATAAAATTAAATATTTGTTGCAACCCTGTTTTTACTTTTTCTACTCTGAAAATCAGAATTTATTAAAAATAACTAATCTTCAAACGAATAGTAAATTTCTTTTAGGGAATTTCGAACATTGTCTCAATTCATATAGGCAACAAATGACAATACGTCAAACAATAGTAGATAAATAAAAAAAGTCACTAAAGGAAACTTTCTATTTTCATTTATAGAGAATATACTCAATTGACGGAATATATCGTGATTTTATTACACATATAACGGTTAATTCCAGCAGGTTTGCTGGAAAGCAGAGTATAATCTCTTAATTAGTAAATTGAGGCAATAAAGGCAAATGAAGACGCTGCTTCTGTTGCAAGGGATTCGACAATTCTAACTTCACGCGATAAGGTAAAATTATAGCAATTAACACCAACGTTAGAATTGCACTAAAATCCCCATATCACTGTGGCAAAATCCAACAAAGAATATCACAAATATTACACAAATTTTCTGTAGGTATATAAATAAATACCTAAATTCAAATTGTCCTTTTTCCTACAATTTTGTTGTCTGATAGCGTAAGGGTGGCCCTGACACAATAAAATTTTCTATTCTTCAGAATATCGTAAGGCTCCATCCCTGCAACAATTCAGGTCATTACCAAATGATAAAAAATTATCAGAATTAGAGAAAATAAATTTAAACATCCATTTTCCCAAATTTTGATTGTCTGTTAGCGTACAGGTGAACTACTACTTAAAAGCTGAAATAAAATTTTCTATCCTTCAGTATCTTGTAAGCCTCAATCCCTACTACAATCCAGGTGTTTTGCAGATAATAAAAATTATTAAATTTAGAAGAAATAAATTTTTATTATCTTTTTTACCAAATTTTGATTGTCTAATAGCGGACTGGTGCTACCCGGTACGAAATTAAATTTTCTATCCTGTATTATATTATTCAGCAACATCCTAGCAACAAAATTTAGTAGAAATTATTAACTAATTTAAATTCATGATCGAGTTTTCATTAAGTTTTGTATACAGCATCTAATTCTTATATAAACCGATTTAATGAAAAGAAAATATCAAAGCTTAATATTCATAAAGGATGAATTGTAGATGCATATATTTAGCGTGAATTTCTCCCCGGTCTATTGTATTAAAATTTAAAGTAGACAATAGAGTAGCTCACGTATGCATATATATATAGTTTTGGGGATGAAAATCCATGTTGTGGGTGTATATAACAAAATAGGGGAGTGAGGATTGACGAAAACTATACACACTGAGATAAAGCACGCGCATCTTTGGGGTATCTAGCTACTCTTAGCAACTGATTAAGTTTTACGAGCTCAGTGTACGACCTCACAAGATTATCAACTCACGTTAACGATGACGACGAGCGAGTCGCGAATTTCAGCGGATTATATAGAACACGCAAAGTAACAAACTTAAGCCAGTCAGCGTAACTTCCTTAACAAAGAACGTGAAATGAATTAGGTGCGGGTAATTCCTATATATACATACATACACACTGAATTTCTTATTAAACTAAGCCAAACTATTTACAAAATTTATTATTGATGAGAATAATTAGAAATTATACAATTCTGATGAGAAGTGGGGGGAATAAAGTCTTTAGGTTTTAATCTAAAATTGTTCTATCATCAGGGTATCTAACGAGGATTGAGAAAATAATTCCCTGACTTTTCTCTGACTATTTTCCTGCCTTTTTAGTTACTAATTTTATTTCTGCTTTCTCGGGACAAAAATACAGTAACTGACATGTTTAACAATAAATTAATATCTAATGATAGAAATAAACGATAGTAAAAATCATCTAATTTTTGTTAGATTAAAAAGACTTTTTATTCACAAAAATTTAAATTTTTGTATAAATTTTTAGAAACTTCCCTGACTTTCAATGAAATTCTCTGACATTCCCTGACTTTTCCATGACTTTCCCCTGACCCTTGAAAAACACTTTACTTATTTAATAGTCTCCACCCTTTGGCAAAAAATTTAAATTTAATAAAAATTATCAGAAACTTAAAAAAAAGAATTTCTTAAAATTCAACATTTATTCTTTTCTTTTATGGCATTTAGCTTCAATATTTTTGGGCTCTTGAAAAACACTTTACTTATTTAATAGTCTCCACCCTTTGGTAAAAAATTTAAATTTATTAAAAATTATCAAAAATTCGAAAAACCGAATTTCTCAAAATTCAACATTTTCTCTTCTGCTTTATGGCATTTAGCTTCACTATTTTTGGACCCTTCAAAAAAATTTTACTTATTTAATAGTCTCCAACCTTTGGAAAAAATTTAAATTTATTAAAAATTATCAAAAATTAATTATTAAAAATTATTCAAAAAACCGAATTTCTTAAAATTAAACATTTTTTCTTCTGTTTTATGGCATTTAGCTTCTCTGACTTTTTCCCTGACTTTTTACTAATTTTATTTCTGTTTTCTTGGGACAAAAATATGGTAACTGACATATTTAACAATAAATTAATATCTAATGATAGAAACCGACGATAATTAAAAATCTTCTAAGTTTTATTAGATTAAAAAAAAATTTTTATTCACAAAAATTTAAATTTTTTTATAAATTTTTAGAAATTTCCCTGACTTTCAATGAAATTTTCTGACATTCTCTAACTTTTCCATGATTTTTCCCTGACCAAAAAAATTTCCTGACTTTTCCCTGAATTCAATTATTTTCAAAACAATTTTAATTGAATTCCTCGGATGAATTCAAATATTTTTAAATATTTCCATAAATTTCATTTATGTCCTAAAATTTTAATAAATTCTTCGAAACAATTCAACTATTTTTATAAATTGTAAAATTCTTCGCAAGAATTCAATTATTTTCAATTCACTTTTAATAAAATTCTTCTTCATAAAATTCAATTGCTTTCAAAATTTTCAATTATAATTATTAAAGAAACTCCATTAGTTTAAAAAAAAAATTCAAAGAAATTCTTCAAAATAATTTAATAAGGATTTTTAAAAATTTTAATAAAATTCTTTGTGAAAATTCAGTTTTTTTCTTAAATAATAAAATTCTTTGAAGGACTTCTATTATTACGAAATTTTTTGATAAAATTCTCTGCAACAATTCGATGATTTTCAATACATTAATTTTAAAATTGAAAATTCTTCAAAAAAATTTAATTATATTTACAAATAGTAAAATCTTTGCAAAAATTCAATTCTTTTCTATAATTTTAATAAATCTTTTGTAATAATTCAATTATTTTTTCAAATAGTAAAATATTTGCAAAAATGCAATTATTTTCTAAAATTTTAATAAATCCTTCAAAACAATTCAATTATTTTAATAAATAGGAAAATTTTTTACAAAAAGTTAATTATATTTAAAACAATTTCACGAAAGAATTCAATTTTTTTCTTAATTCGTTATAAAAAATTTCAATAGAATTCAATTATTTTCTAAAATTTTAATTAATTATTTTAAAAACTTGAAAGAAATTCTTCATGAAATTTAATTATTTAAAAAATTTTTGATTACAATTATTAAAAAAAACTCCATTATTTTAAAAAAATTAAAAGAAATTCTTCAAAAGAATTTAATAAGGATTTTGAAAAATTTTAATAAAATTCTTTGCGAGAATTCAGTTATTTTCTTAAATAATAAAATTCTTTGAAGGAATTCTATTATTATGAAATTTTTTGATAAAATTCTTTGCAACAATTCGATGATTGTCAATACATTAATTTTAAAATTGAAAATATTTGAAAAGAGAAAATATAAAAAAGTTAAGAAACAAAAAAGCAAAACTACAACTTACTTCAAATGGCGAACAGATTACTGCAACATGTTCTTTATTATTATTAATTAATGTTCTAATTATATTTATTTTATAATTAATTCAAAATTGTAATGACAAATAGAAATCATCAGAATTTTTTTCACTTCTGAGACTGAGATTAAGAAATAGATAATTTATTTATTTTGCACTATTTTTGTTTATGAATCACCATTTTTTTAACAAAATTATTATTTTTTTTTTTAGAAAAAGAAGAAAAATATTTTCACAATTTCTATTTTTAATCTTATTTTTAGAACAGGATTTTCCACAGAAATTAAGACATTCAAAAATTTCAAATTCAAACCTTTTTTAAATTAAACAACTTATAAAAGTATTGTTATAAAAAACATGAAGATACCGATTGCTCCGAGTCGAAGACTCGGAGTGATCGATTTCTTCATGTTTTCTAATAATTAAAAATAACCGAGAGATAAAATCATTATTTTATAAATTATAAGAATATTGTTACTGTAACTTCATAAAAATTATTTTTATCATTTTAATTCAATTATTATTTTCTGGAATTTTAAATTATTTTTTATGAAAATAATTGAATTCCTTGAAAAAGTTTTATCATTTATGAAAATAGTTGAATTCCTGTGAAATTTTAATTATTTATGAAAATAGTTAAATCTTTGCATAGAATTTTATTAAAATTTTTTAAAAATCCAATCCAATATTATTTTATATATGAAATAAAATAATATTATGTATATATACTTTTATGATATAAAATTGAACAACACCCATCGACCAATGTTAAGATTAATAAAATAGTAATTCAAATATAATGTTCACACATGTAACACTGGTTTTTATCCGCATAAAATTATATTCTCACGTAGTTATTAATTGTTCTCATTCGAAACAAATAGAAATTTCAGTAACAAAATTTCATCCACTGATTTCAGAATTAATTTGTAAAGTTTAATGTACCATATATAGAATTCAACCACTGAAGGCATATTTTCCATACATACATATATTATTATTGCACATATAACTCAATAAATTTATCTCTGAATTCTATTATTATTATTTTATATTCTCAATTGAAACATGTACATTTTAATAAAACAACTCGAGTACATTTTATGTATATATTTTTAGTACTTTCAGTGCGTATGTTTTACGAATATCATTCATGAATTAAAAAATAATAATAATAAAAAGTTATGAATGATATTCACTTTTAATGAATTTTGAGAGTAAATTTTTCTCATTTTTTCAAATGATCCACGAAATATGTAACTGCGTAAATACCGAAAACTACAACGAAAAAAAAATATTCGAACTGTTAAACATTAAGAATTGTTAAACATTAAGTTGTAATTGTAATTATAGTAAAAATAATAAATTGTAATTGTAATTACAATAAATTTGAATGGTAATAACAATAAATAGTAATTATGCCATTACAAATTACACTGTTTCTTGGGTAAGCTCGTCTGAGGCAATAGCAATTCGGTGTAAGTCCTTTAGCACACGATAAATGCAAACTCATGTGCTGACTGGAATACACACACACACGCACACAAATACAAACACGAGCCTCATGTTTGCAAGCATATATTGACCCACACTTAGCGGCAATCTAAGGATATTGTAGTTCCATTCTCGAGATGCATTTAAAAGACAATTTAAAGCGATTTTGACTAACCTTCATTGAATTTCATGTTAAAGTGTCGTTAACGTTATAGGATTCCCTATATACAGTTACAGAATGATCCCATTTCAATATATACATTATTATAGATAACAGAATCTAAATAACGTTCCTTGTATTTTTTTTTACCTTTTTTTGGAAGTGTGCCAAGGTTATATATACAGATTTCAAAAACAATCACGTCTTCTGTAGTATATAAAAAAAAAATTCCCACCGAAGAGATAGAATAGTATTTCAATAATCGATAATCATTTTTTTACAGATATAAGAATAAGAAAAGTATTTGAATTAAATACTTTTATTTTGACTTTGCAAAAGGAATATTTACTCTAAAAAGAAGTTTACACTACGGAGAAAATTTCATAAGTCTACTTATTTTACAGTAAACTAAGTTTAAACCTTTAAACTATAGTTTAAACTTAGTTTACTGTAAAATAAGTAGACTTATGAAAGTTTTAAGTATAATTCAAACTTGTAGTATTTTATTATACAGAGTATTTTTTCATAGAATTTTAAATAAGAGGAAAAAATTTAATCCGTAAAAAAGAATCGAAAAATTGCTCTCTTTCTATATTTAAAATTACCATACTAAAAAGTAAATATCTCCATTACTGCGATAGTAAAAAAAAAACGTGACTTTTTTAAAGAGACGATAAACGTTATACTTCAATGCACTCCCAGTACAATGTTATCAAAAACTAATGAAAAATTGTATATCAATGTTGCAAATGAAAGCGATTCTAAAATTCTAAAAAATAAAAAAAAAACAGTTTTCCATATTAAAAAAAAATATAACTCGAGAATCTTAGAAAAGATGAATAAAAATTTACAAATTTAATGCCCTCGTACTGCAATAAAGCGATCTAGAAAGTTTAAATTACAACATAAAATATTTACCTACTTTAAATTAGTGCACAACTCTTATTCTTTTGCAAAAAAAAATTACAGTCTTAACAGGGAAAGTAAAAAAAAAAAGGAAAAAACAAAAAAAGGGAAAAAGGAAACAGAAACAGAAACAGAAACAGAAAAAGGAAAATAAAAAGAAAAAAAGGAAAAAGAAAACAAAGAAAGGAAAAAGAAGCAGATAAAAGTAAAAAAGGAAACAGAAAAAAAGGAAAGGAAAAAATTGCGAAAACTCTCAAAAGCTCGACTCTAACAAGCTTTAGTGCAAAACCCGTTTTTTTTAAATTAAACATGTCAGAGCCAGGCTCTCATTAATAATTCCTTAAATTGTAACCGAGATCCAATGAAATAAGAGCATAAACAAAAAAAAACCCTGCATTTCAATTACAAATTTAATGAGGTATTCCGTTAATTAAACACCTTAATAACTTGTAAAGCACAATTAATTATTTATACCATATCATTCTTTATTCATTCTCAAAAGAATTTTCTCGCTATCATCACTAATTAGTATAATTATAATTCTAAAATTATTTATATTTCCCAAAAATTCCAAATTTACCAATAATTACTATTTATCGATTATTGAAATACATTTCCCCTCTCCGTTTTTTTTCGCCCCTAATAAAAAGATTCTCTTTTTTAACGAACCGCTTTTTTGTGCAATATAAAAATTTCCAACTAACCGCATCGTATTTAATATATTCAGTAAAATTCCTTTATAAATATTGCTCCCAAAAATTTTGCTTTTACGCGCCTCTCATGTATATCCGGGGAATGGTTCATCATATATATATATATATATATACGAGAAACGAGAACGAGCGGCTGTTCTTGGTCGAGTCGTCGACGAAAACGATCGCTCGTAAAAACCTCTCGTCCTTTTCCACTTGGTTTGACAAAACTCGAGAGGGTTCTTCGACCGTCAAACACATCAAGTAAAACTAAATAGAATGTCAGACTGCAAATGACAGAAGATTATGACCATATTGTATAAGATCTTTTTGACATAAACGAATTGATCGTAAAAATCAGAAAAACGATATAGCCAAAAAATTCTCGTCCCAAAGGACGTTCTATTTTATTTTTATAACTCATAAAATATATATTTATATATAATATCTGTCCTTTTATTTAAATTATAAATTCTAATGTACAAAGAGTTTTTTCAATTTTTTAAAATAATCTTCTCTGTTCATAATTATAATTGAAAATTTGATTAATTCAATTTTATTAAAATGCATTGATACTAATTGAATTTCTGCAAAGAATTCAACTATTTATAAAAGAAATTGAATCCTTCAAAAGAATGTTATTATTTATAAAAATAAATTAGCTTCGAATTTTATTGAAATTTTTGAAAATAATTGAATTGTGGAGAACAATTTAATTATTTATAAAGATAATTGAAATTTTGAGAATTTAAAAAAAATTTTAAACATATAATTGAATTTCTGCGAAGAATTTTATTACTTTTCAAAATAACTGAATTGTTTTTTTTAGAATTTTATTAAAATTTATAAAAATAATTGAATTCTTGTGAAGAATATTTGTTTAAAAATAATATTCAAAAGAATTTAGTAAATCTCAACAATTTTATTATTTATGGAAATAATTGAATTCTTGAGAAGAATTTTTTTTACAGTTTCTAGAAATAATTGAATTCTTTCGACGAATTTTAATAAAATTTTTAAGAATAATTACATTTTTCGAGGAATTTGATTAAAATTGTATTAAAAATAATTAAAATTCTGCAATGAGTCTTACAATTCATGAAAATAATTGAATATTTTGCGAAGAAATTTTTAAAAATAAAATTATAATTATGGTGTCTAATTTCCTTTGATTATTTTTGAAAAAATTTAAATAAAATTCTTTAAAAAAATTTAATTATTTTTAATGGAATGTAAAGAAGTTTAAATTATTTCAAAAATTTTCAATTATCTGTTTATAAAAATTTAATTATCTTGAAACAATAGAATTGAAAAATTTCAAAAATCTTATTTTTCAGAATTTTCAAAAAAACTTTGCGAAAATTCAATTTTATTAGAAAAATTTAGTGTGTCTTTTTTTAAATTAATTAATAAAAATTTTAATTATTAATCTTCGCACTAAGAAACATGAATACTAGAATGTGACTCTTTATAAAATTCAATTATTTATCAATTATTAAATTAAAATATTTTAAAAATTCAATTTGTTAAAAAGTTTTTAATTAAATTCTTTAACAAATTTAATTATTTCAGTTGAATTTCATAAAATTTCTATTAATTCGATAATTTTTTTTAAATTTATTTACATACTATATTTGAATCAGTGACTGATTTTTTACTATCAAATTAATTATTATTTTTAACTAATTCAAATTTAGAAAACCGTATAAATATCTAAAAAAAAAATTGAAATAAAAAATGGTTTTTTAAAAACACATTAAAATAATAAAACTTTTTTTTAATTTGGTGAAAAAATTCCCGGTTTGTCTATTATCCAAATAAATATTTACTTGAATCAAGTAATTTTTATTTAAATCAAATAAATTTAAATTAAATAAATTTAAATTAAATAAATTTGAAAACAACAATTTCGATATTTGAAGCAAATATTTAAAGTTGACTTACACACTCGAAATTTCAAATATTAAACATTTTTACAAATTCAAATTTAGAGAGTAAATAAAAATGATAAATAATAAAATAATAATAATAAAATTTATTTGATAATAGACAAGGAATCGTTTATTGAAATCAAATAATTTTTTTCTCCAGAGTGTAAAACAAAATATACTTTATAAAAAATAAAAAATATTTATAAGCCAAAAGTTTACTTTGAACAGGAAAACTGGCCAAGAAAATCATTTTTCTCCAGTGCTTTGCAAAGTCGATCGGAAAATTGTGTGCGGCTTCAAAATTGTCATTTATTACAGTTTTCTAAAAAGTTTATTCTTTGAAAAACTCATTTATTCTTCAAGAAGTTCATTTATTCTTTTAATAAACTTCTATATTAGTTTTATAAGAAGAAACGATCAAATCGTATATTTTATTAAAGTATAAAAAATTTTTTTTAAATATTTTTTTATACACCGTCTTTAAATATTAATTAGCAAAAAGTAAAAAAAAATTAATAATTGAATAAATGAATGAATTAAACTAATTTACTAATTCGAATTAGTAGATAAAAACAAAATGTTCTTTAGCATAAATGAAATGCTTTATGTTAAAAAAACACCGAAAAAAATTCAAATCAACAGTACAAGATTTTAATAAAAAAATAACTAAAAATAATTTTTTTAAAATCGTTAATTAAAAAATTCTTTTAGATCGATAGTTGAAATATAATTTCTTTATAAACAATTAATTGAAAAATTATTTAAATCATTAATTGAAGAACTAAAATTAACTAAAAAATTAAAATTAAATAAAAAATATTGAAACGTTAAAATTAATTAATTTTTTATTGAAATTGAAAAATTAATAAATTCAAAAAAACATAAATTCAAAATGTATCTAAATAATGAATTAAAATATTATTGAAATCATTAATAAATTGAGAAATAAATTAAGGTCGTGTTATTCAATGATCACGTGTTCCATATAATGCTTCATTATTGAAACACGTGATCACTTAATAATACAGCCTTAAATCGTTAATTGAAAAATAATTATTTAAATTATTACTAGTTTTTAACAATTTGAAAAATTGGAAAATGTTAAAAAAAACAATTAAATCGGAAATAACTGTTAAAATATGCAAAATACCATTAATTTAAACCTCCAATAATAAAAAACTGCCATTCCATAAAAGTTTACAGACTATTACAGTAATTACAAAAGTTTAAAATAATTTGAAATTTAATATCAAACTAATAATCATTATTTATAATTACTTTTTCAAACTACCTTTTGCTTTTTAATTGCTCGCAAAAAATAGCACACAGGTAATTTTTCTATTTATAGTTCAAAATAATATTAATATTTTTCATAAATAATATTGTTTATAATTCAAAATAATATTAATATTTTCCATAAATAATTGTTTATAATTAAAAATAATATTAATTTTCCTAAATTGTTTTCATATAAGTAAAAATAATGTTTAAAAATTGTTTCCCAAACCTCAAAATTGTCCACTTGTTCTCAATTCTACTTCCCTCGAACGAAACAATGATGACAGTTTTTTTATGCAGACAAAAACCACACGCACTTGGAATCATTACGATTAAGTTTTTTTTTTTGAAATTCCAATTTTTTCAATTAATGTACATTCTTGTTTTTAAAATACCAGCAAAAATAAAGTTCAACACAAAAACGAAACGAAATACTTCATTTAATTTTACCAACTACGATCGCGGTTTTAAAATATTCGAACACTCCCGAATTGGAAAAAAAATATTCTGAAACGCACAATGAGTTCATGAACACGTTTAAACACGCTGAATATCAAAATACGGTATCTAGATAACATTAGCTACTGGTCCACGGTTGAGTAGTTGAAATATTCAAAATATCAAAATAGACAAATCTAAATATTTCCTCCCTATGAATTGATCCGAATTTTGAAAAAAAAAAATATTTCACTCAATTTTTCTTGAAACGACATTTTTTTTTATCGTTTTACAAAACATCATGTGAATTCAAGCAGAAATGCGTGATATCAAAATGAAAAACCAGAAAGTAATGTTGTAGATTTGGAGTAACGACCAACGTCATGATCGTCTACGTGCAACTGCCATCTGATGGCTCCTGAATGTAATGTAAACTTTACAACACTATTGCAATTCTAGAATAAATTATTTTCCAGTATTTCATATTGACATTGCATTTCTTTTATAATAAATAAATAAAGATTTAATTTAAACAAAGATTTTATTTAAATTAAATCTTTATTTATTTAAATTATTATTTACTTCCCATCATTCTGAATTCGATATTTAATTTTATTAAGTGCACTAGTGTATAATTACATCGCGTTCATAACTAGAGAGTAAGTTAATTATTCGAGGAAGACGAAAGCGCATGCGCCGGAGTGGGGATAGTGAGTGCGAGAGAGAAAAACACGAGCTTCTCTTTCGCTCTCATTGCCCCCACTCCTCCGCTTACGGTCCGCTCCTCCTTAGTCAAGAAAATTGTTGAAAAAAAATTTATTTCAGTCGTATAATCGATTACTCGACTATATTATCGAATAGAAATATTTTCTTGTAACACAATTTTAATTTAATTAAAACAAAGTAACTGTAATTTAACCAACATTTTTATTTTAATCAAATAAACTGTCATGGAACCAATTGCAATATTTCCTATATGAAAGCAATTATTTTTTTCGAATTTGCTTCGAACAAATTTGGTGTCCACAATTACTATTATCAATAAATATTGTGGCCACCAAATTCGTTTGTTGGCAAATACTGTTCAACTGATTGAAATATTAAAAACAGTTAAAAATAATAATAAAAATAATATAAATAGTAATAATTATAATTAATAATAATAATAATAATAATAATAATTAATAATTATAATTAATAATAATAATAATAATTAATAATTATAATTAATAATTATAATTAATAATAATAATTAATAATAATAAAAGTAGTTAATGCAAAGAAATATTTATTCGATAACAATAAAGTATTCCGTTATTTGAATAAAATAAATTTTTTCCCAGTTCAAACGATGTAAATAATTATATTCTATGAGCGTGATTACACCGCCGGCTTAATACTGGCTTACAGGTCGTAATTCATGTGAAGCGAAAAGCATGATTAGATCGGTGGGCTTAAGGCAGGAACAAGCTTAAGTTTTGTGGCTTGTCTTAAAGTATAGTGCCATTTCTCTCACTCCCCCTCTCTCTCTTTTGAGTTTATGCTTACTTTAAGCCACGCCATAACACTTAAAATGGTTTATTTCTGCTTTAAACTGACCGCTGGCCTGGCGAACAATGAGAAAGATAGCACAGATCTTCTCTCCCACTCTTTGTTGTCCCAAATCCGACGCTTATGTTCCGCTTCCAAGTAACGATCTTTAAACCACTTTTAAAACCAACGCTGTAATCGCACTCTATCTTTTTAGTCAATCTAAACGTATCTTTGATGTTCCTCAAGTTAGCTTCGACATTCGGCGTCGAAAATTATCTTATTTTCGCTATCAAATAATTTTTAAATAAATTAATAATGTTCTTCGATCGGTACTTTCAAATAACTATTTTTCTATTAATAAATTAATATTTTTAACCAATTATTATAATTATTTGCAAATCTTTTTAATTGAAAATTCTGAAACAAACAATTAACAGGCGTTGGACTGAATTTTAAAAATAAAACATTCAAAAGTGTTATAAAATGTTCGTTATAATTGCAAACAGTCGCAATTATTTATTTACAAATAATAAGTTTTGTGTTTAAATAAAAAGAACGCTTTTTATTTTAACACAAAAAATAAATGTGCCCTAAAATCACAATAATTTAAATTATTCCCATAATAACATTTTTCTAATTATAAAATAGTTTTTTAGGGACAAAATGGTGGTTTAATTTCTCCACTTGAGAACGCCAAGGTCACCACCAGATGTCAGTAAAAATTCCAAGAAGGAACTGAACGGAAATTTAATAATTTCTAAAAATTAAAACTAATAACCCTTACAAAAATTTAATTATTTTCTACAATTTTTAACTAAACTTCATTTCTAAATCAATTATCTATATTACTTTTTTAAATATTTTTCTAAAAGTTCTTCAAGAATTCAATTATTTAAATACAAAAATTCAATTTTTTATAATAATTGAAACCGTTCATTTTTCTTTTTAAAGACATTAAGGTAGAAATTCAAAAATTTTGATAAATAATTTCGTAAAATTAACTTTTTTTAAAAAATTTTTTTTAAAAATTGAAATTTGGTAAAATCTTTTTAAAAAATAATTTAAATTTAGTAAAATCTTTGAAAAATAATTAAAATTTGCCATGAATTTTAATTAAATTCCTTAAAATAATTGAATTTAGACAAAAATTTTATTAAAATTTCTGAAAATAATTGAATTTTGCAAAGAGTTTTATTAAAATTATAGATGAATTAGAATTTTAATAAAATTCAAGGAAAAAATTGAATTTTGCAATCAGTTTTATTAAAATTCATAAAAATAATTGAATTTTTCAATAAATTTTTTAAAAATTCTTGAAAATTGAATTTAAACAAAAATTTTATTAAAATCCCTGAAAATAATTGAATTTTGCAATAAATTTTTTTTAAATTTCTAAAAAATGGAATTTAGACATAAATTTAATTAAAATTTTTGAAAATAATTGAATTTTGCAACGAATTTTAATAAAATTCCTGAAAATTGAATTTAGACAATAATTTTATTAAAATTTCTGAAAAGAATTGAATTTTGCAAAGAGTTTTTTTAAAATTATAGATGAATTAGAATTTTATTAAAATTCATGAAAATAATTGAATTTTTCAATAAATTTTTTAAAAATTCTTGAAAATTGAATTTAAACAAAAATTTTATTAAAATTCCTGAAAATAATTGTATTTTGCAATAATTTTTTTAAAAATTCCTGAAAATTGGATTTAGAAAAAAATTTTATTAAAATTCATGAAAATAATTGAATTTTGCAACGAATTTTAATAAAATTCCTAAAAATTGAATTTAGACAAAAATTTTATTAAAATTTCTGAAAATAATTGAATTTTTTAAACAGTTTTATTAAAATTATAGATGAATTAGAATTTTAATAAAATTCAAGGAAAAAATTGAATTTTACAAAAAGTTTTTTTAAAATTCATGAAAATAATTGAATTTTTCAATAAATATTTTAAAAATTCCTGAAAATAATTGAATTTTGCAATAAATTTTTTTAAAATTCCTAAACAATGGAATTTAGACATAAATTTTATTAAAATTCATTAAAATAATTGAACTTTGCAATGAATTTTAAGAAAATTTCCTAAAATAATTAAATTTTGTAAAAAAATTTATTAAACAAATAAATAATTGTGTTTTTAAAAAATATTTTAAAAATAATTAAATTTTTGATGAATTTTAATTATAAATAATTTCTCAAAGTTTCTAAAATAGTAAATTTTAAACAATTTTAAATTACTTTGTCAGAGAATTATTATTTTCAAAACTATTTTAATATTTTCATTTTTTATCGAATGTACACTTGAAGATTATTCATTAAAATTTCAAAAAATTCAATTATTTCCAAAATTTTTAATAAAAATTCTATAATAGTTAATTTTCAAAAATTATAATAAAATACTTGAAAAAAAGGATTTATTTTCAAATAATTTTATTAAATTTCAATTATTCAAAATATTTTTAATTGTATATTTCAAAAATTTTATTAGAACAAATTTTCAAAAATAATTTTCGAAAAATTTATCTACAGCTATTTTTTATACTCCGCGTAAAAATCGAAAGAAGTTGTAGCATTTTATACTAAAAAAATATGGTATTTTGTGGCAAAATTTGCAAGAAAAGTCGAAAAAGTTGCAATTTTTTAATATAAGTCAATAAAAGTCGCATTATTTGAAAATATAGTCGAAAAAAGTCGAAAAATCATAATATCCGAGGTCTGCATTCCTAATCAAATTTAGAAAGTTTGGCAATTAATATAAACGGATTTCAATTTTTAATTTACTTTCCTTTTCGATATTTTTGTCCCGTTAAATTTTTTTGAAGTCTTAGAATTAATTCCTTCTCTAAATAAATTGATATAGAAGTTCAGAAATAATTCTTTTAATCCCCTAGGGAAAAAATTCGTCCTTTTTCAATCTGATCTTATAATCTTAAAGCACAAATTTCTAATTTACGAAAAAATTCGCTACTCTTCCCGTTTGGGGGAGGGAAGAAGAAATTTAATTTAATTCTCGCTCCTCATCAAACCGAATCGAATATAAAAAAAAAATCTTTTTTTCTCAAAGAACACAAAAAAACTGCTCTTTTCATCAAACAAAGCTTGATTACAATTCTCCCGAGAGTATGTAATCAAAAATATTTTCTCTATTATATAAAAATAAAGAAAATAAGCAAACAGTATAAAAAAAACTAAGAAAGAATACTCCTTACCTTTTATACAATATCTCTCCTTGCGATGAAATTATTTCCAATATTTTTTCTCGGATTAATTGGAAAAAGGATTGAACGTTGCGGATAATATATATATATATGTATGTATATATGTAGGATAAAAAACCGCTGAGAAAAATACCTACTTGTCGCTCGTTAATTTCTCTTTGTTCAGCAAGTAAATCGAAATCTCTTGAATCGAAGTGCAATCTTGTAGAATCTTCATGGCATAGAGGAAAAGTCATTGTTCCCGAAGGCGAAGCGAGAGGCTGAATTTTTCTATTTAAAGTCTGCTGATCCTGGAAAGGGAAAAGGAAAGTCTTGGAAGAAAGTGAAAAAGTGTAAAAAGGTACGATGAAGAAAAAAAATGTTAAAAGAAAGAAAAAAAAGAAGAAAAAAATGGAGGAAAAAGGACTTGAATGCTCCTTATCCACGTGATAGATGCATCCCTAGGCAAGGCGATAAAAACACCTAGAAAACTCATTTTCCCCACCATATCCTCAATTCTCTGATGTTTATTTTCTCTTAGTAAAATCAGATTTTCTGCGCGACGGTTAACCAGCCTCCTTCTCTCCATTTTTTTCCCTTTTTTTTATTATTATTACATTGCACCGCTTATTGAAATTTTTTTTCCATCTAAACGTTATCAATTGATAAATGAAGATTTATGGAAATTGAAATTTAATTTTCCACTTTTCTTTCAATATGTTCGCTTTTTCAATTTTTGCAGTTAATTTTTTTTCCCTCAATATATTTTATACTGAATGCAAATATTAAAAAAAAAACTTTCTCTTTCAATGAATACTAAAGTTTATTTTTCAAAGTAAACAAAATTGTTGAAAAACAAATTTCATATATTAAAGCAAAAAGTAAAATAAAGTTACAACAATTTTATTTATGCGTATCTTTTCATTTTTAAATTTGAATAAATTTAAATTTAAATTATTATTACAGACTTGATTTCCAATGTCTAGAAATTTGTTTTTCGTAATTCAAAAGAAATTTTACGAGAAGGAGAATAAAGGAGAACCAAAGAAACTTTTTTGCTCAGAGAGAAATACTGACTTTTCTAATATGAGAAAAAGAAAGAATTCGCAGACAAACTTTTCGACTAAAACTCGTCTCGCTTCAATGTCTTTTGTGCAAGACGGAAAAAATTAGGAAAAACTCTTCTCTTCTGGCATAAGATTGTGTGCGAATTTTGTATAAATTTATACGTATTCAAAATGAATTAAAAAACATTTTTTTTTAAATAAAGAATTTTTCAGACCTTTTTAAACAAAGTACTTTAAAATATAAAGTTCTTTTTAAATAGAATACTTTTTTAAAAAAGTAGTTTTTAAAAAAGTATTTTTTGAAAAAGTATTGTTTGATAAAGTACTCTAAATAAAATTCTTTTTAATTAATATACTTTTTAATAAAGTATTTTTTAATAAAGTATTTTTTCAATAAAGTATTTTTTCAATAAAGTATTTTTTAATAAAGTATTTTTTCAATAAAGTATTTTTTAATAAAGCACTTTTTTAAATAAAGTATTTTTTTCAAACAGAGTATTTTTATTATTAGAAAATAAAAATCATCGTTTGCTGTGTCAACATTGAAAGAGAAAAGTTTATCGATAGGAAAGTGATGAAGCAGGGACATAGCACATATATGGGATCGTAAAACTTCTCGGATTCTTTTCTAAGAGACTAATATCTCGCAAGAACATGAGGGAAAATATTACAGAAAAAAGAAATATAATTCCTGATAAAGAAATATAAAAAAATATATATCTTTAAAACTCTATTTTCTATTTTGATTAAAAATTTCCTTGAAAACAATTTTCCATGTAAATTTTCTTTTCTCACAGCTTTAATTTTTTTCACCTTCAACAATCATTTTAATTTTACCCCCTAAATCTGAATTAATAAAAATTTTCCCCTTTTAGTCATTTCTTACTATGGAAAAAATATTTGCATCCAGGGAAATGTTTTATTTGTACCAAATATAATTTATTTCGATCAAAAAAAAAAAAAATATATTTGTCACAGAACTTACTAAATTATTTATTTGAACTCAATACAATTTATTTGAACCAAATAAAATTTATTTGAAGAAAATAAAAACAAATTGAACCGAATAAAATTCATTTATAACAAATATAATTTAATTGAATCAAATAAAAAATTTTTGAAGCAAACAAAATTGAACCAAATAAAATTTATTTGAAGCAAATAAAAACTAATTAAACCAATTAAAATTTATTTGTAACAAATATAATTAAATTGAATCAAATAAAATTATTTTGAAGCAAATAAAAACTAATTGAACCAAATAAAATTTATTTGTAACAAATATAATTTAATTGAATCAAATAAAATTTATTTGAAGCAAATAAAAACTAATTGAACCAAATAAAATTTATTTGTAACAAATATAATTTAATTGAATCAAATAAAATTATTTTGAAGTAAATAAAAACTAATTGAACCAAATAAAATTTATTTGTAACAAATATAATTTAATTAAATCAAATAAAATTATTTTGAAGCAAATAAAATTGAACTAAATCAAATTTATTCATTATTCATTAATAAAACTTTTTTTTACCATTATAGCGAATAGCAGCGATTTATTTTCCATAATTCAGACTAAGAGAGCAATAAAATTTTTTTTTTGCAAAATAATATTAAAATTTTTATAAATTATAAAAGCACTCATAAACTTATATACATATGAATACGTGAACGTAAATAAAAATGTTTATTTGATTTTTTTTAAAGCGTAACAATTTTGCAAAAGACAAGTTTATTCAGTAAATGAGTAATAAAAGTAATCCTCGCGTTAAAAAAAATGAAATAAATGACCAAATCTGAAGCAACGATAATACCTGAATTTTTTTTTTTGTTTTAATCCTACCAGTTGCCTCGTCGTAATCCTGCATAATTTAACACTCTATTAACAGAAACACACGATTGTGTGTGTGTAAACTCCTATTACACTTGAAATTATATTTACACTGTCAGGAATTATTATTAAATTCGGGGGAAAAAATTTATCTAATTTTAAAAATAATTTATCTAATTTAAAAAAAATTATCCGATTTAAAAATTAATTTATCTAAGTAAAAAATATTTTTTCAAACTAAAAAATAATTTATCTAACTAAACAGTATTTCATCTAACTAAACAATATTTTATCTAACTAAACAATATTTTATCTAATTAAAAATAATTTATGTATCTAAAAAATAATTTATCTAACTAAACAATATTTTATCTAATTAAAAATAATTTATTTATCTAAAAAATAATTTTTCTAACTAAAAAATATTTTATCTAATTAAAAAATATTTTTCAAATAAAAATTTTTAATACTTTTACAATTATAAAAAGTAAAATAATAAAAATAAACAATATTTTTTTTTTAAACAAAAGTAGAAAATATTTTACAATTAAAATACTGAATATTTTTCCAATAAAAAATTTAAAAAATTCTTTTACAATAAAAAAGAAAATAATTTTCCGAAAAATACAGAAAATTTTCGAACGATTATCGAACGAGAGGAGAAAATATTTTAAATGGTAAATTACGAAATTAGTCAAAGACTGTGATGTACATGAGGTGATTAATGTTTGCTATTGAGTTTTGATATCATTAGTCATACATCCAAGATTTGAATGGATTCGCAAAGCTATCGCGTAACTAGCTGAATTCGCACTTTGTTGTACGCCTGCAGAACGGACGATTATTATTAATATGCATTCTGTTACTATTCCATGATGCTGAATTCGAATATTCTATAGTTTACGAGATAGAGAGCATAACGTATTTAGCTACCATCATTCAACGCACAACAGTACCCACTGTGCATCAGAAATTCAACTATTGTTTTAATTCACCGACTAGTTATAAATCGTGTTAAATTAACCGTTAACAATATAACAATATACTAGACGCAATAAATTATATTAATCACAAAAATTAAATTTCCCCCCAAAAAAAAAATATTTTTTTTTACAATAAATTTATTTTCAAATAAAATTTAACTTGATTCAACAGGGTGTCTACTATTTTCGTTCAACAAAAAATTTTCCGGCTTCGTCATAATTAATTATTTAATTATTAATTAAATAATTAATTTTTTAATTATTAATTAAATAATTAATTTTTTAAAAAATAATATTCAAAAGAATTGTAAATCTCAACAATTTTTTTCGGTTTTTTTTTCTCATCAAATTTAAATTTATTTGATTTCGAACATAAATAAATCTACGAATAGCTTTCAAAATTTTTATTCGAGTTTTTATAATTAATTAAATTCTTTTGGCGAGTTTTTATAAACTTTTTGAAAAAAATGTTTTTTTTTTAAATAATTTTAATTGAAAATTTGAAAAATAATTGAATTAACAAAGAATTTTTTCAATTTTTCAAAATAATCTTGTCTGTTTATAATTATAATTGAAAATTTGATAAATTCAATTTTATTTCAAATATATTGATACTAATTGAATTTCTGCAAAGAATTTTACTATTTATAAAAGTAATTGAATCATTATAAAGAATGTCATTATTTATGAAAATAGTTAAATGTCTAGGTAAAATTTTTGAAAATAATTAAATTGTGGAGAACAGTTTAATTACCTATTAATAAAGATAATTGAAATTTTGAGAATTTAAAAAAAATTTTTTAACATAATTCAATTTTTGCGAAGAATTTTATTACCTTTGAAAATAATTGAATTGTTTTTTTTTAGAATTTTATGGAAATTTATAAAAATAATTGAATTCTTGTGAAGAATTTTTCTTTAAAATAATATTCAAAAGAAATTAGTAAATCTCAACAATTTTGTTTTTTTTTATAAATAATTGAATTCTTGAGAAGAATTTTTTTTAAAGTTTCTAGAAATAATTGAATTCTTTCGACGAATTTTAATAAAATTTTTAAGAATAATTACATTTTTCGAGGAATTCGATTAAAATTTATTGTATTAAAAATTATTTGAAATTACCGGTTAAAATATAATTTGTTTAAAAAAAATGTAATTTATTTCAAAGTAACTTTCAATTTTTTAAAACATAAAATTTCATTGTTTTCAAAATAAATTCAATTTTTTTTTCAAAGAAATTTTCAATTTTTGCAAGGATTAGATTCAATTATGATTAATTTAATTTGTAATTTTGTTAATTAGTCATAAATAATAGTAATAATTAATAAGAAGTAAATAAACAAAAATAAAATTTTCAAATTTAATTGTTAAAAAAAATTTCATTGAGACACAATTTCATAATAATTGTTAATTTGTTATAAAACTCGTTTATTTAAAAAAAAAATTAATTAGCAAAAATTAATAATTTACAATAATTTCTGTAGTCAAACTTTTTACTATTTCTATTGATATTGTGGTTGTTCACATTTTATGAATAAACAATGTTTGAATTATAATTATCTCATATAGAGAATCATAAATATAAATTATCATGACATTACGAAGATTTTATAGTTTAAATAAAGCAAGAATACGAAATGAAACTTCATTAGTAATTAACTGGTTTCAGTGAGTGGACTGCAGAGTTATTAAGCGAATATTATATCAGAGACAGTGAATATTAATAAGGGAGTTAGTGCGTCAAATTTCGACTAGACCAATTAATCCTAAACTTTTTCTCAAACTACACGAACTAAACTGAAAAACAAATCACGAATAAAAATAAAAATTAAATCACAAACTAAAGTAAAAAATCTCAAACTAAACTAAGAAAAAATAAATCGCAATCTAAACTAAAAAAGTAAATCAAAATCTAAACTAAAAAAGTAAATCACATTATAAACTAAAAAAATCCCAAACTAAAATAAAAAAAAATCACAAATTGAACTAAAAAAAAGTAAATTCAATTTGACTTCCTAAAGAAAACATTTCAAAAAGTTTCAATAAAACTTCAAATTTAAAAAAAAAAAATTAATTATTATTCATATTTTTATAAACACCGGTTTTTACTACAAACAAGTTCTTGAATTATAATAATAAAAAAAATAAATAAAAAGACAAAGTCTTTAAATTACATCAAATATTTATGAATAATTTATTATGAATAATGTTTATAAAATTATTGAAATTATTTTAATAATCAACCAACTAGATTAATTTAATCATGCAATCACAGGATTTAAAATCGAAAACAGAAATACAAAATTTTTATGCTGGTCAGAGTGTCTTAATAACAGGTATAAAAATATATTTATAAAATTAATTAATTAATTTAAAACATTTTCTTAATTTTATTATATTATTTACTTTTATTTTATTTTTATGTTATTTTTTATTAATTTTAATTAATTTTCAAGACAATTATTAATTATTATTATTTAATTTTATTAATATTATTAAATAAATAAATAAATAATAATTTGTAATTTTATAAATTAATAATTGTAATTTATGTAGTAGTAATTAAAATACAATAAAATAAAAATTAAAAATTATTATTAATAACTAATAAATTATTGAATAATTGGAATTTATAATTTCACTATAAAAAGGAGGAACAGGATTTTTAGGGAAGCTACTCATAGAGAAACTACTAAGATGCTGTCCAGAATTGACTTCTATTTACGTAATTATAAGACGAAAAGAAAATCAAGATATTCACACGAGAATTCAACTCCTTTTAGAAGAACCGGTAAATTATTAAAAAATACTTCTCAAAGAATTTTTTTTTTTCCATAAAGAGAAAAATATATTTACACTAAGGGAAATGTTTAATTTGAACCAAATATAATTTATTTGAGTCAAATAAAAATATATTTGTCACAAAGCCTGCTAAATTATTTATATGATTCAAATAAAAATTATATTTAGCACAAAAATGATTTCTACGTGAACTAAATAAAATTTAAATTGAACTAAATAAATAAATAAAATAAATTTAATATTTGAACCAAAGTAATTTTCATGAGAGAAAGAAAGACTAAACAGTAATTGAAAAAAAATAATTCGACCACTTCTGAGACAAAAAAAAAATTTCCCTAACCAAATAGAATTGTAAAACAACTTTTTTGCCTTTCTCGAATTTTTTTCCTTTTAGAAAATTTTATTCTTTATAAATAGAGACTTCAAAACGTTCCACCAGTGAAATACTAAAGAATTTTTTTCTCCTTTTTTTTAGCAAATAAATTTTCAACGAAAACAAATTTTTTATCAAAAACATTTTATCTTTCTCTATGGACATGTTTTTGGAAATAATTAAATTTTCAGTCTCCAAACATGAAATAGAAAAAAAAAATTCCAATCAAATTAGAGAGAAAATCTTTCTACTTAATACGATAAATAAAAATGCAAATATCAGGAAATAAATTTTATTTTTAGATCTACGATAAATTAAAATGCGAATATCAGGAAATAAAATTCCTATTTTTATCTACGATAAATGAAAATACGAATATCAGGAAATAAAATTCTTCTTTTTTTTAGATCTACGATAAATTGAAATGCGAAAATCCGGAAGTTTTGGAAAAAATTATACCAATCGAGGGCAATGGTCGTTTACCAAATTATGGAATTTCTCCCAAAGATAGAGATATTTTATGGGAAAAAATTTCAATAGTCTTTCATGGAGCTGCTAATGTGAAATTTAATGAAAAATTGGGAAACATTATTGCTGACAATGTCTTTGGAACAAAACAATTAATTGACATTTGTCAGTGTATGAAAAATTTAAAGGTGAGTAAAAGAAAATTTTTCCCTTTTTATTCTAAATAATTGTAATAATTTCAATTTTAATAATATTCACTTTAATATTTATTCCGAAGGCATTTATGCATATTTCAACATTTTATTGTCACTGCAATAGGAAAGAAATTGATGAAAAATTCTACGATTCACCAATAACAGGTAAATAAATTATTATTTCAAACTAGCAACAATTACTCATTTTTTAAATAAAACTAGCAATTTTAAAAATAATAGAATTTAAAAATTTTTAATTCAAATTTTTGTTGAAAATCACTAAAAAAAAATTCAATTTTAGAGAAATTACAAATAATTGCAGAAATTCGATTATTTTCTAAAGTAATAATAAAATTCTTCTCATAAAATTTAAAGCGATTTAAAGTAAAAACAATTCTCGTCAAAATTCTAATTATCTTTGTAAATAACAAAATTTTCACCCAAAGTTCAATTATTTTCAAAAATGACAATAAAATTCTTGTCCTAACTTTAATTATTTTCAATATCTACAATTTAAATAAAATTTTTCGAAAAGAATTCAATTATTTAAAAAAAAATTAATAAAATTGTACACAAACATTTAATATTTCCACAGGAATTCAATTATTTACAATTTTTTTTTATAAATTTCTTCGCAATAATTTCAATTATTTTCATAAATTTTTAATTATTTTAAATTTTATAAATTATTATAAGTTGTTTAATTTCAAAAAAATTTAAATTTGAAATATTCGAATGTCTTAATTCCCGTGGGAAAATAATAATAATTAAATATTTATTTAAAAAAGAAGTTATTGATGTTTTCGAATAATTTTACAATTAAGGAAATTCGTAAAAATGTAACAGAACATTTTTTTTTGAGTTATACATTGTTTCCTTTATTTTCTAAAAATTTTAAAAGTCTCAAGTTTATTTTCAATAAATTAAAATTTGTAATTGAGAAATAGAATACAGAAACATTTTTTTTCTTTATTTTTAAAAAACTTTGAATTTTATTAAAACAATTGTAATGAAGAAATAGAAATTTTTTAAATTATTTCCTTATGAAAATAGAAAGTTTTCTACAAAAATATTAAGAAACGGGAATATGTAAGGTTTTTTTTCCCAAAATAAAATAATGAGTTTGTGAACAATATTCAAAAACAAGTAGCGACAGAAAAAAAATTATGTCCCACATTTCTGTAATTTCTAGAATTCAATTTTTTTTTGTATAAATAATTATAAAAATAAGAATTTATCGATTTTCTTAGTAAAAAATTTAGAAACTCAATATAAGATTAAATAAATAATTAATTATTTCCTCTGTTATTATTTTAGGAAAAAGAATTTTGCAAATGGCGGAAATTCTCAGTGAAGAAGAATTAGAATGTCTCGAGAAAATATTAAGGAAAAATTATCCGAATAATTATACGTTTACAAAAGCAATAGCTGAACAATTAATTCACCAACATGGACAAAAATTACCTTTTGGAGTATTTCGACCAGCAATAGGTCCATTATATTCTCAAATTAAATTTTATTTATTTATTTACGGGCCTTGAGTTTATTTTTTATTTTTTATACTATTGTCATCATTATTATTATTAATGCGGAATAATGTTATTATAACAATGGGTAATATAATAAAAAAAAATAAAAAATAATAATAACTTTTATCACGGAGAAGTTATCGATAAACAATTATTATTATTAATAATGAAATTAAAAAATTTGTAACTAACTTTTCAATTAATTTTATTTTAATAATATACTTGTCATGACCTGAGAATTGTTTCACAAAACAGTGTCGTCAACATATCAAAGTCCTCTCCAAGGCTGGAGTGACAGTTTTTCTGGAGCCAATGGCATAATTGCAGGTGGATTAACTGGAGTGTTAAAAACAATGCTTAGTGATAAATCAAAGAAAATGGAAGTAGTTCCTGCGGACTTAACAATAAATGCTCTCATTGCATGTGCTTGGGATGTTGCTTTGAACAAGTAAACCTCCACGTATTCATCAATAATTTAAATAAATTAATTAATTAAATTAAAATTAACTATAATTGAAAAATTAATTTTATATTTTTAATTAATTTAATTATTATCTATATTAAATGAATTTTACAATTTAAATTAAATTTCCCTCAGGACTGAACAAGAAGAGGATCCTTTCGTTTATAATTACATTTCCACCTGGACAAATTCAATCACTTATGGAGAATATTACAACTTGTGCTACAAACATCAAGTTCCTTCCCTAAATAGTGTCGGGTACTATAGTATGAAAATATTTAAATATTCAACTATTTATTATATTTCCAAAGCAATTTTACAAACTCTACCCGCATCTATCGTCGATATATTTTTAATTATTGTCGGAAGAAAGACTTGGTGAGAAATCAAAAAAAATATTAAATTAATATCAACTTTGCGATTATTTTACAATCTACTTAAAAAAACAAAATAAATAAATAAAAAAGAAGTAATAATAATAATAATAATAATAATAATAATAATAATAATAATAATAATCCTAGTAATAATAAAAAAATAATTATTATTATAAAATTATAAGTAAAAATAAATTAAATAAATTTATATTAAATAAATGAATAATGATAAAATAATTTTTCCAGGGCAATGAGGATTAATAAAAAGCTAAGTACTTTAGTAAATCTGGTCAGTTACTTTGCATTAAACGATTGGAAAGGTAAAAATGAAAGGACAAAAAATCTTTGGTATAAAATATCACCCGATGATCAGAAACTATTTCCATTTTCAATGAATGATTTCAATTGGAATGATTATATTCAAAAATATATGATTGGCTTAAGAGTTTATTTGTTAAAAGACCCTCTGACTACATTACCTGCAGCTACAAAACGCAGAACAAAGTCCGTTTCTTTCAATTATTTTATTATTTAAATACAAAATTATTTATCAATATAATCAATATTAATATAATTCAATTATTTTGTCAATATAAATAAATTCTAAATATTAATTAATTTCAAAATTATCAATTTAGCTAATTGAATAATTTAAAATTCATTAATATAAGCAATTAATTTATTTACAATTAAATAATTTAGTCAATTAATAATATTAAATTAATTTTGTTAATTAATTAATTTTAAATTGATTATTTTTCACATTTAATTTCAAATTTATTCATTTTTTTATAAATAATATTATTAAATAGAGTAACTCAGGCAGTTGATTAATTTAAAACTGATTAATTTAAACAGGTTAAAAGTAATATTTTTTGGTTTTTCAGATTTATAATTCTTTACCGACTACTGAAATATTCTCTGATAATTCTTCAAATTTCGACTTTCTACAAAATTTATAAAAAATATCTCAACTTTAAAAATAGCAAATCTTTACTATATTTTATAAATTCTAGATAAGCGAAAGACTAGACGTATACTTATTAATCGCACCAATAAAATTTTTATTCAACAAAATCGATTTCTATTTACGTTCACGTCTATTGTGTACCATTTGCAAATAAAAGTTTTTTCTTTCTATTTTCAATTATTTTGCGACAAAAAAAAAAAGTTTCCTTTTTTTTATGAAGCTCTCCTTTAATGAAAAAAAACCCTAATTTGATAATCAATTCCAAAAATCGTAAAAATTAATTTCAAGACCGTCTTCGTTATTCAAAAAACAATTTTCTTCTGAATCACAGTTCAATATTCTCAACCGTTTCTAAAAATTGTCACGTTTCAGAAAATATCCCTTTTTGAAAAATTTTGAGAATTTAATTATTTTTAAAATTTGAAATTGATATTTTTACAAATTTGCTTTTCAAAAATTTAGAAGAAATACTTTTAAAAAATCAATGATTATTTTCATTGAAATTTTACAAAATTCTAATTATTTGAAAACTTTTTAATTATCTATTTAGAAAATTTATTTATCTTAGAAAAATTAATTAATTAATTACCTTTGGTGCTTAAAAATAATTTTTGAAATATTTAACTGCAATTATTTTTTACCGAAAAAAACCAAGTAATTATGCATTTTACTCCAAAAAAAAGTGGTATTTTTCTACAATGTTTGGAAGAAAAGTCCAAAAAGTCGCATGTTTTAAAAAATAGTCGAAAAAAGTCGCATTTCTAAAAATAGTTGAAAAAATTCCAAAAAGTTGAACTATCCGAGGCGTGTAATTTTAATTATTTACAGTTTTTAAATAATTATAATTATTTAAAAAACTGTAAATAACTATAATTATTAAAAAAAACTGTAAATAATAATTATTTAAAATCTGTCTGTAATTATAATTATTTTAAATCAGTGAATTTAAATTATTAAATTATTAAACTGTAAATAATTACAATTACCTACAAACAGCAAATAATTAATTTATTGGGAAATTGAATATGTGAATATGATACGAATATAAGCGAAGTATTACACTTATATTGTAATTCAACAAACTAACCGAAAGGGATGAATTTATTAAACTATTATTGAAGGGTATTGGGGGGGGGAGAAGGGGAAATTTTACCACAAAATATTGGCATGCTCACATACGATTGTAAAGTACAATGTAATGTAGCTTTCATCGCTTTTCATCGATCGATAAGTAATTATGAAATTTTCCCTTTACATTCAACAACCCTCTGTCATTTAACTTTAACAGGTTCGTTCGACATATAATGGGATTAAAAATTCTCACAAATCCTCATCAAGATGCTTTCAAGTGTAAATCGAAACTTAATAGTTATTACTGTATTTTTTTTTCTTTTTTTTTGAACCAGAAAAAAAATCATAAACGAGAAATAATGACAAGGATTAACAATGTGTTTTTTTTAAACTACCCCCTCCTCCTCCTCCTCCACCCCAAAAAAATAAAAGTTTGCTATCCATTTAAAATCTGAAATATATGAAAACTTTGATAACACGTCACGCAAAAAGCTTTTAATACACTAAATAAAGTGCAATCAAACTTTTATTAATTAAAAATAATAAATCAATATAAACTGTTGTGTTCATTTTTAAAAATCGTCTGTTCAGCTTAAAATTAAAAAAAAATAAATAAATAAAAACCTAACAAAACAAATTTTTTTTTATATTCTACACAAAAATAAGAAAGACTATGAAAAAAAATAAAATAAAGAATAATAATTAACTTCCTGAAAAAGAACGTGACTTTCCATTTGTACGAATCGTTTTTATGTTTTTTAAATAAGCACGAAAGGTAATTTAAATTTATTTTTTAATGGAGCGAAATAAGCGAGCAAGTAATTTACCATCATATATATATATTTAAAGTGCGCTTGGTTTTGAAACAAGATATATTCAAAACCAAGTCCATTAAAGGTTTTCAATAAAAATTCATATGTTTTTAAACGTGATCGATAGCCAATTGAAGAAACCAATTCCCCCCATGCTTTTGCGAGCTATTCAATTATTTTCCCGTTCTACCATTCCTTTTTTCGTTATATTCCGAAAAGCTTTGAAATATGCAATAAACGAGGAGACAATATTATATAAATGAATAAAAATAAGATTTCAATATTGCAACGAGATTTTTCAAACAAAAAACGAAAGAATTCTATTTTTAAAAATACTATTTTTATGAAAAGAATAATTTTCTAACGATAATTTTAAATATTGATATACAATTAAAATTATATACTAAGCGCTAATTAAATTTATACTAAAATATATTCAGGCCACGTAAAGACTTTTAGGAGCAAAAAAAAAGTCGGTTTAGTCGATTTAAAATACAAAAAACGTTGAAAAAGATTTTCAGAAAATTTAAGTTTTTTCTTTATCCCAATTATTTCTTCAATTTTTTAACATTTTTCTTCAAAAAACACTTTTTCAAAATTGCTATAAAATTTTCTACAACAAAATGTCAATAATAGAAATTTGTTAAATTTATTAAATAACATTAATAAATTATTATTTATAAATATCTATAAATAACATTTCTTTCAAAATCGATTTTTTTCTAGAATTTCAAATTAAATTTATTCAAAAGTTTAATAATTTTTCGAAATAACAATTCAAATATTATTAAATATAAATTGAAATTTTCAAAAAAATTTAATTTGAAACCTAAAAATTTAATTATTTCCAAAAACTAGGTACAATTTATTAATTGTTGTAAAATTAAATTAATTTCAAATTCCAAAATGTAACTCTTCAAAAATTAAATTTTTTTTAGAATTTAGAACTAAAATTTATTCCAAAGTTTAATAATTTTTCAATATAGCCATTCAAATATTATTAATATATATTATAAATTGAAATTCTTCTGAAATTCAATTATTTTCTACAATTTTTAAGTAAATTCATTAAAAATTTAATAATTTTGCAAAATAACCTTTTTAATATTATAAATTAAAATGTTCTAGAAAATTTTATTTTGAAACCTAAAAATTTAGTTATTTCTAAAAATTAAAACTGTAATTCTTCTAAAATTTATTAATTTTCGCGAAATTTTAACTACATTTAGGTATTTAAAAGTTATATAATTTTTCAAAATAAGCATTTAATTAAATAGATTTCTATTAAAAGTTAATTATCATTATAACTTCAATATTTAATTATTTTCTAAAATTTTCAAGTAAAATTTTTCCCTAACTAGAATTTTTTTTTGTAATAATTTTGAAGAAGTTCTTTGAGTGTTTAATTTCAAAAAATTAAAGTAAAATTCGTCTGAAATTCAATTGTTTCAATTCTAAAAAATTCAATTAAAAAAATCTGAACTAAACTTTTTCTCGAAATTAATTATTTTAATATTTTAAATAATATTAAATAATTTTTTAGAAAGTTATTCGACAACTTAAATATTTAAATACGAAAATTCAATGCTTCTTTAGATTTTCAGTAATATTTTCAAATAAAGGAAGATTAACACTAAATTTTGAAAAATATTTAAAACTTAATTTTTTAAACAGATTTCAATGAATAATAATTTCACTTTTTTATGACTGTCAAAAAAAAGTTGTCAGATTAGAACAAAAGGATTTCAAATAAAATCCGTTTCGAGTATTAAAATAAAATAAATAATAATTTAATACTTAGAATTGATTGAAAATAATACCGACAATATTTTTTTACAGTGAGAAAAAAATATGTTTTATGTGCTAAAAAGATTTGCAAAAATCTCTCTAAAAATAGTAAAAAAAAACAAAAACAAAAAAGTCATACTATCCGTGTCCTGTAAATTAATAGTTAAAAGTAAAACTTAAAAATTCCAAGAACTAATTTTTAAAATTAAAAAGAGTTATTCTTTAAAAATACCAGTACTTAGAATCAAGATCACATTTTAATCATAATTCTATTTACCATTCTTGTATTTTTCAAAAAAATGAATTCTTTCGTTTTAAGTTGCAAAATTGCAAAATTAATTAATAATAATTAAAAAATAAAATGTTTAATTCAAAAAAAGTTGGAAAACTGTAAATCTTAAAAAAAAATTGGATACTGTAGTTACTTCAAAAATTATATATAAAAAGAAAACAGGAAATATTTTAAACAGAAAATAGGAAACGTTATAGGCAATCAAATTATATTCAATCCAAATAGAGATTCTATTTTTATTGCTTAAACTCTAGAAAATATTATCTCTGATATGTGAATTCAATTTATAATCTAACTTACAGATAAATTTACTTATTGGATTATGTATGTATATTACATAGCGATGATTATGCCTCAATCAAACATCATTCTCAATTATTCACCAAAATTCAAATTCTTTTCAAAGTAAAAAAAAATACATAACATTTAAAAATTTAATCACTTATTATTCTTTCAACTCCTCTTAATCTTTTAATTAAATTTATCAATTTTCAAACTTCACTTGAATTCAACAACATTGTAATTTAAAAAAAAAAATTCACCTTTTGTTATCTCTTTAAATTTAAATCAATCACATTTAAAAATCAATTTCAACGATTGATTCAATTATCCGCAGAGGAAATTGATTAATGAAAGTGATTGCCTTAAAAAAACAAATATTGATAACAAAGAAAGGTAAACATTTCTTTTTTTCTTTGATTTCGTTGCGAATAAAAAAGAGTAAATAATAGTATAAAAAATTGAAAAAATTCTTACGTAAATTCTCGAAGGCAATTTTCATTAATTTTCGTTTTTCTTTTTTTGTCGAAGACTATTGGAAATGGGAAACTTTTTTTCGAAATCGTCGAAAAATTGTTTTTTTTTTCAAACAAAAATAAAGTGTGCTTCGGGCTTGCAGAGGAAGGTTTCACATTCTGGACCTGTCTTCTCAGTTCGCAACCACTTTCCGTGACAATGTGGAGATGAGAGCATACTCCACCTCGTGATCATTGCCTCGATACCTCCATCACCTTCACATCGCCAATCAAGAACTCGTCTTAAGGCTTGTGTTTGACATTTAACACACACTCGAGAACCTAAACAAATTGAAAGGAGAAGAAAATTATTTAAATTTAAACTTCAAAATAAATTCAATTTAAAATTGCAAAATTAATTCCTATTTGTTTTTACAAATTCATTTTACAAAATTAATTCCTATTCGTTTTAACAAATTAATTCCTATTTGCTTAAACAAATTAACTTTATAAATTTATTTCTATTTTTTTTAAAAATAAATTTACAAATTAATTCCTATTTGTTTTTACAAATTAAATTTACAAAATTAATTCCTATTTGCTTTTTACAAAATAATTTTACAAATTAATTCTTGATTTCTAGTTACTATTTTCTTTTTTAAACGATCTGGCTTCGTACTTTATAATTATTTTTAAAAAAGTAGCAAGAATAAGTAGCTTTGAGACTAACAATGAAGTAGAAAAAAGAAGTTATCGACAAATTAAATTTGACGATTAAAAAACTTCTTTCTGTCGATTCACAAAACCTACAAAAATTCGATTATCAATTTTCCCAGACTTTTTCCTAATTTTCAGAAAAAATATTAAGTTTTTTTTATCCTGGTAATAATTTGAATCATAATTTTTTCTAAAATTCAATTATTTCTCAAATTTTTAGTTAGAATAATTTTATTTAAAAATTAATTGATGAAAGTCAAAAAACAAAAATTCTTTAAAATATAAAATTTCTTTCAATGAAATTTAACAAAATTTCCTTTTTGTTTCAATTTTTTTAAAATTACTTTCGAGAGTTCAACTAATTTTCAAAAATTTCTAATTAAAATTTTTCAAATAATTAATTTTTTTAGAATTTCAAAATTAAATTATTCAAAAATTAAACAATTTTTGTGAAATAATATTTAAATACTAATTGTTATTTATTTTCTCAAAGGAATTAAAATTTTCATGAAATTTCAGTCTTTTTTTCAATTTAAATTTAAAACCTTTTGAAATTTAACTATTTCTAAAACTAATTTATAAGTGCAATTCTTCCAAAATTCAATATTTTGTTTAGAATCTTTGAATAAAATTATTGAAAACTTAAATAAATTTTTAGAAAATAAATTAATTAATCATTTTTTAAAATAAATATTTAAGTTTATTCCAATTTTACAGGAATTAACATTTTCAAAGATTTTAATTTAAAAACTTTTAAGTAATTGAATTTTTTGAGGAATTAAATTTAAATTGCATTAAAAATAATTGAAATTCTGCAAAGAACTTTATTATTTATCAAAATAACTGAATTCATGAGAACAAATTTTAATTTTCTTAAAAATAATTGAATTCTTTCGAAGAATTTAAATAAAATTTTGAAAAATAATTGAATTTTTTGAGGAATTTAATTAAAATTGTATTAAAAATAATTGAAATCGTGTAAAAGAATTTTATTGTTTTTCAAAATAATTGAATTTTTACAATGAATTTTAATAGATTTTTCTGATTAATTGAATTTTTACAAAGTATCTTAACAAATTTTTCTAAATAATTAAATTTTTACAAAGCATTTTAATAAATTTTTTCAAAAAATTGAATAACCGCAAAAATTTTTGTATTCGTGAAAAATAATTGAATTTTTGTGAGAATTTTATTAGAATTATTAAAAATAATTGAATTTTTTCGAAGAATTTAAATAAGATTTTTAAAAATAATTGAATTTTTCGAGAAAATTCAATTAAAATTGTATTAAAAATATTTGAAATCCTGCAAAGAATTTTATTATTTATCAAAATAATTGAATTCCTCAAAAAATTAAATTATTTTAAAAAATAATTGAATTCTTTCGAAGAATTTAAATAAGATTTTTAAAAATAATTTAATTTTTCGAGGAATTCAATTAAAATTGTATTAAAAATAATTGAAATTCTGTAAAAGAATCTTATTAATTTTCAAAAGAATTGAATTTTTACAAAGAATTTAAATAAATTTTTCTGAATAATTGAATTTTTACAAAGAATTTTAATAAATTTTTTCAAAAAATTGAATAACCGCAAAAATTTTTGTATCCGTGAAAAATAATTGAATTTTTGTGAGAATTTTATTAAAATTATTGAAAATAATTGAATTTTTTCGAAGAATTTAAATAAGATTTTTAAAAATAATTGAATTTTTCGAGAAATTCAATTAAAATTGTATTAAAAATATTTGAAATCCTGCAAAGAATTTTATTATTTATCAAAATAATTGAATTCCTCGAAAAATTAAATTATTTTTAAAAATAATTGAATTCTTTCGAAGAATTTAAATAAGATTTTTAAAAATAATTGAATTTTTCGAGGAATTCAATTAAAATTGTATTAAAAATATTTGAAATACTGCAAAGAATTTTATTATTTTTCAAAAGAATTGAATTTTTACAAAGAATTTAAATAAATTTTTCTGAATAATTGAATTTTTACGAAGAATCTTAATAAATTTTTCTAAATAATTGAATTTTTACAAAGAATTTTAATAAATTTTTTCAAAAAATTGAATTACCGCAAAAATTTTTTTATTCGTGAAAAATAATTGAATTTTTGTGAGAATTTTCTTAAAATTATTGAAAATAATTAAATTTTTTCAAAGAATTTTAATATAATTTTTAAAAATATATTCCATTCTAATAAAAATAATTTTAAAATTAAAAATAATTTATCAAAATAATTGAATTTTTATAAAGAATTTTAATAAATTTTTTTAAAAAATTATATTATTCGTGGAAAATAATTAAATTTTTGTGAAGAATTTTTTATTAAAAATTTTTAAAATAATTGAATTTTATCGTGGAATTTCATTGTCAAAATAATTGAATAATAAATTACAGAATTTACGATTATTTTGAAGAAAATGAATAGTAATTTTCTTATTTCAACTATTAATGGATTTAAAGTATTGCAAATTTTCAACAAAAAAAAAAAAAAAAGAAAAGATGAAAAAAGTAGCTTTTAGTGGCACAAATCGAAGAAAAGTATTCAATTAGTATCAAATCGTAAAAAAAGTACTAAATAATAGATTTTAGTAGATTAAGTGCGAAGCCCGAAAAATTTTTTTAAACAAACATTTCTTTTTCTGCAAAGAAAAAAAAACCCTTCGAATTCTAAACGAACTGATTTACAACCAAGAAGAGGAATCGAAGAGAATCATTTTCGATTGTAATGTCTATATTTTCCTTCGGAAAAATATGATTGTCAAGGAAAAAGAAATCCTTGTAGAATCTTTTCCTCATTTTTTAAGTCTACGACGGCAGAAATACAATGAGAAATAGAAAATAAAATACAGTGGTTCTTGCGAAAAGAGGATGAGTCGTTGAGAAAAGTAGTTCCCGTCACGATTGCGCTGTAGCAAACGATCATCGGAAGTAGAAAAACGAAAAACACAAAAAAAAAAAAAAAAAAACAGAAAAAATCTCGTATTGCTGCAATCCATTCGTTTAAGCATCCCCTTATGTGCTATCAGTATATATCGATCTATCCATTTATATTGACGACTCACCTTCTGCAAATTCTGAGAGATTCGCATCATTGTAACACGCCTTCGATGCCTTTGTTACAGTGAACGTCACACAGTACCTGAAACAAAAATGAATAAATCCATTTTTAATGCCACTTCACTTTTTTCGATTCTTTTCTTTTTTTAAAAATCGTCAACAATATGCTCACGATGGTAATAAAGAATTTAAAGTTCTAAAATTTTAAAAGCTCTTAAATTTCGAAACTAAAATTTTTAAGCTCTAAAATTTCAAAACTCTAAAATTGAAAAATCAAATATTAAAATTAGTTTAACAATTAGAATTATTCAGAAATAATATCGAAAGGAAAAATTACTATTTACAGGGTTGCCAAAGGTCAGGGAAATCAGGGAAAAGTCAGGGATTTTTATTAAAAGTACTGGAAAAAGTTGAATTTTTAAAATTCATGAGAAAACTCTGAATTTTGATGTTTTTTTTTTGTTTGCCTCGTAAACTATGAAATTACCACGAATTTTAATACAAAACCTTCAATTTTTTCTATTTCTGACAATAATTTATTTTTAAATAATTTAATTTTTCAAGAACTATCATAAAATTATGACTTATAAATTATTTAATGAATAATTTTTACAATTCTTATAAAAACTAGATTGATAGAAGAATTTTAGTTAAAAATACTAAATTGAATTTTGAAAAAGTTACAAATGATACCAGATATTCAATTATTTTCAAAAGTTATAAAAATTCTTCGCAGAATTTCAATTATGTTCAAAAATTTCTAAAAAAAATTCTCGTCAAAATTACAATTATCTTTATAAATAATAAAATTCTTCATAGAAATTCAATTATTTTTATAAATAATAAAATTCTTCACCGAAATTCAATTATTTTTATAAACTTCAATAAAATTCGTTGCAAGAATTCAATTATTTATATAAATAATAAAATTCTTCATCGAAATTTAATTATTTTTAAAAATTTTAATAAAATTCTTGGCAAAATTTCACAGGAATTCAATTATTTAAAATACAAAATTTCATATTTTTCGAAAAATATCAATTATTTAGAAAGATTTTTATAAAATTCGTCCCAAGAAATCAATTACTTAAAAAAAATTAACAAAGTTCTTTTCAAGAATTCAATTATTTATATACATAATAAAATCCTTCACATAAATTCAATTATTTTTATAAACTTGAAAAAAATTCGTTGGAAGAATTGAATTATTTTCAAAAGTAATCAAATTCTTCGCAGAAATTCAATTATGTTTAAAAATTAAAAAAAACAATTCTTGTCAAAATTTCAAGTATCTTTATAAATTAATTTCAATTATTTTAGAAAAAATTTTTAATAAAATTCTTGGGAAATTTTAAATTATTTTCATAAATAATAAAACTCATCGCAGGATTTGAATTATTTTTTATACAATATTTCAATCAAATTCCTCGAAAAAAGTAAGTATTCTTAAAAATTTTATTAAAATTTATCAAATGAATTCAATTATTTAAAAATTTGTTGATAAAATTCTTTATGAGAATTCAATTTTAACAAACATTCAATTATTCAATAAATTATTTATTTTTTAATTTAAATAATTGAATTCTTCTAGAATTTTCTAATAAAAATTGATTTAAAAATGAATTACCGAATAATCGATTTATTATTTATGAAAATTGTAATTGAATTCTTGCGAAGGATTTTATTAGGATGTATGAAATGTATAAAATTATTTGTCGTATTATATTAAATATTTCTAAATTATTGTTAAACGAAAAGTTCGTCTCTTTATTCCATTGTTTTAATTTTCAACTTTCCTCAACTTTTTGAAACTGTGAACGTGAAGCTATTCGAGTCTTCTATTTCTCTCTTTTATAAAACTTTCAATCGTCTTCGTGAATTTTTATTTCATCTCTTTCTCAAAAGTAGATAAATAGTGAGAAAGCTGCTTAAATCTTGAGAATATCAATAAATCGTGGTAAGAACCACTCGAAAGGATACTTTTCTTCTGCATTGGTGTGCACTTATCCTTCTCTTCTTGATGTTTTTCTGAATTCCCCCGCGCGCCAACCCAAGAAAGTAACGTCATTCTCTCATTTTTTTTTCTCTCTCGCACAAGTGATGAAGTGCTTATGCAAAATGTACCATGATACTTTTTCTCCTCGTTCAAGTACACTTGTTTGCTTTTCCCACCTTCTACTTCTACTTCTCTTTTTTTTATTGCAATAAAAAAAAGAAATAAATAAATCGTTTGCAAAAGCATACAAGCAACATACATTTATATTATGTATATATACAAGAGAGAATTTTAGAGACCGAGAAAAAGAGAGAGAGAGAGTGAGAGTGAGAGAAATATCAGAAATGTGTCTGGATGTCTATTTGCTCATACATTTTGTCGCGCACCAGTGAAACTAAGTGAGATGTGCCAAGCGGGGACCGGAAGTCCGGAAAATATGAAAACTGCTTGAAAATGAAATGTGAACTCTCTTCTCTCTCTCTCTCTCGAATCATAAACTTTACAAGAAATATTTGACCTGCTTTCTATTACAATACGAAACATATTCATTGTTAACTTTTCTTTCATATTATTTTTATAAATAGGATAAATTTTTAATTATGAATTAATTACATAAAGTTAACTGAAAAATAAATTAAAAGCAAAAAATAAAATTTTTAAGGAGATTGTAAACTGATATTTCAAGTTTTCCAAAAAATTTGATTTTACTTTTCCCTGATTATTTCCAGACCGAATTTCATTATTTACCAAAATAATTGAATCCCTGTAAAAATTATATCTCTAAATTAATTATTTTTCCAAAAGTTTTGAAAAGGATAAAACTAAATTTTTGAGAATTTACAATTAAAATTATTAAAAAATTCTAATTTTCTAAAATTTAAAAATTTAAATCTTTTGAAATTCAATTATTTATAAAAATTGTAAACACAAATCTACTTAAATGAAATTATTTTTGGAATTTTCATGAAATTTATTAATTATTTAAGTAAAATTATTGATTTGCTGAGAAAAATTATTAAAATTATTTAACTCTAGTTTAAATTTTCAAAAGCTTCAATTTAAAACCTTTTGAAATTCAATTATTTATAAAAAATATTGTAAACGCAATTCTAGTTAAATTAAATTAACTTTAAAATTTTTAAACAAAACTATTAAATAATTAAGTAAAATTATTAACTTTTAATTCAAATTTACTAAAACTTCAATTTGAAACCTTCTGAAATTCAATTATTAATCAATATTGTAAACAAAACTCTAAAAAAATTGAATTATTTTTGAAATTTTTAAGTAAAATTATAAAAATTATTGAATATAAATTCTAATTTTTAATTTTCTAAACCTTACAATTTGAAAACTTTGGAAATTCAATTAATTAAAAAATTGTAAACACAAATCTAATAAAATTAAATTATTTTTGGAATTTAAAAAAAAATTATTTAGAAATTAAAATCTTTTTAATATTTTTAAAGACTGCTGGACACTGAAATTTACAATTTTCTTTTCAATTGTAGAAATTTGAAATTTTCCCAGTACTTTTCATAAAATTTTCTGACTTTTCCCTAATTTTCCTAACTAATTTTAATTTCCCTGACTTCTTCCTGAATTCACTGATTTCTCTAAACTGTGGCAACCTTGTATTTTTAACTATATCTAGAAAGTATTTTAAATATTCCACATTATTTTTATGACAATTTTTTGTGAATAATTCTCAATGGCCATAAAATAAAAAATGTCAGAAAATATTTTGACCCCCTTTGAATTTTTATTTTTTCTAAAAATTGGTAGTTTACGAAATTTTTGCAATTTTGTAGAAAATCTTTTTTTATCCACAAAAAATTGCCGAATAAAAAATTTGTTTTTTTTTTACTATTTTTGAAGAAATTTTTTATGCTAAAAATCTTTTTAAAAAAAACTATTGTCATTCAATTGTTTTTTAAATAATCATTTGTTTATTTTTCGAATTCCAAGTTCATAATCTTTTCTAATTACAAAATCATAATTTCTTTTATATAAAAAATACATAAAAACGTATTTTAATCTAAATCATAATTTTTTCATACAAAAACTTTACAAAAAAAACAAATATTTAAAAATTATGATTGAAAATTATTTAGAATATTAAACAAATGAATTTTCAAATAAAAAAACTAAATAAACAATAATTTTATAAGATTTTTAGCCTAAAATAATCCTTAAAAAAAATACTTCAAAAATAGTAGAAATTAAATTTTTAATTCAGTATTTTTTTCGCTTCTATAGAACCAATTTCAAAATCTACAAATTTTCAGAAAAAAGTAAAAATCCAAAAAGGCTCAAAATTACCACAAAAATAATTTTATCGAATATTTAAAATATTTCCTCGCTATTGTCTGCGAAAATAATAATCTTCTCTTTCCTTAAAAACAATTAAATTTGAATTTCATAACAAAATAAAAATTATACTCTGGAATAGCATAATTTACAAGGGAAAAAAATCTTTAATTTAAAGAAAAAGAAACAATCAGCAAAACTTTCACTCCCAATCTTTTGGATTAAATCTCTTTTTTTCGCAGACAAATTTCGTTTTTCCTCGAACAAAGAGAAAATGTCGTGCAAAAGTTTTGCCCGAACTGTGGAAATTTGAAAAGGGATTATTTTCAGAGCGACATAATTCAATTCTCTGTGGTTGAAAGTCAGATGTAGAAAAAAGAGAGAAAGAGAGTGAGAGAGAGAGAGAGAGAGAGTGAGAGAGAGAGAGGGAAAGAGAGGAAAAGAGAAATGGTAAAGAAAACTAAAAAGATAAGAATGGTCAAAAGGGGGATATATTTGAAGTTGTAAAAAAGGAAAAAAAAAGGGGAGAATGGTGTACCTATTTGAAGATAAAAATTTGCTTGAACAGCAAAATGGACGTAACCAGTTAAAAATCGATGGAGAAGAGAGTAGCTGAGAAATTGTTATACGTCCAATCCACATGGTATATAGACGAAGAAAAAGAGCAGTTTATCCTTAAGGATTGCGCCAATACGCTGTATGTATATATATATGAAGGTTTGTGCATTGGGTGCTTCACGAATTCAATTGAATTGACGATTGCAGTTCACTTATATCTGAGTTTGTCGAATGCTCGAAATAAAGTTATCGAGAGAACTTTGTCGAGCCTCCTTCACTTCAGACTCCCTTCTCTCTCTCTCACTCTCCTCTACTCTGCAGGTTGCACTTATATCATCACTCCCACAAGTCCTTATCCAAGTCGAAAAGCTCACGGTTACTCACGATAGCAGATTGGAAATTCAACTCTTAGTTAACATTCCCCCTAATTTATAAGGTTCAATCTAAAAAAGAAAAATGTTCCAATAATTATCGAGTGGAAAAAAATTGTAACATAAATTCGCATTTTTTCTGAAAATCAAAACAAAAACCCATAGGTAGGGAAAAATTATTACGAATTTTTTCCTACCTATGGATTTTGAGTTTTGATTTTTCAAAAAAAAATTAATTCGACTTCGAAAGAAAATTTCAAGTAAATCGTTTTTTTTTCTTTTGAAAATAAAAACTAAAAATCCATAGATAAAAAACTCAATCCACTTAGAAAGAAAATTTCAAGAAATTCGTATTTATTCTTTTTCTTTTAAAAATAAAAACTAAAAATTAGTAGATAAGAGAAAATTCTTTCAAATCTTTTAGATTTCATTTTTTTCAAAAAAAAAAAATTCATTCGATTTCGAAAGAAAATTTTAAGTAAATCGTTTTTTTTTTCTTTTGAAAAAAAAACTAAAAATCCATAGATAAAAAATTCAAAAGAATCTTTTAGTTTTGATTCTCAAAGAAATTCATTCGACATTAGAAAGAAAATTGCAAGAAATTCATATTTTTTCCCTTTCTTTTGAAAATAAAAAATAAAAATCCATAGATAAGAAAAAATTCTTTCGAATCTTTTAGTAGTTTTGATTCACAAAAAAAATTCATTTTAACTTTGAAAGAAAATTCCAAGAAAGTCTTTTCAAACAAAATATGCACAATTCCAAAAAATCCTCATAAAAATACAAATAAAACCTAACAGTGTCAATTTATAAAATTCTCTATCAACAAAATATTCCGTGTTGTCGCAAAAATTTCATCTTGTTTTTCCCTGATTTCGAGAAAGAATATTTTGAATTTTTCCCTGACCTCAGAAAATATTCTAAAACTGAATAGATACACAAAAAATGTTTCCAATACATTTATTTGTGAATATTTTTAATTATAAAATTATTCAAAAAGACAATAATATTTCTCTTTCAGATCAATATTTAATTAATATTATTAGTTTTTCAAAAAAAAATTCTAATTAAAAATAATTCAAATTAAAATTTTCAAAAATTTCAAACTTCTAACCTCTTGAAATTTAATAATTTATAAGAATTGCTACTGTAACTTCTCAAAAATTATTTTCACGATAACAATTATTAAATTTTCTAGAATTTCTAACTAAAATTCTTCTCTAAATCACTTTTCAATTTTAGAAGTTTAGAAACAAATCTAAAATTCTGAAATAACTTTTCCAAACATTATTGAAAATTATAAATTTAAAGAAGGATTTTTGAAAAAGTTATTTCTGAATTCGAAGAGAAAAATAAAGTTCACTGGAAATAATTCTAAAATCTACTTGTTTACAATTTTTCAACTTTACGAAATTTGGATTATTTAAAAACTTTTCAATTAAATATATAAATTTACTCAAAAATTTGACTAATATCTTTGCAATTCTTTTTCTATTATTTAACTAATTTATAAAAAAAAGAAAACAATTTTTCAAAAACTAACAAATAATTGTTTGGAAATTTTTATCAAAATTGTTTTAAAAAAAATTGTTTAAAAATTGCATTTTTCTAAAATTTTAATTTAAAACCTTTTTTGAAATTCAATTATTTATAAAAATTATAAACCTAATTCTTCTAAGCTTCAGTTACATTTGTAATTTTTAAAGTAAAATTATTAGTTAAGTAATTTATAAATAATAAATTTTTGTGAATTTTTAATTAAAATTATTAAAAATTCCATTTTTTCAAAATTTTAATTTGAAATCTTTTGAAATTCAATGATTTTAAAACATTGTAAACATAACTTCTTTAAGATTTAAAATTGTTTTTGGAATTTTTAAGAAAAATTATCCGTTAAGTAATTTATAAGTATAATAAACTTTTAAGAATTTTTAATTAAAATTATATATAAAATGCCAATTTTATAAAATTTGAATTTATAATCTATTGAAATTTAATTATTCATAAAAATTGTAAACGCAACTCTTCTAAAAATCAATTATTTATGGAATTTTTAATTAAAATTAATTAAAATTCAAAAATTTGAAACTTTTCCAAATTCAAATTTATAAAAAATTGTAAACACAACTCTTTTAAGATTCAATTACTTTTGAAATTTTTTAAGTAAAATTGTTTGTCAAATAATTTATAAATAATAAATAGCAAATTTTTTGCATTATTGCATTTTGCATTTTTGCATTTTTTTCATTATAAGAATTTTTATTGAAAATTATTTAAAATTTCAATTATCTAAAATTTCAATTATCTAAAATTTCAAGTTGCAACTATTTGAAATTAAATTGTTTAAAAAATTTGTAAGTAAAATTATTCATTAAATAATTTATAAGTAATTTATAAGTAACAATGTTATGACAGTTTGTTTAGAATTTAATTATTTAAAATAATTTTTTGTAAGAAATAGAAAAAATGTGAGATTTTGTATTATATCTCGTCGTGATATCAAAGTTCATAGACAAACAAACAAAAAAACCTCAAGAATAATTAAATCTTGTTAATTGTTAATATTTTCAAATGTTATTTCTAAACCCTAAAATTCACATTTTTCTCCTGAATTCTGAAAAATTAATATTTTTCCAGTAATTTTTATAAAATTCTCCAACTTTTTCCTGATTTTCCGGACCAATTTTTTCTTTCCCTCACTTTTTCCTGAATTCCCCGATTTTCCTGTCCCGTGCCAACTCTTGTTATATTGAAATTATTTGAAATATTTTGCCCTATCTGCAGAAACTGCTAATAAAGAGAAATTAATTATAAAATAGAACGAAACTTTCGACGAATTATGCATGCAAAATGTAAAAGATAACGTAGATTTGCTTTCCACAATAATCGATTTTCTATACACATAATTTATTGTGTAAATTATGCGCAGTCCTATTGTTTCTGTACCACGAATATTTTAGGGTCAATGAGACTTTGGTTTAACCGAACCACGAACTTTCGTCTCTCTCTCTCTCCTATTTCTCTACAATTTCCCTAATATAATGCAAACAAATTTTAACAAATAATATCCTATTTACAATCTTATTTCCCACAGATTATATTACAAAGTAATATTGTTACTCAATCCAAGTTATACATAGTACTAAAATTATAATTTCTTGAATGTTAATTACAATTCAGCGAAAAATATTTCTTACGAAGGCTAATGCATTCATACGAGACACGACCATGGAACTCAGGTCGAGGTTCGTACGAATCTTCGATATACATACACCTGTTCTTATTGCAACAAATTATTTTTTTCTCAACAAACTAATTAAATATGGATTATTATTATTATTCCTAGTCAATAAAGAATAAAAAGTCAGTTCATAAATTAAAAGATCCGAAGAATCAAATCTCAAATTCTCGCGAGTCGTGAAATATAATCATGAAATTTTTATTTCTCTCCATGTTTCTCATCAGTCTCTCAATTTGTCTAAATTCCCAAAAAACATTTTTCGATTCCAAGGAGAATATTCGATTATTCCGTCAATTTAAATATTGGACTTTACGAATTTTTGGTATGCAAATAATTATTTCTCTTTTTCTTTAAAAAAAATAATTTAATTTTTCTTTTTTGAAAAAAAATTTTTTTTTTTCAAAAATTTTTTTTTCAAAAATTATTTTTTTTTTTTAAATTATTTTTTTTTCAAAAATTATTTTTTTTTCAAAAAAGAAAAATTAAATTATTTTTTTAAAAGAAAAAATGGGCGTCAAAGAAGAAATGCGTCGGGAAGCAAAGAAGACCCAAAGAACTCAAGATCCTGTCTCTAAAGATGTACCATTTCCTTGTAAATTAGAAGGTACTTTTTTTCAAATTACACTACACAAAATTATTTTCCTGCACTTTCATTTCTTCTCCCAGTGACTTTTATATCATGATAAAAATTTACACCAATTTTTCGTCAAGTATTTTTTATTTCACTATAAATATTTTTCTTTTTTCCCTTCTTTTTATTTTCTTCATTCCTCTTTATCCTATTTCGACACTATTTCTTCCATCTTTTGAAACTTTTATCCTTCTTTAAATATTCTTCATTTGAAATTCTATATATCCTGGAGAATGTATCACTCCTGTATAAAATTTTTCCTTTTTCTGTTTTTTTTTTCTTTTTTGTAATTTTTTAAAGTTTATTTTCTATTTCAAGTTTACAAAAGTTTTTTCTTTTTTGACAAAAAGGTAAAATTCATCGAAAGAAACTTAATTTCTATAATAGGTACTAGATCATTAGATGTGCCAATTAGTGTTCACAAACTAAGACCCGGAGATATTGATATTTATGCAGCATTAGGGGACTCATTGACTGCTGGATCAGGCGCCTTGGGAACAAAATTATATCACTTATTAACTGACAATAGAGGTGTTTCATTTCTCGGCGGAGGTGAAAAAACATGGCGTGAATATCTCACAGTTGCTAATATTCTGAAGGTCAATAATCTCTCTCTCTCTCTCTCTCTCTCTCTCTCTCTCTCTCTCTCTCTCTCTCTCTCTCTCTCTCTCTCTCTCTCTCTCTCTCTCTCTCTCTCTCTCTCTCTCTCTCTCTCTCTCTCTCTCTAAATTAATTAAATTCTACTAACAAATACTACAATTTTCCTAATTGTTAATAATTTTCACAAACGACTTTTCCCCTTTTTGATTAGTAAAATATTTGCCAGTAAAGAATCAGTAAAGAATCATTAAAAATTTGTCAGTAAAATTAAAATTTTAAATTTCTAACAAAAAATGTTTTATAAACAAAAAATGAAATTTTATTACAAAAACAAAGTTCTATTGAAAAAGAGAATTTAATACAATTATTCAATAATTTTTAGGAATTCAATCCTAAATTATTCGGCTACTCTAAAACTGATTCCATGACATTTGAAAAGTCAGCAGAATTTAATCTTGCAACTTTGGGAGCTACAATTGACGATTTACCATTCATGGCACAATCATTAGTGGAATTAATGAAAAACGATTCGAGAGTGGATATGAAAAATCACTGGAAGGTAAGACAAAATTTTTGCGACTTAAAGTTTTCTTGATTCAAAAGCAAATCTCAACCATTAATAATCTAATTCAAATCTAATAAAATAACAATTTCTTTTTAAATGTTTTCAATTTCAAAACTAATGAATATTCAAAATCTATGAATTCTTGGAAAGAATTTTATCAAAAAAAAATTAAAAATAATTGAATTTCTTCGCAGAATTTTATTATTTAAAAAAATAATTGAATTCTTAAGAAGAATTTTATTGAAATTACTAGCCAAACTATTCGCGCGCAAGCGCGCGGGAATGTTGTATGGGGCTGCTTATTTTAAACAATTTAAAAAATTTTAAAGAAATTATTATTATAACCTAACAAAGAGATTAAACTAACTAAAAATCAAATAATTTCACTCAATGGTCTCAATTTAAATAGAATTTACATTACTAGACTTAAACTATGGCTAGAACAATTACAATTAGTATCTGGGTCATCTTTTGCATTGCTTATTTTATAAAGCCATTTTAAATTAAATACTTTTTAAAGAAATAATAATTATTACACACTGAAAAAAGTTTTACTTGAAATAGCGATAAGTTTCTCTAGAATAACGAAAGTATTAATTGAAGCACTAAATAATTTCGCTACTAAAGTGAAATCTGTAGTTCATCCAGCTAAATATTTTTTGCCGTGCATAACGAAAAAAAAATTAAATTAACATCAGATTTTCTACATTACAAAAAAAAAGGAATTCAAATAGAAATTAATCATTTTACAACTTAACCAAATTCACCACAAAAATCACTGAATTCGATAATTTAGAAGAAAGTCAGACAAAAGCAGGGTTCCTACAGAATCTGAAAATCAGGGAAATCATGGAAAAAGCCTGGAATTTGTAAAAGTTTCTAAATTTTTTCAGTTTTCCATTTTTTCTCTTGAATAAAAATTCAAATAATAATAAAGCTAAATGGCATAAAAGAAAAGAAAAAATAAAGAATTTCAAGAAATTCGATTTTTCGGATTTTTGAAAATTTTTGATAATTTTAGATTTTTTACCAAAGAGTCGAGACAATTTAATAAGTAAAGTATTTTCCAAAAGCACAAAAATAATGAAGCTAAATCCCATAAAAAAAAAGAAAAAAAATGTTGAATTTTAAGAAAAACGGATTTTTGAATTTTTTCGAATTTTTGATAATTTTAGATTTTTTACCAAAGAGTCGAGACAATTTAATAAGTAAAGTATTTTCCAAAAGCACAAAAATAATGAAGCTAAATCCTATAAAAGAGAAGAAAAAATATTGAATTTTAAGAAAATCGGATTTTTGAATTTTTTCGAATTTTTGATAATTTTAGATTTTTTACCAAAGAGTCGAGACAATTTAATAAGTAAAGTATTTTCCAAAAGCACAAAAATAATGAAGCTAAATCCCATAAAAAAAAAAAAAAAATGTTGAATTTTAAGAAAAACGGATTTTTGAATTTTTTCGAATTTTTGATAATTTTAGATTTTTTACCAAAGAGTCGAGACAATTTAATAAGTAAAGTATTTTCCAAAAGCACAAAAATAATGAAGCTAAATCCCATAAAAGAGAGGAAAAAATGTTGAATTTTTAGAAATTCGGATTTTTGAAATTTTTCGAATTTTTGATAATTTTAGATTTTTTACCAAAGAATTGAGATATTGTAATAAGTAAAGTATTTTCTAAAAGCACAAAAATAATGAAGCTAAATCCCATAAAAGGGAGGAAAAAATGTTGAATTTTAAGAAATTCGATTTTTCGGATTTTTGATAATTTTTGATAATTTTAGATTTTTTACCAAAGAGTCGAGACAATTTAATAAGTAAGGTATTTTCCAAAAGCACAAAAATAATGAAGCTAAATCCCATAAAAGAAAGGAAAAAATGTTGAATTTTAAGAAAAACGGATTATTGAAATTTTTCGAATTTTTGATAATTTTAGATTTTTTACCAAAGAGTCGAGAGTATTAAATAAGTAAAGTATTTTTCAAAAGCACAAAAATAATAAAGCTAAATCCCATTAAAGAGAAGAAAAAATGTTAAATTTTAAGAAAATCGGATTTTTGAAATTTTTCGAATTTTTGATAATTTTAGATTCTTTACCAAAGAATTGAAACATTTTAATAAGTAAAGTATTTTCTAAAAGCACAAAAATAATGAAGCTAAATCCTATAAAAGGGAGGAAAAAATGTTGAATTTTAAGAAAAACGGATTTTTGAAATTTTTCGAATTTTTGATAATTTTAGATTTTTTACCAAAGAGTCGAGACAATATAATAAGTAAAGTATTTTTCAAAAGCACAAAAATAATGAAGCTAAATCCCATAAAAGAGAAGAAAAAATATTGAATTTTAAGAAAATCGGATTTTTGAATTTTTTCGAATTTTTGATAATTTTAGATTTTTTACCAAAGAGTCGAGACAATTTAATAAGTAAAGTATTTATAAAATCACAAAAATAATGAAACTTAATTCCATAAAAAAGAGGAAAAAATGTTGAATTTTAAGAAAAACGTATTTTTGAAATTTTTCGAATTTTTGATAATTTTAGATTTTTTACCAAAGAGTCGAGACAATTTAATAAGTAAAGTATTTTTCAAAAGCACAAAAATAATGAAGCTAAATCCCATAAAAGAGAAGAAAAAATGTTGAATTTTAAGAAAATCGGATTTTTGAATTTTTTCGAATTTTTGATAATTTTAGAATTTTTACCAAAGAGTCGAGACAATTTAATAAGTAAAGTATTTTCCAAAAGCACAAGAATAATGAAGTTAAATCCCATAAAAGAGAGGAAAAAATGTTGAATTTTTAGAAATTCGGATTTTTGAAATTTTTCGAATTTTTGATAATTTTAGATTTTTTACCAAAGAATTGAGATATTTTAATAAGTAAAGTATTTTCTAAAAGCACAAAAATAATGAAGCTAAATCCCATAAAAGAAAGGAAAAAATGTTGAATTTTAAGAAAAACGGATTTTTGAATTTTTTCGAATTTTTGATAATTTTAGATTTTTTACCAAAGAGTCGAGACAATTTAATAAGTAAAGTATTTTCCAAAAGCACAAAAATAATGAAACTTAATTCCATAAAAAAGAGGAAAAAATGTTGAATTTTAAGAAAAACGGATTTTTGAAATTTTTCGAATTTTTGATAATTTTAGATTTTTTACCAAAGAATTGAGACAATTTAATAAGTAAAGTATTTTCCAAAAGCACAAAAATAATTAAGCTAAATCCCATAAAAGAGAAGAAAAAATGTTGAATTTTTAGAAAATCGGATTTTTGAATTTTTTCGAATTTTTGGTAATGTTAGATTTTTTACCAAAGAGTCGAGACAATTTAATAAGTTAAGTATTTTTCACATTAAAAAGTTTGACATTATAAAATATATATAAAATGCCAATACTTAACCCACAAAATTTGATTTTCAAAACAAACAAATGAATGCAGATAATTTGCTAACGGAAAGGAAACTTACGATTATTATAATGTATTGAAAATCCTAATTAAATTCATTTAAAGAATTTCTAAAAATTTTTTTAAAATTAAATTCTCCTCTAACTTAATTATTTTTAATGTTTTAATAAAATTGAATTGAAAACAATTGAAATTGTGGCGAATAATTTTATTCAGACATTTTAAAATAATTGAATGCCCTGCGAAAAATTTTATTATTTACCAAAATAATTAAATTCTTTCGAAAAATTGCATTAAATTTATCAAAATAATTGAATTCCTGCAAAGAATTCTATTATTTGTGAAAATAATTTAATTCCTCAATAAGATTTTATTAGGAATAATTAAAAATAAACTTTTTCGAAAAATTTTAAAAAAAGAAGAATTTTATTATTTAAAAAAATAAATGAATTTTTGAGAAGAATTTTATTAAAACTTGAAAATCCTAAATAAATTCTTTTTGAAGAATATCTTTCAATTTTTTTCAAATGATGGTGATTCTTTAATAATTTCTAGAATTTTTTTAAATTAAAATTCTCCTCTAACTCAATTATTTTTAATATTTTAATAAAATTGCATTGAAAATAATTGAATTTGTGGCAAATAATATTATTAAAGTGTTTAAATATAATTTAAATATAATATAATTCCAGCAAGGAATTTTATTATTTACAAAAATAATTGAATTCTTTCGAAAAATTTTATTATTTATGAAAATAATTGAATTCCTGCAAAGAATTATATTATTTCTGAAAATAATTGAATTCTCGAATAAGATTTTATTAAAAATAATTAAAATACACTTTTTCTAAGAAGATTAAAAAAATATTTTTAAATAATTGAATTATTTCGAGAAATTTAAATTAAAATTGTATTAAAAATAATTGAATTCTTTCAAAGAATTTCATTTTTTATGCAAATATTTGAATTCTTGCGAAGAATTTCATTAAAATTTTTGATAATACTAATTAAATTCTTTTAAACAATTTCTTTTAATTTTTTTAAAATGATGGAGATTCTTTAATAATTTCTATAATTTTTTTAATTACAATTCCTTTTTAACTAAATTATTTTTAATATTTTAATAAAATTTGCATTGAAAATAATTAAGAAGAATTATAATTTTTAATTTAATTTAATTTTTTAAGAAGAATTTTATTATTGACCAAAATAATTAAATTCTTTTGAAAAATGTTATTATTTATGAAAATAATTAAATTCCTAAGAACAATTTCTTTAGAATAATTGAAAATAATTGAATTCCTGAATAAGATTTTATTAGAAATAATTGAAAATAAATCAATTCTTTCAAAGAATGTTATAAAAATGAAAAAAAATAATTGAATTATTTTTATATTGAATATATTGAATTATATTTAATTAATTAAAATTGTAGGTATTGAAAATATTTTAATTCTTTCGAAGAATTTTGTTATTTATGCAAATAAATGAATCTTTTGAGAAGAATTTCAATAAAATTTTTGAAAATCCTAATTTAATTTTTTTTGAAGAATTTCTTTGAATTTTTTAAAAATGATGGAGTTTCTTTTATTAATTGTTATTGAAAATTTCCAAAGTACTCGAATTTTATAAACAATTTCTTTCAAGTTTTTTTTTTTTTTAAATAATCGTGTTTGTTAATAATTTTATTTTTTGAATTTAGTTAATATTTAGAATTAATAATTTTACTAATAAATTTTATTAAAATTGTTGATAGAATATTAAATTCTTTTAAATAGTTTTTTTTTTTTTTAATAGAATTTTTATCAATAATTAAATTCTTTTGAAGAATTAAGAATTTCTTAAGTTTTTTGAAAATGATGTAGTTTTTTAGTAATTTTAATTAAAAACTTTGGAAATTATTGAATTAAACAATGTTTTTCAATTTTTTTAAATAATCATGTCTGTTTATAATTATAATTAAAAATTTGACCAACTATCTAATTATAAATATTGTAATAATAAAATCGAATACTAATTATTAATCCAATTAATAAATCCAACTATCCTTCAGTTCATTTCAATCATGATGGGAGCTAATGATTTTTGCTCTGAAATGTGTTACTTGGAAGAACCATCACTGGCAATTGAATATCACGAGAGCAATCTTACCGCAGCTTTGAGAATACTTCGAGATAATTTACCGCGAACATTTGTAGCACTAGTCCCTCCTCCGCATATATGGTCCATAATGGACATTGATAATAGACTACCGTATTGCGAATTACTTCTCGAAATCGAGTGTCCATGCTTTTTTGGACCCATGGCGAAGAGGCAAAATCAAAAAGAATTATTTGACATTATGACTCGGTTCGTATTTAAATACAAATAAATTAAGACTATCTATCTATTTTTTCCCTTTTTTAAATACGCTACAAAATTTAGAAATTTTTCTATCATTTGGATTTTGAATTGTATTCTCAAATTTCAGAGTTCAATTATTAGAAGAAAAAATTGCAAATCGAGAGGAATTTCAACGAGATGATTTTGCAGTTGTTCATCAACCCTTCACTGTCAATTTAACATTTCGAGTTATAAATGACGATGACAATGTACACCGAACTCATTTGGCACCCGATTGTTTTCACATCAGTCAAAAGACGAATGCTCGAAGTGAGTAAATAAACACGATTTTTAATTATTAATTTTGTCACTGAATAATTAAGTCCATGAAATTGGCGTCGACAAATTCAGTGTCGAAAATTATTTTTCCTGTTCTTTTTCTCGCGATGAAAATATCACTGCCACCATATTCACCTGCGGGAAGTGTTGAACTATTCAAAACACACTGTTTGATCCCAAAACCTTTGGAAAAAAAACAGTTTTGTTTCAGCGAAAAATTTTGACACTCACTGTCGACGCCACCTTCAAAGACCTGAAAAAATATATAATTAATTTTATATTTTCAATAATTAATTTTATATTCTCAATAATTAATTTTATGCAATTAATTTTCCATTATCAACTTATTAATTTTATATACGAATTAAAATAATCAAAAACAATAAACAGAAAAAAATCAATATTTTTCAATCAACAAAAAAATTCTTTCATTGACAATAAATTCTCAATTAATTCAAATTTTGAGCCAATGGAATTAATAACTAAAAATACAACTTTCTCGTATTTATAAAGAGATTACTTTCAATATATCAATAAACTGATTAAAACACAATTTTATTTCCATTTCGCCAATTGAATGGGTTTAAGTGTTACAAATAAAAAAGAGAGAATCACGTTTATTATTGTCCAAGCAATACCTACACGAGAGATAATTCAATGATTTTTAAATTTATTTGTCAATTCCATACAGGTGCTAACGCTGTTTGGAATTTATTGTTAATGCCAGTAGGTCAAAAATTTGCAGTATGGGAAGATCCTTTTAAACGCTTTAATTGCCCCACTTCAACAAGACCCTATATTTATACATCACAAAACAGCAATAAAGCAGACCGGCGATAAAGCAACGCTGTATTCAATTTTTTTTCCATTTATTAATAAAGCAATATTGTTTCAAAATAAAAAAATAGAATTTAAACAATTTCTTTTAGTTAAAAAAAAATTTCCAAATATTTCCCGTTGTTTGTTTCAAATTTTTCGAATTGTTTCCTTTTGTAACTTTTTGTTCCTTTTTATCCAAATGAGTTATTTAGGAAAAAAAATACTTTACGAAAATTATTTTACAAACGGAAGTTTGTAAACAAAATATTTGTAAATAAAATAAATGTACCGAATAAATTCCCCAGGATATTCGTAAAACTATCATTTTTGGAATACTTTCCAAATTCTTTTCAAATACAGGGTTGTCACAAAAATTTAATTTTGTTTTTCCCTGACTTTTCCCTAATTTCCAGACGAAATTTCGACTTTTTCCCTGACCCTGAAAAATATTCTGATTCACTCCAAACATTATTAGATACTCAAAAAAAAATGTTCTATTACATTTATTTACGAATTTCTTTAACTGTAAAATTATTCAATTTCATCAATAACTTCTTTTTTTAATACATATTTAATAATTAAAATTTTTCTATAGGAATTAAGATTTTCAAATTCAAACCTTCTGAAATTCAATAAATTATGAGAATATTTTATATCATAAGAATATTGAAAGTATAAATTTAAATTTTCAAAGATTTTAATTTGAACCCTTTTCAAAATTAAATTATTTCTAAAAATTCACGTAATAATACTTTTAATATTCAATTATAATTTAAAATTTTAAGTGAAAATAATTAAATTGTTTCGAAGATTTTTACAAACATTTCTTACAATAATTTTATTCCTATAGGAAGAATGTTATATTTTACGAAAATAATTGTACTCTATGATCAATTTTATTATTTTTCAAATTTATTAAGAATTTTATCAAAATTTTTTAAAATAATTGAATTTTCGAGAAAAATTTTATTATTTATGAAAAAAATTGATTTCTTGCGAAGAATTTTATTCAAATTTTTTTAAATAATTGAATTTTCATAGAAAAAAATGTATTATTTGTGAAAATAATTCGAATTCTTAAGAAGAATTGTATTGAAAATAATTGAATTGTATAGGAAAATGTTATTAAAATTGCAAATTTAACTAAATCTTATTGTAAAGAATTTTGTCGAAATTTTTTTAAATAATAGAATTTTTAAAAGAATTTTATTTAAATTTTTCGAAATAATTGAATTTCACAGAGCTATTTTTTTCAATTCTCTAAATATATTTGAATTTTTTCGAGAAACTTCATTAAAAAATTAAAAATAATTGTATTGGTGCGAAGAAATTTATAAGAAATTGGTATTTGAATTCCTGTGAAATTTTTATTAAAATTTTGTTTAAATAGTGGAATTCTTTTGGAAAATTGTATTAAAATAGTAGATAATAAAAATAATTGAAATAAGGAATTTTTTGAAATTTTGAAGAATTTTATTTGTGAAAATAATTGAATTCAGGAGAAAAAAATTATTATTCATGAAAATAATTAATTTCTTGTGAAGAATTTTATTCAAATTATTTTTTAAATAATAATTGAATTTCTCAAAATTTTTTAAAACTTTTTGAAAATAATTAAATTCCATCAAAAAAATTAAAATAATTGAAATCTTACTAAGAATATTATTAAATTTTTTTTTTTAAATAATTAAATTCCTGTGAAAAATTTTATTTTTGAAAAGAATTGAATTCTTGGGAAAAATTTTATTAAAATTTGTCAATTAAATGAATTCCTTCGAAGAATTTATTTTTTAAAGAATTGTTTCGAAGATTTTTACAAACATTTATGACAATAATTGTATTCTATGATATATTTTATTATAATTTTTCAAATTTATAAAGCATTTTATCAAAATTTTTTTAAATAATTTATTTCTCGAGAAAAATTTTATTATTTATGAAAATTATTGATTTCTTGCGAAGAATTTTATTCAAATTTCTTTAAATAATTGAATTCCCATAAAAAAAAAGGATTATTAAGAAGAATTGTATTGAAAATAATTGAATTGCATAGGAAAATTTTGTTAAAATTTTATTTAATAAATCTTGTAAAGAATTTTGTCAGCTATTTTTAAAATAATAGAATTTTATTTAAATTTTTCGAAGCAATTGAATTTCTCAGAATTATTTTTGAATTCCTGAGAAATTTTTATTAAAATTTTGTTTAAATAATTAAATTCTTTTGGAAAATTTTATTAAAATAATTGAAATTTAATTTAACTAAATTATTTGAAAATAATTGAATTTCTGTAATCATTTGTTCTGAAAATTTCTATTTAAATTAATTAAAAATTGGAATTTTCTAAAATTTTAAATTGAAACCTTTGAAGTTCATCTATTTATGAAGATTGTAAACGCAACTCTTTTTTGAAATCCAATTAATTTTGAAATTTTTAAGTAAAATTATTCATTAAATAATTTCTAAGTAATAATTTTATGATAGTTCTTCAAGAATTAAGTTATTTAAAAAGAAACTATTGTCAGAAATAGAAAAAATTGATGGTTTTTTATTAGAATTCTTGTCAATTTCCCAGTTTATAAGACAAACAAAAAAGACACAAAAAATTCAGAATTTTCTTATATATTCTAAAAATTAAATTTTTTCCAGTACTTTTAATAAAAATCCCTGACTTTTTCCTGATTTTCCTGACCGATTCTAATTTCCCTGACTTTTCTCCGAATTTCCTGACCTGCGACAACCCTGAAATACATACTCTAAAAGTATTCTTTCCCTGTTACTAAATCCAAGCACCCCGATCAAATTACCACTATTTCAAAAAGAGCAAAAAATTAAAAATTTCCCATTCAGAATTAAAAAACATACAAGTTTTGCAGAAGGATTGAAACCTAATATTAAAAAAGTCGCGAAAAGTGTGGATTACATTCTGTACAAAGAACATCCGTTGAAATTGGTTCGCTCCTATTTTTTTTTATATGAATACATTGCGCGCAAGGTCTCGATTTTCTATTTTCTTCTTTTCTTGTGTGTTGAATAGAAAAAAGCGTTATCACTCGTTAAATCTCTTCTACAAATAAGAACGTGAACAAGCAGGAACATCCGAAAAGCAGTGATGGTTGAAAGAACACATCACTTTGAACACCCCTGGGAATTCATATATATATACATAATATATATATTGAGAAAAGTCTAGTTTTATATATACGCTCACGGGTACCAGAGATCATCAAAAGGGAATTTACGTGAATAGATAATGAAGCCAAATATCTGCTGATATTTCCAACCTTCCCGTAAAAGCTTTCCTGTCCTCAGAGAGACGGCAGAAAAAAAGAAAGTAAAAGAGATTTGTACATATCTCAAACTTTTATCTCGACTTATATGAGCGAAAAATCGTAAACTAATCATGAAAATCGAATAAAAATTTTCTATATTGGAGTTTTTGAAAGAGACTTACTGAAGAATCGATATAAATGGAAATAACAGTCCTCGAATCGACTTTTAGGTGCAAAATAATCGCCTTAGTCGATTAAAGATTCAAAAAAAAAAATCCTTTATTTTATTCAGTATCGTAAAAAAATTTATTTTGTCTCTGACCTTCCAATGATTTCTAAATTCAATTATTTAAAAATTAAATAATTTTGACTATAACTCTTCCAAAATCCAAAATTATTTTCCATAATTTTTAATTAAAATTCTTCTCTAAATCAATTATTTTGAATGATTTTCAGAAAGTTCTTCGAGAATTCAATTATATCATCCAAATACAAAAACGAATTTTTTTTCTAAAAATTGCAACTAAAATTATTTCAAAGTTCAATAATTTTTTGAAATTAATATTTAAATATTACATCAATGGAAATTTTCAAAAATTTTAAAGTTGGAATCTTCTAAAATTTAATTACTTATAAAAATTGTTTATGTAACTTTCTAAAATCTAATTAATTTCTAGAATTTTTAACTAAAATTCTTTTCCAAATCAATTATTATTTTTAATAATTTTCCGAAAGTTTTTCGACAATTCAATTATTGAAATACAAAAGTTCAATTATTTTTAATAATAATTGTAACTACAACGCTTCACGATTACTTTTTAAATTCATTAAAGTGAATTATCAAAAATATATAATCAAAAATATTGAAAACAATTAAATTAAAAAAAAATATCATAAAAAAATTCTTAAAATTAATTTTTTAAACATAATTGTAAAATAATTTTGGAATGACAATAGATTTTTTAAATTATAAATAATCGAAAAACTTCCAAACAATTGGAATTTAGTAAAATTCTTTAAATTGAATATTTTTAAAAGAATTTTTGGAAAATATTAAAAATAATCAAGTTTTTAAAAAATTTTAATTACAAATATGAAAACACTTGACTTTACAAAAATTTTAATGATTTTAAGTCTGATGAATTCATTTTTGTAAACTTTAATTTACTTTCTTTCAGATAATTATATTATTTTTCGATAATAATTGAATTTCGTAAAAAAAATTTTGGACAATTTCAAAAACCAATCAATTTTATGGCAGAATTTAAATTAAAAAATTTTGAAAATAATTGTTTTCTTGCAAAATTTTAATAACAATTATGAAAAATTAGATTTTTCAAACATTTTTATTTACTTTTTGTAGAGATTTTAATTTTTCAAAATATTTAATTGAAAACATTTAAAATAATGAAATTTAAAAAAAGTAATGAAAAAAGTTTAAAAATTACTTTCTTAAAAAATATTTTAATATAATTTTTTTTGTGGTAATTTTCATTAATTTAAATTTTCAAATTATCATTTCAAGATGTTTCATTTAAATTTTTGAGTATTTAATTATTTTTTGAATTTGTTATTAAATTTTTTCTAATTTTTGTTTTAAATTTTAATTTATAATAAATTTTAATTAGAAAAATTAATTAAATTAATTAAATTTTAATTTTAATTTACATTTTAGTTTTATCTCATTTTCAAAACAAAAAAATTGTTATTTTGTTACAATATCTAGAAAACAAGTCAAAAGTCTCATTTTTTGAAAATAAATCGAAAAAATCGTCTTTTCTGAAAACAGGCGAAAAAAATCCAAAAAGTTAAACTATCTAATGCTTGAAATAATCATACTACGAATAGACTAAAAACTAAGAAGAAAAAAATTCTATAACTTCGAATTTTCATTTTAATTCAATTTTACTTTTGAGTATAAAATTATTTTCAATAATGACAAAAATATATAACCATCTACTGTAAAACAATAGTAAAAAGAAAACTTCTTCATGTATTTGTTTCATGGTAATAATTCTTTTAAGAAGAATAATTGGATGGTTTGTAGATGAAAAAAAAGGAGAAAAGGAATAAAAAAAGTTCCTTTTTTTTAACATTAGCATAATGATGAAAAATAACTCTCTTGCTTTGTGAAACAAATCTCAGAGTTTCCAAGTTTGCGGTATGTTTTTGAGTTTCCCATAACAAGACGCTTGACGAGTTAAAGGTAAAGTCTCATTAACGTCCATTTCCATTTCCCTTGTCGACGAGAAATAACTTTAACGAAGCATTCTACTTCTTCATTAATGCTATAAAAATTAGAATCCTTCACTTCAACATCTCACAATGTTATTTTCATATTCAACAATAGAGACAATCGTTTAATTTTTCCTTCCAACAGTAATTTTCCCACCAACTTTCTATGAAGATAAAAAATTTTTTTTTATAAAAATTATTTTCCCTCGATGAGCATAAAAAAATTTAAGGTTATTAAATTTATTAAAATTTGTAAAACTATAAAAAAAGGGAAATTTTATACACGTTATAAACGGGAAATTTTTATAACGTTCATTAAACTAAACAATTAAAAAAATTATTATCGTTCGAATAAAATTTTATTTTTTCGAATAATAATAATTTTTTAAACTATCTTGTTTAATAAACATTAGGAGTTTAAAAATTCCCACTTTTCTTGATAGCGTTACGAATTTTTAATAAATTTCAATAATTTAAACTTAATAACTTTTTAATGCTCGTCGAGGAAAAAATAAGTTATTTGTGTGTGTGTAATTTAATTCTAAAGAGTCTTTTATGATGAGTTTCTCCTGAAGGAACTGTCTAAAATTTTAGCTTGAAACAAACTTTAGATGAACCTATCATAAGCAAGGAATAAGCGACGAAGTAAAGTTTATAAGCCGAGCTTACATGTTAAAGGTTTCATCCTAGCCTCGAAGAAACTTTTAAATGTTTACAATTTTTCAGGAAAGTTAAGGACAAATCAAACTTTTTTTTACAATTAACCTATAATACTGCCTTTCCGAGAAATTACAATAAATAAATATGATCACAATTTAAATCTGATCGAAATCTAAATCAAAATTTAAATCAAAATTTAAATACGATCAAAATCTAAATACAGAAGGAAAAAACTTACTCGTTAGAAGAATCGTATTCGGGACTTTCTCTGTATTGCAGTCGAAGATTCGTTCGAATATCATTGGTGTCATTTATGTGTCGAACTTCACTTAATTCTGCTGGCAGTAATAGAGCGACTTCTGTAATTGAAAAAAACGAAACATTATTTTTTATATGATAGGGAAAAGAAAGAAAATCTAGAATATAATTCAAATGAAGAAAAGAATAATTTAATGTTTAAGAAAAAAAAACAAAGATCTCAATTAAAAATTTAATTAAAATTCTTATTTTCTTAAAACAATTGCATTAGGTTCATACAATTCAATGCAATTTCTAAGAGCGAATCAGGATTATTAGAATCAAAATCGATTTTGTAACTACTAACAATTAGTTCTAATCTCTTGGTCCATTAGCCCCTCGAACTACCTCTTCTAATTGCAAACCTTAATAGACGAATCGCATGACGAATTTCTTGCATGACTGGCTTTTGCTCTTTCCAAAATGATCAGATTAAAATGGATATTAAACTTGATAAAGACCTTCAACTTATTTCAAATTCGTTTCAATTTTTTTTCCGCCCATTTCAACTAAAATTCCTTATAATAAAAACTAACGTAATGTAAGGAATTTACTTCTGAATTACGTACTTAAAAAAATGCCTTTTTAAACATCAGATAATATACTTAATATCTTAATATTAATTATTTGTGAATATTAATTAATAATAAGTGTAAATAAATAAATAAACAAATATTAATTATTTTAATAAACTATTACAAAGTTGCCACAAAAATTGTATTTTATTTCCCTTGACTTTTCCTTAATTTCAAGATAGAATTATGAATTTTTCCCTAAATCTTATAGAAAAAATCCAACGGAAGTTCAATTAAAATAAAAAAAATTTTACAAGTAAAATTTAATTATTTTTAATAGAATTTTCGAAAAATTCAATTATTTCAAAAATTTTCAGTTACTCCTTCATAAACATTCAATGATATTTAAAAAATAGAATTGAAATGTTTTAAAAATAAATCTACTTTTCAGAATTTCAAATAAAACTTTTCGAAATTTCAATTATTTAAATTCAATATCAAATAATAAAAATTTTAATTCTAATTCTCGTTCGAAATTAAATTATTTTAGACGCAATTTGAACTCTTTATTGCTTCTTTTACACTAATAAACATTGAATTGTTAATTTTTATAAAATCCAATTATTTACCAATTATTAGATTACAATTATTTACAAATTCAATTTTTTTTAAAATCTCTAATTAAACTCTTTAACAAATTCAATTATTTTCCATTCAATTTCACAAAACCATTATTTTGATAATTCTTTAATAAAAGATTAATAAAATGAACTTAAATTTATTAAAAAATTCAAAAAAATGTAAAGAAAAATTTTTCGGAAACCCAATTTTTTCAAAGTTTTAAATAAAATTATTTAAAACTTGAAAAATTTGTTTATTTTTAATTATTATTATTATTATTATTTTTAATTAAAATTTTTTTAAATAATTTAATTTTTCGACAAATATAATTAAAATTGGATTAAAAATAATTTAAATCTTGGGAAAAATTTTATTATTTATCAAAATAATTGATTTTTTGCAAAGAATTTTATTAATTTTAATAATTGAATTGCCGTGATAACTTTGCTATTTGTGAAAATAATTGAATTCTTGTGAATAATTTTTTTTAAATTGTTGAAACTAATTGAATTTTTGAGGAGGGATTTTTTAGTAAAAATTTTAAAAATAATTAAAATTTTTTGAGGAATTTGATTGCAATTGTATTAAAAATAATTGAATTCATAGACAAAATTTTATGAAGCTTATTAAAAATAATTGATTTCTTATGAAAATTTTTGTTAAAACTTTTTTAAATAATTAAATTATTTCAAGAAAAATCAACAAAAATTGCATGTGAAAAGAATTGCACTCTTTTAAACAAATTTTTTAAAAATCTTTTAAAAATAATTTACTTGTATAATCTTTAAAAAAAAATTAATAAAAATGAACTTAAATTCTTTAAAAAATTTCAAGAAAATATCACAAAATAGTTCTCGGAAACCCAATTTTTCAAAAATTTAAATAAAATTATTTAAAACTTGAAAAATTTGTTTATTTAAATATAATAATGATGATTTTATAACTCAATCGTTAAATAAATAAAGATTAAAGTTAACAATCACTCCTTGACTAATAGTGAACGATAACTTCAATTTTCTTATTCTAATTTGTATAGAAATTTAACGTCCGAGAATAATTTAATTATTATTTGAAAAAATTGAAATTGAATTGAAAATAATTAAAGTTAGAGAATTTAATTTTAGATTTTTAAATAAATTGAATCGTTTATTTAATTTTTTTATTTACTTTAGTTTTCTGATTATTTAAGTTTTATTAATTAAATATTTAAGTTTTGAATAATTTCTTAAAATTCAATTATTATTCATTTTTACACAGTAATTGAAATTTTGAAAAATAGTTTAAAACCTTCTAAAATTTAATTATTTCTGAAAATTGCTACTTTTTAAACTAAAATCTTTTCTAATTTAATTATAAACTATAACTTTAAGAAAGTTATTCTAGAATTAAATTACCAACTTAAAATAAATTTAATTATTTACAGAAAGAACTTTTTTAATTAAATTAAATAATTAATTAAGAATTTATAATTAATTAATGGTTCATTTTAATTCACCATTCATTTTAATTAAGAAGAAGTCAAGGTATTGTTTTAAAAATCATTATGATTCAAAAGTTTTTAAAGTGAAAGAAATTCAAGGTTTTTAAGTCCGAAAATATTTTTGGACACCAATAACCAGAATTTTTGTTGTAATTCTAGAAATTTGATATTTTTCCAGTTAAAATTCCCTGACATTATCCTGACAAATTTCATTTTCCCTGATTTTTTCCTGAATTTCCTGATTTTCCTGACTTTTAACAACCCTGTAATAAATTAACAAAATTTTAATAAATTAAGACAATTCAGCGAGAGAGAGAAAGAGAAAAAAAAATTCAGTCTAAAAATCGAATTGTAATTTAATTCACGAACAAAAAAATTGTAAAAAAAATTCTTTTTAGAAAATTCATTACAAAAGTGTAATAAATTAAAAATTTTACGGTCATGAATTTAACTTGATCATTTTTTCCCTTCTTTTTTTAATGAAATAAAAAGATCTTGGGCATGAATTTATCGTGGAAATTTGCGGTTTATAGTTTGAAGTTTTTTAAGGGTTTAACTTTAGCTTTTATTATTCTTTTGTGCGCATAGTATAAGTAATTTAATGAAGTGGTGAAGGCTCTTACCTTTCAAAGCAGACTTTGGATTACGTGTATGGCACTTAGTTCCTTGACAGCCTCGATGCTGCATTAGCTGTGGACAGTGTTTTCCTCCATTTTCAGCATTTCTCACCACCATCCTCGTCCTCGACTGTGAACCAGGACCACATTCACTGTCACAACTCGACCATGGACCCCAACCGGAGACAATGCAATCTAGAACTGAAAAATAGAAGACAAATTTAATACCAAAATTGGAAAATATTTCAATACTTTAATTGGAAAATACTTTGCATTAGAAAATTTATTGGCTAAATTAAATTAATAGCTACATTAGAAAATATATTTTAATAAAAAAAATTGAAATCCCTAGAGTGGAGAGTTTACAAAAAAACTTACAACTTTCAAGAAAAAAAAAATGGCAAACTAAAACTTTTGAACCCACTAGAGAAAAAATTCAATCAAGTAAATCAAATTTTTCTCTTAAAAATCTTGATTTCATGGAGAAAAAGAAATAAAAAAAACCCCCTCGGATAATGGAAATAATGGAGAAAAATCACTTGAAAGAAAAGAGGGATTTTCATTTTAAGTAATCAACTTTTGGGAAATTGCTTTTCGTAATCGCTTTATGCTCGTGACTAAATCTAAGTACTTGTAAGAGACAAGCCATTAGGATCAAATTCACGTATAATATATAAAAAAAAAAAGAAAAAAATTTCAAGAAAGGTGAAAAACAAAAAGAGAAAAAAGGATTTATCAGATCGGATACACTTATCCTCCCCCCACAGCTGTATAGGATCACTGGATAGACAATTAAGCTTCATTCTTCAACGATATTAAAGACGTAATTCTATCCGAAGTCTTGAAAAATATCTTGAACCTTTCCAATGTAACGAAGCTGAAAGGCTCTCGATACAAGTCTCGTGTACTATTTATTGACCAATAAAAATCACATTTCTGATAAAAAATTGTCTTGCCTTTAAAAATTTATTGGCTGTACAACTGTCTACTAAATTCTAAAGCAACTCTTTCTATTCTTCTCCAAATAACTATAAATTCTCTAATAATAAAAATATCACACAAATCGTGAAAAACAAATAAATTTCCTTCTTTCAAAATTATTAACAAAATTAATTCTTAATTCAAAAAGAAAATCAAGAAACAAAAGTATCGCGCCAGACAATTATTTCCGCTACTAAAAATTCTGACAGGAAGCTAAAAATATTATTTTAACCTACAATTAAAAAAAAAAGAAAAAACTTTATTCAATTCAATTGATGAATTTCCGATTAAAAATTCACTGCACAAGGTAATTTAAATTTTATCGACATGCCACGCAAACCCGGTCAGAATAAAACGCGAAAAGCTCAGAAGCCACTGAAAAAGACAAATACCAAAGGTAAATAAAGTCAATAATAAAAATTTTCAATCAAATTTCAAGTTAAAAACTTAGAAACAAAAAGAGAAAAAAATTTCCAAACTTCCATGAAACGGAAAATGTTACATTTCACATTCAAAAGAAAAAAAAAAAAATTGAAAAAAATTGTGAAAGAAAATTGAAAATTTAATGTTCAACAAATTATCCTTTAATTAACAGCTTACTGTTCTAAATTACCGGATAAAAAACATGCGGTAAATTTTAGTTTCACAGAAAAACGTTCAACTGGAAAATTGAACTTCCGTTTCATGAGAGGTACAAAATTGTTTTCACCTAATATTGGCTTCTGCGCTCGTGTTTTAATTTCTATTTTCTTTGCAGAAAATCGTTTTATATTATCGGCACGTCTGCAAACAGTATTGAAAACAATTTTCCAGGATATATTACACGAAACTCTCAGCGATGCGAAACAAATAGCGGATCTCGCAGGAAAAGGAAGAGTATCCTTAAAAGACGTTGAAACAGCACTTCAAAACCTTTGTAGTCGTTTCTATCCCAAGTCCATTAAATTAAATGGAACAAAATACGAAAAACTGTAAACAAAAATATTCTTTCATCAAAAAAATAGAAACTGTATAATTTAAAAAAAAGGGAAAACGATTAAAAATGAAATGGTGAAAATTAAAAATTCCACTCAAGAAATTCGAGTTTTTCTTTTTAATAAATTTTCAAATGAAAATCTTTGAAGAATGGAAAAAAATTCTGATTCCTACAAACTCTGATTGACGTCTTCGGTATATAAATATAAGATATGAATTTTTATTCTTCCAAGAAGCGGCAATTTTTACTAGGCAATATATATATAATACGTCTCGCAAATCTTTTATCATTCTCAGAAATTCAAACCTACATATTCTGCTCGCTTCAATGTTTTACTGATATTCGAACCACGTACAATATTTATAGTCCTCAGTCTCGCGCCCTTTTTTTCTACATATCTCGAATCAAGAATTTCTTCACGAACCATTTTTTTCCTCTTTTTTTTTTAATCTGCGAACAGTCTCACACAGTTCGTTTCGAGAAAGAAGAAAACGACAAAACTCGAAAAAAAAAGAAAGTGTGAAGTGTGACTAAGAGTGTAAAAGATAAAGTATTGTTAAGGGGGTATGAACTTTCTTTGACTTTATACTATCCCCCTGGTATCACTATCAAGTCCCATTGGGAAGGTCTTACTTTAAAAATAATGGTAAGTATCTTCTTTCTCCGTGTCTATAGGGGCAAAAAATCAAAAAGTAAACGTATACATACTTCAACTTTCACTAATTTTTAAAAAATGAGACTATTTTTCTTCCCTTGGCAACATTTTTCTGTATATTTTAAATTTAAATTTAAAAAAGAAAAGTATAATTCAAAAGATTTTAAATTGAATTTAAAGTAAATATTTTTTGACTGATAGATAATTATTTTTGAAAAAAAGTGGAAAGTAACTTTATGACTGAAAAGAAGTAGTAAAAAATATCAAACAAAAAATTAAATTTGATAATTTAAAAACTCGTTTTAATTGATTCACAAACATCAAAAAATTAAATTATGCATTTCCTTGACTTTTCCCCGATTTACAGAAAAAATATGTATTAACTTTATTTTTATTCTGGTAATAATTTCAATTCTAAATTATTCTAAAATTTGATTATTTTCCTAATTTTTAGTTAGAATTCTTCAGCAATACGATTCTATTTAAAAATTAATTTTTGAGAGTAAAAAAATAAAATTCTTTAAAATATAAAATTTATTTCAATAAAATTTGACAAAATTTACAATTGTTTCAATTTTTTAAAATTACTTTCGAGAATTCAACTAATTTCAAAAATTTTTAATTACAATTTTTCAAATAATTAATTTTTTCAGAATTTCAAAATTAAATTATTCAAAAATTAAACAATTTTTGTGAAATAAATATTTAAATACTGATTGTTATTTATTTTCTCGCAATAATTAAAATTCTCCATAATTTCAATAAAAAATCTTTTGAAATTTCACTATTTCTAAAAATTATAAATCCAATTGTTTCAAAATTCAATTATTTTTTAGACGTTTTGAATAAAATTATTCAAAACTTTAATAAATTTTTAGAAAAATAATAAATTAATGATGTTTTGAAATAAACATTTAAATATTATTAGAATTTTACAGATAAATTAAAATTTTCAAAGATTTCAATTCAAAAAAACAATTTGAAATTACGTTATTTCTAAAAATTTCTACCACATGCGTTTCTAATATTTTCGAAGAATTTTTTATTAAAATTTTTTAAAGTAATTGAATTTTTGCTAAGAATTTTAATAAAATTTTTAAAAATAATTGAATTTTTCGAGAAATACAATTAAAATTGTATAAAAAAAAAAATTAAAATCTTGCGAAGAATTTTATTATTTAATTTTATATTTATTTATTATAAAATTGTATTAAAAATAATTGAAATCAAGTAAATAATTTTATTATTTATCAAAATAGTTGAATTTTTGTAAAAAATGTTATTAAATTTTTCTAATTAAACAACTGCAAAAAATTTTAATATAATTGTGAAAACAATTTAATTCTTGTGAACAATTTTATTAAAATTATTGAAAATAATGGAATTTTTTATTAAAATTTTTAAAAATAATTGAATTTTTTGGGAAATATAATTAAAATTGGATTAAAAATAATTAAAATCTTGCAAAGAATTTTATTATTAATCAAAATAATTGAATTTTTACAAAGAATTTTAATAATTTTCTTTTTAAGTAATTGAATTGCTTTGAAAACTTTGTTATTTGTGAAAATAATTGAATTCTTGTGAAGAATTTTTTTTTAAATTGTTGAAACTAATTGAATTTTTAAGGAGGGAATTTTGGAGTAAATTTTTTTAAAAAAAATTGAAATCTACCGAGGAATTTAATTGCAATTGTATTGAAATTAATTTGAATTCATAGAAAAAATTTTATCAAAATTATTAAAAATGATTTCTTTTGAAAATTTTTGTTAAAACTTCTAAATAAATTAAATTTTTTTCAAGAAAAATCAACAAAAATTGCATTTGAAAACAATTCAACTCTTTTAAACAAATTTTATCAAAATCTTTTGAAAATAATTGATTTATTTCAAAGAATTTCATTATCTGCGAAAATAATTGAATAATAAATTACTGATTTAATGATTATTTTGAAGAAAATAAATATTAATTTTTTTTAATTCAACTATTAGCGGATTTTTAAAGAAGTGTAAATTCAGAAAACAGAAAGAAAAAAGTAGCTTTTTTCCAAATAGTAGCAAATCGTTAAAAAAATAGTAAATAGTAGATTCTAGTAGATGAATGCGAAGCATAAAAGTGTTAAAAATGTTAATTAATATCAGCTAATAATTAAGTAATAAATTCGAGAGTAATTAGACATTTAAAAAGATCCAATAAGTAGAATATACCTATATGGAAAATATTCAGAATTTCTTAATTACACATAAATTACAATACCTCGTTTTATATTTATTCGAGGTATATTGTTTAAAACGCGATGTAAATGGCTCATTAAAACCCACGTCTGTGACAGTTGTAAAATATACAATCCATAAAATTCAAACCTAAAGGTCATTGACCTTTAAAACACCATAACATAAACCCAAGGGGAATAAAGTTATACCATTAGCATCTAAATTCATCAACACTTTTTTTTCACCCCTCGCACTTTTGATCGCATGCAAATTTCCGCATTTCTAAAAGGAAAAACTTTCTTTTTCTTTCTTTTTTTTTTCTTTTTTTTTTCTTCTTTTCTTTTTGCAAAATAATCTTTTATGAAGACAAAACTATACTAGACAGCTAATTTGAACCTATAAAGAGACTGTGAGACATTGCGACTGTGTGATGCTTCGCAAGGAGACAGAGAGGGAGAGTAAAAGAGAGACGGAGAGAGAGAAAGAGAGATTTATGTCCTCTCCTAATAGGTCCTCGAATGGAGACTTTAATTAAAGTCCCATTTATGTCCCTGGCTTGCAGACATGTACGCACCCGGTGGACATTTCATTAAATTTAATTCGATGTAATTCTACGGACCTTCTCGTTATTTCCTATTCAGAGGTTTAATTTTTCCGACAATTTTATGATAAACCCCGTTAATTGTTTCTATACAGTTCATTCAATTAAATTCCACTTTTAATGAAACGTGACGTAGTGCAACTAAAAAATAGAAAAAGATTAATCACCCAAAAATTTATTTCACTTTGTTTTTCCCTGATTTCCAGACAGAATTTTGACTTTTTTCCTAAAACTAAAGAATATTCTGATTCACTCTAAAAATAATTAGATACTGAGAAAAATGTTCTAATACATTTATTTGCGGGTTTTTTTAATTGTAAAATTCTTCGAAAACAATTGTTTTACTTATCATAATTATTTAATCATTATTACTTTTCCATTAAAATTAAGATTTTCAAAAATTTCAAATTCGAACTTTTTTGAAATTCAATAACTTATTCTGAATATTATTATAAACATGAAGAAATTTCTTCGTGTTTTTATAATAATTAACGATAACACAGGAATAAAATTATTATTTTACATAAGAATATTATTACTCCAACTTCTTCAAAATTAATTCCATCATTTAAATTCAATGATTATTTTCTAAAATTTTTAACAAAAATTCTTCCTTAAATTAATTATTATTAGTTAAAAGTACGACAAATTTAAATTTCCAAAGATTTGAATTTGAAACCTTTTCAAAATTCAATTATTTCTAAAAATCCATGCTACAATGCTTTTAAATTATTAACTAAAATTTTAACCGAAATTAATTTTTAAATTAATTTTTATTAGAAAATTCTACGAGAATTCAATTATTTAAATACAAAAAATAAATATTTTATTCAATAATTGAATATTTATTGAAATTTAATTATTACGAAGAATTTTATTAACAACTTTTGAAAATAATTAATTTCTTTTAAGGAATATAATTAAAATTTTACTGAAATTTATTATATTAAAGAATTTTATAACAATTTTTTAAAATAATTGAACTTTTTGGAGAATTTTATTAAAATTTTTAAAAATACTTGAATTCCTGAGAAGAATTTAAATTGTAATTTATAAAAATAATTGAATTCGTGCGAAGAATTTTATTAAATTTTTTTTAAATAATTGAAATATTAAACAAGAAATTTATTAACATTTTGGACAATAATTAAATTCTTGAGAAGAATTTCGCTACCTATTTATAATAATAATTGAATTCTTGACGAGATTTAAAAAAAAAATTTGAAAATAATTTAATTTCTGCAAAGTATTTTATTACTTTTCAAAAGAATTCAATTCTTGTCATGAATTTTGATACTTATGAAAATAATTGAATTTTGGAAAAGAATTTTATTAAAATTCCTTAAAATAATTGATTTTATGGAGAGAATTTTGTTGTTTATCAAAATAATTGAATTCTTTTGCAGAATGTAAAAATAATTGAATATATTATATTCGAAGAATTTTATTACTTTTGAAAATAATTGATTCTTGTGATGAATACTATTATATTTTTTTAAATTCCTAAAAATAATTGAATCTTTGTGAAGAATTTTGTTATTTATCAAGATAATTGCATTAAAACTTTTGAAATAATTAAATTAATATTAAAAAATTCATTCTGTTCAAAAATAAAAAAAAAAATTTTGAAGGTTTTGTATTAAAAGTCATGATAGTTTGATAGTTTATGAGACAAACAAAAAAGACACTAAAAATTCATAATTTTTTTATGAATTCTAAAAATTCAATTTTTTCCAGTACTTTTAATAAAAATTCCTAATTTTTCCCTAAATTCCCCGATTTCCCTGACCTGTGGCAATCCTGCACTTGAAACAAAAAAAATAACAAATTTTTAAAATAACGAAAAAAAGCTTAAACAGTATAAGCTGAATTTTATTTTTATTGCGAGACATATGTGGTCAATTATTAAACTCACACAAGCACAATTCAATTGTGGAGAGTGACTGGCCAAAGAGAATAGCCGAGGAAAATATAATAACGATTGTATATCGCCACATTAAATCAAATTGTTATACGACTCTGAGTATGTAACCACATGTAGCAACCAAAATCTCGTTTATATTCTCCAATTGCTATTTTATAGCTCACCGACAATAATGATCAGGAAATGGTAAAAGATTAAACGCAGATATAAAAAATTCCAATTCACATCAGTCTTTAAATTCTCAAAAAAAAAAAAAAAAAAGAAAAAATGGTAAACAAAAAGGCAGCAAATAAAGATTAAAATTTGAATCCATCATTCATTACTAACAAGAAAGCAAAACTTAAAAAAGAAGAAAGAATTCAAAGAGGAAAATAATAAAGATAAAGAAGTGAATTAGTAGAAAAGAAAGATAAGTCCCTAGAAGACAAAAACACACGCTTCTTTTGTAAACGCTCAAAGATGTTTTACGTTAAAACTTAAGTAAAACTTGCAAAAAAAAAAAGAAGAAGAGAAAAGAAAGAAAAACCAGCAGCTGCTCTTTCTTGAAGACTTTAATTGCTTTAGTTGCAACTTTTGTTTCTTGGGGTTGAATGACTATACAGAGAAGTAATTGGGTATATAAAGAGAAGTGAGAAAAAAAAACCTCAATTCTAAGGAAAAACATCTTTTTTTAGAAAAAACTTAATTTTCATGAGCAAAGAACCTTTTCTGTCCCTCACTTTCTCTCTCTTTCTCTCGCTCTCTAGGTGTTATACTTGAAATACAGAAATCGAGGTGGTTAATTAAAGCACGTCCTTTGATTACACTGCAGTTGAGTATGCCAATTAAACGGATGTGATATTTAAAGCTGGTGCGAACGTGAAGCAAATAACAGTACTTCAAAGGGAAGCAGTTACGTAACTTAACAAGAATTTCCAATTTGAGATATTTTGGAAACTACTTTCAATCCATTCAAAATTTCCCTCGAGTGCTAATATTAACTGTGAGCTAATCTAAATCACTTTTCCCAATTTTCCACTTTGCTGTTATTGCATTTTTCCTTTATTTCACTATTTTTCTTTGACACCTATACTTCTGAAATAAAAAATTATTTTTATTAAAATTTTTTCATTTCAATTCATTCAATTTTTATAAATTCCATAAATTTTTATTTTTTAAATTCAAATTTTTTTTGTATTAAAAGGATATTTGCACAGCTCACGGATTGACTTTAAGGCACAAAAAAGTTTATTCATTCGATTAAAAATATAAGAAAAGTCGTTTATTTAATTCAGTGTCGTGACAAAAATTTTATTTTTTATTTCCCTGACATTTCTCTGATTTTTAAATTCAATTATTCAAAACTTCAATAATTTTGACTATAACTCTTCCAAAATTCAATTATTTTCTACAATTTTTAAATAAACTTCATCTCTAAATCAATTATATTTAATAACTAGCCAAACTATCCGCGCGCAAGCGCGCGGGAATGTTGTATGGGGCTGCTTATTTTAAACAATTTAAAAAATTTTAAAGAAATAATTATTATAAACTAACAAAGAGATTTAACTAACTAAAATTCAAATAATTTCACTCAATGGTCTCAATTTAAATAGAATTTACATTACTAGACTTAAACTATGGCTAGAACAATTACAATTAGTATCTGGGTCATCTTTTGCATTGCTTATTTTATAAAGCCATTTTAAATTAAATACTTTTTAAAGAAATAATAATTATTACACAATGAAAAAAGTTTTACTTGAAATAGCGATAAGTTTCTCTAGAATAACGAAAGTATTAATTGAAGCACTAAATAATTTCGCTACTAAAGTGAAATCTGTACTTCATCCAGCTAAATATTTTTTGCCGTGCATAACGAAAAAAGAATTAAATTAACATCAGATTTTCTACATTCAAAAAAAAAAAACGAATTCAAATAGAAATTAATCATTTTACAACTTAACCAAATTCACCCCAGAAATCACTAAATTCGATAGTTTAGAAAAAAGTCAGACAAAAGCAGGGTTCCTACAGAATCTGGAAATCATGGAAATCATGGAAATGGTATGGAATTTTTAAAAGGCTTCTGGAAATCAGGGAAATCATGGAAAAGGCCTGTAATTTTTAAAAAATTCTAAATTTTTTCAGTTTTCCATTTTTTCTCTTGAATAAAAATTCAAATAATAATAAAGCTAAATGGTATAAAAGAGAAAAAAAATGTTGAATTTTAAGAAATTCAATTTTTCAGATTTTTGATAATTTTTAATAATTTTTTATTTTTTTACAAAGAGTCGAGACAATTTAATAAGTAAAGTATTTTCCAAAAGCACAAAAATAATGAAGCTAAATCCCATAAAAGAGAAGAAAAAATATTGAATTTTAAGAAAATCGGATTTTTGAATTTTTTAGAATTTTTGATAATTTTAGAATTTTTACCAAAGAGTCGAGACAATTTAATAAGTAAAGTATTTTCCAAAAGCACAAAAATAATGAAGCTAAATCCCATAAAAGAGAAGAAAAAATGTTGAATTTTAAGAAAATCAAATTTTTGAATTTTTTCGAATTTTTGATAATTTTAGATTTTTTACCAAAGAGTCGAGACAATTTAATAAGTAAAGTATTTTCCAAAAGCACAAAAATAATGAAGCTAAATCCCATAAAAGAGAAGAAAAAATGTTGAATTTTAAGAAAATCGGATTTTTGAATTTTTGATAATTTTCGATAATTTTAAATTTGTTACCAAAGAGTCAAGACAATTTAATAAGTAAAGTATTTTCCAAAAGCACAAAAATAATGAAGCTAAATCCCATAAAAAAGAAGAAAAATTTTGAATTTTAAGAAAAACGGATTTTTGAAATTTTTCGAATTTTTGATAATTTTAGATTTGTTACCAAAGAGTCAAGACAATTTAATAAGTAAAGTATTTTCCAAAAGCACAAAAATAATGAAGCTAAATCCCATAAAAAAGAAGAAAAAATGTTGAATTTTAAGAAAAACGGATTTTTGATAATTTTAGATTTTTTACCAAAGAGTCGAGACTATTAAATAAGTAAAGTATTTTCTACATTAAAAAGTTTGACATTTAAAAATATATAAAAAATGCCAATACTTAACCCACAAAATTAAATTTTCAAAACAAACAAATGAATGCAGATAATTTGCTAACGGAAAGGAAACTTACGATTATTATAATGTATGTATATGTATATGTATATTTCTATTTTCTATCAAAACGTATAAAAAACAAAAGAATAACTATAACTAACTTCAAGTGTGGACAGAGATCCGGAAATCTGGAATCACGACGATTATTATTATATATAATTTTTCCGGAAGTTCTTCGAGAATTCAATTATTTAAATACAAAAATTCAATTTTTTACAATAATTGTAAATATAACTGTCCATGTTTTTTTATAGTTAAAAAGGTACAATATTTTTTAAAAATTCTTAAAATTATTTTTTTTTTTTGAATATTTTTCTGAATAATTTTTGAAAAATAATTATCTTTCAAAAATTATTCAATAAAATATTAAAAAAGAAATTAATTAATACATAGATTATTATCTTTCAAAAATGATTCAATAAAATATTTTTAAACAATTAATTAAAAGATTATTATTTTGCAAAATTGATTCAAAAAAACATTAAAAAAAAATTAATTTTAAGAATTTTTTAAAAATATTTTTTTAAATATAATACAATTGAAAATTTTTCAAATATTTGCAATTTGGTAAAATTTTTTAAAAATAATTGAATTTTTGAAAAATATAAAAAAAATAATCAAATATTAAAGAATTTTAATTTACTTTCTTGGAAAATAATTGAATCTTAAAAAATTATAATAAAACAATTCTAAGAATGACTTTTTTCAAAATATTGTAATGTAATTTTTCTAAAATAATTGAATTTTTTAAAAGAATTTTTGTGTAATTTCAAAAAAACGAATTAATTTTTTGATGAATTTTAATTAAAAATTTTGAACACGATTTTTTTCTCGAAACTGTTAAAAATAATAGTAAAAAATTTTAATACTATTATTTTTTGTACGTATTTTTCGGAAATGTGTAATTGAAAATACATATAGAAAATAATTGAATTTTAAAATGAAAAAATTCTAAGAATTACTTTTTTCATAAATATTTTAATATAATTTTTAGAAGCTAATTTTTATTCATTTTTATTTTGTAATGTACATTTGGAGATTTTTTATAAAAATTTTTGCGAGTTGAATTATTTTCAAAAATTTGCAATTAAAATTCTTCAAAAGTTAATTTTTAAAAATTGTTATAAAATACTTTAATTAAATCAATTATTTTCAATTAAATTTTACTAAATTGCAATTATTCAAAATCTTTTTAATTGTATATTTCGAAAATTTAATTAGAAAAGTTATTTAAAAATAATTTTTGACATATTTGTCTATAGTTATTTTTCACACTATAAAAATTTCAAATAAGCTGCATTTTATACTAAAAATGTGGTGTTTTGTTGCAATATTGAGAAGAAAATTCTAAAAAAAGTCGCATTTTTTGAAAATAGTGGAAAAAACTTGAGAAACTCATAATCAAATGAATCAAATGAACGAAACTACAATAAATAAAATCGAAAAACAAATTTCATCACAATTTTTTTTTCATCAAAACGAATGGAAATGTCAGAACAAGAAAAAGCGGAGTTTCGTTTGAGTTTGCAAAAGTTCAATTCTTTAAAAGCGCACGTGAAGTAATTCTAAGGGAAAATTTTATTAATAAATTCCTAGTAGAAAAAGATTTGATTTAAGATAAGAAGATTGTCAGAATCTTCTTATATATAGATATAACAAAAAAAAATCGAACAAGAATTTTGTAAGAGAGAAAAAAAAAAGAATTTAATAGGAGAATTATCGAATTACATTTCTGACTTTTCAATTTCAAGGATCATAAGTTCGACAAAAAGTGCGAGACAGTTATCCAAAGAGATCACAAGATCAGTATTTGATAGAAATGAAATTCTATTTTATTATTTTTCTTTTTCTATACCGCCATTTATATTATCTGTCTGATCATTTTTTTTATATTATATACTCATTCTATTTTCACTGTTGACTTTCATGTATAGTTCAAATATTTTTCAAGCTTTCAAATCTAAGTAATAACTTTCAAAAACTTTATCCTCTATAACTTCATTCCAAGTGATGTTTGAAAAATCAAAACTTTTATTTTATCTTCAAAGTGTACAAAAAAATACAAAAAGAAACTCAACTCTCTTAAACTTGGCGCGAAAGAATCTTTCACTTGACTCTAATCTTTTAATTGGAACGATTATAAACTTCTAATTGGAAACGATTTAAAGGGGAAATATTTTTGCTAAACCCTTATATCAATTTTTCTAAAATAATTTAAATTTAAATAAAAATTCCTAGATAAAAATTAATTTCATCATAAATAAACAGAAAATAAATAAAAACTGAATAAAAAGTAACTAAACAGATAAAAACTAAATAGAAACGAAATAAAAACTAAATGAAAAATAAGATTTTGAATCTCAAATGAATTCAGACCCTTTTGCGAATTAATTTATTTAAGGAAACACTGTCGCAACAGACAAAAATCCAATTACAAATTCGAATAAGATAAGACACAAGACATTAAGTTTTTAACAACATCAAAGCAAACAGCTCACGTGTTAAATGAATTAGACTAGCCAAGTAAGTTGGAAATTTCATTTAGTCCATAGTCAACACGAGTTAATAGAGAGTTTCGAGTCTCACTTTGTTGTAGTTCGCGAGTTTTATTTGATTACGTCTCGTTAAATCACAACGAGAGTTACCAGTTACATTATACATATGTCCAGTTGATAAATCACGACTTTAATTTAACCAAAATTGTGTAAATTACATTCATTCAATTTAGAAATAGAGAAAAAATCAAAAACAACCACAAGGTAAAACTTTATACTTTCGACAAACTATCACAATTCGTAAGTGTTTAATACTTTCTCAAACAATACGCAAAAATAAATACTACAAAAAGTTTATCATTTAATTCTTAAAAACCTTTTCAACTATTTTTTGAGCCGATTAATCATACTTGAAAAGACATCAGCGACATGTTCGTGTTGATTTTCTCTTCGAAAAAGCTAAACGAAGCCTGACATTCTATATTACCAACGATAATTAAAATTAACGAGCCTTTTGCAAAATTTAAAATGAAGATAATGGACCAAAGTGCGCTGCTAAACCTTTGTTTTCAAACGTCTCGCGAAACTTGACTCCAAAAAAGAAAAAAAGAAAAAAAAATCAAGTCAGAGAAGCTTTGAAAGCTCATTTCGCTTTCAATCCTTTTTTCCCCACCAGTGAAATTCATGGGATTACAAAAAAAAGAGAGAAAAAGAATAAACGAACTTTATATCGTGCGGTCAAAAAAAAAAAAAAAATGAGAAGACAATTCTATTCTCTGTTGTTCAGGTAAATATTGTTCTGAAATAAAACAATACAAAAAACTGTATGATTTTCAGAAATTTAAAAAAAAATGCTCTCAAAACAAAACTAAAACGTTTTCATCCATTCTTTTTCTAGTTTTTAATTAAAATGAAAGCAAAAAAATGTTTAGAGCACAATTTCATCGGTAGGTGTAATTTTAATTGAAATATAAAATAAATAATGCAAAATAAAATAAATAAGCTACGAAATAAAATAGTGAAAAATAAATTGCAATATAAAATAAATGAAAAATAATAAATTACAACATAAAATAAATTAATAATAAAATACAACATAAAAAATACAAAATAAATAAATTACAAAAAATGAAATTAATAAATTACGAAATAAAATAACAAAAATGATAAATTTGCAAACTAAAATAAATAAAAATAATAAATAAAAAACTATACATATACTAATATAATATAATCGTTGTATTCAATGTTATGGATGAATTCGTGCAAAGAATTATATCAAAAAATATACAAATAATGCCTTTTATTTGAAAAATTTCTTTCAAATTTTAAAAATAATAGTTTTTTTATAATATTTTAATTGAAATATTTAAAAACAATTGAATTTTAATTATGAAGAAATTCTTTCAAAGTTTAAAAATAATCGTGTTTGTTAATAATTTTAAACATTTGATTAGATATTAAATTTTATTAAAATTTTTAGAAAATAATCCAATTCTTCTCAGAATTTTATTACAATTTTTTAAAATAATTTAATTGATTCAAGGAAAATTAGAAAATATTAAAAATAATTGAATTCCGTCGAAGAATTTCTTCAATTTTTTTAATATAAAAGATCCTGTTATTAATTGTAACAAATACTTAATAATTTTACATATTATTCTTAAATTTTATTAAAATTATCGATAGAAAATTAAATTCTCTTGACCAATTTTATTTCAAAATTTTCTAAGTAATTAATTCCATTTTGACAAATTTCGTTAAGTTTTTTGAAAATGTAATGCAATTTTTTAAAAATTTTTAATAGAAATTTTTGATAATAATTGAATTTTACAAAGAATTTCTTTCAAATTTTAAAATAATTCTGTTTAGTAACAATTGTAATTAAAAATGTTATTATTGGATTTTCTTAAAATTTTTCTAAAAATAATTGAATATTCTTCTTAAAATTTTGTTACAATTTTTGAAAATAACTGAATTCTGTCGAGAAATTTTTATAACAATTGTAAGGAAAATAATTGAATTTATTCGAAAACATTTTTTATATTTATGAAAATAATTGAACTTTTTGGAGAAATTTTATAAAAATTCTTCGGAAAATAATTGAATTCTTATAAAAAATGTTATCAAAACTTTTGAGAATAATTGAATTCTTTAGAAAAATTTTATTATAAATTTTTAAAATAATTGAACCCTTTTGAGAAATTTTATTAAAAATGTATTAAAAATAATTGAATTCCTTGGAATTACGTTATTATTTATAGAAAAATAATTTAAATATTGCGAAGAATTTTATTATTTATAAAAAAAATAATTTAATTCTTGTGAAGAATTCTATTATTTACACAAAATTGATTTAATTTTTGCGAAGATTTTAAAAAAATAATAAAAAAAATAATAATAAAAAATAAAATAATAAAATAATAATATAAAAAAATAATTTAATTATTGCAAAGAATTTTATAAACATTTTTGAATTCTTATAAAGTATTGTATAAAAATCTTTGAAAATAATTGAATTTCAACAAAGAATTTTATCAAAAATTTTGAAATTAATTAAATGTCAATGAAGGATTTTATTAAAATTTTTGAAAATGATTGACTCCTTTCGAAGAATTTAATAAAAATTTTAAAAAATAAATAGAATTTATTCCAGAAATTTAATTAAAATTTTTGATAGTAATTGAGTTCCTTGGCCAAATTTTGTTATTTTTGAAAATAATTAATGAACTGAAGTTTACAATGTCAAATCTGACGATTTTCCAAATTGAAAATCGTCAATTTTGACGTTGTAAACTTTAGTTTATTAAATATGTAATTAAAAATTTTTTCAAGAATTTTAATAGAGTTTCGAAAATAATTAAATTCTATTGAAGAATTACTTCAAATTTTTTTTAAAATAATGCAGCTTTTTTAATAATGTTAATTTAAATTTTGAAAGTAATTGATTTTTACGATAAATTTCCTTCAATATTTTGAAATAATCGTGTTTGTTAATATTAACATTAAAAATTTTATTATTAAATTTTAATTATTTCGAAGAATTTTATTACAATTTCTGAAAATAATAATTGTTTCGAAGAATTTTATAAAAATTTTTGGAAATAATTAAATTCATTTGAGGATTTTTATTAAAATTGTATTGAAAAGAATTGAATTTATGCGAAGAATTTTATTATTTACGGAAGTAATTAAATTATTTCGAAGAATTTTATTATTTACGAAAGTAATTAAATTATTTCGAAGAATTTTATTATTTACGAAAGTAATTAAATTATTTCGAAGAATTTTATTATTTACGAAAGTAAATTTTTAAAATAATTGAATACCTATAAAGAATTTTATCAAAATTTTTGAAAATAATTGAATTTCAACAAAAAATTTTATTAAAAATGTTAATTAGTAATGAATTTGTTAAAGGAATTTTTTAAATTTTGAATCCGGAATTATTAAAAAATTGAAGTTGATATTTGAAAATATCTTAATATAAAATGAATATTTGGGTCAAAAATAATTATTTTTTATTCGAAAATCCTTAAAATTAAATCAAACTGTTTAGATTTGTTTAGATGTTTTTAGATTTTTTTTTTCAAGTGCACATTTTAAAAAATTTTTAAATTTAAAAAAAAATGGTAAATAAGTTCCTGTTGTTTTATTTTCAAGAATTGTTCCTCTGAATAATTTCTCGTATACCTATCTAAGAGACGAATCCTTTTAACGTTTTTTCAAAAGGATAAGAGATGACGGCCTGGCAAAGGGTATTCCTGGTAACTCCTACACGATTGGTCGTATATATTATTAGACATTGAATTTTGTCGACGAAGCGAAAAGGGGAAGAGGCAGAATTTAGTTCAGAGAAAGAGAGCAAGAGGAGAAAGACAGATAAGGACCAAAAGCCGACATTTTCGGTCGTCGCTTTCGATTAGCATAACCGGCCTTACGGGTCCTTTTCAGGTTCATCCGCAGGTAGGACAATGTCACAGCAATTTTACTTGCTAACGAGAGAGAGAGCATTGCACTCCCCATCAGCAATTGAATCCTTTAAAAGCTCCGCCTGGATGTATCCTAATCCTTAAATTCTTTGAATCACAAAAGCGCGCGAGACATGTTTATAAGTATTATAGTTTTATTGACCCGCCTTTTCTCCAAACCTCTCGTTTTTTCCCTCCCCTTCCAAACAGGACCAAACTTGCGACAAAACTTTCCGATAAATCAAGTTTTACATCAAAACATCCGACAAACACCCTCCTCTTTAAAAAAAGAGAGGTAAAACTTTCGCGAATTCATTCCCCTTTTTACCAAATCAAAAAACTCTCAACTAATCAAAAAGCAAAACGAATAGAAAAAACGGAAATTCACATATAGAAAAAAACAAACTTTTTTTTTCTCTCTAACAAGATGAAAAATTCACTAAAGATCTGTATCAGAAGGGAGAAACAATCTTGAACGTAGATTTAATTTATAAGATAAGATTCTTTTTACCCGAACGAATCCACTGAACGTACCTTGCAAAATTGAGAATAAGATTATGATAATCGAAAGGTAAATAATGTGTAACTATAAAGAGAGTAAAAATAAATTTGTATTACAAGATACGAGAATGTAATTCCTTGAGCGGACCGCAACGGGTGCTAAAAGGAAGGTTAAAAGAGAAAAAATAATAAAAACATGAAATGGAGCAAGTCGACCCCTCATTAGCCTAATGTGAGCATCAAAGACGCATATCCTTCTCGTATTTTTTTTCTCTCTGCTGTTTTCCAAAAGCCAACACAGTTTTCATGCTGAAAATTCCTCTGAGACAAACACTTCTATATACACAGAGAATTCACTCGAGAAACATAAACTTCATATGCAGAATGCAAAAATCTCGTATAAAACTGACGTCAGTTGGGAGAAATGAAGACACTATTTGAAAACGAGTAGAGGAAAGATAAGAAATTTCATTAGATGAAATCGTTATCATCCATAAAAAAGTATATACAATAATAACTGTAAAAGTAATTGCAACTAATGCTTCCTAAAACCATTGTTTTCTTTCACTTATTTTCTCTATACTGGCAATTTCATTTTCCGCATTCCCTGCATTTTATAAATTATTTTCTCTCCGCATTAATTTAACTCTTTCTGCAGTAACTTATTTCACCATAAAATATTCCGCCATAATACCTAAAAAAAAAATAGTAATTTCATTAATAAACTGAAGACTAATGCATAATTAGATAGTACTTTTAATATAGTTGATAAATTATCAACAGTAATAAAAATTTTTTAAATACATTAAAATTATTACTAATTAGCTCTATAATTGACAATTATTAGTCGATCATAATTAATAATTAGAATCATAACAGGATTGGCACAAAAATTCCAGTTTTCCCTTGACTTTCAGACAGAATTTTGAACTTTTTCCCTGATCCCTATCAAAAAAATTTAATAAGAGTCTCTACTTATTTTAAAAACAAAATTAATTATTGTATCAAACTTTTCTCAATTTTGAAAATTTTAAATAAAATTTTCAAAAATTTGAATTATTTTTCAATAATTTATTTTAAATTCTTTAAAATTTCATTTATTTCAAAACAATGCAATTACTTGTTCATAAAAATTCAATAAACTTTAAAAAAAAAGTATTGAAATAATTTAGAAATCAAATTCTTCAAAATTTCAAATAAAATTTTTCGAAACTTTAATTTTAAAAACAAAATTTTAAATTTAAATCTTTTTAAAATTAATTAAAAAGTAAAAATTAATAAAAATTGATCTTGTAACACATTTCGAAATTATTTTACTTTTAATTTGGACTCTTTAATGCTGCTTTTTACATTAATAAATTTTTACAATAATATTTGATACCTATATTAATAATTTTTTTTTAAATCTTCGAAAATTTTAGTACAAAACCTTTTGAAATTCAATTATTTCTGAAAATTGCAACGGTTATTAACTAAAAGTTTTATCAAGTTAAGTGTAATAAAAAACAAAAATTTTATTCTTGAATTTAATTATTTTCAGAAACAAGAAATCAAGTGGAAAATAATTCAAGGAGAACTTCTAGATTTCTAAGTATTTCAAAAATATTTTTTAACACCAAAAACCAGAATTTTGGTATTAATTTTAAAAATTTGTTATTTTACTATTACTTTCCTGATTACCCTGAATTTTCCCTGATTTCAGGGATCACAGCATTCTTTTTTCTGTGAAGCAGGTGAAAAGGTGAATTATTTTCTAAAAATAGTTGACAAGAAAGTGCAATTTAATTTTAATTGTTTCTTCATAATTGAAGATTCCAAAAATAAAAAATAATTCATTGAATTAGGAATAATTTTCAATAATAATTAAGAATTAAATTTACATTAATTCAAATTTAGTTTCTTTGAAATATGAAGCAAGACACTTCTCTAAAGTTCTGAAAATTTAAATTATCGAAATTTATTTATTTCTTTTTCAAACCGAAACTTTATTATAAATTATTATAATAGTTAAAATATTAATTTGAATAAAGGTTTTGATAAAACTAACTTTTTGATTAAAAATATTTGAAAAATGCACAAAATAATCGAAATAGGTGAAAATTAACAAAATAGATGAAATAGGTGACAAAATTTAAAAAAGGCGAAAAGAGTTGAAAAGGTGAGTCTGTGATCCCTGTGATTTTCCTGACCTGTAACAACCCTTCACAATTAATAATTAATCAACCATGAATAACAAATATTCAATTATAATTCATAAATCATAATTAATAAACCAATCATATAATTAATAAAATTGATAAAGTATCAAATTTGCCCTCTATTTTCAAGAATAAATCAAAAACTAATTTTTTTGCCAGAAGAAAATTGATTATTTCAGAAACATTCACATTTATATAATATCATGTTTGAAGTAATTAATAAAATGCAATTTGTGGATGATGCTGTATTATTTGTTTGTATGGAGACAAACTTAATATGCGGGAACATTGAACGATGGTTAATGACTAAATCAACAAATTCTGTAATCATTTATCTCTATACGTGTTAGGAGAAACGAATCAACTATATACGAATCATTGTCACCATTTCAAATAAATGAAATTTCACGCACTTTGGTTTCAAAGTAGATTTGAATTGCGCTTTGAATGATGAAATTCAAAGCACCAATCATGAATTCTAATCAGTCAAAATATTGATATTTAATTAACATCAAACATTTAAAAGGTAAAATAATTATCAACTCGTTTCAATTTTCTCTCTTGGTTATAAAAAGGAAAATAAACAAATCTGTCTACTTTCCAAAAGTATTTTAAATTAAAAAAATTTTTAATTAAAATAAAAAATTTTCTTTTTTCCTTTTCATTATTAACTTCAAATTTCTAAATTTAAATAAACTTTTGTTTAATATTAAAACGACATATAAGTTCATTCGTTTTCGGACATTCACTAACAAATTTAATAATAAATTCGTCAATGAAGTTGATGAATTTAACAATAAACTCTATAATAAATTCAACAGCAAATACAAAAATAAACTTGTCGATAAATTCAATTATAAATTCCATATTAAATCAAAAAATAAAATTACTTGAAAGGAAAAAAATATTTATCCCATTTAGAGGTAAATTCATTTTTTTTAAACAAGTTTTTCTTTTCACCAACAGATTTCAAAAAAGCTGAGAAATTATTTGCAACACAAAAAAAAAAATAGAAGAACGTGTTAAAGAATAAAATCTGAAACTTTGAAGACAAATGAATCGAACTGTGGCAAAACCTGTTTTTCTCAACCAAACGAATCAAGGAGAATATTTTGAAGTAGTCGTAAATTACGAAGAGAAATGGTTAGAAACAAAAGTATAGGAAAACCTCTCGAAACCACTAAAATCAGATGGAAGATACACTCTCGCTGCTATGTGGTTTTCCTCGCAGAGAAAATAAAATTACGCGAAATAAACCTATCAATAGAATAGATAAATTTCGGTATAAACCGAAAAAGAAAACTTTTAATTTTTCTTTCGACAAAATTAGAAAAAAATTTCTTTTCCTTTTATTTTTGAAATCAAATTTTCGACTGTTTTTTAAAACAATAAACTTGAAAACTGACAAATATTCAAAAAGAATCACAAAACTTTCACTGATTATACCAAGAATTATTAATATTTCAAATAAAGAAGCCACGAAGGATTTTATAAGATTATAGAGCTTATACAGTTGCACCTTAAGACTCTCCTTAAATAAAGTTTATAAGAATTTCTAATTTTATATTCAGAACTTCTTTTTAGAATGTTTAAATAGAAAGTGGATTTTAATTCCGCTACACAAAATTTTCATCAACCAAAAACTATATTCCATCTCGTGAAACTTTATTCGTCCAAAAAAATATTTTTGCCAGCAAACGAGAATGTTTCTTTTTTTTCAAATTACACAACTCGGAAATAAACTTGTTTCTCTTTTTCCATACCTTAGAAACAAGAAATCTTAAAAAGAGCAAAAATCAGAAATAAAAATTCACCGCAGTATAGAATAGTGAATAGAAAACAAATTCACAGTCAATTTTTGAAAATCCCCTTCAATTCTTTGAATGTTAAACTGAAATTAAATGTGTAGGCGAACTTCAATCGTTTATATAGGTTGAAGTAAACAGAAAATCCTAGAAAATGTGTGTTTGGCATGTAAAAAGAACATCTACTTTTACCGACACCTTTTCCCTGGTTTTCCTTTGAAGACCCTTCAGCGATAGAAAATACGCTAAAAAAAGAAAAAAATTTTTTTGGTACAAGAAACTTGAAATCACACTTGTTTAAATGAAAGTCTGTTATATTCAGAGTAAAACCAGATATTTGGTATGTTATTCATTTTTCATATCTTGGAATAAAAATATGCATTTGGAAAAAAAATCTAAAAACATCTAAACAATTAAATTTTAAGGATTTTTGGAACAAAAATAATTACTTTTGACCCAAAACTTTATTTTATAATAAGATATTTTCAAATATAACCTTCAATTTTTGAATAATTTCGAATTCGAAATTCAAACAATTCACAAATTAATATTTTCAATTATTTTCAATACATTTTTAATAAAATTATTTGTTGAAATTCAATTATTTTTAAAAATGTTGATAAAATTCTTTATAGATATTCAATTATTTTCAAAACTTGTAATAAAATTCTTCAAAATAATTTAATTACTTTCAAAAATTAGTAAAATACTTCGCAGGAATTTAATTCTTTTCAATAAAATTTTAATAAAAATCCTCAAAAGAATTTAATTATTTCCAAAAATTGTTATAAAATTTTTAAAAACAATGAAATTTCAAACATTTTAATAAATTTCTGCAGAAGAATTCAATTACTTTCGTAAATAAAATTTCTCGAAAGAATTAATATTTAATAACTCACATTTTCAAAAATTTTAATAAAATTCTAGAAAGACTTCAAATTATTTACAAAAAATTTTAATAAAATTTAATAATAAAATTTTTAATGTCAATATTAACAAACAAGATTATTTCAAAATCTTGAAAGAAATTCATCGTAAAAATCAATTACTTTCAAAATTTAAATTAACATTATTAAAAAAAGCTGCATTATTTTTAAAAAAATTTGAAGTAATTCTTCAATGGAATTTAATTATTTTCGAAACTCTATTAAAATCCTTGAAATAATTTTTAATTATTTAATGAACTAAAGTTTGCAACGTGAAAATTGCCGATTTTCAATTTGGAAAATCGTCAGATTTGACGTTGTAAACTTCAGTTCATTAATTATTTTCAAAAATAACAAAATTTGATCAAGACATTCAATTACTATCGAAAACTTTAATTAAATTTCTGGAATAAATTCTATTTATTTTTAAAAATTTTTATTAAATTCTTCGAAAGGAGTCAATTATTTTCAAAAATTTTAATAAAATCCTTCATTGACATTTAATTAATTTCAAAATTTTTGATAGAATGCTTCGTTGAAATTTAATTATTTTCAAAGATTTTTATACAATACTTTAAAAGAATTCAAAAATGTTTATAAAATTCTTTATAAAATTATTTTTTTATATATAATAAAAATCTTCGCAAAAATTAAATCAATTTTGTGTAAATAATAGAATTCTTCACAAGAAATAAATTATTTTTTTATAAATAATAAAATTCTTCGAAATATTTAAATTATTTTTTTTGTAAATAATAACATAAGTCCAAGGAATTCAATTATTTTCCATACAGTTTTAATAAAATTCATCAAAAGAATTTAATTATTTTCAAAAATTTTTATAAAATTCTTCGAAACAGTTATTATTTTTAGAAATTTTAATAAAATTCTTCAAAATAATTCAATTATTTTCAAAAATTGTAATAAAATTCTTCACAAGAATTCAATTATTTCCACAAATTATAAATTTCGTCGTAGAATTCAATTACTTTTTGTAATATTTTTATAAAATTTCTCGAAATAATTTTATTTAATTAATTTCTGTTATATAATCTTCAAAAAATTAAATAATAATTTTCATTGTTTAAATTTATTTAAATTAAATTTATCCTGCGCGTTAAAAAACTCAAAACAAAAGAAAATTCTTTTGAAAAAACAAACAAAATATACAACAACAAAAATTACCCAGAGTTAAAATAACCAAATACATTATATTTTATCAATTCAAACAAATTTTCAATAAAAACTAAATACTCATTTAAAAAAATATTTATAAATTTTTCAATCGAAAGAAAGAATATATGAATAAATTTTTGTCTGAATCAAACAATTAAAGATTAATTTTTTTTTCTATTCAACAATTGTATACTTGAATATATATAATAAAATTGGGGAAAAAAATTTTTTTTTCTCTTTTTAATATCTCTGCAAACTTGTGTGTTTCATTCGAGGGAATACTATTGTATTCACGTTGCGAATTTGAAATGTCAGAGAGTAGTGCGTGCATGCATAGTGTCTGTATATGTATATATGTGTATTTAAAGGAAAATGGAAAGGGGAGAGTGATTGTGTGAGCTGTGGGCGTTTGGGTGAAACCTCTCGCTTTGTGTGGACCGCACGTTTGACCCGCGACGTTCATTATTCTCATAGCTTGCCCTCTGTATCAACACCTCGACATTTTCGCAATTTGAGACAACAACGGTTAACGAACCGCGAATTCGACGAAAAGGTTTTTAGTGAATCCGCATATAAAATAAAACACTCATCTTCATTAGCAAAAGAGGATCTTCTCTTTTCCTACGTCTAAAATTTGCAAAAATAGTCCAAAAATTAATTAAATTATTCTCAATTTCAATTAGAAAAATTTTATATCTATTTTTAATATTAACAATTGACAATATTAAAAATAAATATAAAATTTTTATAATCTTTTTATTTTAATTATTTACAAGGAACAATTCGACTGCTAAAGCGCGCGGTTAACTTCTTACTGCCTTTTTTTTAAAATAAAATTAGCAACTTTAAAAATAATAGAATTTAAAAATTTTCTAATTTAAATTTTTATTATTTATGAAAATAATTAAATGTTTGCGTACTATTTTTGGGAATTTGAAATTTATTTGAAAATAATTGAACTTTGGGGAAGAATTTTGTTATTTATAAAGATAACTGGGATTTAAACGAGAATTTTTTTTAAATTTGAAAGATAATTGAATTTTATGAGAAGAATTTTATCACTCTTGAAAATAATTGAATTTCTGCAATTATTTGTAATTTTTCCAAAATTGAAGTTTTTTAGTGTTTTGAACAAAAATTTGAATTATTAATTATTATTATTTTCTATTGTTGGAAAAAATTATTGATTCCCCGTTTGAAGGGGTAAAAAAAACAATGTATTTTTAATATTTATATTGACGTGTGAAGCATAAAAGTAAATAGTAAAAAAAGAAAAAAGTTTCTCGTACTTTCCAAGAAACTTCCACCTTTTCCCGTATATAAGAAGCATTGCATGCAAATTTTTATAGGGCCGTTTACTGATTCCAATTTGCCGTTGAGATCAAAAGGTTTTTATAGCTATAGCCCTCAGGTGTAATGTATCACTCCAAAAACTCATAGAACCATGAAGATTCCAATTTCTCGCAACTTTCTATCATCCATTCGAAAATTATGATCGGTAAAAAATAGAAATATACTATCGTTTCACACGAGAATATATTTCTAAATTTTTTTCCTAAAAAGAAAATTAATAAATAAAAAATTACAATTGTGCCTCATGAAACGAAAAAATTTAAGAGAAAACTAATGTGAATGAAAGCTACTCAATTATTTGAGGGAGATAAAATATTGAAATCTATTCTAAAATAAAAAACCCTTATAAAGTTAAACCAGAAATGAAAAAGAATTAGAAAAACAGAAAATAAATTTTCCATTTAAAGAAAAATTTGAAAAGAATAAAAACTTTTAATTATTAATAAAAATGTAAGAGAAATATTTATAATAGGATTAAGATTTATAATTCAAATGATAAAAAATTAGAGAGAAAGAATTCTTTGTTCCGTTATATTTTACTCTTTGCCATTTCCACATTTATTATCGAAACTATTTCAAGTCGTATAGGAGTGTAAGTATAAACTTTCAAAATAGAAAAGTTCTCAAAGTTTTTGATAAAAGAGAAAAAACTTTTGCGAGCTGTGAACAAAAGAATGGAATTTCTTCTCCAAATAGGAAAAATAATAGATAAAAAAACGTTAACACAATTTTATTCGAATATCTTGTGAATTCCCTCCTTTTGTTCCGCTCTAAAAAAATTTCATATTCTCTAAAAAAAATTCCTACGTTACTTAATTAGTATTAAATTTAATAAATTTAATAAATATTCCCTTACGTTAAAAAAGTTAATTAATATTAAATTATATATAAAAATTAATTTCAATAATTATTTAATTCCCAAAAAAAGAACATCTCATTAAAAATGTTTTTTAATTGAAATTAATCTAATTTAGAGTGACATTTAAAATTTAATTTTCACAAGCTAAGCGTTGTGTTGACTGAATGCACGCGAAAACACTTTTCAAACTTTCTCGCAGCGCGATGAGCAAAAAGCGGGAAATAAAACTATAATAGAATCTTGTTCTATTAAAACGAACATTGGAACTTGATTGTCGCAAGTGGAAGATAAGAGGGAAGCTACAAAGTAGAACAATTATTGTGAGGTCTTTAAACTTGAAAGACAGGGATTAAAATAGATGCTGAAATAAACCGGAGGTAAAGATATCGGTCAAATTGTAATTGCTTGTAAGTAAACTAGGCAAACTGCTCTCCGAGCTCGAGAAAATACAATTGAAACCTCAATATAACGAATGTTTTTTTGAAGAAAAAAATTTTTAACAATTTCTACCGCATGAAAATTGATCCCTTTTGGGGGGAAGAAAAAAAAAACCTAATTTAATATGCTATTCAATTTTCGCCACTAAGTTATATTCTCGCAATCTCTCAGGTTTCTATCAAAGTGAATTTAAATATATAAAAAATATTTAAATTCCATCGAATTGAATTTAAATATTATATAAAAAATATTTGAATTACATCAAATTGAATTTAAATTTTAAGGAATATTCAAATTCTATCAACTGAAATTAATTAGGAAAAATATTTATATCTTATCAAACTGAATTTAATTAGAAAAAATATTTAAATTCCAAATTGAATTCAAATTTTCAAAAATATAAATTTCGGAAAATTAGAATTAAAAAAAATTCAATCCATTTAAATATTTCTTCGCGAGAATTCAATTATTTTCCCAAATAATAAAATTGTTTGGAAGAATTCAATTATTTTTAGTAAACTTCTTTGCTCCTGCAAATTTTTTCAATTTTCAATTAAAGATACTCCATAATTTTCAAAAAATTCCATTATTTTCGTCAATAATAAAATTCTACGCTGGGAATTCTAATATTTAAATTGTTTTTTTAAATTCATCGCTACAAATTAAATTATTTGCAATGCAATTTTAATAAAATATTAAAAATAATTGATTTATAGGAGAATTTTAATTTTAAACAAATTTTAGAAATTATTAAAGTAACACCATTTTTTAAAAAAAATTTTAAAGAAATTCTTTAAAAGAATTTAATTAGAATTTACAAAAATTTTAATAAAACTCTTCGCGAGAATTCAAGGATTTTCAATAAAATTTTAATAAAATATTAAAAGTAACTAATTCAGAGAAATATTTAATAAAAAAATTATTTATAAATTATCAAAAGAACTCCATTATTTTCAAAATATTCAAAGAAATTCTTCAAAACAATTTAATTAGAATTTACAGAAAATTTTAATAAAACTCTTCGCAAGAATTCAATGGTTTTCAATACACTAATTTTAAAATTAAAAACTTTTAAAACGAAAAATTATTAAAAAAGTTAGGAAAGACAAAGTAATTAACAACAAACTTCAAACTGCGAACAGATTACCGGAATACAACGATTATTAATATAAAAGATAGAAGAAGAAGAAGAAGAAGAAGATTATAGGATGTAATTAAAATATTTAGGAAAAATAATAAACTAACCTCCGCAAGCATCCTTAAAGTCGTGACAGCAATCCCCTAATTTGAGGCACGCGTGGTCACAATAACACGGTTTGTCCGACAACGTCTGTATAATAGCATTCGGCGATGTTTTCTGCACGACACACGCGGAATCTCGTCCAGAACAGCAGAGTGCAGCCTCCTTACAACTGCCAGTAAAAACATTGCCGACAAATGATCCAATCATTACTCCAATAATCATCCAATTTGAAAGACCCATAATACAGCAAGGCCTGAACAAAAAAAAATAATTTCAAAATTAACATTTCAAACTCCGACAGGTGGTGGAAAAGAAAACTAAATCTCTTCCAATCAAAACAATTTTCTGTAAATTAACTATTTTAAATTATTCTCAATTTTGCTAATTTTAGTGGAAATTTATACTTAATTTAACAATTATATAAATTTATACATTAAATAATTTTATATTTGTATAAATTTATAATCATATAAATTTATATTTATACAAATTTATATTTATACAAATTTGTGTTTATATAAATTTATATTTGTACAGATTTATATTTATACAGATTTATATTTTCTATATTATTTTTTTTTTGTTTTTCTTGTTTTTTTTAATTCACCTTTGGACTTGATCTATTGTTTTCGAGTGGTGCATGAAGGCTTACGTAAAGCAACTGTGATGTGGCGGGAGATGGAGAACGATAGGAGCTGAATCTTCCCCATAGAAAATTTCTCGTCCCCACCACGAATTTGACGGCTATGGCGCACCACCTGAGACCAAAAGAACCGCAAACAACTGCCTTCAGCGGACGACTGCGGCCGGTGAGTGCATTTTCAACCACCCTCATCGTCGTCGTCCTCCTCCTCGTCATATTCGACGTCGTCACCGACGCTCACCGCTGGACGAGCATGCGCCCCCGCTTCAGCTTCCTGCATCCTGGAAGATTAATTACTCGATTACTATTCAAGATAAATACCGCCTCATATTCAAATAGATCTCTCTCACTCAAATACAATATAAGTTATACACTGTTTGAGAAACTCTACTCAAATTTCCTTAATTTTTATTAACCTAAATGTTAATCAACTTATGTTAAATTTCAATTTTAAACTATTTCAATTAAATTATTCAATTTAATTCTATTAATTAATTAATTCTATAATTTAAATCTATTTACTCTATTTACTATTAATTATTATTATTTACGATTTTTTTTAATTGTAAGATTATTCAAAAACATCAATAAATTCTTTTTTAAATAAATTCAAACCTTTATGATATTCAACAACATATAAGAATATTATTAAAAACATGAAGATATCGATTAGCATCTTTATGTTTTAAATTTAATTAATTAATTTAAATTTCCATAAAATTTTTCAAAAAAAATAAATTATTTACCAAAATTTTAATAAAATCCTTCTCAAGAATTCAATTATTTTTACAAGTCATAAAATTTTTGACATGAAATCGAAAAATTTACTTAAAATTAATTGAAATCATGTAAAAAATTTCATTATTTAGGAAAATAATTGAATTTTTTTAAAAATTCAAATTTTTTAAAAATTATTACTTTTTTTTTAAAACAATTGAATTGAAAAAATACATTGCAAGAATTGAATTAGTTTCATAAATAATAAAATTCTTCACAGGATTTTAATTATTTTTAATACAATTTTATGTAAATTTTTTGAAAAATGTAATTATTTTCAAAAGTATTATTAAAATTTTTCGAAAAAATTCAATTATCCATTATTTTTCATACTTTTTGCAAAAATTCCTTGAGAATTTTCAAATCCATTTGTTTACTATTCAACTTTACAAAATTTCGATTATTCAGAAATTCTTCAATTAAATATTTAGAAAATAAAAACTTGAAATAATTTCCAAAAAATATTGAATTAAACTTTTTCAAAAAAAATAATTCTACAGATAACCTATATTTTCAAAGATTTTAATTTAAAATCTTTTCAAAATTCAATTGTTTTTGAAAATTTACGGTATAATTTTTTTAATATTCAATTATTATCTATAACTGAATCAGTCTTTATTAGAAAATTCTACGACAATTCAATTAATTAACTACTAAAATAAATAATTTATTGAATAAACAAATGTTTATTAACTTCTGCGATGAGTTTTATTATTCATGACAATAATTGAATTTCTGTAAAAAAATTTCAAATAATTGAATTATTGCAAAGAAATTTATAAAAAATATGTAAATAGTTGAATTTCTGTGAAATTTTTATTATTTATGAAAATAATTTAATGTTTGCTTAGAATTTTATCAACACTTTTTTTAAATAATTGGTTTTTTTTGAAAAATTTTATTAAAATAGTTGATATTGAAAATCATTGATTTGAGGAAAATTTTTGAAGATAAAAGAAATTTTGCCAAGAATTTTATTAAAATTTTTAAAAATAATTGAATTTTGGAGAAGAATTTTATTATTTTTAAAGATAATTTAAATTTGACGTGATTTTTTTTTTAGTTTTGATCATAATTGAATTTTGGAGAAGAATTTTATTATATTTAAAGATAATTTAAATTTTGACGAGATTTTTTTTTTTTTTATCATAATTGAATTTCTGCGAAGAATTTTATTTCTATTCTAGTTTCCCTGAATTTCCTGATTTTCCTGACCGGTAGCAACCCTGAAATTCAAATTGTATTATTTAAATAAACTATTAAAATTAATAAATAATTTATTATCTATTTATTGATTGAATTTAGAAATTACTTAATTAAAATTGGAATTTTTGGGCATTTAGGTTGTAATTAAAATAAAAATGTTAAATTATTTAAGAAATTTTGCGCGTCAACTCTTTTTTTCCTGTTAATTTCAGAAACACTACTCCCATTTATCAATCAAGTATAAAACTTGATGCATTAATACCAAAAGTGCTCTCCATCTTCATTAGAAAAAGCTTTTAACCCCATCAAGAGTGTTTTCACTGAAAACTCCAGGAAGTACAGCTGGATTTTAATAAGACGTCAATCAATTTTTATTATGCATTTAAATTTTATTTACGCACTTTTCCTCGCTTTTGTTAAATATTTAAGTACAATAAAAACTGAAAAATGCTATTTTCTTACGTCGATGAAATTTACACAACAATTTCAAAGAAAAAAAAAAACTATTTCTCTTGACAAAAACAACAAAATATTTACTGTATACAAATTTTTCTTTTTCACATTATTCATCAAAAAATTATGCAAAAATATATAAAACATTAAATAGAAAAATATTTTTTTTCTAAATCCTTTATGATCAACGAATGAAAGAAAAGAAAATATTTTTCCTGACTAAAACAAAATAGTTTGTGTCATTTTTTTTACTGATTTAAATTCTCGTTTTGATTTTTTAACAATTTTCGTTCTATTCGCATAGAAAACAAAACGAAAAAACTGTGTTAAAATCTTAATTGAGATTGAAATGTAAAATTCACTTCCCTCTGGAAATTTGTAGTCATTTGTAGAGCAACGAAACAATGATTATTTCTAAGGTTTAATTTGAAAAGTCACCTGAAATATTCAACTCTTAATTACAAGGACCATATCCACTTTAATGCCCTTCTCTTAGCTCTCTATTTAATTAAGACTCGAGAAGACTTTAATTAGTGAAAACTGCCTTTATGACTTGCATAATTGTGAAACGCCTTATAAAGGAGATTTCCTTGCACAAAATACTGTATCAACAATATTTTTTTTTTTTTGCAAATTCAGACAGATTTGGATTTAATATATTTATTTTTTCTAATTTCTTTTTTCTTTCTATAAAAATTAGAATGTGAAAAAATAGAAAAATAATTTTGTGTACAAAAAAAAAATTCGGTTCCAATTTAATATCTCTCCGAGTTACTATAAAGTAAATTTCTTTTGTTTTACATGTTAATTACACTGTTCTGATAATTATTTCTGCTATATATGAGAAATGTGAAATTAACACGAATAAAGATAAAGTGCACAAGGTTTTGGTGCTCTGAGGTGCGAAGTGTTATTCCCTAAATAAGCCGCGACAGCTCTAATAGACTACAGAAAGCAAATTGAATTACTCCCTCATAGTATAGAGAAATTACCGGTTAAACATTCTAATTAACAAGCAACTAATTGTATTTGTCAACACTCCAAGTTTCATGGAATACGACTCAGTTCCGACAACTTTGACACTGTACCTTCAATTTCAAATTAGTTTTGATTTTATCATATTTTACAACTCCAACAACTAAAATGCAATTATATTTCGAAAAACAAATGAAAAACGAATTATTTTCATGATTAAATTCTTAATAAGGATAATTCTTAGGTATTTCAAAAAACCAATATTAATTAGAAATTCTATGTTTTTGCAAATAAAACACGATTAATAAATTCAGGGCTCGAACCAGTGAAAGTATTTAAAAATACGGACCAAAAATGAAAAATTCAATTGCAATATTGCAATTGAGAAAAATTTTTAAAAAAATTTAATTTCAGAGAAGAATTTAATTATTTCTAAAAATAATTGAAATTTTGATGAGAATTTTTAAAACTTTTTTAACATAATTGAATTTTAATGAATTTGGTAAATTACAATTTAGTCAATTTTAATTAACAAAATTACTTGATAGTGAATAAAAATAAATTTTAATTCAACTGTCAAAAAAAAAAACTTTTTTATGTGAATTTTTGGTTAGCGCCTGATTGTAGGCAACCACCTGCAAGCTGACTGTTACACGCGAGAAAATCGATAATACCTCTGCAGACTGATTTCTTCATAATTGATCATAAATAATTGATCTAATTTAACAATTAGATTCGAAAATAAAGGATATTTTGAATATACAGAAATTATTCAACAACAAAAAAACGAATCTAAACTCAGAACAATGGGCAAATAGTCCGGGACGAACTTTTCGGGGATACATTAAATATTTCAATAACTTTTTACAAATTAAGTAGAAAAATCAAAAGAAATACCTTTTAGGATAACAAAACCCGTGAAAGTAAGAAAAAGAAACACTGATATTGTTGGATGTTTTCATTGTTTACTGCCGTTGCCGGCCGGTAGGAATCACCTCGAAATTAAAATGGCGACGCAACACAACCAAACAATCGACTACTATATAGGTTATAATTTCTTCATAACTGATCATAAATTTCGCAAATTACTTATGAGCGAACAATTAAATTTGAATTAAAAAGGCTTTTTGATTAAATACTAAACACTAAAAATCAATCTAAATCTTGGATTGAATCAGATTCGATGAAAAATTTGTCGGGATAAAAATACTCTTGTATCGGAACGAATATATTTGAGATTAAGGAAAATTTTTATAAAATATGTTATAAGTCAAGAGAATATACCTTTTAGGATGAGAATAGGATGTAAATCAATTAAAAATAACCTTGGATTTTCGGGAATTTAGCGGATGCTTCCGTTTGCTGCTGGAGCCGGCCGGGGATTGGGGAATAAGAGCTGTGAAAACAAAATGGCGGCGATGGCGATTTGGCCCTCTAACGGTACTTTTTTGAACTGTTTCCAAGTTCACAGGTAAACTTGTCCACAAATCAAATCGTTGCGAAAAAAATTCCAATTTCCTCATTGGTCAATCGAATTGGCGCATGTGCAGTTGTCCTCTCTAGAAAATTTAAAATTAAAGGTTAGAATTTATTACGTTTTCTGTTGTAAAAATAAACAATAAACAAACAAATAATTATAATTTCGATTAAAAATTCTAGTAACTTGGTAATTGAAAAATGAATTTGGTACCATATTTTGGACCATTCTGGAAAATAAAAATCTTATCAAAGTATTATAATAATCTGCGTAATTACGATAATTATACGAATGACGTTTATTTTGATTGATGGTAAACGATTTTATGTTAATTATTATACTGTTAACCAGAGTAACCAGCATTTATTGATAATCTTAATTATTATCTTTTATCAATTTTATAAATAATATTTTCTTATCTTTATTGCGCATTTGTCTGATTTATTGAATTTTTATCTGAAAAATTCGCATAAAACTAAATATAGTAATTTAGGTTATGATTGTTATGAAATTGACATTATACAATAATTAGAATTCCAATACTAATTGTAATTAGAACTTGATTTGTCATTTTTGATTAACTCCCAAGTTTATCGGAAATGACAAATATTTTTCCGGCTATTAACAATAACTAATGCGCAATAAATTATTAATTTGCCACGTATTCTATAAAAAGAGATAGTAAAAGTAATCTGAAAAGAATTTTCCTTCTAAAAACAAGGAAATTTGATATAATAATATGATAAGGTACCTCCCCTTATTTTTTTTGATTAAGAGATTATTTTAACCAGGAAATTTTTAATTTCTAAATTATTTAACTATAAAATACTTTAATTGAATATTAATAATTTATGAAAAATTAAATTTGAAACGAAAAATTAAAAATTTGTGGAATAAAAATTAACAATTCTATAAACGTAATTTATTTTCGTTATTAATTTATTTGTCATTAATTACGAAAATTGAAATAAATAATTACTTGACAAGAAACAAAACTTTAAGAAAAAATAAAAATTATTTTATTTTTTTACTAAAATTTAAATTTTCGTTCTGACAAATATTGATTGCTTTTAGTAAAAAAAAAATTAAAATTGGAAAATTAATAAACAAATACCGTGGGGGGTATTTGTTTATTTAATCTGAAATCAAATTACGCATATATATTGTAAATTTTGCAGACAAAGGACAATTGAGTATAAATATATAAATACAAAACCTGGTGGCAGATAAAAACACAAACACATATATTCGTCGAGTGTTTGGCACAGCGCAGGTCCAAAGTCATTGTGACTGATAATCTAAAAGTATTGCGCACCCAAAGTAGTTGGCTCATTTGCAAATAAATAGTCATCGAGACAGTGACAAAACCAAGTCAATTTTCTTCTAAAGATCTAAGACAACAAAAAAAAAGGAAAACAATCATGAATGTTATAAGACAAAATTATAGCACCGAGTGCGAAGGTGCTCTTAACAAACAAATCAATCTAGAACTTCAGGCCAGTTATGTTTACCTTTCAATGGTGAGTGAATTATCCTTCATATGTAAATTATTTCATCAGTTTTTCAATTATGAGAAAATTACTCCTTTTGTTTTATTTCTCGAGCCCCAAGAATACAACTCCGATAATCTGAAATTAGAAATGAAAAAAAAAACAATAATTGACATTTTTTCAGGCATATCATTTTCAGCGAAGTGATGTAGCTTTACATGGACTTCACAAGTACTTTAAACATGCCTCCGATGAGGAACGCGATCATGCCATGAAATTTATGGACTATCAAAATAAACGTGGTGGATCGATTCGTCTCATGGATGTTAGTGCTCCCCCTAAACATGAATGGGGTACTGCTAAAGATGCAATGTCTGAAGCTTTGGCATTAGAAAAACGAGTTAATGAGGTATGGGAATATAATTAATTTCCTCTAATTCCCATTCATTGAGATTTAAATTCATTGTCTGTTTCGACAAGGTTTAAATTCCGGGACAAATTCACAGGTTAACTATATAAAGTCAGTTATTTTTTTTTTTTTGTACTTTTTTTTCGTTCTCATTTCTATGAGAGAGAATAATTAATTTCTTATAGCGAAGAGTATAAATTCTTATTGTCCCTTTGTCATAAGAATCAATATCACTTAGATTTCCCTACATATAGGAAAATTCCATAAACACTAATTTAATATTCTACTGAATACTAATTCACAGACAAAATGAGAAAAATACTCGAATTATTTTCGCTCTATAAATTTAAAACAAAAGCAAAATTTTCAGTTCACTGAGTAAATTACTTAAGGAAATTCAATTATTTTCAAAAGTAATAAAATTCATCGCAGAAATTCAATTATATTCAAAATTTTTTTTTAAATTCTCGACAAAATTTCAATTATCTTTATAAATAATAAAATTCTTCTCCAAAATTCAATTATTTTCAAAAATTGTTATACAATTCTTAGCAAAATTTCAATGATTTCAATTATTTTCAAAAAATTTTCTCAATTCAATGATTTTCAATATCAACTATTTTAATAAAATTTTCTAAAAGAATACAATTACTTAAAAAAAATTTAATAAAATTCTACGCAAACATTTAATTATTTTCATAAAATAATTAAAATTTCAGAGAAATTCAATTACACTGCAAGCCCGATCAGCGGTCAGCTCCGGGGGTGCTCGACCGCTGATCGGGCGTAAACATATAGGACCGTACGAACTGTTTTATGATGGGTTACCATTACTTGACTACTGAATTTTTTTTTAAGGGGCCAGAGCGTCTTTAATGTATACGCTACTGCCACAACTTTTCGACTCCCTCTTTGCCCCTCGCCCGCCCCATCTACAAACGACGTAAACAAGTGACCACTGATCGGGTGACCGCTGATCGGGCTTGCAGTGTATTTTTATAAATAATAAAATTTTTTGAAAGAATTCAATTATTTTCATAAATAATAAAATTTTTACAAGATTCAATTATTCTCGTAAATAATAAAATTCTTTTTAGGAATTCAATTATTCTTGTAAATAATAAAATTCTTTTTAGGAATTCAATTATTTTCATAAATAATAAAACTCATTGCAGAATTTCAATTATTTTCAATATACAATTTTAATGCTATTTCTCGAAAAGATTCAATTATTTTCAATAGAATTTTAATAAAATTCTTCGAAAGAATTCATTTATTTTCAAATATTTTGACACAATTTTTTTATAAGAATTCAATTATTTTCAATAAAATTTTAATAAAATTTCTCGAAACATTTTAATTATTTCCAAAAGTTGTTATAACATTTTTTTCCAAATAATTTAATTATTTTCATAACTAATAAAATTCTTCTCAGAAAATATGTCTAAAAATATTAGAATTAGAATTTTCCACAATTTTGATTAAATGCCTCGAAAAAATTCAATTTTTTTTTTAATTTTAATAAAATTTTTGGCAAAAATTCAATTATATTTTTTTAAATAATAAATTTCTGTGCAGGAATTTAATTTACTTTCAATTCAATTTTAATCAAAATTTCTCAAAAGAATTCAATTATTTTTAATATTTAATAAAATTCTGCGCAGAAATTAAATTATTTTCATAAATAATAAAATACTTCTCAGGAATTCAATTATTTTCATAAATAATAAAATTCTTCTCAGGAATTCAATTATTTTTGAAAATATTCGAATTTTACACAGGAATTCAATTTATTTTCAAATATTTTAATAAAATCTTTCAAAAAATTCAATTATTTTCATAAATAATAAATTTCCTTGTACAATTTTTATTAAATGTCTCGAAAAAATTCAATTCTTTTCAAAAAATTCACAATTTTTATAAAATTTCTCGAAAGAATTTAAACATTTTCAAAATTTTTTAATAAAATTCTAGGAAAAGTTAATTTATTTACAAAAAATTGTAATCAAATTTAATAATAAAAATTTTAATTACAATATTATTATTTAAAAACTTTAAAAATCTCGAAAGAAATAATTGCACGTAAATTCAGTTATTTTCAATACAATTTTAATATCTCGAATGATGAAAAAAGAAAAATAAATCCCTATTATTTTCTTTAAATTTTAAAAAAATTCTTTGAAAGAAGTAAATATTATTTTTAAAAATTTTAATAAAATTCTTTATAAAGATTAATTTATTGTCAATAAATTAATTTTTTAATTTAAAATAAAATTCATACGTTTTTTATTCATAATTATGAATAAAAAACGTTTTGGAATTCTATGGCTGGAATAAAAGAATTAATAAACAATAATTAATTAATTAGTATTATAAATTTTAAATAATGTAAATAATTTAAACATTATTATTTACATAATAATGTTGAAAAAACGGTTTTTAAAATTGTTTTTTAAATGTTTATATATATTTTTAGATTAAAAATAGTCACAAAAAAATTCATTGATTGTTTATTTAATTTTTTCGAGTGTAAAAATGAATAATAGACCTTTTTTCAAATTTAACAAATTTTCAAGGTACTACTCCGTGTTTTAAGAAAATTATTTCAACAGGGGGTGTAACTCAGTGGTAGAGTGTCCGCTTCGCATGCGGAAAGTCCTGGGTTCAAATCCCAGCTCCTCCAAAACTTTTTTATTTCCTCTCTCTTAGTTTTCATTAATTCAAAACTTTTACCGCTTTTTTGTTCTACAATATTTTATTTTTAAAACTGTTTTCAATTTCCTGCTTTTTTTTTAAATTTGTATTAATGAATTAATTTCTGCTAAACAATAAATAAATTTGTTTAACAATAAATAAATTTCTGTTTAAAAATAAACAAATTTCTGTTTGATAACAAATAATTAATTTTCCTTTTTTTTTGTTATTATTTATTTATTTTCTAAAATCTTTAGTGAAAATTACGTTTAAATTTGTTTGTATTATTTATTTTTTATTTTATTTAACTTAAAAATTAAAATGACGTTTCCTTTAACTTCAATTTGTATTAAATATTTTTTTCTCCTTTTTTTTAGAACCTTTTGAGATTACACGCCATCGCCTCAAATCATAATGACGCTCATTTCATGGATTTCCTCGAGGGCGAATATTTAACAGAACAAGTTGATTCCATAAGAGAAATTGCTGCCCATGTGACAAATCTGGAACGAGTTGGCGAGGGACTTGGCGTTTTCGTATTTGACAAAGAATTAAACAAAGATTAAAAGTAAATATTTACTGCTTTCGACGAATTTTCTTTTTCTTTTCTTATTTTATATAATTTGAGTCATCGTTATATATTGTAACATTAATGGTAACAACTGTGATACACTCAATATATTATTATATTATATAATATATTGTACAAAAAAAAATTTTTTTTTGTACAATATTTAATTGATATAACGTATGATTTCTAATTTTTTGGATATATTTATTTTTTGTTTTCTTTTAAGTTTTCAACTTGACATGTGCGTCAGAAAAAAAGGGAAAAATTATATAATATTAATATTGATTGAAAGCACAATATTATAATGTTCAAGTATATAACGAGTGCTTATTAATATTTTTTTGTACATTAATTAATTTTGATGTACAATTTATTTTTTTATATGAGTCGCTTTATAATAGTTTATTTTGACTTTATTTAAAAGGTATTAAAATGGATAGAAGATAAAACTTAAGATCAAAGTATTATATTTGATTAAGAATTTTGTCAATTAAAATTAAAATTAGATAAGAGAAGTTGTTTATTCTCTGCAAATTAAGCGTGTAGAGTAAATGCAAATTTCAAACATTTATGATTTTCAAAAAATCATTACTTTTTTCTTGTACATTGTAAACAAAATTTACGTGTAAGAAATAAAAGTTTATTATTGCGAAAATGCCTTTGTTCATTATTTCTCCTCGTCAATTTTTAGTTTTGAAATTATTTTAAAGTACTAGCCTTAAAAATTTAATTTTAATTCGTAAAAATTGTTCAATGTAAAAATAACTCTTTTGTAATAACAAAAGAGTAATTTTATTATTTTTTAATATACATTGGGTAATTTTTTAAAATTGCCTTATTTGAAAACTGAATTGTATTCACTGTTTTTAAATGCGGAGGTGTAGAAATTATTTATCTTTCAATCAATAATATTCGTCATTTGTTTACGTCATATTGTCATATTGTGTTATTTAATTTTTTTCGAAATGAATTTCAAAAACAAGAAATAAATTTTTCCGAGTAAATAAATATACAATGTTAGTTATCTCATTTTATGCTCAACTAATTATACTCGTTAATTGATTATAGTGAATAAATTGTCTCAAAGCATGTACAAATCTGGCACTAGAGTGATTAACCTCAAGTTTAATCACTCTTCGAGTTTAAGAATTGTAAAAAGACTTTGCACTTTGTAAGTTATTCCCTCAAAAAAATATATATATTATTTAATCGAATTTGATAATTACAAATTGCCATTTATTTTACCTATTTTTTATTTATTTTAATTTTAATTAAACAAAAAAAAATTACGTTATTAAATATATTTCCAAAATTAAATTTTTTAAATTATAGATTATATTTAATAAGCGAAATATTTTTTTTTTGCAGAGAAAATAATGGAACAAAATCGACGAAATTATTCACGAATCCAATTGAAAGAAATGGAAAAAATTGTAAATCACAATTTTTTTCGAGTATTTTTAATATTAATAAACCACCGCCAAAAGGGCCATCAGGAATGAAAACAAATTTTAAATTTCATTCAGAGACGGAAGCAATTATGAATGAGCAAATTAATGCCGAGTTCAAGGCTTTTTATTATTACCTATCAATGGTAGATTAATAAAAAAAATTCAGGGAATAATTAGAAAATCAAAGTTAATTGTTTTCTGATTAAGAAAAAAACGAGAAAATTAAATTTAGAAATATGAATGTTTGAAAAAGAAAGAGAAATAAAATGAAAATATTTTTTTGTTAACGAAATAGGCATCGTATTTTGGTCGTGTGGACGTCTCACTGCCTGGTTGTGAGTCATTTTTTACTCAAATGCATCACGAGGAACATGGCCATGCATTAAAATTAATGAACTACATTAAATTACGAGGAGGTTCTGTGGTTCTTTGTGTAATTAAACCACCCGAGGATGGAGATTGGAAAAGTCCTCTTAATGCCTTTCAAGTTATTATTTTTCTTTGAAGTGAACTAGATTTCGATTTTTAAGAAAATTTTCAATTAATTATACGAAATTAGTTAATTTTTAATTAATTTATCATAAATGTGAATTATGATAATGGTAAATAAATTCAATTTTTCAGACTGCACTTCAATTGGAAATGGAAGTAACAGAGAAATTAGTTGCAGCGAATTCGATTGCTGAGAAACATGGCGATTTAAATGCGAGTGATTTTATAGTCAGTTATTTTATGGAAGATCAAATGAAGAGTATTAACGAAATGGCAAAACTGGTAACAATTTTGTCGGGAGTTGGTGATGAATCACTGGGACGTTTTATGTTTGACAGAGAATTATTGAAAAATCACGTTCTACCGAAATTTAATGTTTACAAGAATTCTAAAACTTTCGAAAATACTGAACAGTTTTTTAATAAATTCAACTAATCAAAGAAAATTTAGTCCACTGAATTATTCAAATAGTCAAAAAAAAAACTATAATTAACAAAAGAAAACTATTCAAAAGTTTAAATATAAAATTATTTTGAACCAAAAATATTTGGCTTATTTTCAAAATTAATTCTAAAGTAAAAAAGGTCTAAGTACGATTATTTTGTCTTCATATTCTGCAGATTTTAGAGAAGAAAAATATTTTCATCAACAAAAGTTTTTTCTTTCCAATCAAAATTTTTTATTTCAAATGTGCGCAATAAATCGACTTTCATACTTTTCGAAATTAATTTAAAAAGTTGCCTTTCATAACAATCGAAACTATTCAAAAAATATTTTTTTGAATACTAGATTTAATTTAGTGAATTTAATTCACTACGTTCGGTACTCACAGAAAAGCACTCTCCACATTTTTTCCTTCATAAAATTAAAATCAAATACACAATAATTGTGCATTTCTCATATTAAATGCAAGATGAATTATTTTACAGTCACTGGAGAAATAAGAATTTCGCCAAAGAAATAAAAATTATATCTAAATATATAAATTCAACAAATTTAATTTGTTTTCGGCTTACTTAATTTCCACGCTCCAATTTTGTATCTCAACCAAATGAGACCTAAATCACGTCCCATTTGTAACCAACTCCAGAATGGCACCAATTTTGATCCCTCAATTTCAGTCCAATTGACTGCAATCTCAGTGATGGGAATTTTCAAAGTCTGAGCAATGTACAGCATTTCAACATCAAAAGCCCATCGTTCCACGTGTAAAACATCAAAAATTGTCCTCGCACTTTTCCTTGTCATGAGTTTAAATCCACACTGTGTATCGCGTATTTCCTTCACGCAGAAAAACCAAACGAGAAAATGAAAGCCATACATCAAAAAGAGACGGAAGAATGATCGCTTTGCTATTTCTTGTTCCTCTAAATGTGCTCGCGATCCACAAATCAATGCTTCCTGAGTGGCAACTTTGTCTGGGTCTTTCGTATAGTCAACTGAAATTTAAAAATATTTTTTTGATTAAATTTCTTAATTATACTTAAAACCTAAAAATTAAGAGAAATTTTAATAAAGATGTTGGCTCGAACCAGTGAAAGTATTTAAAAATACGGACTTCACGGACCAAAAATTTTATATTAAAAGAATATTGTATTTCTTCGAAATTATTTTCATCATTTTAATTCAATTATTATTTTCAAAAATTTTCAATTTATGAAAAATTTGTAAATAATTGAATTCCTCTGAAATTTTTATTATTTTATGAAAATTTCTTTTAATTGCATTAATAATTTATGAAATGAATAACAGTTCACCTCCTAATATATCATTTAAACTTTTTTCTAATTTATCCAAATCAACGAATTTCGTTGCACCATCTGCATCGGCGAATAATAGAACACATCCCCTAGCACTTTGGATTCCCTAAAAAATATTTGTAAAAAGTTTATAATTTTAATTTATAATAAGTTTTTAGTACTTTAATTTCAAAACTATTTGCAAAAAGATCATAGATTTAATTTAATTAATAACAGTTTTTAATTTCGGAAAAAAAATATTCACCAGTCTTACGGCTCCTCCTTTTCCTCTATTTTTAATTAACTTTAAAACTCTTATATTCTTATATTTTTTGGAATAATTGTGAGCAATTTCAACAGTTTTATCAACACTGCCATCGCTTACAACAATTATTTCATACGTCAATCCAGACTTTTTACGATTCTCTAAATACTCTACACACTCATCAAGCATCGGAGGCACTGTAAAAAGAATAATAAAAGCATTTTAAATTATTTTTCAAACCTGAAAAATAATTCGTTTTTTTAATTGTAACAATTAAAATAATAACTCTAATAAACAATAAACTGAGAATATTTTCAAGAATCTTTTCAAGAATCATTATATGTAATAAACTACGAGGGTAAAAAATAATTATTAAAACAATTACATCGTTCCTCTTCGTTATAGGCAGGAACAATAACACTAATATGTACACTCCAGTCATCATTCAAAGAAGGAAAAGCTTCTCTCTCTCCAGAGGCAGGATTAAAATAGAATTTTTCTTCAGCATATCGCCATATATTGGGATATGGTTGAGTTGTTAAATAAAGTACAAGGCAAAACTGAAATTTTTTTCAAAATTATTACACATAAACTACAAATTTGTAATTATATGAATTATATACAAAATATATATGAAATATATACATAGTTATTGTTACTAATTGTAAAGCTTACAAACAAACACATTTTTTGCGAAAAGAAAAGAAAAACAACATGATCTTTAAGAAACGTACATAACCTTAAAAAAAGTACGAAAACTCACCAATATTAAAGAAACAAAAACGATGGGTAATAAATAAACAAATATAATGTTAAACAACATTGTTTTTGCTTCTAAACAATTAAAATACTCGATGTATATAAAAGGCCGACTACGTGGCATTCACTCATTCATAAAAACTGACAATCTGATGACAAACAATATCAAATTGTATAATGTAAATTCACTATCACTTCTAATACTGAATAAAAAAATATGCCAAACACGTGCATAGTTAAAAACAAATAATTACTAATTTGTCTAATTTATGTTTAATTATATTTTAACACATTTTTTTAACTGTTTATCCTCTTTACACAACGTTTTACAACAAAAAAAGAACAATGAAAAATACATGGTGAACATGCCGTCTTATTATTGGTGCAATCTAGATTTAAATTTTACCGCGCGAAAATTCAAAAAAATGCATTTGTTATGTATTAATAATAATAATAAATAATTTCAACGATCTTCAATTGTTTATTCATAAAAAAAATATGTCAAAATGAAAAAACATTGACAAAATATAATATTTCGATGCTTATTTAAAAAAAGTACATTTATTTAAAAATTAAAATAATTTTTTCCAAATTTCGAAAAAAATGTCTACAAATGGAAATCGTTCGAATAATTTTTCCACCAAACCATCGCCAAGTCAAGTAACAAAAAATAATGAGAAAAACAATGAAAATTTACAACAACAGAACGAAATTGATCCCGATGATCCTTGTATAAAGAAAGAAGAAGAAATTAAAAGAGAACCGTTAATGTTTAAACCAACGATTGGTTTAGATCCAAGGTAAATAAATATTAATAGAATTTACAATAAAATTTAACATTTAAATTTATTCATTTAATATTTAAATAAAATTTAATATTTAAATTTATTTATTTAATATTTAAATAAAATTTAAATAAATATTAAAAGAATTTACAATAAAAAATGGTTAAATTATTATTTAATTAACTATTATGTTTAATTTATTATTAATAAAATTAATTTTTTTCGTTTAAATTTTCCAATAAAAAAGAATTGTGAACTGAAATAATTTTTCTAAAAGATTTCAACAACAAAATCAAACATTGAGATGTTATGTGAGTTACGTCGATTTTTTTCGTTGTGAAAAAATTCTTGGAGAAAATCAAGAAGCCTGCCAATGGTTTAAAGAAAGTTACAATACATTTTGTCCCTTAAAATGGATTGAAGAATTCGATGATGCAAGAAATGAGGGACGATTCCCTTGGCACAGAAAAGATCAAGGCAAATTTCCAGGCAATAAATATGGCTAATAGATAAAAATAAATTTTTAAATTAATTCCCAAGAATTGTAAATTGATACGTTAGTAAATTTATACTAAATTTATATTTTATTTATAATTTATATTATATTTATATTAAATTTTTACTTAATTTATATTTCATAAAAATGTTAATAAAAAAGACAAGTAAATTACGAATATAATTATTCTTTATTACACAAACTTAATTACAATTTTTATTACAGTAATATAATTTTGGTAACATGTAAAAAAAAAAATGAATCACTTTTTTTTAATTTTTAAGAAGCGCATTTTATAACGATTTACAAAAAATCGCCTTATTTTCCCTTATATATTTACAATATGCACAAGTATTAAATCGAAAATTCTTATTTCTTATTATTTACATTTTTGACTAATAAACATTATGCTAATGTTCACGATTGTCTTTTCTTTTTTTTAAGTAAATAAAGCAATATAAAAAAAAAGAATTGTGACTATATAATAATATTCAATAAAAAAATAACTACTTATTAAAAACAAAAAAATTTTCACCTTATTAGATGCGCCGTGTAGACAATAAATACGAGTCAGTAAAATCTCCTTGTAGAAGATAAACTTACCATTTTAGAGTTGGTAACATTTTTCAAAATACAATATTTTCTTCCCTTATTCTTGTGTTTAAAAAAATCGCACTTTCAGTCGAATCTGCTACAGAATCTGCAATGTTAAGAAAAAAACAAAAAATTATAATCCATTTTGTAAATCCTGTTATTTGTCATCTTTAAAGATTTTTTTTTTTAAATTTCATTTCATTCTTCTTTACAAATTAAATGAAATGTAATAAAATAATTGTTTAAATTGTAAATTAACTTTTTCGTTTCAATTATGAAATAATTTTAATGTTCATTAAATTTTGGAGAAAATAGAAGTTGTACAGGATTTATAAACTGGAAATGACTAAACGAAGCAATATTTCTAAGAAGAAGTTAGTAAGAATTATAATAAAAAAAAAAATAAGAAAAAAAATTACTCCAAGCAACTGAATTGTAAAGAATAGAAAATAAATGTTAATAAGTCCAACTCGAAAAAAAATGCAAAAAAAGATTCAAATTAATTGAAAGTAAAAATGTAAATTCAATTAAAACAAAATAAAGAAAAAATAAAGAATAGAAAAAATAATAATAAATAAAATAAAAATTAAAAAATAGAAAATAAACTAAATTAGATAATAGTAGACATGCGAAATCATCGGAAATAGTAAATCAATCATTGAATGGACCAATTCACTAATATTAGAACCATCTTACGTATTAGAAATTTGTTGATTTTTAGCCTCTAGGACTGCTAATGACTAGGAGTATGATGTACATATTGACAATCAGCGTCTTGACAACTTCCCATTAATTGATATGGGCAAAGAATTCCATCGGCTCTTGAATTCCTAAAAAAGTAATTTCTTTTTCAATTCCTGCATAGAATTTTATTAAAATTTATAAAACTAATTGAATGGTTTTGAAGAATTTTATGTAAATTTCTAAAAATAATTAAATTCTATCGAGATATTCAATTTAAATTGTATTCAAAATAATTGAATTCTTATAAAGAATTTAAAAATTTTTTTTGAAAATAATTGAAATCTTACAAATATTTTCGACGAATTTAATATAAATTGTATTGCAAATAATTTAATTCTTATATAGAATTTAATTAAAAATATTAATTGAATTTTAATTCTTTCGAGAAATTTTATTAAAACTTTATTAAAAATAATTGAATTTTTCCAAAGTTTTTCAATTAATTTAATTAAAATTAAATTGAAAGCAATTTAATTCTTATAAAGAATTTTATAAAAATTTTGGAAAATAATTGAATTCTTATATAGAATATAATTAAAAATAATTGAATTTGAATTCTTTCGAGACATTTTATTAAAACTTTATTGAAAATAATTGAATACCTACGAAGAATTTTATTATGTATAAAAATAATTTTATTGAAAATAATTGAATACCTGCGAAGAATTTTATGATAATTTTTAAAATACAATATTCAATTGGTTTGAAGAATTGTATTACAGTTTTTGAAAATAATACCTAATAACAATTAATTAGTTAATCAGTCAATATTTGATTTTTTTTTAATTTTGAATCTGAAATTATTCAAAAATTGAAGTTGATATTTGAAAATAAAAAATTTTGTAATTTATATAATAATTAATTAAATGCTGCGTTTCACGCGCTGGCGTCCGTAATATTTGCTAATAAATTAATAATGTTTAAACATAAATATTAAAATATTTTACTTTTATAATTAATAAAAATTTTCAAACATTCCAATTGAAAAACCTTTTGAAATTTAATTATTTCTGAAAATTCCTATTATAACGCTTCTGATATTCAATTATTTTCTAAAATTTTAATTGAAATTCTTTGGTATATCAATTTTTATTAGAATTTAACTGAGAGAATTCAACTATTTAAATTCAAAAATAAATCATTGCTAAAATAATTGATTATTTCTGAAAATTGCAACTGTACCTTTTTATAAAATAAAAAAAAGAATGAAAACCTGAAAAATGTTTAAAGTGAGAAAGAAAATGTAAAAACTGGTAATTTCTGAATGTTTTGAAGAAAATAAATATTAATTTTTTTATTTAGTAGCAGATTTAAAATAGTGCAAATTATCATAAAAAAGTAGCTTTTAGTGTCACAAATCTAAAAAAGAGTTCAAATCGTAGCAAATCGTAAACAGATTAAAATCATAGATTTTAGTAAATGATTGCAAAGTCGGATAGAGTTATAAATACCTTGCAGTTTTCATATGATCCAAAATTGAAACATAAGGCCTCATTGTTTTCTTTTTCGTTTGTACATCAGCACCGCTAATTTGATTTGAAACGGAACTCTCTTCCATATGGCACGTAACAGAAGATTCATCATTATTATCCATTCTTGACGATGAAGAATCGATCGTTTTCTTATTCCCAAGTGAATCATTCACCTCATTGGTCAGTTTCACCTGCGATTGTGAAACATTGTCGCTGACGGTATTAATATTTTTACTGCAACCTGGCACATCCAATGATACAATTTCATTTCGTGACGAATTAACAGTTTTCACGTGATCCTTGACAACTTCAGCAGATTTATGATTTTTCGAACTGCTGCTACTTGTTGAAATTGATTCACAAGAATTTTGCCCCTCCATTGGACTAGAAATATTTTCATCACAAACTTGCGACTGTTGTGCTGTACTCTGTGAATTTGTAATTTGATTCGAATCAGTTGAATTTGATGCTTGATTTATTGTATTCGATGAATTTGATTCTGTAATTTGACTCGAAGTATCCGATTCCTTTCCGTTTGATTTTGTACTTGTTGCAGAAATTTTTCGCCTCTTGTCGTTTTTCTTTTTACAAAGTTGACTTGTATGTTGAGCCACTTCCTTCAGTCTGTTGTTCACTAATTGAACGCCCGATTCAGGAACTCTGGAAGAAAATGACGTTTAATTATAGAAATTTGATATTTTTTTTTAGTATTAAATATTAAAACAAGAAAAAAATACCCATCTTACTTGTATTTTTGACCGTAAATTCGATTCCCAAGTCCAGTGCAAATTTTCGATAGTCTGAAACATTCCTTTCTGCCGATATTCATTTTCTCATGAACAGTGGACACCTTTAGACCCATATTTGTGACCTTATCCTTTTGTTCTTGTAGCTTTTCCTCAGTTAGCCTCAGTTGTTCCACGAGTTTCTTCACCTCCTCAGTTAAATTCGACTGTAAATCTTTCTCCAATTCCCACTGTCGAAGACTTTTCGAAACTTCGGCCAAATCGTCCAAAACTTCGTACCTGTTTAGGTGAAAATTTTTTTTTTTACTTAAAAAAAATTCTATAATTGTCAAATTTTATAAATTATGTAACAATTTTTGTAACTATTTTAAAGAATTTTTCTTTTTAACTGTTTTTAATTTTAAAATAAACGTATTAAAAATCATTGAATTCTTGCGAAGAATTTTATCAAAATATTGAAAACAATTGAATTCTTTCAAAAAATAGTAAAGGTTTTGACAATAATTGAATTTTTTCAAAATATTTCTTAAATTTTTTTCAATATAATCGATTTTGTTAGTAATTAAAATTTATATTTTTGCTATTAAATTTTATTAAAATTATTTACAGGAAATTAAATTCTTTTAAAAAATTTTATTGGAGTTTTTGTAAATAATTAAATTCTTTTGAAGAATTTCTTTAAGTTCTTTTAAAAATAATGTAGTTTTTTTAGTAATTTTAATTGAAAACTTTGAAAATACATAATTGAATTTATTTATTTAGAATTAAACAAACAATGTTTTAATAATTCTTTTAAATAATCGTGTCTGTTAATAATTATATTTAAACAATTGATTACTGAATTTTATTAAAATTTTATTAAAAATTATTGAATTCCTGGGAAGAAATTTACTATTTATAAAAATAATTGAATCCTTGCGAAGAATTTTACTATTTATAAAAATAATTGAATTATTTCAAAGAATTTATTAAAATTTCAGAAAATAATTGAATTTTTTCCAAAAATTCTATTAAAATTTTATTGAAAATAATTTATTTTTGGCAAAGAAATTTACTAAATAATTTAATTCTTGTCAAGAATTTTACTATTTATAAAAATAATTGAATTTTTTCAAAGAATTTAATAAAATTTCAGAAAATAATTGAATTTTTTCGAAATATTTTATTAAAAATGAAAAAACAAAAATTGAATCCTTTCCTGAAATTTTATTAAAATTGTATTGAAAATAATTGATTTTTTGCAAAGAAATTTACTAAATAATTTAATTCTTACAAAGAATTTTACTATTTATAAAAATAATTGTATTTTTTCAAAGAATTTATTAAATTTTCAGAAAATAATTGAATTTTTTTCGAAAAATGTTATTAAAAATGAAAAAACAAAAATTAAATCCTTTCCAGAAATTTTATTAAAATTGTATTGAAAATAATTAATTTTTTGCAAAGAAATTTACTAAATATTTTAATTCTTGTGAAGAATTTTACTATTTATAAAAATAATTGAATTATTTCAAAGAATTTCTGAAAATTTCAGTAAATAATTGAATGTTTTCGTAAAATTTTATTAAAAATTAAATCTTTTCCTGAAATTATATTAAAATTGCATTGAAAATTATTTTCCGAAGAATGTTAATATTTATGAAAAGAATTGAATTCTTACAAAGAATGTTATTAAAATTTTTGAAAATAACAAACAATATTATGTAATTAATTATGTACTTAAAAGGAGAATTTTTTAAATATTGAATATGAAATTATTTAAAAATTGAAATTTATATTTGAAAATAAAAAATATTGTAATTTGCATAATAATAAATTGAATATCATGTTTTAACAATTTTGTTAGTTAATAATTAAATAAAAAATTAATATTAATATTAATTCACAAGTGTATTTGTTTTCAGTGTGAAAAATATGTTTTTCTATTCAATCGTTGATTATAAACGTTGTAAACTTTATCAAAAGTTATAGAAAATAATCAAATTTACCAATTGTTTAGAGAATCGTTTTCTTACCGTTTAGCCACTAATTCCTGTTCTGTCTCCACCAGTTTCCTCTTCATCTCTTCATTTCCTAACTTCGTCACTGTCTCCACCTCTGTTTGGACATTATTTTTAATCACATCCCACACTTGCTGGCCCTTTTCCTTACTGGGCACTTTATTGGCGTCATTATTTTCCTTTAAATTCGATTTTTCACTTTCTTTTTGTTCTGACTCGACTGTTTTCGAAACGATTGGTTTTTTTCTTGAATTTGACTCCTCTACAGTCATCGACTCTTTATTAGTAGTCGATTCCTTCTCAGATATTTTTGCAATTGTCGATTCCTTCTCAGATATTTTCGCAGTAGTCGATTCCTTCTCAGATGTTTTCGCAGCAGTCGATTCCTTCTCAGATGTTTTCGCAGCAGTCGATTCCTTCTCAGATATTTTCGCAGTAGTCGATTCCTTCTCAGATGTTTTTCCATTCGTCAATTCCTTCTCAATAATTCTCGTTTCTTTGACAATTGAATTTTCAACAGTTGTTTCTTTCTCGACAGTTAATTTGATCCCACTAGTTTGTTCTTTCGATTTTTTCCCATCTTTTGTAATTGACAAATCATCTTTTGCAGTTGACGCTTGTTTCGAAATTTCACTCTCATTCGAATTTGACTCTTTATCGGAATTTTTCTCAACACTTATCTTAGTGGAAGTAGTAGTATTATCACAAGCAGGAGTTGTACTATTTGTCGATAAGGCAACAATTGGAGTTTCCGTATTAATCCGTTTTTGTACACTAGTCTCACTATTGTCTCGAGTATCACAAGTTTCTTCCGACAAAATAATCACAGAATCATCTAAATTAGTTTGTTCCTCATTATTTGTGCCAACGATTATTTTCCTTCCCTCATCGTTTTGCGACACTTGTACTTGTAGTAATTTCAAATTAATTTGCTCGCATGTTAAAATTCTCAATTTTGGAAATGTTGGTTCCTTTGGTTTCTCTTTGAGTATATTTGGAATTGGTGAACTTATTTTCACGGATTTTTTAGGCGATGTACCGATATTAGTTATTTGAACTGTTATATTCGACTTTATTGTGGGTGCAAGTGTGTTTTCTGAAGAACTAGAAGGTGGAATGTCGCCTGGACTTTTTGTAATTGTATTTGTTTTGGAAATATTCGTTTCTGATGATGATGATGATGAGGGTGTTGAAGTGGCTTTTGGCGTTGGACAAGTTACTGAAACGGAAACTGGAGGATCTGGTGGAATAACACTATTAGTATTCGAAGTCGATCCAGGAGCAGTGGATCTCTGCAATTTTAATTTTTCACGCTCGACAATCTGCTGCTTCAATCGATGGTATTCTGCTTGTTGCGATACTGGCAAGTGACGAAGTGCCTATAAAATAATCTCCATACAAGCTACTCGTAAAAGCAAAATTAACCCTTTTTTTCGTGCAAACTCTTTGCAAACTCATTTTCCAATTTTCACTTTTACGAAATAGACCATCTTTCAATTAATAGTACATATATTTACATTTTTTTTTGAATTAAATCAAAGCATTTTTGGAAAATCAGGCCTCGGATTGACTTTAAGATGCAAAAAAAGACGTTTAAGTCGATTCAAAGTACGAAAAAAATTTCATTTAGGATTGTCCCTTAACCCCATAACTTCAATTTTTAATTTTTCTAAAATACAATCGTCTCACAAAATTAAAAAAAATATTAGTCCCATTTTTCTTAAAAAATACAATTTTTTATTTAAAAAAAATTGTAATAAAATTCTCAAAAATATTAAAATTTCAATAAAATTTTAAAAAATTTACAATTATTTAACATAATTTCTCAATTAATTACTTTTTGGATATTCATTTGGATTTGAACAATTCTTAATTACAATTTTACAAAAAAATAATTTTTTCAAAATTTCTAAGCTCCAATTATTCAAAACTGAAATTCTTTGAAAATTCAATTATTTTCTAAACTTTTCAAATAAAATTATTCAACATTTTTTGTAATTTTTGTCTTCAATCAAATATAATTAAACTTCTGAAATTTTCAAAAAATTTTAAGTTGAAACCTTCTGAAATTTAATTACTACTCAAAATTAATAATGAAATTTCTCAAAAAATCAATTATTTTCTAGAATTTATCATTAAAATTCTTCTCTAAATCAAACATTTTTTTACAATGTTGTAAAAGTTCTCTAAGAATTGAATTTTGCAAGAAAAATAAACTTCACTTTAATTATGTCTAAAATTTAATTGTTTTCAATTCAATTTTACGAAATTTCGATTTTTTCGAAAATTTTTCCAGTGAATGTATATATTTAGAAATTTCAAAAAATTACCAATAAACAATTAATTTTAAAAAAAAATTCTGAATAAAAATTATTCAGAATTCAAATCTAAAAAAATGTCAATTTAAAACCTTTTTGAAATTTAATTATTTCTAAAAATTTCAACTATAATCTTGCAATTGTCAATTGTTTTCTAAAATTTTTAACTAACATTCGTTTCAAAATAAATTGTTTTGATTAATTTTTAGACAGTTCTTTGAGAATTCAATTACATTAATACAAAAATTCAATTATTTCCCAGAATTTTTAATTAAAATTCAAAAGTTTGATAATATTTTTTAAATAAATATTTAAAAGCTATTGAATTTCTACAGCAATTGAAATTATTTTAAATTCAAGTTTTCTAAAAATGATAATCAATTATTGTCTAGAATTTTTATAACTGAAATTCTGTTATAAATAAATTATTCGTAATAATATTTGAGAATGTTTGACGACAATTATTCATTTATTTTAGTTCAAGAATTCAAATTTTTTTAGAATGTTGAACTAAAATTATTCAAAAGTTTTATAATTTTGTAAAATAAGTATTTTAATGTTATTGCATTTCTACATTAATTAAAATGAATAAAATTCAAATTTTCAAAAATTTCAATTTTAATCTTTTCTGAAATTTAATTACTTCTTAAAATTGTTACTGTAACTTTTTCAAAATTCAATTATTTTCCAGAATACAAGAAAAATTTTAATTAAAAATTCTGAAATATAATTGAATTTTGGAAAAATTGATTAATTAAACATTTTTAGAAACAATTAAATTCTGAGCATTTCAGTTTCCGAAAAATTAAAATATTTTTGAAATTAGTTGAATTTCTAAAATTTATATTCTCTGAAAAAAATTTCAAAAAAATTGAAATTTCGTAAAATTTAATTGAAAACAATTGAATTTTTCACGTATTTAAAGTGCGAACTTTTTTTTCTTTTTTTCAATAATTCAATTGTCAAAAAACTTTCTTAAAATTATTAAAAATAATTGATTTGGAAAATAATTTGGAAATTTACTTGTTTCCAAAAATTTCTACTTATAAAACTCTTCTAAAATTCAATTATTTTTTAGAATTTTTAATTCAAATTTTTCTCTAAATTAATTGTTTTGAATAATTTTTTGAAAGTTGTTTGAGAATTCAATTTTTTTCATACAAAAATTCAATTTTTCATAAAAATTCCAACTGTAAATCTTCCCTGGTTTTCTTTTACGTTTTTGTCATGAAAATGAAAATTCAAGTGCAGTTTATGATTTTCAATATTTTCCAATTTGACAAAAAACTAAAATTTTTGTAGCAATTCTAGAATTTCAGTAGTTTTCATGTTTTTGATTAAAATTCCTTATTTTCTCTATTCTGTGACAATTCGTTTATTGTTGAAATATTTAAATAAATTGAAAGAAAAGACGAAACAGTCACATTTTTCGAAAATAAATCGAAAGTCGCCTTTTTTTTTGCAAATAATCGACGAAAGTCGAAAAAATCATGTATTATCCGAGGCCTGAAAAATTCACCAAATCGAATAAATTATACAAAATAAACAAATCTCTCAATTTGTTAAACAAATCAATCAATCAAATCAAAATAAAAAATAAACCAGAAAATAATTTCATTTAAAAAAAAAAGAAAATATAATCTTACCAAAGGCGTAATATTAGCAGAGACTTTATTTCCATTCGTCCCATTTTCATTGGGAGGTGGTAAAGTTTTTGTCAAACTGGTTGATTGTTTGGCGGCCGCTGACTCCTGCCTCTTTCGTACATCGCGTAGAAATTGGTCGACACTTCTCTCAAATTCAGTTGTTGGTATTGTGAGAGTTGGACGTTTCTCTACACTGCTATTATTTGTGACAGCGACAATTGTATTTCGTCTCTCCGTTTCTGAATCACTTTCCGAATCTGAATTTAAACTAATGATAAATCGTTCCGATTGATTATTCGCGGACGTTATATTTGGACTTAATGAACGATTATTTTGACTATTGAGATTCACAACACGTAATGATTTATTGGCAATTATTTTTTTTGCATTTAGAGTTAGAATTGCTTTTTGTAAATTTAATTTTCTTTGCATTAGAGAATTTTGATAGCGTTTCGCATTATTTACAACTTTTGTACTTGCCGGTATCATTGGCTTTTTCATTAATTTCCTTGGCGTTCCGGATAAAAGACAGGAGGTTGCTTTTCTTTTTCCTATCGTTGAATTCGTTGTCGCTAAAGAATTGTTTATTGTGATTTTCGTCGATAGAATTCTATTCGTTAAATTCTTGGTGGGTGAGATTTTTGTTAATTTTTGAGTTTGGATTTTAGATGGTGATACTTTTTCTTGAATTTTTTGGTTTGCTTTTGCTGTTGTTTTTTGAGGCGAAACTTTTGTTGGGATTTTCGTTGATTCTTTAGTAGCTATTTTAGTTAAATCTTCAGTTGGTAAAATTGTAGTTAAAACTCTTGCGGGTGAAACTTTAGGTAAAATAGGCAGAACTTTAGGTAAAACTAAAGGTAAACTTTTGGGTAAAATTTTTACAGACGAAATAGTAGGGAGAACTTTTGTACTTTCTTTACTAGAATCACTTTTCTGTTGTATTTCCTTAGGGGATAAATTTTTCATATCTTTAGACGCGGCTTTTTGAGGCAAATTTTTAGGAACTGAAATTTCTTTCGACAATAAAATTTCTTTAGGCGAAGTTGTTAGTTGAGGATTTGTTGAATTCAAGATCGATTTTCCGGAAGTAGTCTCGGTGCTTTTTTTCAGAGTTGAAGCAACTGATAAATTTTGAACAACTTCCTTACTTTTCGTTGGCATTGGAAATTTATTTACTTTCGGCGATTTTGTCCGTTTTCCCATGGAGGCGAGTAAAATTGCTCTCAGTTCATCCTCGTCTTCATCGACACTATTTCTTCTTGATTCTCGATTTTTATCTTTTTCTTTTTCTTTTGAGTTCGAATTCGAATTTTTCTGTACTTTCAATCGATTCTCCTCGTCCTTTCCTGAAATTTCTTCATTCCTCTTCTCGGTTTCTTCTCTTAAATTATTCTCTCTCTCCAAATATTCGGAATCTCTCAGGTCTTTTCTCGATAAATTCTCGCCTTTTCGTAAATTATTCTCCGAATTTTCTCTGACAATATGCTCGGTGCATTGCCTGACGATATTTTCAACATCTTTCCGAATATTATTTTCCGTACATTCACGTATTACGTTCTCGGTGTATTTTCTCACGATGTCCTCGACATTTTTTCTCATAGTTATTTCTAGAGTATTTTCAAATAAGGATTTTTGATAATTTGGTTCCGTGTTTGAATTTTTTATTCTTTTTGCTGATTGAATCGAATCTTCGGTGTTATTTGGGCTCTTTGGATTTTGAGGTTCATCACATTCGATTAAATGTCGTTTAGATCGTTTTCTTCGTTTTGGTTTTTTGGTACTTTTGTCAAAATCGAAATCGACCTCGGGACGATTGATGGATAAATTTTCCTTCGATTGTTGATTGTGTGGATTTATTCTCAATAGTTCAATCATCGGATGGTTTGATGGCATTTGACTCGAATTGAAATGCTCGGGTATGAATTCATTCATTGGCGGAACTGATGAATTTTCATAAGTTCTTCCGATTGGAATTTCTTCGGTAAATCTTGATTGTGGATTTAGTAAATTTGATTGTACTAGTGGATTAGATTGTACTATTTGATTATGAACGAAGGGAGGAATTCCATTTAAGCAAAGTGATTGATAAGAAGGTTGAAGTAATTGATATGAAATATGTCCTGGATACATAAGATTTGATTCCTTTTCCATTGGCACCAGAGGACTGCCGTCAATATCAATATCGGGAAAATCATCATCAATAAGAATAACTTCAGGCTCTTTTGAAGAATTATCGTTAATGGAAAAGTTATTATTATCCGATGCTGTTGTATCGAAAAAATTGTTATTTCCCAATAAAGAAACGTTTAAATCAGGATCGAAAACGGGAATATCGGAAGGTGAATACGGTCTTTCGAAATTGGAATTTTTCGATTTTGTTCTTGAATCAACGTCCGAATTTGATGAATTTGAGATGATACTGCTTGCATTTGTAGTGGGAATTTTTTCTTTATTGCTAACGGGTAAATATGAACCAAATTTGCAAAAATTTTTACTATTTATGTTTATTAGAGAAACGTCGGTGGTGTCGATGCCCAATTGTTCGGCTTCTAGAATTAATTCGCTGTTGACGGCGTCCGTTGGGGAATAGGGAGCTTCATCAAAATTAACAGTTTTTGGAGATGAGACTTTTTCTAAATCGGTTTCTTCGGAATTTACCATTTTTGACGTATTAACAACTTCTCTGGAAACTTTATCTTCATTGTGAACGTTCTCCTTTTCAAGAACAATATCACTCTCGATATCGGAATCTAATTCCATATCTTCGATACTATTGTTGGAATCTTTTGCAGTTTCGGAAGAATTTGAGGGAAATTCGTCAACATCTTCGGCTAGGGAAATGTTATTTATGAAACTTTCGCTAAATGGACTTTCACATCTTGGTGGTGCTGCTTCCTTATCTTTCTGTAATTTTGCAACTCTATCGCGATGTTTTTTATAGACCGCGGAACGAAGAGCTATTAAGCGTAATTTTAGATCTTCATCATCGTCACCATCTTCTTCATCTTCGACTTCATTTTCATTCTTATTCTTATTTTCCTTGACTTCCTCATTTGTATTTTCTGCAATTTTCTCTTCAATCGAATTATCTTTACTCTCAATTTCCGTACTAGAATTTTCGGTAATTTCCTCAACATTTGCCTCTTGATTTTTACTCTTACTTTGCTTCGTCTCTAAAGCCTTTTGCCTCAAGATATTCAAATCTTCTTCTTCGTCGCCATTCTCATTTTTCTTTTTATCAGCAATATTTTCCGTTTCTTTATTATCATTATTTTCAGCCGTTGGTTTAAGAATATTGTTCAATTTATCTTTCAATGATGTGCCGTGATCTCTGGTTTTACTCGAAACTTTACTATCTTCTAAAGTTCCCACCATTTCGTAGTGTCGAACTTTTTTCAATAAACTCGTCACGTGAATATCAGTCGATGGCGATGATGATACAATATCAGTAGGCGATGGACGTTTTCGTATTTTCTTATAAAGTGGATTCATTAATTCTTTATGTCCAATTTTCTCTAATTGTTTAAATTTTTTTATCCTTTTCCTCATTTCCGTTGATCTATGAATTGGTGATTTAATTTTTTTCTCCGCTAAACGAGTTTCAATTAATGATGACGATGATGATTTATGTTTTTTTGGTGAAATTTTCATTTTATATTGTGGACTTTTATCGCGATGATGATGATAATGATGATGAGGTGGTTTGAGCAAACGATTTTCTTTCGATGACGTTGAATTATTAAGTTCCATTATTGTTAAATTCTCATCAATTTCATTGGCAATTGATTCGTCATCTTTATCAACAACAGACGACGCAGAATGGGGTTTTCGTTTTTTTTTCTTTTTTTTAACTTTACTTGATTTTCCACGACGTACACGTTTTGGGAGTCCGACGAGTTCCATGTCGCTGTCACTTGAAATTGGAATGAGATCGTCATTCTTTTCCTGCAGTGTAGAGTTTGTGAGGCGATCTCCCATGTGTCCTGTGTCTTTAATCAGATGATGGTTCTCCTTCCCCTGCTCTGCATCTTAAGTAACAAGGTGTACTTCTACTTGATTAGAAATAGAGTAAACATACCAAAAGAATCTACAAATAACTTAATTTATAATTATAATTTAAAAAAAAATATGCAAATTGGTACAAATATTAAAAATATTAAAGATGAAAAATATCTAAGAACAGGGTTGCCACAAAAACAACTTATAATAATTAAAGACGACCGAGTGATCAAATCATTATTTTATATTATAAAACTACTGCTACCGTAACTTCTACAAAACTATTTTCATCATTTTAATTCAATTATTGTTTTCTAGAATTTTTAACAAAAATTTTTCTTTAAATCAATTATTTTAAATAATTTGTCAAAAAGTTCTTTGAGAATTTTCAAATCAATTTTACAAAATATCATCGATTATTCGGAATTCTTTAATAAAATACATATTAGAAAATAAAAACTCCAAATTTTAACAATAATTTTTGAAAATAATTGAATTCTTTTGGAAAATTTTTGAAAATAATTAAATTTAGCGAAGAATTTTATTAAAATGTTTGAAAATAATTAAATTTCGGAGAAGAATTTTCTTATTTATAAAGATAATTGAAATTTTGTCAAGAATTTGAGTAAAATATTTGAAAATAATGTAATTTCGAAGAAGAATTTTCTTATTTATAAAGATAATTGAAATTTTGACAAGAATTTTTTTAAATAATTGAATTCTTTTGGAAAATATTATTAATATTGAAAATTGTTGAATTCAGGAAAATTTTTGAAAAGAATTGAAATTTTGCCAAGAATTTTATTAAAATATTTGAAAATTGAATTTCGGAAAAGAATTTTATTATTTATAAAGATAATTAAAATTTTGATAAGAATTTTTTTAAATTGTTGAATATAATTGAATTTCCGAAATAATTTTAATTGAAATTTTATAAAATTTGAAATTGAAACATTTTTAAGTCCATCTATTTATATGAAAATTGTAAACGCAACATTTTGTAAAATTCATTTTATTTTGAAATATTTAAGTAAAATTATTTATTAAATAATTTATAAGTTATTATTTTCTGATAGTTCTTCAAGAATTAATTTATTTTAAAAGAAATTATTGGCAGAAACTTTTTCCTGATCTGTGGCAACCCTGAAAAAACATATATTTTTTCCATTAATACTTTCTTTAATTTTCTTTCCCCTATTCTTTACTTTACTAAAGAGAATTGACAAATTACTGCAATTTTCGAAATTATTTTAGGGGAATAAACATGAGGAATAAAAAACTATGAACAGCATTACAAATATAATAAAATTACTGAAATTAAATTATGTACTAAAATTACTAGTTCATTCGAATGGGGTAAATTGAATAATAGCTCTCTGAATAAATAAAAATAATAGAATACGTATAAAATGTCAAATTTAGAAATTAAGGTGTTAATAAACAAAAATGGCACATGTTTCATAATTGTTCATTATATAAGTAATTACCACAAAAAACTGATAAAAATGAATACTAAACAAAGCATAACGTGCAGCTGAATTAATAGCCTCTCATTATTCACGTTTATAATAGAAATGAAACGGAAGTTAAATATATCAAAAAATTAATAATACATGACTCAGCAATATATTATATCAACAAATATTTCCATATTTATAATGAATGAATATAACAATTAATCAAATCGAAATATTATGAATAAGAGAGAATAAATACTAAAATTTTCAGAAATTCAACTTAAAATTTTCCTGCTATTACCTTTTTTGTAAGGAAGTTTCGAACTATTGTATCTGCTAGAAATTTCGGTAGGTGCATGATGAGGATGATGTTGTAATTGTAAGCGACCATCACGGAATTTCTCCATACGTCGTTGATAATTTATGTGTCCTTCTTCCGATGAGCTGACATCATCGAGAGATATTTCTCCTTCTTCCTTTTCGTCGTCAAAAATTGCAATTGCATCATTGCATTCGCTTGAGAAATCACTCGCCATATTTTTTTCGTGCTTCCTTTTAAACTTTTTGTTTCCTAACTTTTTACCCTTAAATTTACTTAAATAGATGATAAATTAATTAAATTCTATATGATTATTAAAGAAAAAAATAACTTGCTTTTTTTAAACGATGACCGAAGCAATTACGCATTACAAGTTTCTTTTGTCCTCCTTTAATACAAAAAAAAATGAATTGTTTCTTTTTTTAAAGCCAAATTATTAAAAAAAAAAGTTAATTTTGAAATATTAATAAAATTGTTCACATAAATCTTGTTTCAGGTGACGAAATTAATGAAAACTATGTAAAACACACTTTTTTTCTTTCGAAAGATTTTTCTCATGATTCTCTGCTTCTTCATGCTGTGGCCATTTTGAAAAATCGAAACACAAAGAAATGTCAAGGTTGGGTTGGTGTGTTACGTATTTGCGCCCACGTGACTTACAGTATTTTACGCACGTATCCCGCTTTATTTTTTCTTTTAGCGCGAAATTTAAATTCGACTGCAAAAACGATTTTTGTAAATAAAAATAAACTATAAGTATTGAAGGCAAATTAAAAAAAAGTGTTTTAAAAATAAAGGTTACTTTATGAAATGAAAAACTTTTACATGTATTTTTTCGTAATTTCTAAATTAAATTATAATTTTGAAAATAGAATACATTTTACAAGATCAAAAATTTTTTTTATCCTAATAACTAATTTTTAAAAAAATTCATTAAGTTCATAGTACATTACATTTGTTGTTGAATAATATTTTTTTGGAAAACTATGGAGAAATCATTTATAAATTGTATTGAATTATAATTTGGAAATCATACATTTTTATTGATTTTTGACAATCAATACTTAAACAAAATTTAATCTAATATGTAGATTACTTGCACAGTACGTTGACAACCGTAGATTAGATTAATTGCTAGACGACGGCAACGGTTTAAATATATATGTATGTATATATATATTTTTTTTATTTATAAACTTTCTCATATAGGCCTTTTCATTATTTACTGCATATTCAAGTAAAACTTATGCAATAAAGTAAAATTTTTATTTTTTTTTAAAGATTTATATCGTTAGTTCATTAAATTTTTCTCTAATGAAAAAGCTTATATGTTTTAATAATTAAACATACTATCAACTAATTTGGAAAGATTTTTTTTTTGTAGAGAAAGTTAACACAGTATAAAAAAAATAATCAAAATACTAAAAAGCGACTTAATTTCACAAATCTGTAAAAAAATTACATTTCAAAAAGAATCATAGTACTAGGTAACATGGAAAGATTTTCATTTCGAATGCACATGTTATCACTAGTGTGAATCATCGGTTTCAAGTTTTGCATATGTATATCAGTGTAAAGAATTTCATTTTCATTCATCACATCCCCGGTAGGTTACTCTACAAAATAAAGATTAAAAGAAATTATATATGGGAGAGTTTGAGAATTTAAAATGATAAGGGAAATAAGAAACGATAATTTTTTTTTTTTAATTACCTCTGTTTATCCCCATGACGACGTGAGTGTCGTCTTCCATGCGCTCCGAGTGTAAAATGTTTTGTGAGAGCCGGATTTGTTCTCAATTCTCTCGCTTCTTGTTTTTTTGCTTTATCCACTTTATCCATAAACTTCTCAATAAGTTCTGAACAATTTAAATTTTCCTCCGGTTCCCAAGTGTCGTCAGACGATGAGAAACCCTTCCAACGAATAAGAAATTCTCGTGATTTATTTTTCTTGAAATGAACTTCAATAATTCTTTCTACTTCGAATTCTTTATCTTCATTATCATTGTCGTCCTCCTCCTCATCGGCGCCTTTTGATTCTTGAAAAAGAGAGAAAAGAATTTTGCAATTTGACTCTTTATTAAAATTTTTTTTTTGAATGAAGAAATAAATTTTTTTTTTACCTTCATCTTTTTTGACTTTCTTGGAAGTCTTTTTTCCTTGTTTACTCTTTCCAGATTTCGGTGTTTTTTCAGCTGGTTTTTCCTTTTCTTCCTTTTCCTCATCACCAGCTTCTGCTAAAAATTCTTCAATGAGTTGTGGACAATTTAAATCCTTCTCCTGCTCCCATGTATCGGAATCTTCTCCATAGCCTTTCCACCTGACCAAGAATTGACGACGACCTTTAATGGTACGTTGCGCAACTACTTTTTCCACCTAGACGAACAAAAAAAAAAATTAACATTAATACTGGTTCAGAGTCAACAAAAAAAAAAAATAAATAAATAAACAATTTTTAAAATAATTAAAGCTTACTTCATATTCATCGTCTTCATTGTTTTCCTCGTCAGATGCGGGTTTTTCCTTTTCCACGGGTTTTTTCATCCTTCTTGCGTCGTTTGGATGTACCTCCTTTACTGTTGGCGGTTCCATTTTCCTGTTCGCTTCCGGCCGGCTTCTCCTGACTCTCATTATCAACCGATTCATCAACAGAATCATTTTGTTTGCCCCGTGAACGCGATGAACGTCGTTTATTATTAGATTTTGATTTGCGTGATGTGGTTTCTGATTTTTCACTGTCCGTTTCATCCATTTCGTTATCAGAAGCCCGCGTGACGCCCGAGACGCCCGACGCGACGCCATTTTCTTCCGACTCTCCGTCGCTTGTTTCAGACTTCCTCCTTTTTCCCTTCATACTTAATTTTCGCATGTGCTTTTCACTTTAATAAAAAATGCACTACAAAGAGCTTTCTTTCAATTTTCTTATTTATAACGAAATGAAAATTTCTTTAATTTTTCAATATTTCTTTCCACCCTTGCTTTTTAGGTTCATAAAAGTTGGAATACACCGTTGTATATCGAGAGTATTTCTAAAACAAATAATAGGAAAAAGGAAAAGAAAAAATTAGAATTTAACACAATTTGTAAGAAAATAAGACTTAATGTGTCTTTATATTTGATTTATATTGAATTTAAGTTTTTATAAAGAAACAATTTGTTTTGCCGCGTATACACAAATCTTTACACCTACCTCCTAGTTTTCCAGTTAAACGATACACACTGACACACACATTCATCGTTGAAGCGAATATTTGAGTCGGAGATTCCGACATTGCACGAAACATTACGGAACTGTACGATCTTCAAATAAATTCTACCAACCCTATAGTTTTTATTGCCAACATTAAAATATTTCCAAGCACCTGATTTGTTCATTTTGGCGCGATTTTTTGAAAACAATGTTTACTAAAGAATTTACCAATGAAATTTCTCTCCTTGTTTTTAACGTAATTTTTAAAATTATTAACTTATTCTTAAGTACGGTATTTATTTAATATAGAAAAAGACAAAAAGTCTTTTTTCCTAATTCCTTTAAAATTAGTCTTTTAATAGTTCAACTGAAGTTAATAATTATTTTTTATGCGGTCAGTAACGGTTTTTACAGTATCGATCGAATTTCGTCGTTTGTTTACATTTGTTACCTGAGCAACTGAATAACTTGTCATCACTTGTTATAATTATTTAGATCACAAGATCATTTAGATAACTAAGCTTTTCTGGAACATTAACATTTTTTACAAAATTTTTGATATTAAATATTATTGTTCAATTGTTAAATATGGCGAAGTCCGTTACCACTTATGAAAAACCGACAGCTCACATTGGTAAGAAGACTAAGAAAAAGTAGACAAACGATAGAGTATTTACAGTAAAAATAAGTAGAAATATTGCGGTTAGAAATTTAGGATTTATTTTATCATTTAGGATTACCTGATTGGTATGCAAAGCAATGGGAACTTCAGAAAAGTGCTGAAAGTAGAAGAGAGGAGGCATTTAATTTAAGGAATGCGGGCAGAACAATTCGATCAGAAACTCAAATAAAAACAGAGTGGGACACTCGGCTAAACACTGTCAGATTATCCGACAGGTTAATTTTTATACAAAAATTCACATTTTGTTTTTTTAAATTCTTAATGACGCTCCAAGCTTTACACGGAAAATATTTTAGGTTATGTTTGTCAATTTCAAAGTGAAAAAAATACACGAATAGAATAAACTGCGAATGCAAACTAATGACATTTAAATCCTTATTACATCTAAAATATTCAAGAAAACCTACTTTTGGTTTTACAAAGTATAAAAAAGCGTATTAATCAAGTTAAAACGATCGTAAACATAACCTAAATTTTTTTTGTCTCGTAAGCGATACTTTTGCCGAAAAGAAAAACGAATGTCACGAATTAATTTCAGAGTAACAGAACTGGCACGCTGGGAGAAAATATTTCAAAAATTGCTCGAACAGACAGAAAGGGAAATTGGTCTTTTGAAGGATGAAAAAGCAGACGCCGAGAAAGAACTGGAATTCATTAATTTACCACTGCAAATAACTTCTCAATGCATATCGATGCGGGATTGTCGAAGAAGCACTGAATTAACCTACGACGATGGCGACACAGAATTAAAAAACGAACTCTGCATTCTAGAAGGAGCAAAGAAAACACTAACGAACAAGTATATGAACTATATTGATGTTTTGAACTAAAAAAAACCGAGTTCATGAAACTAAAAAAAATTTACATCACAAAAATAAAAACTAAACATACATAAAAATTATCCACTTATTCTTTTTCTTTTCTAGGATACAAGCAGCTTGGGAAAGATTGAATCGTTTGGAAAAAGTGAAATTCACTCTCAATTTGGAATTGCAGGATAAACACGAAGCACTTGAAATTGATCGAACAAATACATCTTTAAGTAAAACATGTGCTAATATCAGTTACAAACCAAATGCACTGAGAATGACAAAAGAGTATATAAATATAAATTCTGTTATGCATAAAAATTTTGTTTTACATAAAAAATTTACACAAAAATATGAAAATAATTTTTTTTTTTAACAGAATGGTTTCTTATGAAAATTGGCTACAACACTGTCAGCATGTGAAACTTTTGGCTGACAACGAATTACAAGATATGTACAATTTTCGAGAATCTATTCAAGATGCAAGAGATAGAACAAGAAATGATATTAGAGCTCAACAAGATATGACTGATTTCACATTGAGAAAAAGAATTTATCAAACACAAAAATCGAGAAATGAACTCGACTGGCAGAAATTAAAAGTATATCGTTTTTGTTAAAATCATGCAATACGAATTCTTTTCTACTATATAATTATTATTATAATCAGGGTTGCAGCAAAAATTTAATTTTGTTTTTCCCAAATTTCCAGAAAAAATTATTACATTTTTTTCAAATTTTTAACTAAAATTCTTCTTTAAATCAACTTTCAAAAATTTTAATTTAAAACCTTTTCAAAATTTAATTATTTTAAAAAAATCTACGTTATGCTTTTAATATTCAATTATAATCTAAAAGTTTAACTGAAATTAATTTTTAAATCAATTTTTATTAGAAAATTCTACAAGAATTCAATTATTTAAATATATAAAAATAAATAATTTATAGAATAATTGAATGTTTCTTAAAATTTAATTCTCATAGAGAATTTTATCAACAAATTTTTAAATTGTTGAATTCTTTTGACGTATTTTAATAAAATTTTTAAGAATAATTACATTTTTCGAGGAATTTGATTAAAATTGTATTAAAAATAATTGAAATTCTGCAATGAGTTTTTATTATTTATGAAAATAATTGAATTCCTAAAAAGAAATTGTGAAATTTTTATTATTTATGAAAATATTTAAATGTTTCGGTAGAATTTTATTAATTTTTTTTTAAATAATTGAATTCTTTTGAAAAATTTTATTAATATTGAAAAATCATTAAATTGAGGAAAATTTTTGAAAATAATTGAAATCTAGCCAAGAAGTTTATTAAAATATTTGAAAATAATTGAATTTTAAAGAAGAATTTTATTATTTATAAAGATAATTGAAATTTTGACAAGAATTGTTTTAAATAATTGAATTCTTTTGAAAAGTTTTATTAATATTGAAAAATCATTGAATTAATGACAATTTTTTAAAATAATTGAAATTTTGCCAAGATTCTTAATAAAATATTTGAAAATACATAATTGAATTTTTGAGAAGCATTTTATTATTATAATTGAAATAATGATAAGAATTTAAAAAAAATTTTGAATATATTTGTAATTGAATTTCTGAAATAATTTGTAACTTTTCCTAAATTCAATTTTTTTTAGTTTTTTTTAACTAAAATTCTTCTATAAATCTGTTATTCTTAATAATTAATTAAATTTATATTAAAAAATGTAGCTAATTTCAGAAGATTTTGAATTATTAAAATTTTTCAAAAATCTAAGTTTTTTAAAATTTCCAATTAAATTCATTCAAAATTGAAATTTTCTCAAATTTTAAATTAAAACCTTTTGAATTCAACTAATTTTGAAATACTTAAGTGAAATTATTCGTTAAATAATTTATAAATAATAATTTTATAATTTTTGTTCAAGAATTGAGTTATTTAAAAAGAAATTATTGTCAGAAATAGAAAAAATTGAAGGTTTTGTATTAGAATTCGTGAGAATTTCATAGTTTACAAGGCAAACAAAAAAGACACAAAAATTCAAAATTCTCTTCTGAATTCTAAAAATTAAATTTTTTACAGTACTTTTAATAAAAATCCCCGATTTTTCCCTGATTTCTCTGGCCAATTCTATTTTTCCTGACTTCCCTTCACCTGTTGCAATCCTGAATAATAATAATTATTTTTATTATTATCAGCATTATTAATCAAAACAATTAAAATAGATGCAGAGAGAAATGGAAAAATTACAGAAAGAAATAACACTCCTAGATGATGCGATTTTTGCGAAAATAGATGCTGTTAAATGTGCTGAGACAAGATTAGAAAATCGAACCTGTCGCCCTGGTTTTGAATTGTGTCGCGATCAAAGTCAAGACGGACTAAAGGACGAAGTACTACAATTACGACAAACTAAACAAAATTTAATTAACCAACTAAATAGTGCTAAGTTAGTACACTTATCCACTTTTCTTCTCTATAACTACGTATCAATCTTCACCTATTAATTAATGATGAAAATATTTTTCTTCTTTGCAGAGCCACCTACAACAATTTAGAAACATTACTGAATCGAATAAGCAAAAATTTAGAAGACAAACAACATTCACTAATGACTGACATAATGTGCCTGGATAATCGTTCTTCCCTAAAAATTGGCGATCGAGCACGACTCACAAATGAAACAGATCGAAATATTATTTTAACACACATGAACAAGGAGATTCCTCTGGAAAATTAAGTCAATTTATTCGTACTGTACACATATATTTATAAATTAAAATTACGAGACAAACCTTAATTACGAGATGTACTTTTCGATTCGGGATTTGCTTTAAGTAATGTATAATCGGCTATAAATTTATCAGTTAATTTTGCATACAATGTTTTCACTGCTCTTGCATGTATCTCGGCCGCTTTCAATGGATCGCCATGTTTCATTTCAAATATCGTGTAATCCAACCATAAATCAGTTCGATTCTTGCCAAATTGCATTATTGCTAATTCATAAGCATTTCTCGTGTACTGTAGAGATATCTTTGATTGCATATTTTCGATTTCTATCATTTTTTTATGCAATTCGTAGGAGAATGGCGGTTGCTGAGTTATTGAATTGTAAATTTTTCGAGTCTCCGTAATATCTAGGTGGAGAAAAATTATTCGTAATTTTCGTATCAAATATTGAAATATACTAAAAAAAATAAACAAATTGACGAAAATAAAATAATTCTTACTTTTTGTTAACACTGCCCACTCCAAATACAATGGCTTCATATCCTTTGCTACATTCTGAGGACCAAGGAGTGCAGCTTGAAAGAATTCTTGAATCTTTTCCGGATTCTTTGCTTGTACGTGCAATAATTTCATTTTCCAAAGAGATAACGATTTCTCTCCCAATTGCTCTGTAGCCTGAAAAGTAACATTTAGATTTAGTGTTTTTTTTAACCAGAATTGTATTTTTGTATTAACGGGGTGGCCACTTTTTTCATAAAAAAATTTTTTAAAATAGTTGGAAAAAATAAAAAAAAGTCATTTATACGTACTTGTTTAAATAATTCATTCGACTGGTCTTCATTATTCGTCGTGAGAAGATAACTTAATCTAAGATGCCAGAGTTTTTCACTTTGGGGATAACTTTCAGTTGACCACGCCAAAACTTGGGCTAATTTTGTCTGGGTATTTTCATCTTTCTTATCATTACTCAGCATTTTAATCTGTAAGAAAAATAAAAATTGTAATTTAACTGAAAATTTTTGTTCTTTTAAATGTAGATTTAAAATTTTATAATTTTTATTACCCAATATAAGTAATGTTGTTCTTTTAAATTTTTCGCTTGATGTGCTTGTGATAAAGCTGTTTTTAATAATTTTCTTTTGAGATTAGGTAAAGATTGATTTTCTTGATTTAAATCTAGAAGACAGTCAATGTAAAGGGACCAAATTTCCTCGTTTCGAAGTTTCTTAACAGCCACTTGAAATATCTCATTGCAAGAGAGTATGCGATCTCTTAAGGACGATACTTCAGCGCAATCAACTTCCATTGCTGCATTATTAGTACTCGAAGTTTCTAATAATTCACGTCTTGCCATTGTGTCCCACAATAGCGGCTCGTTAGAATATTCTTTTACCATGTCACTGTAATTTTTTTTAATAAATAATTAAATTAAAATGGAAAATAAAATCAAAATAGAATAAAGATAAATAGAAATAATATAGAAATTAATAGAAATAATTGAAAGTAGACATGAAATAAAATCGAAATAAAATAAAATACTAATAAAATAAGAATAAAATAAAATTGAAATGAAATTAAAATGAAATTGAATTGAAACTGAACTGAAAATGACTTTAGAAAAAAATACTTACTTGACAATTTTATTTTGTAATGATTCAGTGTTCTCAAATTCTTTTGTAACATTTAGCAATTCAATGACAAATTTAATATCCTTCACCATCTTGAATGCTTGCTCATAAACCACATGGACTCTCTTCCATTCTTTTGGAATTTCGCCATCTTCACCAGTTGGCAATTCTTCTGTTTTGCTATCTTGACTTTGTTTTAAAAGAGCCTCTTTCAACTCCAATCTGCAATCATAAAATACTCCAGTAAATAGGTAAAATAAAAAAATAAGTAATTAACTATAATAATTGTCGTATTTTTTCTTTCATTCTGTCCACACATAAAGTTAGTTTTTCAATTTTAAATAATATGTAAAGTTCAATTATTGTTACAAATAGGAAGAGTTTTAAATAAATAAAACCTACTTGTACATATCGATAAAAAGTAAGGAGGAACTTGGATGAAAATGCAAGCCACGTAATAGAAGTTGTCTGGCATTTTGTAAATCTTTACTTTCTTCTATTTCCCACTGTGCCGCAATGTGCCAACACTTTGGCTTATCCTGGTGGATTTGTAACATTTTCCCAAGCATTCGACCAAGGGAACTTTGGAAACCCTGTAAAAAAAGACAAGAAAAAAAGCTAATAAACCCTGAAAGAGACACTAGAATTGTTTGTAAACAAATGGTAAACAAAAGTTTTAATAAACCTTTAAATATACTTACAACATTTTTACAAAATTTCATATATGCAATCCAAAATCGAACATCGTCTTGAAAACGGTATATTGCCTGTTTATACAAACGATTAACTCTGTTTGCAATCGCATAATCAATGCTCGACTTTTTTTGAGTGATGCCAAGTTTCTAAAATAGATTCACACTTTTAGACAAAATTCTTTTTACAGGAAAATATGAAAGTTTACAGAATAAAATTTAGATGAATTTTAATAATTTATAAAAATTGCAATTAAAATCCTTTCTGAGTTCAATTGTTATCTACAATTTACAACTAAACTTCATCTTTACATCAATTGAGGGTCAAGAATAATTTTTTAAAGATTTGTTTATAGTTAATCATAACAACATTGTTGTTATTTACCTCTCTGCGCTGCTTGACAAGTTTCAGAAGATCCATTTCATATTGAATATATCTCAAATAATCTTCTTTACACTTTGTGTGTCTTTCTATTTTATACTCATGTTCTTTTCGTTTTTTAGCTATACCTCTGAAATGTAATTACATATTTGTTTTTAACACTCGACAGTCTTAATTCTAAATAAAAATTTGAACGCTCCGAGTCAATATAAATAAAACTTTGATCACTCCGAGTCAAATTTAACTCGTGATTGTTAATCTCAAAGTTTTAATTATATACCTTTGAAAGTTTGGAAAAAAAATTAATTTCATAAAGAATAGGCCTAATAACGAAATATTTCATTAAAATATAATGATAAATAATATTGTTTTTCACGGCAAAATTAAAAACATAACCTCTACAAACCTGACTTCATTCTTATCGAACAATTTTATTCTCTCCATTTGTTCGAGTTCTAGAATCATATCCTCGCATCGCTTTTCTACGAATTCCGCCATCGTGACTTATTTATTCTATCACGATCAATCTCAATTAATGTTTCACTATATTATAAAATATAGAAATACTCCAAATCCTCCAAATACTTCACGTGGATTGATAAATTTTTCACTTTTGACAAGTATCAGGGTTGGGTAGTAATATTTTGGCGCGCGCATTTTTAAATTTTACGACCTGTGAACGAAGCTTAATAATGTAATTCACGTAAACTATGTAAACTCGTAGAAATCAGTAAGTGCGACATAACGGACATAACCTTAACAAAATCAACTTACCGATTTCAAAGTTTTGAGATAACGATAAAGTGTTTATTAAATTTGTTGTTGAGTTCTGTTCTATCTGTCATATCAATCAGACGTATATAAATACGTCATCCATTTGTAAAATAATATTTCAGTTAAACAAAACAAAATACGAACATCATATTAAATGTCTGAAGTGAAATTTATATTCTCTAGTCACAAACAAATTTATAGTCAACTCAAAAGGACACAAATCAATGCACTTTCCTTGGAAACTAACAAATACACAATGTAAAGGATTTAAATGTATGGAGGAAAACAGGGACTACGGTAAATAATAAAGCGATATCCTGTGAAATGTCCTATATTTCTTTACCAACCCTGATTGTTCTAACTTTTTTTTCTAATTTTTTCTAATCTAATATTAAAATACTTCTAGCATGATATTTGCAACGAATAAATTTAAACCTGTAAACCCACTGAATGTTGTTGTTATCATTCGCAACTAGTTTGACAAGGTCAGAGAGCGTTTATTCCTCTGTGTGTATGGAAATAACTTATTAAGGAAAACCTGTATATTTGTTCCCGAAATAAGAATTAAAATTATAAATTGATTTCACGAATTAAATAAAATTCTTTCTCTTCCACGACTAACAATACAGTACCAATTAATCAAAATACTACAAGTATTCTGGAAGAGAGAATACTTTCTATAAAAATTTATTTAGCTTACTTATTTATAATTTATTGATAATTTAACTAAGTTTAAATAAAAATGAATTGTTAATCCCGCTGCCTGCCGTGAATCACATTCAACCACTTTACTAGACAATAAAATATATTTTTTTTTGATTATTTTTAAAATTGTTAAAATCAAATAAAATAAAATTTCAAAATCCAGAATTAAAAACGGATTCAATTTAGCGTGCGATTTGACAAATTTGGAAAAGAGAATACTTTTCTATTGAATTTATTTATAATTTATTGATAATTTAATTAAGTATATATAAGAATGAATTGTTAAATCCCGCTGCCTGCCGTTAATCACATTCAACTATTTTATTAGATAATAAATACGTTTTATTATTTATTTTACTTATTTCCTTAATTTTATGTTATACCTTATTAGGTTTCATAATGAAAATTTCGAAAGTTTGATACGTGCCAAAATTGTTGTTGAAATAAAATAAAATTTCAAATATCTAGAATTAAAAACAGATACAATCTAGCGTGCGATCCGACAAAATAAACAAACGAGAAATAGATCACATGTCTTTTTCAACATCGTCTCTCGACTCTGAATCTTTATCACTCATATCCTCTGATATTAGGCTCACCACAATTCCGGGATTTTTAAATCAGTTAAAACATAAGGGAAACATGTCCTCCACAAGCGACGAAGAGGGAAATCGCGTAGATGAAAACACCCGTGCGAACTTGCATCAAATACAACAAGTATATCCGGATGAGTATCTAATATGGAACAATCCTAATCTCCCTGTCTCAGAAGAGTTTCCAGAGGACTCGCCTCCTCCATACATCGTCATGATGGAAAGCCAAACACAATCCTTAAATCTGGGAAAATTAAATCCCATAGCAATCGCGGACCTTATTCAAAGTATCATCAAGGGTCAAAGACTCATTCAACGGAATGGGCAAAATAGAGTTAAAATAACTTGCAACATTAGAGAAGATGCAAACAGATTAATAACGTCACCTTTATTAATCCAAAAAAACTATTGGGTTTATATCCCCAACACCCTCAAGATCTCCAAATGTGTCATCAAAGATATAGACTGCAACGAATCAGTTGAAAACTTTGTAAAAAGATTGGACCCTCGCGATACTCAGTCAATAATTAGAATTAAACGTAGGATCACTTTTAACAATCAGATGCTGGAGGCATTAGAAATCACGTACGCCGGGCCCAATCCTCCACAAAACATAATAGTGTCATCATTCGAGCTCCCACTTTCTTTGATTATTCCTAGACCTATTAGATGCCACAAGTGTCAACGCTACAGGCACGTGTTTTCACAATGCAGGTCTAATCTGGCTCGATGTGAGCACTGCGCAGAGAACCATCTCACAGAGAAATGCAAACGACTACTATACAAACCAAGTTGCTGCAATTGTAAGGGAGAACACCCAGCGTCATCGACAACATGTCCGACTTACATTAAAGAACTCGAGATCCGGCAAATTAGAGCGGAGTTTAGTATAGGATACCAGGAGGCGGAAGAAAAATATTTACTTCGTAGACAAAATACTACCTCTCCTCCTAAAAAGAACCCTACCTTTTCTCAGCAGACTTCTTCTGATAACAATAGTGAAGATCAATTTGAACAAGCTATGGATTCTAGTCCTCCCCCCCCAACTAGTAGCCAAGCCAGCTTTAATTCCTCTCAGGCATCGCAGCACTCAGGAAATTCTACACCAAAGGACACACCCAGACCATCGGGCAAAGATCCAAGTCACTCACATAACTCTGTTCCACACAATTTTAAATTCACTAAATCCTTATCAGATGGTTCCATTAATGAGCTCGATTTGGACCTTAACAATACCATAATAGAACATAAAAATTATCACTCTAACAAAAACTCCAATAACCAGCCTAGCCAAACCAATTCAGACAATAAACAAACAAGAGCTGCATCATTCGTTTCAAGCTCGCCTGAGGAAACTCAAAACCTCAAAAAACCCAGATTTCTACCAGACAATTAATACCTAGTAAGAATTAATTCAAGACCGATCTTAGTGAAGCAGTCCAAATCAAACAAATTCTAAAATAATTTGTAATTCTAGAGGGTCACGACACGTCAGTCACTTCTAGAATCAATTCTAGATGATAGACTAGACTTTTGTCGGCCCTAAAACTTAAGTAAACACAGATGAAAAGGCTGCTGAGACTCCACTATTTGGAGCCTCAGAAAGCAAACTATATTAATATTAAATTATAATGTATTCAACTTCAACATAATTTCCTGACGGCATGAAATTGCCGATCACAGAGCAGCAGCATCTCCATGACGTCAAGGATCAGGAAATACAGATTAGTAAAAGATTTCATAACCGATCAAGTGTAGCAGTTAATAATACTAGTCTCTCAAATTTTAAAAAGTTGGTCTTAATTAATATTAAGCCCATAACAAAACCTTTTCATAGTAAATTAAATTATTTTAATTACAAATAAAACACAGTAATCAGGGAAATGTCGATCAAAGAGTAGCAGCAACCTCCCTGACAAAAGGATGTTGAATCTGAGCGGTCACTGGCAGGTACAATTCATTTTACTTAAAATTTACCCGTAATTCTAATCAAGAATCCCTACATATCGGTCTCCAATGATACTAAACAACCTAAGAATAATTAATTGGAATGCACATAGCATTGCCAATAAAAAGAATGAAGTAGAAGCTCTCATAAACGCACACCAACCTCATGTGCTATGCATCACCGAGACATGGCTTACTCATAACCAACAATTTAATATATTTGGCTACAACATTTACAGATCAGATAGACAACACTCGAGAGGTGGAGGAGTCCTAGTCGCAGTTGACTCTAGATTAGTAACTACTCCACTAAAAATCAAATTAACTGATGAAGGCGACACATACGATATGGAATACTATGGTATATCACTGCAAACCAACTCCGGCAACTGTGAAATAATCGTTATCTATTCTCCTTTGGCCTCACAACCTGATCTAATCACCTGGACTGAATTTTTAACCACCAATTGTGCAAATGCAATAAGAATAGTAGTGGGAGATTTTAATGCCCACTCCCCCACTTGGGGCTCTCTACATTCCAACTCTAAGGGCAACAAGCTATCTCAGGCAATGGACCTATGTGGTTTTGTCAGCATCAATGACAAAACACCCACATACATACCTCAATATGGGGATCAATCAAACAATCTCGATCTAATAATGATACCCGTTTCCTACTTCAGTAATACCAGTTATTTTTTATCAGAGGACTCCTTCGGATCCGATCACATCCCAGTTGTCTGCGACCTGACTTTCAGACCAACAACGGTTAGATCAAACTCGACCAGAATCAACATCAAAAATGTGGATTGGCCCACACTTTATGGAAAGTTAGACACCGCCTTTCTCAACATCGAAACCGACTTAGCTCAAAAAACCCCAAATGAGGTATATGAAATATTTATCAACACTTCGCGGGAAATTCTACTGGAATGTGGCGCATACCGCCCCTCTTCCAAACAAGGAAAACGGAAAACCCAACCACTTTGGTGGAATTCGGACTGCGAAAATTTGCTGAAGAGAAGGAGAGAAAAACTAAAATACTACTTGCAAAATCAAACGGAAACGAATTACACTACTTTTAAAAGGGAAAGCAATAAAATAAAAAGGGAGTTACGAAAAATTAAATCTGAATCGTTTAAAACGTTTTGTGATGGACTGGACTTTTCCAGGGGTATGTCAAACATATGGAAAACTGTCAAGGGATTGATTTCCAGAACAGGCGTGGTATCTAAGGAGGTTTACACATCCGAAAAAACAGAAGAAATTATAGCTCTTCAAGACGGCTTAGTCAGGGACGACATCCCTCCACGAATATTTCAACCTCTACTGCTTGATGATCCAAACCACAATATGAACCAGCCCTTTTCTTCCTCAGAATTCTTAGTGGCATTGAATTCCTCCAATATCAAATCCTCTCCTGGACTTGATTCCATCACATATGAATTTATCAGAAGGCTCCCTAAAACAACTCTGGACAAAATCTTGGCTATTTTCAACGAAATGTTTCTCAAGAGTCAATTCCCAGAATCTTGGAGAAACACTTTAGTAAAATTCCTACCTAAAGCCAGTGGAGGATATCGACCCATTTCTTTAACGTCATGTCTCTCAAAATTGTTTGAAAGAATAGTCCACTCAAGAATGGAATATCTCTCCGAATCTTTAGGATGGCTTCCCGAATTTCAATTCGGATTCCGTAGGGGTAGATCTGCCTTGGATGCAGTCGCTCATTTCATCTCAGGAATATACAATGTCTTTTCTCAAGGTAAACACTTGGTAGCCTTAGCCTTAGACATAAAGGGAGCTTTCAGTGCCATATATCCCCACACAATAATGGAGGAATTGTTAAACGTCAAAGCTCCATCTAGAATCATTAACTTTATAGGTCATATGATATTTCAAAAGAATTTGTTCTTTTCTATCAACGATGTGCATCCTCGGGTCTCTGGAGTGGGGGTTCCTCAAGGAGGAGTCCTCTCTCCTTTTCTTTTTAGCCTAGCTCTTAGGTCTATTAAGAACGTTTTGGATGAAGACGTGGAACTCATAATGTACGCGGACGATATATTGCTATACACCACCTCGGAAGACCTAGAACAGGCAAAGGAAAAGATCACAGGTGCTTTTAGCAGCATATCTGAATGGCTCAATCTTTATGGTCTCGAGATATCTATACCTAAAACTCAATTCATCATATTCTCTAGGCTTCAAAAAACAAAATCTGAAAATCACTCTCTTATCTTAAAAGATCAGACTACTCAAGGTCTGAAATCTATCAAATATTTGGGGATTTATCTAGACCAAAAACTTCTTTGGCATCAGCACCTAGACTATATAATTAAGAGGGCATCCAGAGCTAATAATGTTCTAAAAATTCTAACAGGAACTAATCGGGGTCCTTCGTCATCTTCTCTTTTAATAGTATGCAGGTCCCTCACAGATGCAATATTAAAATGGGGAGTCCAACTCACTTGGAAAGCGAGCACTACACACCTTAAAGGTCTAGACAGAGCTCTTTACTCCTCGATCAGAATCGCGATGGGCATTCTACCTACAGTTCCCATCCCTATCCTTCTTTCAGAATCAGGATTTGTATCTCCTCAAATCGCTAGAGCCGAACAAGCCGCACAATTTATCATCAGAAACTACCAGTGGACAAGTAACCCAATGAACAATAGACTTAATCGGTTGACCGATGATCTTATTAACAACAAAAAAGAAAAATTCCTGGATAAAATCGGTATAGCATCTGCATTATTAACAGCCAATGGGGTTAAAAACATCATTGCAACCTCAAACCTTCCGTCATATTTTGATCTATCATGGGAAAACATAAATCTTGAAAATAACACCGACATCTCCACTGGACTAGACCTTCAAAAATCTGCAAACGCCGATCAAGATCTACAAACATTTCTACAAGAAAAATTTCCCCAATTCAGCTGCATATATACCGACGCATCTTCTAATCCGAACAACTCAAGATCAGCCGTATCCTTTTATATCCCAATCAATGATATTCACTACGGGATCAGAACTTCCGAATTTCACTCGATCTATTCTCTAGAGCTTCTTGCCATTTTTTTGGCCATCAAAACTGCTATATCTTATGAAATCAGTAACATAATCATACTGTCTGACTCTAGGAAAGCCATAGTTGAACTATCAAGTCCCTTAGTCGGTAGACACAAAACTTCGGTGCATCTACGTTCGGTCTTTCGGCTCATCGGGGAATACCGGTCGGCTGGCTTGGGATTAATCCAATTTATTTGGATTCCGGGCCATATGGGTATTAGGGGTAACCGAGAGGCTGACAGACTGGCGAAGGTAGCGACGGAGTTCCCGGTAGCCCTGCACTGCGAATTATCACATGAAGATGCCAAACTCTTGATCAAACATGATCATCAGGATTGGGGTAAACTCATGTGGCCTTACGGTTCAACTACGGAATCTTCTAACAAATATTATAATTTAATCAATGTCAAATCGAAAAGACCCTGGTTTTCTGACATAAAGCTCGACAGGAAATCGACTAGCCTTATTACTAGATTGAGAACCGGTCATGTCCGGACCGCGGAATACTTAAATAGATTTAATTTTGGAGGCTCCAAGGCATGTTCCTGCGGTGGAACTACCATGGACCTTAGACATTTATTGTGTGTATGTCCTCTCTTGGCTCGCGGTAGACAGCGTTTTCTTGAATTTTTATTGAATCCAAACTCAGATACAATTGATCCAGTTGTTAATCTTGGAAGAGCAGTAACATTGATGTGGGGAAGATTCCACATCGAGGTTTCAAGGTTCTTTGGTCAGTCAAACATCAATATTTAACAAACTAATTATTATTAATTTTCCGGTATCAATACGCGGAAGCAAAACAAACGAATATTTAAAATATTTACTTTATTTAGACCAAAAAGCTAACAATAATTATAGTATTTTACGTCATGCTGAAATGTTTTGAACTTTTAAATTTTCCCGCCACCTATAAATACTTCCATATACCTGCTATCAGCCCGCTATAAGATATACCTCTACTTTCCAAAATCATATAATTTCCCAACCTCAAATCGCTTTACGACAAGATACCAAGTGATATAATCACCAAGGACACATAAAAATCTTCAAATTCTAATACCAACAACGAATAGTCTTGAAATTCAGTGAATCTTAATTATTTTGCTACAAAGAGAACTACAAACATCTCAATCAAACAGCAACCAATCAGAAACCTCAATACCGGCATCAACAGAAACAGTCATGGCTATTTGACCCTAGGGGACAACAGGCCACTAACCAACACCAACCAACCAACCAACCAAATTTGTTGTTTATACCTCGTCATTATTGTATGAAACGTTTATTAGTATCTTCGGTATTATTTTCAACAATGAAAAGAACAATAGGCGATGAAACAAATAAAATTGCAACTAAAAAAAGTAAACAATCCCACTGGTCACATGGAATGATGAATTCAATGGATGATCCGGAATTGAAAGTTCTCGAAGACGATCTTGTTGTTGTTATCAAGGATAAATATCCAAAAGCAAAATTTCATTATTTAGTTATATCGAAAACTGATATAAACTCTATTATGCATGTGAAAAAAGAGCATTTAAATATTCTCGAACACATGGAGGAAGTTGGTGAAAATTTGACCAAGAAGCACGAGAATTACGAATTCATGTAAGTCAAATTATATAGTAATAAATTAAGTTTTAATCTGGAGACAATTACGTAATAGTGTATAATGAATGACAATAATTATTCAGAGATAAACTCATTTTTGAATCGAAATAATCATCTTGTTTTCTTTATTTTTACAGCATAGGTTATCATGCAATTCCAAGTATGCAACGACTTCATATGCACGTGATCAGCACGGATTTTAATAGTTCTTGTTTGAAAACGAAAAACCATTGGAATTCTTTTACAACTCCTTTTTTTCTACTACCGGAGAGTGAGTACTTCTATTTTATAATTATAACTAAAGTATCCTAATTATATTATTATTATTATTATAACTAGAGTATTATTATTAGATTATTATAATTAGAGTACTAAGATAACTAGATAAATAAGTAAATAAATTGCATATAAAAATTGCAGAAGTACACAAAAGTATTCAAGAAGAAGGTCGACTTAAAATAAATTCAGAGACCATGAAAAACCACTTGAAAACTGCTCTGAAATGCCACAAATGTTCTTTTTTAGCTAAAAATATGCCAGACTTGAAAAAACATCTCCTGAAACATATTCCGAACGATAATGAATAATTTTATATCTAAATAATTTTATATTTTTTATAGTATTTTTTTTTATCAATTTTTAATTAATATTCGTTTTCGTTTAAAGACGAACGAAACTTCGTTTTTAACGCTAAAAAAATCGTTTATTTTAACAATTTTCTATCTTTTTTTTATCGTACTTGTAAAGTAAAATTAAATTTTATCAAATATAATTATTTAAAATTAATTAATTTTTATTTATTTATTATATTATATTATTAATAGTTTCAACTATTAATAGGGTTTCCACAGGTCAGGGAATTCAGGGAAAAGTCAGCGAAATTAGAAAAAAGAACTTAGATTATTGAAAAATTTTAATAATTCAAATTCTTTTAAAATTAGTTAAATTTTTGAATATACATTTAATTAATTATTAAAAATAACGGATTTATAGAAAAATTTTAGTTGAAAACACAAAAAATAGAATTTTGGAAAAGTTATAAATTATTTCAGAAATTCAATTACATAAATTTAACAATTTTTTAAAATTCTTATCATAATGGCAATTATCTTTCAAAATAATAAAATGCTTCTCTGAAATTAAATTATTTTAAAATAATTTAATAAAATTCTTGTCAAAATTCCAATTATTTTCAAAAATATTCCTCAATTAAATGATTTTTCAATATTAATAAAACTTTTGAAAAGAATTCAATTATTTAAAAAAATTCTTGGCAAAATTTCAATTATCTTTATGAATAATAAAATTCTTCTCCAAAATTCAATTATTTTCAAATATTTTAATAAAATTCTTGTCTAGATTTCAATTATTTTTAAAATTTTTCCTGAATTTAATGATTTTTTCGATAATAATAAAATTTTCAAAAAGAATTCAATTATTTAAAAATAATTTTAATAAAATTCTACGCAAACATTTAATTATTTTCATAAATAGTAATAAAAATTCCACAAGAATTTAATTATTTACAAATTTTTTTTAAATTTCTTGGCAATAATTCAATTATTTCCATAAACAATAATAGTTTTTACAAAATTAAATTATTCTCGTAGATAAATAATAAAATTCTTTTTAGGAATTCAATTATTTTAAAAAATAATAAAACTCATTGTAGAATTTCAATTATTTTTAATACAATTTTAATCAATTCAATGATTTTTCAAAATTAATGAAACTTTCCAAAAGAATTCAATTATTTGAAAAAAATCTTGTCAAAATTTCAATTTCTTCGTAATAATTTCAATTATTTTCATAAATAATAAAATTTATCGCTGTTTTTTAATTATATTTAATATAATTTTAATCAAATTTCTTAAAAAATATAATTATTCTTAAAAATTTTATTAAAATTCGTCAAATGAATCCGATTATTAAAAAATTTGTTGATAAAATTCTTTGTGATAATTTAATTTAAAGAAATATTCAATTATTCCATAAATTATTTATTTTTATATTTAAATAATTGAATTGACGTAGAATTTTTCAATAAGAATTGATTTAAAAATGATTTTTAGTTAAATTTGAAATAATAATTGAATATTAAAAGCATTTTGGCATGAATTTTTAGAAATAATTGAATTTTGAAAAGGTATCAAATTAAAATGTTTTCATATTTTTAAATAAAAATTCTGTAGTATTATTTTTTTTAAAGAAGATTAATTGAAATTTTTTTTGAAATTATTTGAATCTTTTATTTATTATATTTAATGGAAGAATTTGCCGAATAATCGAAATTTCATAAAATTGAATTGTAAAAAATGGATTTTGAAAATTCTCAAAAAACTTTTTCAAAAATTATTAAAAATTAATTTGAAGAAGAATTTTAGTGAAAAATTCTGTATGAATTATTTATAATTATAGTTTACAAAAAATGAAATAATTAAATATAAAGTTTTTAATTATCTAAAGGGTGAGGTGATTAAGAAACAAAACAAAATTTGATGTTTCGAAAAATTTAATATAAATAAATTCCATGTTAGTGTAGAACTACTTCTGTGTTATGTTTATGTTTTCATACATATAATTTTATGTATGTAAATGTAAAATGTGTACGTACGTAATTTTAGTAATACTGCGATTAATATTCGAAGCGTTTTTCACATTAGCTTTGATTTCGCTTTGAAAATTTTTTTTTTTTGAAATATTTCTTTCATTCTTTTTTTTTTCTTTTCTAAAGAAAGTGGATTTAATTAAATTTCGTAAAATCAAAATGACGATTCATTTTTCTTTCTCTATAAAGAACTACATATGTGCATAAATAGACTAAAACCTATTTAAATTCAATAGAGTGTAAAAATTATGAGAAACTTGACGTTTTTGAATATAAACATGAGAGAAAAAAAAGAAAAGAAAAAAAAACGTAATTGCTCTCATAATTTTCTATCTAAAGAAAACATTTTTATTTAATAAGTTAATTGAAATCGTAAGATCTCAATAATATTTTAATTAGAACCATTCTCTTTTACTCCAAAAAAAAGAAGTTTTTTATATGAGTAATTACAACAAGAGCTTTTGCGAACAAATACAAGTAGTACTTTTAAATAACGAGTACTATTTATTATTTGTCGTAAAAGCGAAAATACCAGTCTTATATAGTTTTCTTAGAGTATAAAAAAAGAATGGTTCGCACATTTTCGCATTTTCTCTTTATTTTTTATAATCATTCTATTAAGTTCTCTCCCGCGCACCACACACATTTCGTTTAAACTACAATAAATCTAAATGATAATGAATCTATCTAAACTAGAAGAGAAAAAGAAGAAGAAGAAGAAAATAATGAAGTAATGTTTTGAGTTAGCACTTGGAATTTTGTCCGCTCATTCTTTACACAACGAACCAAAAGCGGTCATCTTGATAAGTTATTGAGAACGAGAACAATGACTGAATAAAAAAAATTCAACATTTCTACGAACGTAATTCCAATTTCTTTTTTTTTCGTTCAAAATTCATTCTTCTTTCTTTCCCTTAAGTCTTTATACGCGCGTGTGCGCGAGCGAGATACGAATTAAACCTGATAAAAATTAATAGTACCGCATACCATTTAGACTTTCGTATAATAATATTCGTGACACTGCGACCAAGTCACACACCATAAGATTGCAACGAGTTAATCGATCTAAGTAACAGCCTACAACCTATCAACATTAATACACTTTTTGCCTAACTAGTATTCACATTTCTAAGTATTTATACGTATATATTTCATAGGCGCATATACATATAATATAATTACGTTGTAACATATGTATAAAAAATGTACAAATAGATATATTACAAGATTGGTTTGTGACTCAATCGCAATTTTTTTTTTTACAAACAACACAATTTTTATTCTATTTTTTCTTTTCTACCAAAAAAAAGGAAACACTCTCAACATTGAAATAAGACAAAAACACGACACATTTATAACAAAAATATGATTCAAGGGTGTAGGCGAAATATACTTAATGGAAAATATTTTCTAATGACGGCAATCTTATTACTCAACAGTCGCAGTGGTGGCAGCAAAAATCTTACACTTGTAAAATAATTTAATAAAAAAAAAAAACAAAAAAAAAAACAAACTTTCAATAAATATCGAGAGAAAAAATAATTTTATAATAATAATAATATTTATATTTATAAATATAGCGGATTTAAAATAGAATCGAAAATTCAATAATAATAAATAGAAATTGATTTTGAAAAAAAAATAAGATAGTAAAAAATATTTTTAGAAAATTTATCCAAAATTGAGAAATGTTGATTTGAATTTTTTTCGAGCAGGAAAAGAGCATCAATAAAAAAAATGTAGTGACGATGGAAAAAATCTGCGAAACGAAATAATTTACTAGATCGAAAATATTTCGCGATAATGACAAAATTCAATTAAAGCTATAAAAAAAGGAGCATTCGTCACAGCATTTTTCATTTTTCCGTAGAGAAAATAAATATTATTTGTATACAATTTAAAGAGAAAATGCGACAAAAGGAAAAATTTTGATACACAAAAATTTACAAAGAATTAAAAGAATTTTTTTATAAAATTTGGTAGTTAAACACTGAGAGGAAAATTATATTAAATTTTGGAAAAGTTCTGTACAATTTGGGGAAAATGCCACAAAGCGAATTTTTGATATAAAAAATGCTAAACTTTTACAAAAACTTATGTGAAATTTAGTATAATTATAACAAATATAAGAATTAGTTAAATTTTAATATAACTTTACTAAATTTCATATTTCTTTCACTCTTTAGTATTTTCTATGTCAAAATTTCTGTTTGTTGCACTTTTTCCCCAAAATACTTTTACAAAATTTAATATATATTTCCTCTTAGTGTATTAAAATTTTATTATTTCTTGATATTTTTTTTTAATTTCACGTATTTTTTAAAATTTTTAGTATTTTTTCTCCAAAAATTTTGCCATGTCGCAATACTTTTATAAAATTTAACATTTATTTTCCGTGTATTTTTATTATTCTTACTATTTTTATTTTTATTCTTATTTTTTAATTATTATTTTTATTATTATTGCTATTATTATTATTACAAAACTAATTTACCTATTTTATTTAATTTGTTCTGTATAAATTGTTTGTACAATAAAAAGAATTTTTTCTTCTTTTTTCTAAAAGAGCAAAAAAAAAAAAAAATTATTTTCAAGACTCTAAAAGTGTTTGCCTTCATTAGTTGAAGATTTTTGGAAAAAGATCACTTTTTGTAGAAATTTTCCAAAAACCTCCTTTTTTCTCAGGAATTTACATGTTCTCACGACATGAGGATAATTTACTAGTTACAAATTCACTATAATGGACGAGTACGCAAATAGATTTTTGAATGAAAAAAAAAGGAGAAATCAAGTGCATAATCGTCCATCTTAATTTCAACTACAATAATTTATAACGGTCCTAATTTTCGTCACTTACATTTTATAGATTCTTACGAGAAAAAAAAGTATTCTGGTCACTAGTTGACGCAGAATGAAAAATTCAGAAAGTCGTAAATGCGATATTATGCAGTGTGTTTTTTTTTGGATGAAACTAAGAGATTTAGAGTAAATTTTCTCGTGAGTAACTATGAACTCTGACTTCTTCGATGGCGTCACACCATTGTAGAGCGAAACCTTCGGAATCCTCTAGATAATACGTTCGACATGGTGTGTGAACGAAGAATATTTTGAAATTTTTCGGTTCGACCTCAATTCAGGACTCCAGGGTATCTCTCCCTTAAGCACCATATTCACTGGATCGACATAGAATAAATGCGGTCCAGTTGTCAACAGAAGCATTCTTCTCCTAGCAAACAAACCTTTCCGTTTATTCACGAAACCCTGTTTCAAGATGAGATTCTCATCGACAAATTTATGCCATGGATTCGATGCTCGTTGTTTATCCAAAAGTTTCTTCATTTCCTCCTCCGATAAATCGGAGATGACACTCTTCTTTCTCTTTGGCTCCTCGACAATTGCCACTGGTTCCGATTTCTCCTGCGATTTCCTCTCGTCACTTATTCCCAAGCCCAATAGTCGTGTCAGTTGCTTATCATCGAGACCAGGTTCCAAATGATCTGGCACTCGATATTGCGATCGTAATTCCTCATTCTCCGAAGTGCCGGGCAAATAAGGATAGATTGGCGGCGGTGTCTGCTCGTGAAGTGTCTCAAAATCAATACCATCGAATAATGGATGAGCTCTGATACTTGGATAGCCAGATCCGTGTTCATCTTGAGCGCCCAACCTTTGCGATTGATCGAGTACCAAAAGTTGTCCAACCAATGATTTCGCCAATTCGGAGAAGCCATCGGGTATTTCATACTCGAGTTTTAATATCTGTTGGAAAATTAAATACTCACTCCTCGAGCGGAATGGCGGTAGTCCAGCCACCATTTGATAAATAATACAGCCAAGGGCCCAAAGATCGGATGCTCTAGATGCAACCTTATCGGTTAGAAGTTCAGGTGAAACGTACTGTGCAGTGCCGACAAATGAATTTCGTCTCTGCCTCCTTTGTTGTTGTTGTTGTTGTTGTTGCTGCTGCTGCTCGTCATCAACAGTTCCTGACGATCGTTCAGGATCGTCTTTGAGAATTTTTGCACTACCAAAATCAGTGATTAGTACATGCATTTTTTCATCGAGGAGAATATTTTCTGGTTTCAAGTCACGATGAATGATTCCTAAACCGTGAAGATATTCCAGACCCCGAAGAATTTCGGCCGAATAAAATTTCGTGCATTCAATATCAAAGGAGCCAACTTTGGTGATGTATGGTAGGAGTTCACTGTTCTTTGCGTAGGACAAGACAAAATATAATCTCTCAGGATCTTGAAAAGTGCAAAATAGTCGAACGAACGAATGCTTTGCGCCAACCAACATATTGAGCACCTCTTTCTCACGTTTCACATATTCTGTCTTTTTCTCCTTGATTATGTGTCGTTTCTCGCACACCTTGATTGCATATTCCTTATTGGTGTGAATATCTTTGGCAATATAGACCTGAAAATAAAAAAAACAAATTTCATTAATTCCATAAATTTCATTTTCCATAAATTATTTAAGGAATATATTTTATAATGACGCACATAGTACGCATTATTAATTTATTATTCTTGAAAACTTGTTTACAAGGTCAATAACATCCGGAAAAATTTATTTCTTATTGAGTTCAAAATTCGCGTCAAGACAATTTCAGACCTTGGATGGACTTTGAGCAAAAAAAAAAATTGCTTTAATCGAATAAAAATGCAAAAATAGTCGAAAAAATCCATTTGAATTGAGTGTTGTCACAATTTCATTTTTTATTTTCCAAGACTTTTTAATGATTTGAAAATTAAATTAAATTATTCAAAACATGAATAATATTGTTAAATAAATATTTAAATACCAACTTATTTATTTTTTCTACAAAAATTAAAATTTTTTAAATTTCAATTTCAAATACATTTAAAATTCAATTATTTATTTACAAAAATTAGAAATTGTAATTTCTTTAGAATTCAATTATATTCTAGAATTTCTAACTAAATTTCTTTTCGAAATTAATTATTTTCGAAAATTTTACGAAAATCCTTCGAGAATTCAATTATTTAAATACAAAAATTCTAATTTTTAAAATAAATGTTTAATTGTAATAATTTTTTATTAATTTAATTAATTTTTAACCGAAAATATTGAAAATAATTAATCTTTTTTTAAAAATGACAATAAAATATTTTTAAAATTCATTTTTAAAAAAATTACAATAGAAAAAATTCTGAAAATTAATTTTTCTAAATATTTAAAAAAAATTTTTGAATTATAATAAATTTTCAAATTAAATACAATTTCAAAGTTTTTAAAAAATTGAAATTTAGTAAAATTTCTTAAAAATAATTGAATTTTGTTAAAATTTATTAGAAATAATTGAATTTTAGTAAAAGTTGTAAAAAATAATTGAATTGTTATAAGGATAATTAAATTTTGAAAAATTATGGTAAAACATTCTATAAATTGATTTCTTAAAAATATTGAAAACTCAATATTTGAAAAATAATTCAATTTCTTAAAAGAATTTTTGGATAATTTAAAAAATTAATCAATTTCTTGAAGAATTTTCATTTAAAATTTTAAAAATAATTGATTTCTCCAAAAATTTTTAATAATAATTCTAAATAATTATGTTTTTTAAACAACTTTAATGTATAATTATTGTTTGTGCTTATTTGAATTTTTGGAAATATGCAATTAAAAATATGAGAAAATCATTGAATTTTGAAAAATTACGAAAAAATTATAAGAATTACTTATTTAAAAAATATTTTATTATTTATTCAATTTTTCAAAGTTAATTTTGATTAATTTGCATTTTCAAATTTTCATTAAATTTTTTGAGAAATCAATTATTATCAAAAAATTTGCATTATATTTTTAAAAAACTATAATTCTTAGAATTTTTTTCACCTAATTTTTTAAAAATCAATTATCCTTAAAAATTCATTTAAGAAATTCAATTATTTTTAAATAATTGAACAAAATTTCAATTATTTCAAAATTTTTCAATTAAAAATTTCGAAAATTCAATTATTTATAAAAAAAATTCTTTTAAATTTTAATTATTTAGAAATTTTTCAATTATGTATTTCAGAACTTTTTAGATAATTATAATTATCTAAAAAAATTTAATTTATAATTTTAAAAATATTAGATTTTTTATAAATTGAATTCAAATATTTGAACAATAATGAATTAATTTCGATAGAATTTAAAAAAATTTTTAAGTATTTTGAAATTATTCAATAACATATTTAGAAACTTTTATTATCTAATAAAATTATTCAAAAATAATTTTTTGAATAATAAATTTAATTAATTTTTACTTTCAAATTTCACTCTCAGAATTTTACATTTAAATTTTTGAGAATTCAATTATTTTTAAAACTTGCCATTAAAATTCTGTAACAAAATTTGTTTTCCAAAAATTTTAATAAAACTCAAAAAAAAAAATTATATTTAATGAAACGAAAAACCTTGTAAAATTTTAATTTTTAGATAATTAAATTGTCAAAATATATATACAAATAAAAAATTCAATAATTTCTTAATTTTCATTTCAAGTTTTTCTTTAAAATTTTCGAGAATTCAATTATTTTCCAAATTTGCAATTAAAATTGTACAAAATTTGATTTTTAAAAATTTTGCTGAAATACTCAGTATGAAATAGTCAGTTGTTTTAATAAAAATTTTACAAAATTTCAATTAATTAAAAAAATTATGTATTCTAATATTTAGAAAACTTATAGAAAAGTATTAGAAATTTATAAATAAATTAGAAATTTAATTATTATCTTAAAAATTAAATTTTCTTAAAAAATAGAAAAAAAAATTTCGTATAAAATGCAACTTGTAATTATTATAAGTTGCATTTTGTAGGAAAAAAGTGATATTTTATAGGAATATATTCGAATGAATTGTCGAAAAATTATGTCCCTGTTGTTAGTGTCTATCGCTCAGCGTCAAAAATTATTATTTGAGTCTTTTAGAGATTAAAATGTCACTAATTTCCACTCTTTTATTCTCCTAGGAAGTTAAACAATTTCCCATAGTATTTTTTTAATCTAAAACTATCAAAAAAATATTCTGTTCCTTATTATTTCAATGCTTAGCGTTGAAGCCAACTTCGGAAATCTGGTGTAAAAGTTGCATTTTTTGACCTATTTTTCAAAAAATTGCTTTTCTTTAAAAAAATAAATCGAAAAAGGCACTTTTTTGAAAATAAATCAAAAAAGGGGCCTTTTTAAAAAAATAACTGGAAAAAAGGTGCCTTTTTTGAAAATAAGTCGAAAAAATCGTCTTTTTTTTGCAAATAATCGAAAAAAGTCCCAAAAAAGTCTTGATATCCGAGGCATGAAATTTTCTATTGTTATAGATGCAGAAAAATGATAAGAGCCGCGCAATTATAGAATTTGACATAATGAAAAATGAATTTCATTGCATCAAATTCGATTTATGGCCATTATATTAAAGATATGGCTAATAAATATTATACTCACGGTAGAAAAGCTGCCTTCGCCTATCACTTTGCCAAAGATAAAATCAGTGGAGGAGCGCTTGTGGGTGGGAGGATTGATGGATGTTAAAGCCGGATTCGTTGTCGATGGAACCCGGGGTGTAAGATTACTTGGAGGCGCTATCACCCCATTCGTAACATCGTTCGTCGGTGGAGACATTTTAGACACCGGCCCCTCCACCGTTACTGCCGGTTGTGGCGAAACGGTAAGCGTCTGGTTCGCCACACGCTAAAACATATCAAGAAATAACAAATGTCATCATTTTCGTACAAATATTGACCGAAAAAAAGAGAGGAATGTATACATTTTGATAAATTACCAAATTATGCAATATTCCTACAATAATGCATTATATTATACATCAAGCATCACAAATATTTTTTTCACAAAATCCGTCATTGAAAAATAACCATAGAAATGACGTCAACCTTCTCTCTCTCTCTCTCTCTCTCCCCACTTAAGCTTTATTTTAGCTTCACGTGAAATTAGATAAGCCAGGAAAAAAAATCCTAAAATAAATACACTAAAACAATTGACGTCATTTTTTTTTTATTTTATGTTTTTTTAAACTGAAAAAATAATTTACGACATATATCATAATCACGATTTCAGATGAAATGTTAACAACTAGAATTTTTTTTTTCTCAGATAAGAAACGATATAACATAAGATACCTGAAATATCAACACTATATTTCCAACCCTATAGAATATGAGATGATAAAGTTTTAAAAGAAAACACGTGTCACTGAAATTATTATTCTATGACACGTGTTTCATTTTAAACGGTTATTGAAAATACTTCTGTTATTTTTTCTTGAAACAAAAAAAGAAACGTGTTTAATTATTAAATATTGTTGCGATAAAAAAAGTCTTGAAAAAAAAACCTGCTTTGCTTATTATAATTAAGACAGTTAAGAAACGTCGCGACATTTTTCTTACTTCCGGCTTTGTAATCGCAAAGTGCGACAAAGACAGAGAAGAGGATAACCTAAGAGGTATCAGGCAACGGCCTCGTGGGTCTTGTTTACGCGTTATTGGCCTAGCAACAGCTGTGGGGCAAAAGGAAACTTAAAATACTTTTGAAATTACTCTTTTTTTTTTCATTTCATTTCAACGTACATAGTTTCTGAGAACTGTAATAATACAACAATCAATGCTTGAGAATATCCAACCGATTATTCAACTATGTTGTTTTCATATTACCGTTTATTATGGTTCGAGAAAAATATTACTACTCCTCGGTGTAATTATTCTCTCTTTCTCTCTCTTGAGATGTAATAACTAAATATTTTCTTTCAAACAAGCATTAATAATTGTTTTTTTTTCAAAAAATTTACTTTTAACGAGGTTTATCTTAATTTTCATCATCTATATGGCTATAAAAAAGTGCATTTCACTTTGTGTTTACCCACAATCACCTTACTCTCATGGTCTCGCTCATGGCTAAGAAATTGTGTCAGCTATATTTGGTATGAAGAAATCATATAAAAACTGATTACACCAAGTTTTATTTATAATTAAAAGTGATTAATGAAACATGATATTACCTAATATGTGTTTATAAACGAATTGAAATGGGTCCTAAATTATTCGTACGAGCAAATACAATGTTGTTTTTCGAAATTTTCTTTATAATCTAGTTTTCTTCGTGTTTTCACATTTTTAACGAACTGAAAAATACACTGGAAAAACTAAAAAATACTGAGGAATTTGTCAAATTAACTGCAATAATTGGAAAAAATTTTAAAATAGAAAAAATATACTTAAAAAAAAGCTAAACACTATGGAAAAAATTGAAGAATAGTGAAAAGATTGAAAAATAACTTTGAAAACTCAAAAATACTGAAGAAATTGAAAAATACACTGAAAAAATAATAAAAAGATTGAAACATTCCCTTAAAATCTTAAAAATACTAAAGAAATTGAAAAATACACTGAAGAAACTGAAACAATATTAAAAAAATTAAAAAATATCCTTAAAATCTCAAAAATACCGAGGAATTTAAAAAATACACTAAAGAAAGTAAAAAAATACTAAAAAAATTGAAAGATACCCTTAAAATTTGAAAAATACACTGAAGAAACTAAAACAATGAAGAAAATTATAAAATACACTTAACAAAACTAAAAACTGCTCTGAAGAAATTAAAAAATACGCGAAAAAACTGAAAAGATACTAAAAAGATTAAAAAATAGCCTTAAAATCCCAAAACTGCTGAAGAAATTAAAAAAATTCACTGAAAAAACTGAAAAGATACTAAAAAAAATTAAAAAATATCCTTAAAATCTCAAAAATACTGAAGAAATTGAAAAATACACTGAAGAAACTGAAAAAAATACTAAAAATATTAAAAAATACCCTTCCAATCTCAAAAATACTAAGGAATTTGAAAAATACACTGAAAAAAACTAAAAAAATACTAAAAAGATTAAAAAATACCCTTAAAACCTCAAAAATACTGAAGAAATTAAAAAAATACATTGCAAAAACTGAAAAAAATATTAAAAAGATTAAAAAATACCCTTAAAATCTTAAAAATATACTTAGGAATTTAAAAAATACATTGAAGAAACTTAAAAAATACTAAAAAGATTAAAAAATACCCTTAAAATCTAAAAAATACTAAAGAATTTGAAAAATATACTGAAGGAACTTAAAAAATACTAAAGAGATTAAAAAATACTCTTAAAAGCTAAAAAATATTAAGGAATTTGAAAAACACACTGAAGAAACTGAAAAATACTGAAGAAAATTGAAAAACTCAGTGAAAAAATAAAAATTACTGAAGAAATTGATAAATTCACTGAAAAAAATAATAAATACTAAAGATATTGAAAAATACTTTGGAAAATACTAAAAAAAAAATGTTTAAAAACGCTGATGAAGCTGATAATTACACTTAAATATATGAAAAATATACTGAAGAAACTAAAAAATACTAATGACATTTGAAAATACATTTAAAAATACTAATAAAATTGATAAAAATACTGAATGAACTGAAAAGTACGGAGGAAATTGAAAAATACTAAAGTAACTAAAAAATCACTGAAAAATACTGAAGAATTTCAAAAATACACTAAAAAACTGAGATACTACACTGAAGAAACTAAAAAAATACACGGAAAAATACTAAAGAAGTTTAAAAATACTAATGAACTGAAAATACTGAAAGAATTGAAAAGTATTGAAAAAATTTAGAAATATACTAATAAAACTGAAAAATACTAAAGAAACTATAAAAATTCACTGAAAAATACTGAAGAAATTTGAAAATCCTCTAAAAAAGTGAAATATACTGAAGAAAGCCTGAAACTGTTTTTAAGTTTTGTAAACTTCATAGTTTTTCTAAGGATATCAAATAGACAAACCCTTTGATTCGTTTTTTGTCTCAATTTGATATCCTTAGAAAAACTGTGGCAAAAACTAGATATTAATTTAATTTTAGGCCTGAAAATCATACCCTCAAAGTTAAGATTCAATGAAAAGTGGTTCAAGTTTAACATTATTTTAGCCCAAAAATAGAATAAAAGTAGGTATAAGTTTTATTTTTCAACAAAATGATGTAAAGAAATCTTTGTTTACATGTTAAATGTTAAAAAATACGTTGACACCATAAAGTGAAAATTATGTTTCACACATACTTATGTATATATATATATATATATATATATATATATATATACACGTGGAAAAGAGAAATCGAATAGAAATAAATACAAATATGGTGAAACAAACATCTACAAAATATACTGTTTACATTTAATTTTAATGACAGCAATAATAATCCAATTAAAATCTCATTTCCAAAGAGACTACAAAATTGATTCGAGTGTTCATCTTTAATTAGCTTTATAGTAGTTGCGGTCTCATTAGAGGAAATACACAAACATATCTTAATGAGAATAATAAAATAATAAAAGACAATTATTAAATACTTCCTATACATATATGTTCTCAAATATTAGCCTATATGGATTAACAATTTTCTACAACAATTTCTCTATGATTTTTGGTTCTAAAAATTGATCTTATCTATACTTTTTTGAGTTCAATAATACTGAAGAAATTAGAAAATGAACTGAAGAAATAATAAAAAACTGAAAGGACTAAAAAATACTGAAGAAACTGAAAAATATACTAAAAATACTGAAGAAACTAAAAAATATTGAAGAAATTAAAAAATACAATAAAAAATATACTTAAAAATACTGAAGAAATAAAAAAAAAACTGAAATTAAGACTAAAAAATACTGAAGAAACTGAAAAATATACTAAAAATACTGAAGAAACTAAAAAATATTGAAGAAATTAAAAAATACACTAAAAAATATACTTAAAAATACTGAAGAAATAAAAAAAAACTGAAAAGACTAAAAAATACTGAAGAAACTGAAAAATATACTAAAAATACGCTGATAAGTACTAAAGAAATTAAAAAACAGTGAAGTAATTAAAAAATACGGAAGGAATTCAAAAGACTAAAAAATACTGAAGAAACTAAAAATACACTGAAAAATATTAAAGAAACTAAAAAATACTGAAGGAATTGAAAAATACTTTGATAATAACCAAAGAAATTAAAAAAATACACTGAAAAATACTGAAGAAACTAATAAATTTACCTAAAAATGCTAAAGTTGCAAAACACTGAAGAAACTAGAAAAAATAAAAAAAAAGTTGTTTTTCAACCGTAATAATAACAAAATAATAAAATTCCTAATAAAAAAACAACATTAAATATTTGTATTTCAATTATTTGTCCCTAATGGAAAAATTAAACTATAATAGAGATAAAAAGGAAAATAACTCGATGATTATTGGTTTTTGTTACATAAAAAAAAAAAAATAAATAAATTCTATTTATAGTTGCCTAGGGAATATTGCCTTTTCAACGACGTATTTCTCTCTCTATATATTAGTCTTTGTAAAATAATCCTTAGGGCGTTTGCAGTCAATGAGTAAAGGCGTAATATCCCACATACCAATCTATAATGACGCACTATCACAACTGGTACGGCGTGTACACTGCAATTTCCCATTGATAAAACGTTTATATACATATATCTCGAAATCATTTTCGAAAAAATAATTTTAATAAAAAATCGCCCATTCAATATTATATTTCAATTATTTTCCTTCTGTTTAACAATTATTTCTAATTTAATGTTTAAAAAAAAGTAATCTAACAAAATTGTTGCATCACAACTTTTTTTTTGTCTATTTTTTTAATCAAATTTATTAATTTGATTAAAAAAATAGACAAAAAAAAGTTTGAATCAAATTGATAGTAAAAGGTTTGATTACAGCATAAAAAAGTGAAATTATAAAAGAGATTAAAGTCAAAAGTTAAAGCACACTTTTCTTGAATGTAAAAATCTAAAAATTTGGATCAATTTTTGATTTAATCCACTTTTTTGGTATCACAGTTAACTTTTATAAGTTAACAGTGAGTTTAAAAGAGGGAAAAATAACTGAAAAATGCTGAAGAAACTAAAAGACATAAAAGAATTTATTCTTTAATAATTAATAAAAAAGAAGCTACAAAAATAAAATTGTTTTAACAATGAAAAAAACTATTATACTTCAAGTTAGCATATAATTCCAGTTAAAACCGAACTATACACACATATAATAACAATTTATCAATTCATTCACGTGTTAAATTCAATAATGTTTATCTATCGTGTATAATAGTTTTGACGCAATAACAAATATTTTTGACAAAAATTGTCGCGACACGTGGGTGGCCTTGTTAAAACGACATATCGTACCTATATACTTGGTGTTCTTATATATATATATGCGGAATAAATAATGAATAAAAATAAAATATATATTATATATATTCCAATAAATGTTTCCTTGAATTACATTGTAAACTCTCCTTTAGAAAATGAACGGCAAAGCCGACTCCATGGCATCAACGATGCGTGTTAGGCCGTCGACCTCGTGGAACATTTGCCCGAGAAGGAGAAGCCGCCGTCTTACTTCGTGATTGTTCGTTTATATTTAGTTTAAGTTTAAAGTTGCTTATCTATTCTGTCCCCCTTCTTTTTTATCTAACAAAACATGAATGTATTTTCACTCCTTTTAGATACTATATAATGCATTTGAAAACAGAACTTCCATTCTTAATAGTTTTTCCGCAGATATGAAAATTGAGACAAAAAAAAGGATCAAAAGTGTTGCGCGAGGCAACACTTTTGATCCTTTTTATTTGTCTCAATTGTCATATATGAAAATATTGTCTTCTTTTTGTTTTTAATTTGATATGCTTTGTCGTATGCCGAATCAGAAATTCGGATTTTTGAAAATATGTATGTTGGAAAAAAAATGGAGTTTTGGATACGAACGATACGAATATGTTCGATCGTATACACATATCGAAGGAGGTGGTATAATCAATAACATACGTATTTAATACTTATATTCTCTAGGTTTATGCTAATTATATTTAGGATAAAATTCAAAAAATCAAGTATAGATGCATATTTGTCTAATTATTTTTAGTGTACGTCACTCCGAAAAGCGGTTTGTAGTTTTACTACGGCCATTCATTCCTCCAGACAATAATTTGCCCACCCGGTATAACTCACGGATACAGTGGCATTCCAATGTCTATTCTAATTTTAGTCCTGTGCATCTCATGCCTCTCACTCATTCATTAATTACCGTAACACAATATTGTATATACTAGAATTTTTATAGTTCATCATCATGCAATTGATATTTTAGGCAAATAAATAACAAAGGCAACAATTGAGAAAAGAAAACTTACTATACATCATCCACTAATACTACATTACTCTTAAGGAATGTGTCTCAAATTATTCATGTAACATACATAGGTAACATGTCCCAGTCAGATAATTATAGATCGAGACTTGAGCACATAAATGATCATTCAAGTCTCGACATTTTTTTTTTTTTCATTTTTTTTCAATGTGAGGAAATCACCTCGAATTCCAGAGTTTTAAATGATATAAACTAGAGAAGGAATGGCGGGTAAGCTTCATGAATCGCAAGCGAGGAATGCTGACCTCACCCTATCCTATATATGAAGTTCAAAAACCTTCGATATAATCGGAATGGTGGGGAAAAAAGAAATATTTACCAAGGACGGTGCAATATTGTTTATATTGTTATAACACTTATGCTATCCGTTTACTGTTTTTTAAACACTTTCTTTCCGTATTTCGACACTTGGAAATATATCGAAATTTTCGATACAAAAATCTACAAGATACACTATTCAAACCTAATGTTTTAAGACAGATGTTCGGATGCTAGACACTAATGTGTAGTATCAATGATGTTAAATCATGTGCAATAGGAAAGGTAGGCATAAGGAAAATTGACAAACTCGTTTTCGCAATGTTTACACCACACCCTTCCGCCTTGTTATTAAACACCCACTTTCTTTCATACTCAAATGCTAAAAATGGTATTGAAAAAAAAATGTAGCGGCACTTTTCCTTACCTTGAATAACTTCTTAAGCCTCTTGTACTCGCGATGTAATCGCGACATGTACTGTTTGTTGGAATCCAGTTTGACTGTTTAAAGCCACTGTTTATTATGGAAAACAACAACAAAACTCAAAAATCATAAAAATGTAAACGAATAAAACTTGTTAAAAATCACAAAGTATTTTTTTTTTCTTTTTTTAAGGTTCTCGAAGGCCGACACGGACGCTGAGAACGGGAAAAATATACACATGCAACTATTAAGATGGTTCGTTCGCTTACTGAATCAAACAGACGCACGAAACACAATGTATCCCGGCTACTAACCCGCGCTTTATCCCCACCCTGTTTCAGACCTGAGCAGTAGACGTCCCCTTCTTTTTACAAGCCACATTCCCACCAAAGTTCTACATTCATAATAATATATTATCTGTCCTCGTCTATAAATCAAAAGTAAACAACTAAGAGTTGCAAACACTTTGTGTTGGCACGGCGCCAAAAAAAAAAACACACAACACTCCAAACTAATTTACATGGATAATGATCATTGGACATTGATGTCGCAAAAAAAAGGCGCCAAAATATTTTGCCCGGTCCGTGAACTTTGGACTTTTTTTTTACCCACGAGACTAGAGTACAGACTATAGATTTTAGAGATGCTAGATGCTATAAGAGTTATATTACTATAGACACTTTACCATTTGCTAATAATTTTGATATCATTTTATATCATTTTTATATTATAGGTCTTATAGGTATATAGAATTCTAGGAATTAAGGTGTCATGTGCACCATTTGGCATTTTAGTTCTTGTTCGTTGTTTTTTTATCGGTCAAAAGAGGGGTAGAATGTGGAACTGTCTGGCTATGCAGTGCGCATGCGTTCAATACCTCCTGCCTGCCTGCAGAAGGAGAAAATACGAGATACGACTATATACAGGGGAATTACAACTGTTGGAGGAAACAAAACGGGGGGAAACACTCAACTGGAGAAATAAGAATGAATAATACGGCCAAGCATTCTATTTGTTTATTATGGACAAATCCCATTGATGACGTAAAGGCTGCGAACAAGGTTGAATTTTATACCGCACACGCGAAAGTGAAAAATTCATTTCATTATATACATATATTATGTTAAATAACACCAGTCGAAAAATAAAAACAAATTAAAGAGTCTTATTATATGTGATTCATTGGTAAATTTGTTGTCTAAAATGAACACTAATGAGTGTAATAAAAAAAAGATACGAGGAAAAATTTAAAAAATACACTGAAGAAACTATAATATAATGAAGAAAATTTAAATATACACTTAACTAAACTAAAAACTGCTAAAGAAATTGAAAAATACGCTGAAAAACTGAAAAGATACTAAAAAGATTCAAAAATACCCTTAAATTCTCAAAACTGCTGGAGAAATTAAAAAAATTCATTGAAAAACTGAAAAGATACTGAAAAAATTAAAAAATATTCTTAACATCTCAAAAATACTGAAGAAATTAAAAAATACACTGAAAGAATGAATAAATAGTAAAAAGATTAGAAAATACCCTTAAAATCTCTAAAATACTGAAAAAAATTTTTAAAATAAACATAAAAAACTAAAAAATGCTGAAGAAATTAAAAAATATACTGAAAAAATGACAAAAATCACTAAAAAGATTTTAACATACCCTTAAAATCCCAAAAATATTCACGAATTTCAAAAATACACTGCAGAAACTGAAAAAAATACTAAAAGGATTAAAAAATACCCTTAAAATCTCAAAACTGCTGAAAAAATTCGAAAAATTAACTGAAAAACTGAAAAGATACTTAAAAAAATTTAAAAATATCCTTAAAATCTCAAAAATACTCAAGAAATTGAAAAATACACTAAAAGAATGAAAAAAATACTATAAAGATTCAAAAATACCCTTAAAATCTCAAAAATACTAAAGAAAAATTAAAAAATAAATATAAAAAACTAAAAGAAAGATACCCTTAAAATCTCAAAAATACTGAAGAAATTGAAAAATACACTGAAGAAACTAAAAAAATACTAAACAGATTAAAAAATACCCTTAAAATCTCAAAAATACTGACGAATTTGAAAAATGCACTGCAGAAACTGAAAAAATACTAAAAAGATTAAAAAATACCCTTAATATCTCAAAACTGCTGAAAAAATTCGAAAAATTCACTGAAAGAATGAAAAATACTAAAAAGATTCAAAAATACCCTTAAAATCTCAAAAATACTAAAGAAAAATTTAAAAATACACTGAAGAAACTAAAAAAATACTAAACAGATTAAAAAATACCCTTAAAATCTCAAAAATACTGACGAATTTGAAAAATGCACTGCAGAAACTGAAAAAATACTAAAAAGATTAAAAAATACCCTTAATATATCAAAACTGCTGAAAAAATTCGAAAAATTCACTGAAAGAATGAAAAATACTAAAAAGATTCAAAAACACCCTTAAAATCTCAAAAATACTAAAGAAAAATTTAAAAATACACTGAAGAAACTAAAAAAATACTAAACAGATTAAAAAATACCCTTAAAATCTCAAAAATACTGACGAATTTGAAAAATACACTGCAGAAACTGAAAAATTGCTAAAAAGATTAGAAAATACCCTTAAAATCTCCAAACTGCTAAAAAAATTCGAAAAATTCACTGAAAAACTGAAAAGATACTAAAAAATTTTTAAAATATCCTTAAAATCTCAAAACTACTGAAGAAATTGAAAAATACATTAAAAAACTGAAAAATGCTGAAGAAATTAAAAAATACACTGAAGAAACTAAAAAAATCGAAAGATATCCTTAAAATCTCAAAAATACTGAAGAAATTGAAAAATACACTGAAGAAACTAAAAAAATACTAAAGAGAACATAAAAATACTCCAAAAAACTAAAAAATCCTGAAGAATTGAAAAATACAGTGAAGATACTAAAAAATAATGAAAAATTATATATTATTTAAAAATACTACTGAAAAAGTGGAAAGTACTGAAGAAATTGAAAAAAAAGTAAAATACCAAGGAAACTGAAAAATTTATTTTAAAATACTAAAGGATTTAAAAAACACTGAATAAACTAAAAAATACACTTTAAAAATACTAAAGAAGTTAAGAAATATACTTAAAAAAAATACTGAAAAAAAGTATATAATACACTTAAAAATACTAAAGAAATGGAAAAATACACTACAAGATTTGTTACATACTGAAGAAATAAAAAATAGTCTGTAAGAATTGAAAAATACTAAAGAAACTAATGAATACACTTAAAAAATTTGAACAAATATAGGAAAATACACTGAAAAATACGAAAGATATGAAAAAATAGTGAAGAAATTGAAAAATACTGAAGAACCTAATAAATAAACTGAAAATCTTTGTAGAAATTATAAAATATACCCAAAGAAACTGAATTATACTCAGAAGAAATTAAAAGATACACTGAAAAATACTTAAGACATTGAACAATATTAAAGGAAATGGAAAATTCACTGAAAGACCTGTTTAATACTGAAGAAACAGAAAAATATACAGAAAACACTAAAAAAAATCAAAGCATATACTAAAGAAAGTAAATAATACACTAAAAAATACACTGAAAACTTCTGCTGAAATTGAAAAATACTTTGAAAACTAAATTTCGAAAAATCTGGAAAATAGTAAAGAAGACGAAGAATACACAGAAGAAAACATGAAAAGAGAATCGCAAATATATATTTTCAAGAATACTGGTCCATTAAACAAACATTTACATTTCCAGTTAAAAGTTAACATCAAGTGTCTGTTAGTATGTATGTGTCTGTGTGTGTATGATGGAAAAAACATTTCTGCATTTCATATAAAAATAGACACACTTCTAAGAAAGAAATTTTTCCTGCAACTCACAAATTTAATCTTGTTAGACGTAAATAATTTGTATCTTATTTACGTCCAAAAGACAAAGTCCATCTCAAGATCCGTTGTTGTGTGTTGTCGCAATAATAAATGTTAAATGCTTCTCTAATTGTGGAAGGTTCCTATTTACAATGGAATTTCTCCTTTAATAATCATTATCTCATTTCGAGATAATACAAGTGTATTCTACATATACATATATATTTCATCAAAAGGAAAATAGTTTAAGAAAAAAAAAACACTTCGGATTTAATGAAGAAATTATATAACACTTGCTGATATAGAATGTTATATAGAAATAAAATGAAAGAATGAAATGTTGTAAACATGCTCTTGGGTACATCAATGCATTGTTGAATATACTTTCTATAGAGTTTCTAAAAATAAGTATATACACCTGTGATTTATGAGTTGGTCGGACCGTTCAATTGTTAACGGAACATAAGTTAAATATTTTATTATATAGAAAATTGTCAAACATCAGGATGTTAATTGGTTGACGTGTGTTCTTGGTATTTTTCAAGGTAAAAAAGAAGATTTTTTTTTCTTTTAAAAAGAAAGGTTGTAAACATAACCTAGATATCCCCTTATATTGCACTTTACCCTATATACCTATATATATAAGCATATAATGCCGGACAAGTGAAATGACCGCCATACTTATAAGAGAGACCGTCAAAAGATATTTATTTCCTTTTCCTATTTCAAAAAATTTATTCCTTTATTATTTGATTTTATTCATTTTATTTATTCCCTTATTGTTTGACTTCATTTATTCCTCATTTGTTTTATTAAACTTGTAAATTTCTTATCTTTTATCACTCTTTAATACAAGTGACAATATTGTTTCAGTATATTATTTTATTTGCATTCGTTTTATCCATATTGAGTTTATAAACTAGCTTTCTAATAATGACAAGCAAAATTTTCTCACTTTAAAAATTAAATCTTACTTTTAGCCCACTTTTGACTGTAAGTAGTCGTTTTAAAAGGAAAATTTTTAGAAACACTTTCGAATGATTTTTAACCTTGAGATTATAATAGTGACTTCTAAAATTTAGTTTTCTTTTAATTCCTATTTTTGTTGTACTGACAGTCGGCAGTGCCTAAAGTCATTTAAGAAGAACAATTACATTTTTTGCATTTTATTAATTATATAAAAGTTTTTGAGGGATAAAATGGTAGTTTAATTTTTCCACTATTGAGAACGCCAAGGTCGCCACAAGGTGGCAGAAGAAATTCCAAGAAAGAACTAAACTGCCATCTACTGGTGACCTTGGCGTTCGCAGGTGGAGAGCAGCTACTCCATATTGAATCTCAAGATGTTCGTCAATATTCGTAATTCTACAATTATTATTTACAATCAAATTTAAAGATGTTGGCAATTAATATAAACAATTTTCAATTTTTAATTTACTTCCCTTTTCGAAATTTTTCTCCTCTTCAATTTTTTTTACAGAATTAATTACTTTACTGTAAAATAGATATTTAAAATCTCGTTTTAAGAAATTATTATTATTAATTTAGTGACTTTTTTTAACAAAATAATAAGTGACATTAATAACTTATTTATAAAAATAGATAAATATTTGCAGATTTTTAATTTTAAGAAACGGTCCAGAATATTCGTTACGTATAGATTATTATGAAAAATAAATAACAAAAGACACAAAATTCTTCAGTTCACTTTTCAGTCTCTCTATAGAATGTATATATATATATATATTTTTTCACTTACGTAAAAAATTGTGCACGTAACGGAATACGTAACATCAATTTTCAGTTGCATTGAATCGCACTTGAATATACACGCAGTAGGCTAAAACGAGTATACACGTGCCTGGTTAATTTCCATTTAGGAAAACACACATTTTAGTTCAACCTATTTTTCAATATTTTATAAATGAAAAATTGTTCGTTATTTTCTGATTTTTCAGACTCTTTTCCCTTTTTATTACTATGAATAATACGATTAAAATATGTGTAAGAAAAAATTATGATATTCTATATTATTAGAAACTGTTTGATATTTATTTTTACTATTACCATGATTATTACTATTATTATTAGCCGTGTAGAGTAAAATCGAAACTTACGCTTTGTTATGCAACATGCGCTAATGTAAACAATTCGAGTTAAAAATAAACAGAAACGTTTATTTTTAACAGATCAAAAATAAACAAACATTGGCTTATTTTTTTCAAAACAACAATGTAGAATATTATTTTTAATTGTTGTTTTTTTTTTAAAATGTGTTATTGCATAATGTACTGTAAAAATATGTATAAAGATAAAATATATTCGAAGTGACAAATTTTATTTCTAAAAACAAAAGCTGTAAAAACGTTTAGATCCTAAGGTCCAAAAATGATTGAAAATTAACCTATTTTTAACAGAGCTTAAAAGTACAGATTTAGTTAATTTTAAGACTTAAAATCATACTCTCGAGCTCAGTTCTTCCAAGGATAATATCAAATTGAGATGCAAAAAACGTATATCAAAAGATTGTACCGCAACAATTTTGATAAGTTTTTTTTCTTTAATTTGAGTCTTTGAAAAACTGTGATACCATTAGGCATAGCTATTATAATTCATTATTATTATAATTATAAACACATAAAGTATGCAAAAAATAAGTAAAGAAAACACTCACATATGCAGTTATTCTGTATCAAGGCCGCGATTATTGAGATAATAAAGTTATTGACAGTGAAAGAACAAAATAACAAACATACAAACAACAATATAATAGTATAGTACTACTAGTGTATAATAATACTAGAGTATAATACTACTAGAGTATAATAATACTGGAGTATAATACTATTAGAGTATAATACTATTATAACAGTTATAATCACTATTAACTGAATAGCATCAAATTGCAACGAATTGATACCAAAAATGTGGATCAAAGCAAAAAATGATCTAAATTTTCGGCATCAATATCAATTTGATATTTTCAAGAAAACTGTGACACTATTACAGCAGTACTCCATAATTGTTTGCTAATTATTATCCTAAGGCTATTAGCCCTTTCACATTCAACTCTTTTTGTTAAAATAAACAATAAAAAAAATATATTTGAAAGATAAATAGCGAAATAGTTTGAAAAAAGTAACAATTTAACACTGACAATCACTGACAATTGACGAAATGTTTGTCAGCTATTTATACGAATTCTATGGAATATTTATTGTCATTGTTATCGCATTTATTCGCATATAATCAATTGCAGGTAAATGAGTTTTGGTAAATAAATTCTAGCACGTTACTTATTGTGTGATGACGATATTCACGTCATTAGTGAATATACTCGTGACGAACTTTCCTCAATGTGAAATTTCAATCTATAGCGTGTGGTGTACACGAGAGTGGGAGGTGTCTCTATGACGTCTTACAAATATTAAGCGTATTTTATTGATTACACTCTGGGATGTGTATATAATAGTATACGTATATAGTCAATAAGGATAAATACCCACATATTTTGCACCTAATAAATTATATCGATTTATATGCTATATTTTCCTTTGATGGTAAAAAAAAACCATGTTCTAAAAACGTTCTTAAAACATTTTATTTTTAAGAACATATGGAAGTTCAAATAATGTTCAAATATAATTTTAAGGTTAAAAAGAATATCAATAAAATTCAAAAGAAATTCAATTATTTTTCCAAAAATATGGGAAAATTTCAATTATTTCCAAATACTTCAATAAAATTTATAAGAAAATTTTTCAAAGAATTTTGAAAAAATATCAATTATTTCTGAAATTTTATACTAAACTTCTTACAGAATTCAATTTTTTTTTTTAATAGAATTTTAGGGCATTTCATTTTAGTTACTTTTAAAAAATTTCAAAATAAAATTCAATTATTTTTAAATAAGAATTTTGGGAAATTTCAATTATTCAAAAACATTTCAATAAAATTCAAAAAAAAAAAAAATTCAATTATTTTTCGAAGAATTTTTGAAAATTTCAATTATTTTAAAATACTGAAATAAAATTCAGAAGAAATTAAATTATTTTTTCAAGAATTTTCAGAAAATTTTAATAATTTCAAAATACATCAATAAAATTCAGAAGAAATTCAATTATTTTTTAGAGAATTTTTTAAAATTTCAATTACTTTAAAATACTTTTAAAAAATTCAGAAGAAATTCAATTATTTTTCAAAAATTTTAGCAAATTTCAATTATTGATCGAAGAATTTAAAAAATTTCAATTATTTAAAAAAATGTAGATAAAATTTTTAAAATACAAAATTCAATAATTATTTTTAATAGATGTTTTGGGAAATTATACAATTCTTTAAAAAAAAAAATTCTGATTAAAAATATTAATTACTAAATAAAATTCTTCAAAATTTCAATTATTTTATAAAATTTAATAATTTCTTCAAAAATTTAACTTTTTATAAAAATTTACGAAATTTAATTTCAATTATTTCAAAAAAATTTAATAGAATTTTGGTAAATTTCAACAAGTTTCAATAAAATTCTTATTAAAAATCTTATTGAAAATTTAGTATTATTCAGATTTTAAGGGTATTTTTTAATCTTTTTAGTGTATTTTTCAGTTTTTTTAGTATTTTTGAGGGTATTTTTAAATCTTTTTAGTATTTTGCGTCAGTTTCTCAGTGTATTCTTCAATATCTTCAGCATTTTTTTAGTGCTTTAAGGGCATTTGAACCATTATGACGTCACAGTTTTAAATCACATACTTTGTACAAACTGTGACGTCATAATGGTTCAAATGCCCTTAAGTGTATTTTTAAAATTTTTTTTTATTATTCAGATTTTAAGGGTATTTTTTTAATCTTTTTAGTGTATTTTTCATTTTTTTTTTTAGTATTTTTGAGATTTTAAGTGTATTTTTTAAATCTTTTTAGTATTTTTTGTCAGTTTTTCAGTGTATTCTATTCAATTTCTTCAGTATTTTTCAGATTTTAAAGATAGCTTCCAATCTTTTTAGTATTTTTTCAGTTTTTTAGTGTATTTTTCAATTTTTTTTTTACTATTTTTCAGATTTTGAGTTTTTCTTGAGACTATCAAATTGAGACAAAAAACCTATCAAAATATTGTTGCGATGCAATGTTTTGATACATTTTTTGCATCTTAATTTGATATTACCCCATAAAGATCGCATTTATGCCGAAGCTAATAAAATGTTTCTTTTTTTCGCAAATTTGATGACTAAGTTCATTTTCATTATAATTTATGATGCAAAATTTCTTAAATTTATAGTTTTTAGAAAATTTTAACGTTATTTTAAAAAAGTATAAAATTATTTTGTGCCTTTATATTTGAATGGAAAAAATTGCATAGAAAAAATTTTGATATTATAGTTATTTTTTTTGACAGAAAAATTTTTGAATCAGAATGAATTTTAATGATTCTAAAGTTTGGACGTTCAAAACAAACAACAATATTTTTCTTACATCTTTCAATTCACTTCTATATAACTTAAATGTATAAAATTGCAACGAATTGATACCAAAAATGTGGATCAAATAAAAAATGATTCCAAATTTTTGGCATCAATTTGATCCACTTTAGTATCAAGATCAATATGATAGTTTTAAGAAATCTTCGTTTTAAATCACAGTTTTCTTGAGAGTTTTAAATAATTGATACACAGCAAATTTATTCAAATGGTAAAAAAAATTTGAATCATGATTTGATCCACATTTTTGGTTTCAATTTGTTGCAATTTGATACTTTCAAGTTAACAGTGATGTTAATATATACGAAATGTGGATTTATAAAAAATTTATTCATAATATTGTAACCAAAAATTTGAATCATATTTGATCCATATTTCCGATTTTCAATTTGTTGCAATTTGATACTTTCAAAATAAACAGCGATCTTAATATACAAAATGTGGATTCGAAAAAGTGTGTTAAGGAAATGAAATAGTAAATAAAGGGAAAAAAATTTTAGTACAGAAAATAAAAAATAATACACCCGTATGTGGAATATATTCTTAGGGCCCTCATGAGCTATACCAAAAGTGATCCTTTTTGCGTTTTGATCTTTTGATTATTCAAAGAGGCTAGACGAATGAAGAATAGAAGTTTAGCTTTTGTGCCAATATAACACCATCATAGTGGCTTAAACAGCTGTTTATTGACAAATTATTTCATAATCATCTAATGGTGTGTATAAGTCAATAGTTCTCAAACTGTCGGCTCTGGGAACCAGGCCAAGAGCACTGGATGACCGTCTGCGACATAAATCTTTGCTTTTACTTGTATATACAATATAAATATATACATATATTTTTATATACACACAGAAATATTTATATATAAGTACACACACATATATGTGGTAATTGGTACGTATCGTAATAATTGTACGGCGCAAGTTCGTATATTGTGTATGAAATATCTTGCATACCAGAGATTTAATATATAGATATATATAATGCTGTACGTATATACAGAAATCATTATGTAAATATAACTTTTTTTTACTACACAAAATAATTTTAGAAAAAAGTAATAAAATTAAAGCTGCTATACACAATATGGTGTGTTGCCTTTTCTTTTCTTTTTTTTTAGCGAAAATGGCACATAATGTATATACGACGAATTGAAAAAAAGGAGATTAATTTTATGTTGTTCTTTTATGACTTTAAAAGTCCAATGAACTGTTGGCAGATGCATAAAGGTGGCTTTTGACCAGCACCTGCTCGAAGATGCGCCGGCTGCATAGTTTTTACTGCACACGCTATATCTTTCAAGTATAGTCATCCTTTTATCTCATCGTTTCCACACTTCTTTTTTTTTATATATGCTTGCAAATTTTTTTCTTATGCAGGTTGTAGAACTGTTGTTATTATTCAGTCTCTTATTTTTTTTCTAGCAACGATTGTATTTTGTTAGGTTTGCTCAAAAGTAATTTTTTTTATTATTCTACTAGTTGTTCTTATTATAGTTTGTTGTTTTTATTTTCAGTTACTATTGTCAATTAATTAAATTGCAAATAAATAATAATAGAATAAAACAACTGTAGTCTGTTGTTTGATCAAAACTTGGGACTTGGTTTTCTTCAAAACATAAATAAATTAATATTTAATTTTTTGTTATTTGCAATTTTAATTATCATTGCACGGAGAGAAGAGTTATAGTGGGTTGTACTATTACGCGTTTAGTAAAAAAATTTGAGTTGCGATAAATGAATAAAAGGTAAAGATTACAAAACAGCTTTCAATTTTTTTGTTGTCGATCGAACTAAACATAGTAGTAAAGATGAATGTCTGCTTAGTAAAGCAAACAAAACTGATTCTATTTCAGATTTTTTAATCAGATTATTAATTTAGATAAAAAATATATTAAAATTTTAAATTAATTAAAAAACTTTTAAAAAAAATCAAACGAAATCTTGATAAAATGTCAGTTTTCAAAACATTTAAGTATATTTGCTATGATACTTATTATTTATACTTATTATTACAATAACTATTAAATTAGGTTATTGTTATTATAATTATAAAAATTAATTTTAAACTGTTTATTTAGTTATGCCACAAATATAAAAAAACATATATTTTATAATTTTCTTCATTAAACTAAACAATTATAACAATTATAGTTTTTAAATTAATTAAGTATTTTAACCTTATATCGCCGTCAGTTCTTTTTTGTAAAATATTTCTTGATTTTCATTGCGATCACCATTAAACAAAAATTCTCGGGAAATAATTAATATTTAATTATTTAATTAATACCATATTTGACAAAATTATTTTTAGCAAGTTTTAATAACTCTCATATTTATTACAAAAGAGGTTAATTTTTATTTTTGTAAATTGTAAATAGAAACTTAAATATGACAGTTCATATCGTAGACGTTACTTATCAAATTGGTAGTCTTGGTAACTAAACTACCGTTTAGTGAAGCTTACTTTTTGTTTTGTTGAACGAAAATGTCACCATATTGTTTAGTAACTATGACTCAGGGCTGAGTAAGATTAACTACTTTCTTCTCTCCGTGTGACAATTACTAGCATTCGATAGTATATTAATTACTGTATTATAGATAATTACTAGTATTATTTCTTTATGGTGCATTCCGAAGAAAGGCACCTAAGAAGCAAAATACTTTAAGGTTATGTTTTTTTACCTTAATCAAAATTTTTTCTGTTTAATTTAAAACTAAAATCAGTATTTATTAATTATTAATTATTATACTATTTTTAATTTTCGGCTTGTATTCTTTTATTACAATTTCTGTTCTTTTTAATTTTTTTTAGTTATATTGTAATAAATTTTTTTACGTTATATTGTAACAATTAAGTTTTTTACGTTGTATTGTAACAATTAATTTTTTTACGTTATATTGTAACAATTTTTGTCACGTGAAATACGTGACAGAAATTAATTGTTACAATATAACTAATAAGTGTTCAAGAATATTGCGCATTATTCTTGTACTTAATATCTATTATTGAATTTCTAAACTAGAAAAGTAATGGGAAGTACTGGTATTAGTAAGCAAGGATATAAATAAATCTCGTGTCTCATAATATAATGTTGTGTAGTCTGAATGCATTTTCAACGATATGTAGGTTTTAGAATAAATAAACAAATGAAACATAAAACCGTTAAACCGGCGGTGACAAAAATATATGACACATGAAATTCTCGTCTTGTAAATCATGTTTTCTCACTTTTGTTTGTTGGATTTTTCCTCGATTAGTTTTATTTTTTTGGTATTTTTTTTGTTTCATGCACCATTTTATGTAATTTATATATTTTCTAATACATAATAATAATAATAATAATAATAATAATAATAATAATAATAATAATAATAATAATAATAATAATAATAATAATCCTATAATTAAATAATCACCTGGAAATTATCTAAATACTCTCTAAATTTATCGAATTAGTGAAAAGTCATCTAGCACTAATTCTAATTAGTAAAAATGTTCTTTAATTCTTAGTCTAATTTTGCTACTTCAGAATTATAGCATCAGACTGTTTACTAAAGTTTTAGTGTATTTAGTGTAAAGTTAGTAAAAATTAACAGAAATTTTTGAATCTGTTTGTTTGCTTTTTTTATGTTTTATCCAATTTTTATGTGCGCTAATATAATTGTATAAGAAATCATCAGCAAGAATTTTTTGTTTTTAATTTTCGAATTTAATAATACACTCTCGCGATAAATATATTGCGAAACTGATCCAAATATTTCTATAAATATTGGTAAATGTATATGTGCATTGCTTATTTCTTTATTAAGGTCATATAGTATTTCGAAATCGGTGTGTAGAAAATATTTGATATTTAATTCAATGTAAACAGTTTTAGTCAAAAGTTAAAACTGAAAGCACAGTTTTCTTGAAAATTTAAATTAATACTATTAAGTAAACAGTGAGTAAGATTTATTTTTCATAATTAATGTAGTGATTCCTCTAAAAATGAGAGCAAAAGATAATGTTTCCTTGTATTATTATTTTTCTTTTGTTATATGGGACCTCAATAAGAGACAAAATAAAACGTAGTATAGGTAGTAGTAGTAGTAGTAGTCTTTTATCCGGATTTAAATCTAGTTAATTTAACCGAGTCTGGAGTAGCGAATTCTAAATTCTTGAATATTTAGATGCAAACTTTCACTAGCCTAAAGTCAGTGTACTTTCGTCCTCGTTTATACTGAGTGTTTTGCAATTGTCTGATGATTCACAAGCGCATATTCACGATTTTAAGATGGTAGCATATTTTCTCTAATACATTCAATATTGTATAATGAATGAAATTCTGCTAAAAGAGATTTCATACAGTAAAAAAAGAGATGGTACACCTGGAGATGGTAAACCTAGAGATGATAAACCACTAGAGATGGTAAACCTGAAGATGGTGAACCTAAAGAAATGGTAAACACAAAGAGATGAAAACATCGAGAATGTTTATACCAACACCTTACGTAATTTTCCTCGTTAACTTTCATTTTTCCTCATGGTACACATAAATATAATAAATATAAATATAATGCTGTACATAAATATAATGCTGTATAGAGAAATAGAATTATAGATACATTATTCTTAACCCCTTGCAGCCTCAACATTAAAGACCGGAGCACGCGACCGAGGCAGGTGTTATTACACCCAGCAGATGTTGCTGGGTCACGCCGACCAAACCTTCTTCTTTTCTCCTGTCTTCCTTTAATTTGCCTCTTTTTTTTTTTGCCAAGAGTCTACTGCCCTCTTTTGCCTTTCTTTTTACCTCGCATCCGAACAAGCCGCCGCACTCAAGAAAGAAAAAAAAGATTCCCACACATATATAATTTTGCTAGCAAAAGACACAATTATTTCAACATAGAGCAAAAAATAAAAATTGTATTCTATTTTAGACTTCTTAGCGTATATATGCAACATATATCTATACGTAGTATATACACTAAACGACGCGCAGGTACAACCTTGTGCTACTCAACAGAAAACTAGTTCAACAGAGCCTCGAAACTCGATTCTAACTTATATTAGATATATATATATATATAAGTGAATCAAACCTTCCCTTTTCATCTGGTAAACACGAAAAAGAAGGGACTCGAATATAGAAGATAAGAAATTGAATAAGAAAATATAGAATATTTTTGATTCTCTACTTCAGCGAGAGAAAAATTTTATTTGCCAAATATACCAGACAAATTTGTCTGCTAAGAAAGCGAAATCGAAAATTTCTGACTCGTATATATTTGATATTTTCATTTACAATATAAAGTAAACTATATAAGAGAGTAGCTTTTAAATGTCACAAAAAATGTGAGCTACAACGAGAAAATGTATGTAAACTTGCAATTATGTAAATGCAAGTTAGTTTTGCCTTAAACGAAAGTGCACACCTACGCCATGGTATATAGAGTCTCGAGAGGAGGCGCGAGGGAGTGCCATGTCTGCATTGTGCGTTGACAACTCAACACTTGAAAATGTTTAAACTATTTTTATATATATAGAGACACAAATAGATTGTTGTGTTTCTATTCGGTAAAATTACTTTGATATTCATTATAATCAAGATACTCTACATTTACACTGTGTGTGCACAGTTTATCTTTATAGTTTAGTGGGTGATATCTTAGGAACTGATGTCTAGACTTCGTGAACTCGATCCCTCGTTGGCTTCAAAATAAGCAAACGGTAAACGCGCAGAATATATCTTCAATGACTACACACTCGGCGCCAAGCCGCGACACGTGGAATAAGAATTTTCTTTTCACTTATACACGAAACAAGAATGCCATATGTAATTGATATTTTTATTTCATGTGTATGTCAGAAAGGTTTATCTTTTATTTTCATTTACGAAACTTATTATACACGAAAAAGAGTATATATAAATCTAGTAGAATTTTTATCGCGGTAATTAGGTATTCAAATATTGATAATAATGATGTATATTCTATAAATAATTACTATAAATAAGTTCTATAAATCATTTTTAAACTTAAAGTATATTAAAGAACGAATGGAGTATTCTTTTTTGTTCGAGTATTTTTCAAGAATTTTATAAATTAAAAATAATGCAAATTGAACTGGATTAAAATTTTTCTTTAAATCCGTATTTTGTATATTGAGATCCACATTTTTGGTATCAATTCGTTGCAATTTGATAAATTTAGGTTATAGAAGTGAATTGAAAGATATAAGAAAAATACTGTTGTTTGTTTTGAACGTCCAAACTTCAGAATCATTAAAATTCATTCTGATTCAAAAATTTTTCTGCCAAAAAAATAACTAAAGGACTATTTAACTTTTTCAAATATTCCAAAAAATTATTTGAAACTAGTATAGCCACAGTTTTTCTAAGGATATCAAATTGAGACAAAAAAAAACGTATCAAATCGTTGCTTCGCAACACTTTTGATATGGGTTTTTTGTCTCAATTTGATAGTCTCAAGAAAAACTCATAATCTCCAAATACTGAAGAAATTAAAGAATACAATGAAAAACTGACAAAAAATTGTAAAAAGATTAAAAAAACCCTTAAAACTCAAAAATACTAAAGAAATTGAAAAATACACTAAAAATCTGACAAAAAATATAAACATATTAAAAAATTCCTTAAAAACTGAAAATTACTAAAGAAATTTTAAAAATACATTGAAAAACTGAGAAATACTACAAAAATTTAAAAATACCCTTAAAATCTCAAAAAATAGTAAAAAAAATTGAAAAATACATTGAAAAAAATAAAAAATACTACAAAAAATTTAAATATACACTTAAAAAACTAAAAAATGCTGAAGATATTGAAAAATACACTGAAAAAATACAAAAAAAATTTAAAAATGCCCTAAAAAACTCAAAAATACTAAAGAAATTAAAAAATACACTAAAAAACAGAAAAAATACTAAAAAAATTGAAAAACACCCTTAAAATCTCAAAAATACTAAAAAAAATTGAAAAATACACTAGAAGAACTGAAAAAATACTAAAAAGATTAAAAAATACTCTTAAAATCTCAAAAATACTAAAAAAAAATTGAAAAATACACTAAAAAATTGACAAAAACTATAGAAAGATTCAAAAATACCCTTAAAAGCTGAAAAATAGGTACTAAAGAAATTTAAAAAATACACTGAAAAACTGAGAAATACTAAAAAGGTTTAAAAAAACCTTTAAAATCTTGAAAATACTAAAAAAAAATTAAAAATTCACTGAAAGACTGAAAAAACTATAAGATTAAAAACTACCCTTAAAATCTCAAAAATACTAAAAAAAATTGAAAAATACACTAGAAGAACTGAAAAATACTACAAAAATTTAAAAATACCCTTAAAATCTCAAAAATACTAAAAAAAATTGCAAAATACATTGAAAAAAATAAAAAATACTACAAAAAATTTAAATATACACTTAAAAAACTAAAAAATGCTGAAGATATTGAAAAATACACTAAAAAAATACAAAAAAAATTTTAAAATGCCCTAAAAAACTCAAAAATACTAAAGAAATTAAAAAATACACTAAAAAACAGAAAAATACTAAAAAAAATTGAAAAACACCCTTAAAATCTCAAAATACTAAAAAAAAATTGAAAAATACACTAGAAGAACTGAAAAGTACTAAAAAGATTAAAAAATACTCTTAAAATCTCAAAAATACTAAAAAAAATTGAAAAATACACTAAAAAATTGACAAAAACTAGAGAAAGATTAAAAAATACCCTTAAAAGCTGAAAAATAGGTACTAAAGAAATTTAAAAAATACACTGAAAAACTGAGAAATACTAAAAAGGTTTAATAAAAACCCTTCAAATCTTAAAAATACTAAAAAAAAAATTGAAAAATACACTGAAAAACTGAGAAATACTAAAAAGGTTTAAAAAAAACCTTTAAAATCTTGAAAATACTAAAAAAAATTAAAAATTTACTGAAAGACTGAAAAACTAAGATTAAAAAATACCCTTAAAATCTCAAAAATACTCAAGAAATTGAAAAATACACTAAAAAACGAAAAAAATACTAAAAAGATTAAAAAATTCCCTTAAAATCTCCAAAATGGAGAAAGAAATTGAAGAATACACTTAAAAATTGACAAAAAATACTAAAAACGATTTTAAAATACCTTAAAAAACTCAAAAATACTAAAGAAATTAAAAAATAAACTAAATAACAGAAAAATACTAAAAAAAAATTGAAAAACACCTTTAAAATCTCAATAATACTAAAAAAAATTGAAAAATACACTGAAAGAACTGAATAATATTAAAAAAAATTAAAAATACAGTTTAAAAAGTAAAAAATGCTGAAGATATTGAAAAAATACTAAAAGGATGAAAAAATTCTCTTAAAATCTCAAAAATATTGAAGAAATTGAAAAATACATTGAAAAACTGAAAAAATACTAAAAAGATTCAAAAATATCTTTAAAATCTTAAAATTGCTAAAGAAATTGAAGAGTACACTGGAAAACTGACATAAAATAGTAAATAGATTAAAAAAATACCCTTAAAAAGTCAAAAATACTAAAGAAATTAAAAAAATACACTGAAAAAGTGAAAAATACTAAAAAGATTGAAAAATACCCTTGATATTAAATACATATACTAAGATTGAAAAATACTGAAAAAAATTTGAAAAATACACTGAAAAAACTAAAAAAGGTGTTGAAAAATACACTGAAAAACTGAAAAAATACTAAAGAGATGGAAAAATATCCTCAAAATATCAAAAATGCTGAAGAAATTGGAAAAACAACGAAAAAGAAAACTTTTGAATATTACTAAAAAGATTGAAAAATACACAGAAAAACTCAAAAATACTGAAAAAAAATTGAAAAATTCACTGAAAAAACAAAAAAAAATTCTAAGAAGTTTTTTAAAAAAAAACCCTTGAAATTTGAAAAATAATGAAAAATTTGAAGAAAAAACACCGAAGAAACTGAAAAATACTATAATTTAAAAAAAAAATTAAATACTGAAATAGGAATAGTAATAATAAAAAATAAAAAATTCACTTAAAGAACTAAAAATTAAATGAAATTATAACGATGAAAAAGAGCTTAGTCATCATATATTGGCGCGAAAAATGAAACATTTTTATTAGCGTCGGCATAAATGATCTTTATAGGATGATGCAGTTATTATTAGATATTGCCAGGAAAGCCAATTTTCTACGTATTTGTGTATATATATTTATTTAGTTATCTAATTCGAACATTATAATATTATGCATTACGAATTTGTAAAGTGCACTATGGTTATAGGGACACGTGATGTTTACAATATAGATTTCTTGCGACTATCTGCTTTCGAAATCTTACTGCTCAACATCATTGACCTGAAATCAGTTCCGTGTAGTCACATGCATGTGAGTCAGATGCCTGCTGCTGCTGCTGCTGCCACTACTTTATAAATGCATCAAAACAGCTCAAATTAGCAAGGACCTTCCAAGAAATATCGTTAAATTAGATTTTCATTTTTCACTCGCTCTTTGAATAGAAATCAATTTTGCGTTTATTGTGAAATCAAATTTTTCATTGAGTTCGTCAATATTTATTTATACTTCTTTTTATTATTATTACTATTGTTATTATTATTTTTTTTTCTTATTATTATTATTATTATTATTATTATTATTATTATTATTATTATTATTATTATTATTATTATTATTATTATTATTATTATTATTATTATTATTATTATTATTATTATTACTATTATTATTCAGCTTTTTTAAGGATATCAAATTGAGACAAAAAAAAAGAATCAAAACGTTGCTTCGCAACATTTTTGATTCTTTTTTTGTCTCAATTTGATATCCTTAAAGAAAACTGTGTTATTATTATTACCTACTTTTATTATTATTATTATTAAATTATTATTATTAAAAGTATTTATATTTAAAAACTTTTATATAGTAAAGATGGCCCAGTAATAAAATCATTATTTTATATTATAAGAATATTATTACTGTAACTCCTTCAAAATTATTTTCATCATTTTAATTCAATTATTATTTCCAAGAATTTGTAACAAAAATAAATTCTTCTAAATCAATTATTTTTAATAATTTTCGAAAAAGTTCTTTGACAATTTTGAAAATAATTTTATTGAATAAATAACACAGGCACACAAAAAAAAAAAAGTGTCGTGGCCGAGACACTACAGTAGTATATTCCCATGTATTTTTGGCCGCTGAATCCGAATCTGAAGTCCGAATGCTCAAATTGGTTCTTTTTTTTGAGTTATACTCAAAAAACGACTCAAAACACGAATTTGAACCAAAAAAATTAAAAAATTTTTTTGTGACATGACAATAGCATATTTCCATGTATTTTTTCCCGCTGAATCCGGATTCGAAGTCAAAATTGACAGATGTGCTCAAAATTATGAGCTAAACTCAAAAAAAACGACTCAAAAAAACCGAATTAAAATGACGAAAATGAAAAATTTTTTCTGTGACGCTGCAAAAGTATATTCCTATGTATTTTTTCACGCTGAATCCGAATTCCAAGTCAAAATAGACAGATTTGCTCAAAATTTTGAGATAAAATCAAAAAACCACTCAAAAAAAGACTCAAAAAACCGAATTAAGATGAAAAAAATTTTTTATGACACTACACTACTATATTCCCATGTACTTTTTTCCGCTGAATCCGAATTCGCAGTCAGAATTGACAGATTTGCTCAAAATTTTGAGATAAGCTGAAAGAACTGATAAAAAAAGCGATTTAAAATAAAGAAATGGAAATTTTTTGCTATGACACTATACTAGTGTATTCCCATGTATTTTTTCACTGTGATTCCAAAGTCAGAATTTTCACAGTGGCTCAAAATTTTGGATTTCATTAAAAGTGCTCAAAAACATGCATGCTTGTACCTGTAACCAGGGTTTGAGTTCTAAAAAATTTTATGTCATTCTGATAATTCTAACTTCGAATTTGTATTCAGCGTATATAAAATTCATGGGAATACACTACCGAATACCAAAAAAATGAACTCTTTTGCATTAAATTAAATTTTGAGCATTTTTGGATTTAGCTTAAAATTTTGAGCCAATTTAATAATTTTAACTTTGAATTTAGAAGCAGATGTAAAAACATGAGAATATACTAATGTAGTGTACTAGCAAGAAAAGTAGAGTTTCTTGACTTTAATTTTTGTAACTTAACAGATTTTCTTGTGTGTCTCAAAATTTTGAGCCATTAGAATAATTCTGACTTCAAATGCGAGATCCGAGTGTAAAAATATATGGAAATACTGTAATGTAGTGTCATAGCAAAAAATTTCCATTTCTTTATTTTAAATCCCTTTTTTTATCAGTTCTTTGAGCTTATCTCAAAATTTTGAGCAAATCTGTCAATTCTGACTGCGAATTCGGATTCAGCGGAAAAAAAGTACATGGGAATATAGTAGTGTAGTGTCATAAAAAATTTTTTCATCTTAATTTGGATTTTTGAGTCTTTTTTTGAGTGGTTTTTTGAGTTTATCTCAAAATTTTGAGCAAATCTGTCTATTTTGACTTCGAATTCGGATTCAGCGTGAAAAAATACATAGGAATATACTTTTGCAGCGTCACAGAAAAAATTTTTCATTTTCGTCATTTTAATTCGGTTTTTGAGTCGTTTTTTGAGTTTAGATCATAATTTTGAGCACATCTGTCAATTTTGACTTCGAATCCAGATTCAGCGGGAAAAAATACATGGAAATATGCTATTGTCATGTGACAAAAAATTTTTTAAATTTTTTTGGTTCAAATTCGTGTTTTGAGTCGTTTTTTTGAGTATAACTCAAAAAAAAGAACCAATTTGAGCATTCGGACTTCAGATTCGGATTCAGCGGCCAAAAATACATGGGAATATACTACTGTAGTGTCTCGGCCACGAAACTTTTTTTTTTTGTGTGCCTGTGTAATTGAATATTTTTTAAAATTTAATCCTCATAAAGTATTTTATCAAAAATATTTTTAAATAATTGAATTGTTTCGACGAATTTTAATAAAAGTTTTAAGAATAATTACACTTTTCGAGGAATTCGATTAAAATTTGTATTAAAATTCAGCATTGAGTTTTATTATTTATAAAAATAATTAAATTCCTAAAAAGAATTTTATTTACGAAAATAATTGAATCCCTAAAAACTTTTATTATTTATAAAAATTATTAAATTATTTAGAAGAAATCTATAAAAAAAAAAGTTGTAAACAATTGAATTCCTGTGAAATTTTTATTATTTTATGGAAACAATTAAATGTTTGCTTTTGAATTTTATTAAAATTTTTTTAAATAATTGAAATTTTGTCCAAGAATTTTATTGAAATTTGTGAAAATAATTGAATTTCGAAGAAAAATTTTATTATTTTTAAACATAATTGAAATTTTGAGTAGAATTGAAAAAAAAATTTTGAACATAATTGAATTTTTCCGAAGAATTTTATTATTTTTGCAAATAATTGAATTCCTCTGAAATTTCTATTATTTTATGGAAATAATTAAATGTTTGCGTTGAATTTCATTAAATTTTTTTTTTAAATAATTGAATTTTTTTAGAAAATTTGATTAAAATAGTAAAATATTAAAAATTATTGAATTAAGGGAAATTTTTGGAAATATTTGAAATTTTGTCCAAGAATTTTATTGAAATTTGTGAAAATAATTGAATTTCGAAGAAGAATTTTATTATTTCTAAAAATAATTGAAATTTTAAGGAGATATTTTTAAAAATTTTTGAACAAAATTGAATTTTTCCGAAGAATTTTATTATTTTTTCAAATAATTGAATTCCTGGGAAATTTTTATTATTATATGAAAATGATTAAATGTTTGCGTTGAATTTTATTAAATTTTTTTTAAATAATTGAATTCTTTTGGAAAATTTGATTCAAATAGTAAATACTAAAAATTATTGAATTGAGGAAAATTTTTGAAAATAATTGAAATTGTGTCCAAGAATTTTATTAAAATTTGTGAAAATAATTGAATTTCGAAGAAGAATTTTATTATTTCTAAAAATAATTGAAATTTTGAAGAGAATTTTCAAAAACTTATGAAAATAATTGAATTATTTAGAAGAAATCTTTAAAAAAATTTGTAAACAATTTACTTTCTGTGGAATTTTTATAATTTTATGGAAATTTAATGAAATGCTTGCGTTGAATTTTATTAAATTTTTTTTAATTAATTGAATTCGTTTGGAAAGTTTGATTAAAATAGTAAATATTAAAAATTATTGAATTGAGGAAAATTTTTGAAAATAATTGAAATTTGTCCATGAATTTTATTAAAATTTGCGAAAATAATTGAATTTCGAAGAAAAAATTGTATTATTTCTAAAAATAATTGAAATTTTGAGAATTTTTGAACATATAGTTGAATTTCTCCGAAGAATTTTATTACTTTTGTAAATAATTGAATTCCTGGGAAATTATTATTATTTTATGGAAATAATTAATTGTTTACGTTGAATTTTATTAAAAATTTTTTTAAATAATTGAATTCTTTTGGAAAATTTGATTCAAATAGTAAATATTAAAAATCATTGAATTGAGGAAAATTTTTGAAAATAATTGAAATTGTGTCCAAGAATTTTATTAAAATTTGTGAAAATAATTGAATTTCGAAGAAGAATTTTATTATTTCTAAAAATAATTGAAATTTTAAGGAGATATTTTTAAAAATTTTTGAACAAAATTGAATTTTTAGGAAGAATTTTATTACTATTGAAAATAATTGAATTTCTACAATCATTTGTAATTTCTCTAAAATTCTCCAATTATATCGTATAATTTACGAACTTTTTGTCCTTTTTTTTCAAATTGCAGACCTTTTTTTTTAAAAAAACTGAATTTTACGAACTTGAAGGAAATTTACGGACCTTTACAGAATTTTCGGACCTAGTTCGAGCCCTGGGATCCTTAATAGATAATTTTTTTTTTATTAATCTATAAATTCCTTGATGTAAATAAAAATTATTAGAGGTAAAGAAAAATTTTTGGATTCAAGTAAATATTATTCGAATTCAAGTGAATATTTACTTGATAATAGAAAACTAATTTGTCATTTGATCCAAATAAATTTTTTTCCCATTACAAAATTACATTCTTTTCCAATAAACATAGAAAAGAAAAAATAATCCTAATACCAAAATAAATAAGTTGATTAGATATAAATACAATATAACCAGGGGAAAAATAAGTACCATAATGAGAAAATAACGCGCTCACTGCATGATCAGCATAAAAATATAAATAATGAAAAACTTCCGGCATGTACAGTTTTACAGTTAGTGTAACTATGCCAGTTTCTGCTTACAAAGAGATGTGTAAGCGTTTAAAGTATACACGTGTGGGTCAGTTTCATGTGAAATATGTCTGGCTTTTATGAAGTGAAAAATCTTAGAAATACATTTTTTTATGGCTAATAATATTTGCGATCAAAGAAAATGTTTTTAATCCAAAATTTTCGTCTTTCAAACGAAATTCTATTTTTAAATTTTCATTGCCATTTCGATTTAATTATTTCATTATTACCACTAGGCAATAATTGGTTTTGTATCGTATTTATACCACAGAAAATTGCGTTTTAAATAATTTCGAAATATAAAATGAGTTTATCAGTTGATGTATTATTCCGACTACATAATATCTGAATCAGGGAAACTTTTATATAAGTGATCGAGAAAGAATGATAAAGTCGCAATATTTATCCAATGTATAGAAATGTTTGACAGTCAAATTCCGGACTTAAATGGAGAGTTAAATTTAAATTCCTGCGCAGTAATTTATCTGCAAAAGGCAAACCTTATTGGTAATTAAATCTTAAGGTTTGTCTTAAGGTTTTCTTATCTTAAAATAAGATTTCTTTTGCAGCATTTCTTTCTTTTTTATTAGAATTTGTTTGTTTGAAGATTTTCTCTTTTGTGTTATAAATTTAAGAATTACTAATTTTAATAATTTAAAACATATAGAATCATATTTAAAAATAATAATATTCAAAGGCTTCGCACTCATCTAAAACCTCCCGAGTCGAACTTTTAGACCTGCTTACCTCCTGGTAAGTATAATTTAACCCTAACCTGCACCTAACAAACCCTTGGTGTTTTTTTCCTCCTGCGTAAGTTCTATTTAACTCTGACAACTCCTTTTTAAGTCCTAATTGAACCTTAAACCCTGTATTGCTTCTACCACATTCTTACGCAATAGGAAATGTTACGCGCGATACAAGATATTCAACTTATTATTGTTTTGCAAATTACAAAATTTTTTATTTTGAAAATTTCACGAAAGAATTCAATTATTTTCTAAAATTTTAATAAATCCTTCGAAAAAATTCAATTATTTTTATAAATAGTAAAATTCTTCCGAAGAATTCAATTAATTTTATAAATAGTAAAATTCTTTGCAGGAATTCAATTATTTTCAAAACAATTTTAATTGAATTCCTTAGATGAATTCAAATATTTTAAAATATTTTCATAAATTGCAATTATTTTCTTAAACTTTAATAAATTCTTCGAAATAATTCAACTATTTTTATAAATACTAAAACTCTTTGCAAGAATTAAATAATTATTAACCCAATTAAAATAAAATTAAACGAAAGAATTTAATTATTTTCAAAAATTCCCATAAAATTTAGTTTCAACAAGAATTTAAAATTCTTGAAAAACAATTTAATTATTCTCAAAAATATTTTTAAAAAATTCTATATAAGAATTAAATTACTAGCTCAATACAATTTTTGAACATATTCATCAAAAGAATTGAAATAATTCTATTATTTTCGAAAAGTAATTAAAATTCTTATGATGAATTCAATTATTTTGAATATACTTAATTTTAATAAAATTCTTTAAAGAAATTCAATTATTTTCGAAACAACTTTAATTGAATTTTTCGAAAAAATTTCATGATTTTTAAATATTTCTATAAAATTCTTCATAAACAATTTAATTATTTCTTAAAATTTTAATAAATTCTTCGCAAGAAATCACTTATTTTCAATACAATTTTAATAAAATTCTTCTTCATAAAATTCAATTGCTTTCGAAATTTTCAATTAAAATTATTAAAGAAACTCCATTAGTTTAAAAAAAAATTCAAAGAAATTTTTCAAAAAAATTTAATTAGGATTTTTAAAAATATTAATAAAATTCTTTGCGAGAATTTAGTTATTTTTCTAAATAAAGAAATTCTTTGAAGGAATATTCTATTATTATCAAATTTTTTGATAAAATTCTTTGCAACAATTCGAAGATTTTCAATACATTAATTTTAAAATTGAACATATTTGAAAAGAAAAATTAAAAAAAGATTAAGAAACCAAAATGTAAACAACAATTAACTTCAAACTGCGAATAGGTTACCGAAACATGTAATTTTTTATTATTAATTTATAAATATTATTTTTAACTGAAATGTTTTGACATTTTTTTTAAATAATAAAAATATTAATTTATGAATGTTTAATGGTTATTATTATTAAACAATTTATTTATTTGCTGTAGTGTATTAGTGTCAATTAATGCTTTATTGAATTACTCAACAAGTCACTGAAAATAGAGCATCTGTGTTCAGTTAGGTTCCGTAGCATAGTGGTTAGGGCGTTAGTTTCGTAGTCCGTAGGTCGTAGGTTCAAGTCTCGCGTGCATTAGATATTATTTATTTCGTAGGTTTGCGTTTATTCCGATTTTTCTGTATTGTATAGGTATAAGTATGCAATTTAATGATTATATACACCGTTAAATAATTTAATTAACAAATATTAAATTAAAATTTTTTTTTATATATATAAATGGATATGTATTAATCCCCACATATATACTAACATTATTTATGAATTCGCTATTGGTCACGATTAAATTAAAAAAAAAAGTAAAAATCATTAAATAATAATGCCATTTATTAATAATTAAAGTTATTATAAAAATTAGTTAAAAATGATCTCAAATATGCTATGAGCAGTTTTTCTAGGTTTTTTGGAGAGGAAAGAATTCTGTAAGTAAGGGTCAAGCAGTATTTAATAAGGTTCTAGGAACACCTGCTTTCCTCCTTTTACCATCTAAATTTGTCGCTAACCAGGGGTTTGCAGGAGGTAATCAGAGTTAACTTGCAATGCAAATAAACTCTGCTTTCATCCTATTACATCCTTACAAACCCTCAGTTTTAAGGAGGTAAGCAGGTCTAAAAGTTCGACTCGGGCTACTATTTACTTCTTTTGCTACTATTTGGATACTTTTTTTTTAGAAATGTGACATTAAAAGATACTTTTTCATTTCTTTTTTCTTTTTAGAATTTACACTTTAAATCCGCTCTAATAATTAAAATATAAAAATTATTCTTCAACAATTTTTATAAAATTCTTTGAAATGATTTAATTATTTTCAAAAAAATATTTTATAAGAATATTTTTTTGTCAAGAGTTCATTATTTTTCCAAATAATACAATTCTACGCAGGCAATTCAATATTATTTTCAGTAGCTATAGTATTATTATAAAATTTCTTTAAAAAAAATTTATAAAATTATTAATTATTTAAACAAATTTCAAGAAAATTCTTATCAAAAATTCTATTAAGTATTTTTATAAATAATCAAATTTTTCCAAAAATTCAATTATTTGAAATACAATTTTTGTATGATTTTTTAAAGAAATTTCACAAAGGAATTCAATATTTAAAAAAAAAATTCCAAGAAAATCAGTTGCAAAAAATCAATTATTTTTATAAATAATAAAATTTTCCCAAAAATTCAATTATTTGGAAAAGAATTTTTATAAAATTTCTGAACGAAATTTCACAAAAGAATTCAATTATTTAAAAAAAATTTCAAGAAAATCAATTGCAAAAATTCAATTATTTTTATAAATAAAATTTTCACAAAAATCAATTTTTTTTTATAAATAATGAAATTTTCCCAAAAGTTCAATTATTTTAAATTCAATTTTCATAAAATTTTTGAAAGAAATTTCATAAAAGAATTCAATTATTTCAAAAAAAAATTTCAAGAAAATTCTTTCCAAAAATTCAATTATTTTCATAAAAATAATAAAATTTTCCCAAAAATTCAAATAGTTTTATAAATAATCACATTTTCCCAAAAATTCAATTATTTGAAATACAAATTTTCATAAAATTTTTGAAAGGAATTCTACAAAAAAATTCTATTATATTTAAAAAAAATTTCAAGAAAATTCTTTGCAAATATTCAATTATTATTTTTATAAATAATAAAATTTTCACAAAAATTCATTTTTTTTATAAATAATAAAACTTTTCCATAAGTTCAATTATTTGAAATACAATTTTCATAAAATTTTTGAAAGAAAATTACTATTAAAAATTTTTTTTATAAAACTCTCCGAGAGAAATCAATTGTTTTTAATAATTGCGATAAAATTTGTTTATAAGAATTTTTTTATATTCAATACAATAATTGTAGGCGATTATTTTTTTCAAACGAATTTAATTACCTTCAACATTCTTAATAAAAAATTGTTTAAAAAATGTCAATTATTTAAAAATTTTTAATAAAATTTGTCGTAAGAATTCAAATTATTATTTTTTTTAATTTTCATAAAATACGTTGTAAAAATTCAGATGTAACTTTTAAGAAATGTATTCGTGTAATTTTTTACCTGCTATTCCAGGAATATTAAATTTTCCAATTAATTATTTACTTTTGTATTTAAAGAATAGAAATTCTCGTAAAATTTTCTAACAAGAATTGATATAAATGAATTTCTGATGAAATTGTAGATAAAAATTGAATATTATAGAAGCGTTGTAATTTGAATTTACAGAAATAATAATTAAATTTCAAAAGTTTTAAATTATTTTTTAAAAAAATTATTAAAGTTTTGAATAATTATTTTATTTAATTCTAAAAAAAATGATTGAATTTTGATAGAAAAGGTTGTTATATTTAAAAGATTGAATTAAATTTGCAATTAATTGAAGATTTTCGTCAAATTTAATTGAAATAAATTTTATATTCTAAAGAATTTTATTTTATTTTTTTACTTTTTTAAATATTATTTTTTAAATATAATCCTATTTTTGAATTTGGAAAATAATTTAACTCTAGAAAAATTATTTTCCAAATTTTGTTTTCTTTTTTTTCTTATCCTATAGGATATTAGAAAAAAAAAATATTTTTGCTTGAAATAAGGAAAAAGTGTGAGTTATATTAAATCGAATTTTTGCAAATCGACTAAAACGAGTTTTTTATTAGTCAAATTTAATTTGTCGATACTACTTTTTTCATATTCATAAAGCTACTTATATTGCTACTTTTTTAAAATTAATTATCGAGTGCGAAGCCTTTATTCCAAACACTAAGAGTATTTTTTTCTAAAATAAAAACCGAGATTTATTCTTAAATTAAGAATACAATTTTTTCATAATAATTTTTAAATAATTTTTAAATAATTTTTAAATAATTTTTTAAATAATTTTTAAATAATTTTTAAATAATTTTTAAATAATTTTTTAATAATTTTTAAATAATTTTTTAATAATTTTTAAATATTTTTTTAACAATTTTTAAAATTTTTTTAAACAATTCTTTAACAATTTTTTAATAATTTTTAAATAATTTTTTAATAATAATTTTCATAATAATTTTAATAATCACGCATAAGTAATAAATAGCTAATAAATAAAAATATTGCTTAAGAGGACAAATTCATAATAAATGAGACACATTTTTTTACACCGAGTCACTTATTATTTTGTCAACTTAATTGACTAATATGCGCGTAATCTTATCGCAAAATTGATTTTGATGCTTTTATTTTCATAATTTCAGCAAAATGGATTTTATACACTTCAATGTGTAAATAAGATAAAAATAAAAATAAAAAATAACAACAAGAATATATTTGTTTTTCATGTCGCGAAAAAAAAAACTGTAGATTTAAATTTAATGAAGAAAATGCCATTGCAGCCCTTTGACGTCATAGTTATTAGTGTCGTAATACATTCGCTGTCGCGAGATAGTCTGAGATAGTCTGTCGACTTTCTCTTAGCCAAGATAAATATCTTATATGTATATATATAGCAAGCGGATGTTATATATATATATTCACTACTATATATATATACACCTACCAACACTCGCACGTTTATTTATTTGTCTTAGGACCAAGTGGCATTACAACAATTTAAATTGAGAACAAGAATGACTGATCGTAACAAATTGTTTTCTTCATCTGTTTTTCTAGAAAATTGCGTGACACATATAAAAGCTGAGAATTATCGCTGAAATATTTGTATAAATGTGTATGCGACTCATTATTATATATATAATAATCTTAAATGGATGACTTCACGGTATTGAACTTGTTTATCAATCAGTAGAAAATGATTCAATGGAATATGATTTTAATAAATCGAAACTATTATAAAATGGCTGAAGCAACAACAATCACTCGCGAGGAATTTAAAAAAAAACAAAAAAGAAAAACAGGGATGTAACAATCTGCGTGGCGTTGCGCATGCAAGACTCGAAAGAATGCGGTCTCATAACGGCACATCGCTTATAGTGGATCAGAAATCAACTTTAGAATTATTTATACACTTTTAGAAACATTATTTTTAGTTTCATTAAATATTTTTCTCTTATATTTTAAATACAAAAAAAAAATTTCTAAAGGCTTTTTGCTAGTGCATATTATTTGTTTTAATTCGGAAAAATTGCATCATTTCGCGCAGATGGAGAAATAGAAGAGTTTTTGTATATAAAAAAAAATTGCAAAAATGCGATTGAATTTCAATTATATTATTTGAATATTTGAATTTAAAATTTTGAAATGAAAGTAGAAGGCATGAAATGTACAATATCACTTTCCCCCCAATTCATTCATATTTATTTTTTAAAGGGAGAAAAATGTATTTATAGGTATGTGTGAAATTAAAATAAATGAAATAGGGCAACGTGAATGCACGCGACCTGCTTCTTCCGGGACCATGTCTATTTTATTTATGGTAATTTGTACCTATTTTCAATTTTCAACTCAAAGAGAGTTGAAAGGAAAAATTGGTTGTGAATGAGAGAGGCCTTCTACTTTCATGTTTTCTCATGAATAATGACAATATTTTAATAACTTTACCTGAAGTGTGAAGAACGTTCCTCTCAAGATCTACAACAAAAAGAAAAAGTAATTTAAGATTATATAGACGCACATAAATATAAGAGTATTTTTCTCGGGGCATTGAAAATTATATTCTGTTCAGTTTATATAGAACTGTGTTAAATTATATTAATATATTAATAATAATATTAATATATTAATTTAATTAACTATTTATAATAATTAACTATTTATAATTTTCTTCTGTTTACATTAGACAAAATTACAGAAAATAAAATGAAAAAATAAATTAAATTAAATATTTATTTAATTCTAGGTTGCAATTCAATTATTTTCAATATAGCTACCTAGACTATTTTCATAAAAGTTCAAAAAAGAATTTAATTATTTAAAAAAAATTTCAAGAAAATTCTTTGCGAAAATTCAATTAATTTTATAAGTACATAATAAAATTTTCACAAAAATTCAATTAATTTTTATAAATAATCAAATTTTCCCAAAAATACAATTATTTCAAATACAATTTTCATAAAATTTTTGAAAGAAATTTCACAAAAGAATTCTATTATTTAAAAAAAAAATTTCAAGAAAATTCTTTGCATAAAATTCAATTATTTTTATAAATAATAAAATTTTCCCAAGAATTCAATTATTTGAAATACAATTTTCATAAAATTTTTGAAAGAAATTTCACAGATGAATTCAATTATTTAAAAAAAATTTCAAGAAAATTCGTTGCAAAAATTCAATTATTTTTATAAATAATGAAATTTTCCCAAAAATTCAATTATTTGGAAAAGAATTTCATAAAATTTTTGAAAGAGAAATTTTACAAAAGAATTCAATTACATATTAAAAAAAAATTACAAGATAATTCGTTGCAAAAATCCAATTAATTTTATAAATAATGAAAATTTAACCAAAAATTTAATTATTTGGAAAACAATTTTCATAAAATTTTTGAAAGAAAATTCCCAAAAGAATTCTATTATTTAAACAAAATTTCAAGAAAATTCTTTGCAAAAATTCTATTACTTTTATAAAAAATAAAATTTTCCCAAAAATTCAATTATTTGAAATACAATTTTTATAAAATTATCGAAAGAAATTTCACAAAAGAATTCAATTATTTAAAAAAAATTTCAAGAAAATTCGTTGCAAAAATTCAAATATTTTTATAAATAATGAAATTTTCCCAAAAATTCAATTATTTGGAAAAGAATTTCATAAAATTTTTGAAAGAGAAATTTTACAAAAGAATTCAATTACACATTAAAAAAAAAATTACAAGATAATTCGTTGCAAAAATCCAATTATTTTTATAAATAATGAAAATTTAACCAAAAATTCAATTATTTGGAAAACAATTTTCATAAAATTTTTGAAAGAAAATTTCAAAAAGAATTCTATTATTAAAAAAAAATTTCAAGAAAATTCTTTGCAAAAATTCTATTACTTTTATAAAAAATAAAATTTTCCCAAAAATTCAATTATTTGAAATACAATTTTTATAAAATTATCGAAAGAAATTTCACAAAAGAATTCAATTATTTAAAAAAAAGTTCAAGAAAATTCTTTGTAAAAATTCAATTAATTTTATAAGTAATAAAATTTTCGCAAAAATTCAATTATTGTTATAAATAATCAAATTTTCCCAAGAATTCAATTATTTGAAATAAAATTTTCATAAATTTTTTGAAAGAAATTTCACAAAAGAATTCAATTATTTAAAAAAAATTTCAAGAAAATCCTTTGCAAAAAAATCAATTATTTTTATAGATAATTACATTTTCCCAAAAGTTCAATTATTTCAAACGCACAATATTTATAAAAATTTTGAAAGAAAATTACTATTTAAAAATATTTTTATAAAATTCTCCGAGAGAAATCAATTGTTTTTAATAATTTCGATAAAATTCGTTTATATAAGAATTTTTTATATTCAATACAATAATTGTAGACAATTATTTTCCTCAAACGAATTTAATTACCCTCAAAGTTCTTAATAACAAATAGTTTAAAAAATTTCAATTATTTAAAAATTTTTGATAAAATTCGTCGCAAGAATACAAATTATTTTTTTTAATTTTGATAAAATACGTTATAAAAATTCAATTTTTAGCAATATTCAATTTCTCAATCAATTATTTACTTTTGTATTTAAATAATAGAATAATTTTCTTCTGTTTAAATTAGAAAAAATTACAGAAAATAAAATAAAAAATAAATTGATAATTAAATATTTATGTAATTATAAGAATATTTTTGATTTAGAAAACAATTATTTTCTAATAAAACTATTAAGTAATGGAAATTTAAAAAAAATATATTTTTATATAAATAAAATATCAATATTAATTAATAATAATTACAATAAATTTTTATTTGTTTAAGGGAATTTGAACCATGATGACGTCACAGCTTTTAGAACATATGCTTTGCACAAATTGTGACGTCATAATAGTTCAAATCCACTTAAATATTTTCCAAAAAAATAACTGAAAATAAAGTGAAAAATAAAATAAAGTCAATATTTATTTAGTCAAGAATTATTTAAATTAGAAAAAATTGTTTTTTAAGGCCACTTGAACCATTATAACGTCACAGTTTGTGTAAAGCATATGTTCTAAAACTGTGACGTCATAATGGTTCAAATACACTTAATAAAAACTATTAATCAATGAAAATATTTTTTATATTAAACAAAATATCAGCATTAATAAAATAATAGTAGCTACGAATAATAATTTTCTAAATTATTTTGAACATTCAAATGAACGAATTATAATTTTTTGTTTGTTTAAATATTTCTAAAAAACTCAAAAATTACTGTTAAATAAATAAAAATAAAATATTTATTTGGGAATAAAAAAAGAAATTCTTTTAACGAAACAATTAATGGAAACTTTTAATGAAACTATTAGTTAATAAAAATATTATTTATATTAAACAAAATATCAGTATTAATTAAATAAAATTGATTTAAATAATAAATCAGTAATTAATTAAAGAATAATTGCAAAATTTATTTTTATAAATTTTTTCAATGTTCAAATGAAGGAATTTAAATTCTTTTTCTTTTAATATTTTTAAGAAATCACTGAAAATGAAATAAGAAATAAAAAAAAATTGAATATTTATTTAGTTACAAATTTTTTAATTTAGAAAAAAATTATTTTTTAATTGAAACTCAAATTTGAATAAAGTATGAGAAAAAATGTTGATCGTTCAAAACTTCAGAGATATTTATGTAGAACATTTAAATATTATAATGAATACAGTATTATAAAATAATAAATACGATATTATATTTTGTTTATTTATATTATAATAAATAAAATATTACACAATATTGTACAATATTGTGATAAATAAAATTTTGTACGCAGTTACAAAAAAAAAAATTCGATGTAAAATAAAAATAGAAATAACAAGAAATGGAAAATGCATGAGTTATCCGGAAAAATGTTTAATTAAAGGAAACCGATTGCTTAATTGTTATATTTACAATTCACGTGAATTGTGTTTATATATATATATGCATAGGAAATATGCGCTGTAAAAAGTGCAAGAAGGAAAACTAACCTAGACACTGCATGGGCTTCTAGGATTGCATACTGTAAGTGCATACACCAACTAGGGCGATCGATATAGGTACAATTTATCCCACTTTATGTATCTTATTTTTAATCATCTTTATCAATACCACAAATATTTTATTATTCAATAGTTTTCTCATCTAACGCAATAATGCAAACCCAATTTTTATATTCTCAATAAAAAAAAATACTAAAGTTAAATTAGTTAAAAAAGTTTCTTTTGTTAAAAAAAAAGAAAAAATTTATTTATATATTTTAAATAAATTTTTGCTTCAGTGTATGATTTTTTTTTAATTTAAATAAAAAATTTGTCTACTATTAAATAAATATAACTCGAATCAAATTAATTTTTATCTAAATCGATTAAATTGTATTTGCTCGGAATAGCAATTATATAATTTTATATTATAATATTATAATATTATAATATTATATTATAATAGCAAAATAAAATTATTGGTTCAAATTTATTTAAAATTAAATAAATTAAAATTAATAAAAATTATTTGAATCAAATAAAATTTTTCTTTAAATTGTAGATGAATGAGGCAATTTTTAAAAATAATTTCACAAAAATAGCAGATATGTTGACAATTTTGAAAATTGTTAAATTATCCTATATGAAAAAAAAATAGTTTTGAAATGGAAAATTTCTCTAAAAATAAATGTTACGAAAATGTTAGGTAGGAAAATTTTTTTAAATATTTTCAAAATCAAAATATACTTGTTAGTCAGAAAAATATTTAGAAATTCAAAGATGAAATGAAATACAAAATGATACGGCAACATAAAGCATAATATGCGTAAAAATAAGAATAGATCTTTCTAAAAATACGTATATATATATAATATTTGTCAAATATAAAAATAAAAAATACTTTGACCTAGTTTAAATTTTTATTCTTATCCATAAAGCATTAAATGAAATTTAAGTAAATGTGTTTTTAAAGGAAACGGCCTATATAAGGAACAGGGCCTTAATATGAAATTGTCGTGTTTCACCTGAAGTGTTAGATTCTAGATATTCTTAATTTCTCTGAATATTATATTTTTTAAAAAATGCCATATGTATTTGATTGTAATCGCAACAATAGTGGGGAATTTAATCTTTTTAATTGAATCTTTCTTTTGAATGATCTTTTTCTTTGAAAAAGATTTTTTTTTTATTCCAATAAACGATTATATTTGTCTATAAAATAAATATTTCCTAGAATCGAATAATTTTTATTCAAGTAAATTAAAATGTTATTTGCTTCAATCTTTTGGTATTTGGTACCAATACTAATTGATACCAATACAGTTTATTTGATTTAAATATGGAAATTATTTTATGCAAGCAAGTAAATAAATATTTGCATCAAATAATTTTTAAATTTAAATCAATTAAATGCTATTTGCTTCGAATACTGATAATTATTCGAACTAAATGGTTCGAATAAATTATAGCTTCAAATTTGTTTGATTTAAATAAAAATTATTCGATTCAAGTAAATATTTTTTTGACAGTAGACAAGTGTAATCGGATATATTTGAATCAAGTAAATTTTTTTTTCAGTGCAGTATTATAAATAGTAAAAAATTTTATAGAAATTTTAAAACCAAAAATTTTTTTTAGTCTAAAAGTTTCAAAGGATTTTTTTAAATCTCTTTTATCTCACATACCATCCAGATACAAATTTACTGTCACAAAAATTTGATTTTGTCATTTCCTGATTTCCAAATAGAATTTCGATTTTCTTTCTGTCTCTAAAAATTATCCTGCGATTCATTCTAAAAATAATTAGATTTCAAGGTTTTTCCAGGACAAAAAAGTCGTTTTAGTCGATTAAAATTACGAAAAAGAATCGAAAAAGTTGATTATTTTATACAGTGTTGTCACAAAAATTTCATTTCGTTTTCCCTGACCTTTCACTGATTTCTAAATTTAATTATTTAAATAATATTCAATAATTTTGTTAAATAAAATATTTAAATACATGTTATCCATTTTTTCATAGGAATTCAAATTTTTTAAATTTCAATTTCAAATCTTGTGTGATTTAATTATTTATAAAAATAATAACTGTAATTCATTCAAACTTAAATTATTTTCTAAATTTTTTCACTAAAATTCTTCTCAGTTATTTTAAAAAAATTTTCAAATGTTCTTCGAAAGTTCAATTATTTAAACAGAAAAATTCAATGTCTTATAATAATTCTATAAAAAGCTAGATTTTTAAACCAGTTTAATGTAATTATTATTTGTGGATATTCGAACTTTCGAAAACATTTAATTAAAAATACTAAAAAAAACAATTACTTTCTAAAGATTAAATTACAATATTTAAAAAAAATTAATTCTTTGAATTTTTTATCATAATTTTTTTTAACTTCAATTTATCTTTAAAAATTCTTTTATAAAAAATTTTAGGTACAATTTATTTGAATTATTTCAACTAATTTGAAATTTTTTAATTATATATTTCAAAAAAATTTAATTATATAAAGAAATTATTAAAAAATTAATTTTGAATTAATTTTATTAATTTTTATATTCGAAAATTTCAATGAAATACTTAAAAAAATTATTTTCAATAAAATTTTTATAAAATTTTAAATATTTAAAAACTTCAAAAATTATTTAGTTTCGTAAATTTTATTATTTAAAAAGATGAATCAAAAACAACTTTTAAATAATTAATTTTATTCATTTTTGTTTTTAAATTTTTCTTTGAAGATTATTTATTAAAATTTTTTGAGAATTTATTTATTTTCGACATTTGCAATGAAAATTCTTAAAAATTTTATTTTACAGAAATAGTTTAATGAAATGATTAAAAATTTCAATGAAATACTTGAAAAATAAATTATTTTCAATAAGATTTTATAAAATTTCAATTATTTAAAAACTTTTCAATTACTTAGTTTCAAAAATTTTATTATTTAAAAATATTAGTCAAAAACAACTTTTGAATATTTAATTTTATTAATTTTTGTTTTTAAATTTTTTTTTTTTGAAGATTATTTATTAAAATTTTTTGAGAATTTATTTATTTTCGATATTTGCAATTAAAATTCTTAAAAATTTGTTTTTACAGAAAATTTTAATGAAATGCTTTAAAATTTCAATGTAATATTTGAAAAAAAAATTATTTTTAATAAAATTTTATAAAATTCAAATTATTTAAAAACTTTTCAATTGTTTAGTTTCGAAAATTTTATTATTTAAAAAAATTATTCAAAAACAACTGTGAATTCGTGATTTTACTAATTTTGGTTTTTAACTTTTTCATTGAAGATTTTTTATTAAAAGTTTTTAAGAATTTAATTATTTTCAAAAGTTGCAATTAAAATTTTCTTAACAATTTTATTTTACAGAAAATTTTAATGAAAAACTTGGAAAAAAATTCAATTATTTTCATAAACATTTTGCAGAATTTCAATTATTTAAAAACTTTTTAATTTTACTTTGAAATTTTAATTATCTAAAAAAATTATTCAAAATCAATTTTTCGTATAATTTATTAATGTTATTTATTTTTGCTTTCAAATTTTTCTATAAAGATTTTTTATTTAAATTTTTTTTTAAATTTATTTATTTTCAAAATTTGCAATTAAAATTCTTAAAAATTTGTTATTCCAAAAAAATTGTAATGAAATTAATTATTAAATTAATTAATTATCAAACAAAAATTATTCAAGGATAACTTTTGAAGATTTTTCATTGAAATTTTGGAGAATTCAATATTATTTTCAGAATTTTTTATTTTTAATACTGAAATTTCGGATTTAAAAAATTTTATTTGTTTTAAATAAAAATTATCTGATTCAAGTAAATATTTATCTGGACTATAAAAACGTAATCGGTTAATTAACTGAACCAATTAAATTTTTCTTAAGTGTATTTAAAATCTGTTTTCTATAATTTACAATTAGGACATTATTTTCAGTTTTCTCAATATATTCTTAATTAAATTCTTAATAACTTTCGTGCTGTTTACATGCTCCTTTTAATGATTTTCGTAATTAGAAACTCACTTTCTCGGAGGGGGCGAAAAAAAACAACATTCCTTTAATGTAAATTTAAATTTTACTTGAAAGTATGCATTGTTTATACAATGTACATATATACGAAGAAAAAAAAACCGAGAAAACTTTATTTAATCCCCCCCTCTTTCAAATGACCTACTAATCTTTTAATTCTGCTTAACAGATTCTCTGCGAATTCCTCTGAAAAAAGATTTGACATTTTCCTCTATATTCAGGCCATTTCCTCTCTCTATATGAATTAAATATCAAAATAATCGCGGTTCAGAATAATTAGGTCAGTGCATCCTAAACACACTACGATATTTTGAATACTGAAAAAATAATTACTATCAGGAACGGAGTAATTTATAAATTTACCATGAGTGCTATTTATTTTTCTGTCCAATTTATTATGTAATATTTTTGCGACTTAAACGCAAAAAACAAACAAAAACTATTTGCAGTACAAGAAGTAAACATTGTTTTCTAAAAGGGCAATGAAATTGAAAATATTTATGTCACTGCTCAGAGTAATTTGCATGATTTTTTTTCTACATTTAATTTAGCAAAAAAAAAACAAGTGTGCACATACCTGACAGGTACGTGATCTATGATTGGTATCTCTGATGTATAAAAACTTGGAATTGATTCTATTTCAACACACAGTGAAAATAATATTTAACGAGAATGATGTTGTTAATTTTTTTATTACTCTTTTTCATTATTATTATCAGCCATAATGAGGGATTAGTGTATGATGGATTTTCAAAAATTTTAAATAATCTCACTAAGTTCGTTTAATAAAATTTCATTTTTAAATTATTAGAAATTAGATAAAATTAAAATGTTTTAATATACATAGTGATTTCGAAATTTTTCGTATAGGTATCAATAAAAATGTTTTCTCTTTTTTTTTTTAATTTTAGTATGAAAACTGTTCAACTTCTTAATCAATTATGTAATGAATCACAAGGAAGCAATACTATTAAACGTGATGCGTGTTCTGGTTGTTTCTTCAGGGCAAATAATCAATTATTGTCAATGGCTAAGTGTGCAGACAGTTATCTGAACAATACAAATTATGGTCATTGCCAAATGTATTTAAGAGTGAGTTGAAATTTTACTGTTAACGTATTATAAAAATTTCCTCAATTGTGTTTTTCGAAAAAATTCTATTATTATTATTATTATTATTATTATTATTATTATTATTATTATTATTATTATTATTATTATTATTATTATGAATGTAAAAATTATTATTACCTAGCAATTGCTCTTCAATTTATTTAAATTTATTTTTAATCTTCTATTTCAGACTTCGCACTCGATAATTAATTTTAAAAAAGTATCAAAAAGTAGATTTTAAACTAAAAAAAGTAGTCAAAAAGTAGTTGTCGAAAAATTAAACTTGAAGACACAAAAAAAACTTGTTTTGCATATTTTACAAAACTGACAAAAATTCCATTCTATATTTTATTTTCCTGACTTTTTCCTAATTTTCATCAAAAATATTTACTTCTTCTTTTGACTAATTTTATGCAAATTCTAATTTAAATAATTGAATTCCTCAGAAATTTTTATTCTTCATGAAAAGAATTAAATTCCTACTAAGATTTTTAGAAAATTTTTTTTAAACAATTGAATTCTGTTTGAAAATTTTATGAAAATAGTAGATATTGAAAATCATTGAATTTCGAAAAGTTTTGATAAATAATTGAATGTCAGTGTGGCATTTTATTACATTTTTTTTTAAAAATAATTGAATATTAAAAACGCATTTTTATTATTTATGAATATAATTGAATTCTTGCGAACGATTTTATTAGAATTTTTTAAAATAATTGAATTTCCAAGAAAAAATATTATTACTTTAAAAAATAATTGAATTCTTGTGATGAATATTGTTATTTATGAAAATAATTGAATTTTGCAAAGAATTTTATTAAAATGCCTCAAAATAATTGAATTTTCGGGAAAAATTTTTATTATACATATATCGACATAATTGAATTCTTTCGAAAAATTATTTATGTAAATAAAGAATTTAATTAAAATCTAAAAAAAATAATTGAATTATTTCCAAAAAATTTCATTAAAATTTTATTTAAAATAATTGAATTCCTGTGAAAAATTCTAATATTTTAGTAAATAATTGAATTCTTCCAAAGAATTTTAAGAAAACATTTTTTTAAATAATTGATTTTTTCGAGGAATTTAAATTAAATTTTTTAAGAATAATTACATTTTTTGTGCAACTCCTGTAAAATTGTATAAAAAATAATTGAAATCCTGCGATGAATTTTATTATTTTTGAAAATAATTGAATAGTTGCTTAGAATTTTATTAAAATTTTCAAAAATAATTAAATTCCTAAGAAGAATTAATTGAATTCTTTTGAAAAATTCTAATATTTTTGCAAATAATTGAATTCTTCCAAAGAATTTGAAGAAAACATTTTTTTAAATAATTGATTTTTTCGAGGAATTGAAATTAAATTTTTAAGAATAATTACATTCTTTGAGCAATTCTTGTAATATTGTATTAAAAATCATTGAAATCCTGCCATGAATTTTATTATTTATAAAAATAATTGAATAGTTGCAAAGAATTTTATTAAAATTTTCAAAAATAATTGAATTCCTGTGAAGAATTTTATTATTTATGAAAATAATTGAATTATTGAGAACAATTTTATTAAAATGTTTAAAAAGAAATTGAATTTCTGTGAAAAATTTTGTTATTTTTCAAAATAATTGAATTCTTTAAAAAGAAATTTATAAACATTGTTTTAATTAATTAATTTAATTATTATATATTAATTATAATTATATTATAATTAATTTTTTTGAAATACAATAAATATTATGAAGTAATAGAATTATTGTGAAGAATTGTATAAAAATTTTGTTAAATAATTGATTTTTTACAAATCTTTTTTGAAAATGCTGTTCTAAATTAATTGAATTCCTCTGGAAATTTTATTATTTATGAAAATAATTGAATTTTGGGATGAATTTTGTCAATTTTTTTTTTAATAATTAAATTCTTTTGCGAAATTTTATGAAAATACTAGATATTGAAAGTAATTGAATTTCAAATATTTTTGGAAAATAATTGAATTGTTTTAAAGAATTTAATTACAATTTATGACAATAGTTTTTTGATTTCTAGTATTTTTTAATTCTCTTTTATCTCACATACCTTCCAGATATAAAATTTCAATTATTATTATTATTCATTTTTTTTAATTAATACAATTTAAATTAAAAACTTTAATTATTTCTCACTTTCTCTTTACAGAATGCAACTAATAATATAAATTCAACATCTAATCCTCCAATAATTTACTGCTCGTTCTTAGAATGTGTTCGACAAGTTAATAAAAATGCACTGGTAAAGTATGATATTAAATTAATAAACAGGTTGCACTACTTATTTTATAATTTTAATATATATAGTTTAACGTTTGACATGGGCAAAAAGTTTCTGAACGTCTAAATGTTTTTATAATGTAATTAAAGTTATAGCTCTTTAGTATATAGAATGTTACCGTCTGCGAATATTTTACAAATTTTTTATACACGTCAGTTTCTATAAGAACTTATTAAACTATTGTTTACTTATATTTACATATTCTACATAATTACTGAAATATTAATACACAGTTTATACAATTAATACACCTAGAGAAATTTTTCATTTAAACCAAATAAACCATTTTTTTAACAAATAAAATTCATTTGGAACAAATAAAATTTATTCGAAGCAAATAACATTTATTTGAAACAAATAAAAATTTTTTTTGAATCAAATAAAATTTATTCGAACGAAATAAAATGTATTTGAAGCAAATAAAATTTACTTGAACCAAATATAATTTATTTTGAAACAAATAAAAATTTATTCGAACGAAATAAATAATTTAAAGACTTTGAGTTAAATAAATATTTTTTTCATGAATTTAACGATCAATACAATTAATAAAAGGCTAATAAAAAATAATTCTAAAAAATTTACAGATTGGTAAATGCATTAATGAAGCGATTCGTCAAATGCTACCAACAATTTCAAATTATGAAAATAATTTAACAAAACTTTTCATTAACACAACGGTCTGCATTCTTGCAAAAACTCGTTGCGGTGCTCCAAATCCAATAACTGGAGCATTTCAGGGCGACGAATTAATAAATAAATTACATATACCGTCAATGAATGCAATATTTGTTAATTCAGAATACGATATAAATATTGTTCAGTTACCATTTGGAAATGGTCAATTCTTGGACGATTGCGTCAAATATCGAAATATTGAACAAGCAAATTGGCCCGGTGTTAAATGTTAAATATTACATAATTTTTACACTTTCAAAATACTCATAAAAATAAACTTACTATAATAAAATATTAGTCTATAATGAATGCATAATTCTCTAAATGAAAAGAAAAGCAATAATTATATTGTAAATAAAAAAAGGGACATTACATAAAAGTGAAAAGTTGATATTTCAAAAAAACACTTATTCCACAAAATCTTGAGTATTGTACTATTTCAAGTGCTTATCTCCTGAACTTGTCACTTTAAACACACTGAAATTGCTTTTTCAACCAATAATTTTACTCTCTTTGTTCGAAAAAAATATAACAATTTAGCACACTTTTTTACGACTACAAAAAATACATTATATAGCGAAACGTTTATTTCAAAAATTATTATTTAGTAAGAATGAATATTGTAAATTCAAGCTATAAAATTTACTAGTAAGAAGATAAAATACAAGACGTCATCAATACATGACGTCACTAAAAAGATTTGATTATAACTGAACATGTGATAAGTCTGCAGTGACGTCAAAAACTATCAATTACGAACGTCTGCGCAATGTACTACAATAAAGAAATGACAAAAATTTAATTTTGCAATTACGTTTTAACTATACTAAATACGTTTTTTTTATTGACATCCCGTAAAAATTTATATCCTCTTTAAACAAATAAACAAAACAATTGAAAAAAAATCACAATCGAACAGTTAATTTTCTAGTGTTCACTTTGCGACAAATTAATTATTGTGATTCTTGTGATATTTTCATGTAGAATATAAATTGTCAATCGTTTATTACATGCAGCAGGAAAAATAAATAGAGATTTTACTCACCGAGAGGCAAATCAACTCGTTTTGAAATTGTTCTCTTTACGTCATGACACTAATATAACCTCAAAAATCTTGTTTTAATCTTGACTTGACTGTTCGTGAGATTTTGACGTTTTTCTCTTGACGTGACGTCACGGTGAACTGGTGAACTACGATTACTTAAGGTTCGTTCACAGTCCGCTTAGAGCAAAAATAGAATTTTAGATTTTTGTTTAATTATAAACGATTTAATTATAAACCTAATGCACATGAATAATAATGTATATAAATAAAATTCTACACTGTATTTTATTACAATAGATTAAACTTTTGTTAATTATTTACGAAAATTTCTTTTTTTTGTTTTCTACTCTGAACGACCTAACCCTGCTAAGGATCAATATTATCAGTAATGTCCGATCCCTGCTTTGTGAGGGTAAATTTCAAAGCGGGAAAATTTTTCAATTTCAAATATTTATAGTTTTTAGTATTTAATTTGGGTGAATTTTAGTAGTATTTGGTTGATTGATAAAATATAATTACTAATTGTTTGCATTAAAAACGCATTAATTCAAGGGGTAAGTTCATAAAATTAAACAAATAAAGTGAAATATTTCTAAACTGATATTATTTTCAATTAACTAATATTAATTTTAATTAGCTAATATTTATTTTAATCAACTAATATTTATTTTAATTAACTAATATTAATTTCAATTAGATAATATTAATTTTTATTAACTAATATTAATTTTAATTAACTAATATTAATTTTAATCAGCAAATAATAATTTTAATTAACAAATATTTATTTTAATTCGCTAATATTAATTTTAATTAATTAAAATTAATTTTAATTTACTAATATTAATTTTAATTAACTAATATTAATTTTAATTTACTAATTTTTATTTTAATCAGCTAATGTTAATTTTAATCAACTAATATTTATTTTAATTAGCTAATGTTAATTTTAATCAACTATCTAATATTTATTTTAATTATCTAATATTAATTTTAATTAACTAACGTTAATTTCATTCAGCAAACACTAATTTTAATTAACTAATATTTATTTTAATTAGCTATTATTAATTTTAATTAACTAATATTAATTAATAAATAGGAACTAATATTTTTCCAAATTCTGTGAACAGAAAATTTTTTCAGTTACGTTTGAAACAAAAAAATAAATTTCTCAAATTCGCTTACAGTTTAGATATTATATGTATAAAAAAAAGTCCAGAATTTATTTTCATTTATTTATTATTTACTCAAATGGAAGGCAATCGATAAATTTGCAACAAATAAAAATAAATAACACGTTCTATACATCGTTATTCAATTATACATCGTTATTCGCAATTATACATAGTCAACAAAATCAACATCTCTCAGAGCATACTCAACTTTTGACTCCCTTTTTTTATATCAATATAATATAATATTATTAATATTCACAAAGCATTACATATCATTTTTGTTTTTTTTTTCATAATGGATTAAATAAACACATGCACTTCCGACTTCAGACGCACAGCCTAATTAATATTATAAATTCGTCATTAAACTGAAAATATAGGGTAATTCAATGTACAGGCAAATTCTAAAAATCTGTGGAAGCATTTAAAAAGCAGTGAGATATTTTCTCATACAATTTCTGTACTTTTTGCTTTCGCTTCACTTATAATTATTATTTATATATGTATATATTTATTACTCTTACATTTACGACATATGATACAATATTTTACAAAAAAAAAACAATAAAATCTTAAATCGTTATGGCAATGGCTAAATTTATACAATTTGCCATATTTTAAATAAATGGTCATTTACAATAAGTGATAAAGAAATTTTTAAATAATTGTTTCTGTATTTTATGCGCTTAATCCTAAAGATTGGCATATATTTGAAGTATTTCAAATTTATTCGAATTTCAATTAAAATATGTTCTGCATTTTTTGGAAATTCAAAATTAATGTTGGAAATAATTCGAAATTGAGTTAAATGCAGATGATTTTTTGACAAACATAACAAGATTGACATTTTTTCAAATAGTTTTGCAAATACTATTGCATCGTTCCTTTGAAAATAAGTTATATTTTGTTTTTTAGTAAATGCAGTGAAATATAAATATGTATAGCTTCAATTTGAATTTGTTAGGAAATTATTTTGTAACATTAGGTAGCAGGAGTATTTTTAATAAAAGACTGTTAAAAAGATAGTTTTTTTCCTTTTGAAATTTGTGTCCTGAATAATGGAAAGAAAATAAAAGAAATTATATTTCTTTTTTTCGCTATTTACTTTGTTAAAATAATTAGAATTTTTTTAAAATGACGTTCCTATAAAATTTTTTTTATACAAATTTAATGTATAAAAATCAATTTTGTAAAGGAAGAAATAATTTAAAGAAACAAATTTCGATTTTTATAAATTAAAATTTGAATGTGTTGAAAATTAAAAATCAGATTGCTATTATAATTCCTTTCGGAAATATGTATTATAGCATTTTTTTTTTTTTTGAACAGTTATTTTAATCTCCTTTTCTCTTGCTTATTTTAGTTCGAAAACATGGAATGTCATAACACAACAAGAAAAATTAATAATATCTAAAACACTGCACTGTTAAAAGTTTCTGTTAAAATAGGAGGACAAAGAGAATTCGTATTAATTCGACTTTTAAAAATATTGGTCTGGTAATAATCCAATATGGATAATTTTTTTAAGGGTACTTGCTACCATCACTTTAACCATGTTACAATAATCTGAATATTGTTTATTATATTCTTAGTTAATACTTTTGTTTCTTATTTGTGTAAACTTTTAATCTGACCATGTTAAAATATTTATGACAAAAAGGTTCCTTTTTTTCTCCTCTTCTTCTTCTTCATGTTTTGAAAGCTAGATTAATACATGATTTTTTTATGACTTACACACGCTTATGTTTGCACACATTATTCATATAATTATTAACTTTGAAGCGAAGCATGACACAAGTGAAATAATATACGTCCTAGTCGTAAACTGCAATAAAAAAAAATTTACCATTTTTAATTCAACGAATTACTTCCAGTCATTCTTTTCTTTTTTTTAAAACTATTTTCACCTGTATTTTTTAATATCATTTAGCACCATTATTATAATTTTATAATTTTATTATAATTTTATAATTTTATTATGATTTTAAGTTTCTAATTTTATTTTCAATATCTCAAGGGGAGAGTGCACCGATATTTTTAACTGTATCAAGAAAATATTTTTAAAATTCCTTAAAATTTTTTTGTAAAGAATTCACAAATATTATAAAAATTTAAAATTTATTAAAAATTTTTTTTAAATTTTGCCACTTTTTGAATTTTTATATCTCCTAAAAATTGATGTATTTTGAAATCTTTGCGTAATTTTGAAAATATATTTTTTTATTCACAAAAAAATGTCCGTATGAAAAATTTGATTTTTACTATTTCTTAAGCACTTTTTTAAAAATTGTTTTTAGGCTAAAAATGCTAATAAACTCTATTGTTATTCAATTTTTTCGTTTGGAAATTCATTTTTTTATTTTTCTAACTATAATCTTTGACAACTTTTCTTTTTAAATTAAAATTTCAAATTTCAAAATTAATGCATTCGATTTAAAATAAATAAATACTTGATAATTTTATCAGTATTCTTGAAAATAATTCAATTCTTTCGAGAAATTTTCTACAAATTTGTATTGAATTCCTGAGGAGAATTTGATTTATGAAAATATTCGAATTCTTTTCAACACTTTTATTAGTATTTTCGAAAATAATTAAATTTTTGTGAAGAACTTCAAAAGAATTTTTTTGAAAATAATGTAGTTTTTTTAATAATGATAATTGAAAATTTTAAAAATAATTGATTTTTACGAAGAATTTTCTTAAGGATTTGAAAATAATCGTGTTTGTAAATAATTGTAATTAAAAATTTGATTATTAAGTTTCATTACATTTTTAAAAAATATAATTTCAATAATTAAATTCTTTCGAAGAATATTATTAAAACTTTTAGAAATAATTGAATACTTTAGTAATTTCGAAAAAAATTACTAAATTTTAAAAACAATTCAATCGTTTCGAGAAATTGGATTAAAATTGTGTTAAAAATAATTGAAATGCTACGAATAATTTTATTATTTATAAAAAGATTATTTAATTTCTGCGAAGAATTTTATTATATAGAAAAGAATAATTGAATTCTTGCGAAGATTTTCATTAAAATTAAAAAAAGTAATAAATAATCGTGAATTAGTTGAAAAGTGAATTTTTAAAAATTTTGAGTCTGAAATTATTCAAAGTTAGTCAAATAAACAAACGAATTTTCAAATAAATTTGAATAACAATAGTATTATTTGGTATATTTAGTCTTAAAGTAATTTTTTCAATAAGCTTTAAAACTTGTAAAAATCAAATTATTATTATTATTTTATGGAACAAAATATTTTCCTGATAATAGTTAAAATTATCGGTGCACCCTCCGCTTAAAGTCAAAAATTCAAATCAAAACAAAAAGTTCACACTTTCTTTCACAATATTTTTAAAAAACTTTCAAATTGAGTATATTTTAGAAAATAGAAATTTTTAAAAATTTTATACCTATCTAATGAAACATTAATGTAATGTTACGAATATAGAATAACTTTTTCTTATCAATGGTACGTAATTTAGGGACAATTCTTGTCAGCTTATTTTTTTTCGTTTCCCTCTATTCACAAATATGGGTAAAATATCGAACACAATAATAATGGAAATTAAAACAAAAAAAATTTGTTTGCATAAGAAATAATTAGTACATTATTCACAAAAATGTACGATGATTAAATAAAATTATCACGAATTAGGAAATTTCTTTTGACTTTTCTTTTTTTTTGCAAGAAATTTAATAATTATTGAATAAAATAACCTAAGAGCTTTTTTTTTAAATAGACTTCCTATATAATGCTAATCACTAAACCTGCTAGAAACTGAAGTAAAGCACGTATACTTTCTCAGTTTGAGCTGTTCACAAAACTATGTCTCGATTGTCATAGTTTGTTTGGATTTTTTTTAAGGATCATATAAAAGTGGTAAAATTTTTGTCTATATACGTAGAATGTGTATATATAAATTGTAATATTTATATATGTGTGTGTATGATGTTGATCAGTGCCTTTTTTTGTACTAATAAAGTGCACATGATTCTTTAGTAATAGTGTGTGTTTTTTTCTTCTTCTTCAATTTTTAAGTCTTTGCTAATATTTTTCCTAGTTAAGTACATATAAATGAGAGTACTTCCGGCTAGGTGGCAAAGTCCACTTTATCCCAGGTTAATGAGAGATCGGAGGACATTTTAAAATCAGTGTCCTCCATACTAAAGAGTTCAAATGGATCTTGACTGTTTGCAAGTAATGGATCAAAGAAATCACTCGATGACGTATGCACTGGCGTTGGTCTATTAATTGTACTTGTCGATGGTGGCGGTGATTGGGGCATTAATGAATCAAGCCAATCGGAATCATCCATATCCATGGGCATGTCGCCAATATCCATTAGTTCCTGTGGCGTTGACATTTTAACACCCAAATCGCACTCTAATTGACCGAAATCCATTGTGTCCAGTGTCTCCAAATCGAGGCCAAGTTCCTGAGAATAGATAAAAAATTTCTATTTAAAAGAAATAAAAGAAAGAAAATAGAAGAGAAAAATTCTCGGCTTTTCGAGAATTTTGTTCCTCTTTATTAATTAATTAGGAGATAATTGAGAGTAAAAATTAATTTGTTCTTCATCCTCAAATTATAATTATAATATTAGAAAAACCATTTTGTTATTTTTGTAACTTTCTACAATTTTGAACCTGAAATAATTTAATTCTTGCAAAGAATTTTACACCAATTTTTAAAAATAATTGAATTGTTTCAAAGAATTTTATTTAAATATTAGAGAGTGATTTAATTCTTTCGAAGAATTTAATTAAAATTGTATTTTAAATAAATTGAATTATTTTTATTGTATCAAAATATTTGAAAACAACTGAAATCTTTACAAGAATTTTATTATTCATGATAATAATTGAAATCATGCTAAGAATTTTTTTCAAAAGAATTCAATTTATTTGGATATTTTTATTATTTGTGAAAATCTCCAAATCGAGGCCAAGTTACAGAGAATAGTCAAAATATTTTTATTGAAAAAAAGAAAATAGATGAGAAAAATTCTCGGCTTTTCGAGAATTTTCTTTCTCTTAATTAATTAAATAGGAGTTAATTGAGAGTAAAAAATAACTTGTTACTCTTCCTCTTAATGAAATTGTTTCTACTTAATAATAATTGATTATAGTTATTATTATAATTAATAATAATTACAAAAGTACGAAATAATCTATAAGAATAAATAATTAGATAATTATTATAGCGTTGTCGTAAAAATTTGATTTTTCTGGTCTTTTTCCTGATTTCCAGACAGAATTTTGAATTTTTTTCTGATGACGATAAATAAATCCAAGGAGAATTCAATTATATGTACAAAATAATTTTTAAAAGCAAAAATTTCAATTATTTTCAATATAATTTTAGGAAATTTCAATTATTTTTTATACAATTTTAGGGAATTTCAATTATTTGAATAAATTCTAATTGCTTTTTTCTAAAGATTCAATTGTATTTTAAAAAAATATAATTGAAATATTTAAAAAATCTAATTTTTCAGAATTTTAAATAAAATTTTTGAAAGAAGATCATTTTTAGAAGCGAAAATTCCAACCTTAATATATTTTGGAAAATTTCAATTATTTAAATTTTTTTTTTATAAAATTTCAATTATTTGAAACAATTTAAGGAAATTGCTTCCTCACAGAGGAAGGATTGTAATTTAATTATTTTTAATGTAATTTTAGAAAATTTCAATTATTATTTCCTGTAATTTTTTCCTGAAACTTCAATTATTTGAATAAATTTTATGAAATTTAATTATTTTTGATGCAATTTTAGAAAATTTCAATTATTTGAACAAATTTTAATTACTTGTTTCTAAAGATTCAATTACTTTTAGAAAATAGAAATGAAGTGTTTTAAAATTCTACTTTACAGAATTAAAAAAAAAAAATAATTTTTAGAAGCAAACATTTCAACCTTTTTTAAAATAATTTTGGAAAATTTCAATTGTTTTTAATATAATTGTATAAAATTATAATTATTTGAATACATTTTAGAAAATTTAAATTATTTTACCAATTATTAAAATAAAATTCTTCGAAAATTCGATTTTTTAAAAAATTTCTAATAAAATTCTTTAACAAATTATTTTTATTTCAATTATTTCCAAACAATAAAATTAAAATTCTTTGAAAACTCAATTTTTTCAAGAATTTCTAATGAAATTCTTTCACAAATTATTTTTATTTCAATTGATTACCTAGTATTAAATTAAAATTCTTTGAAAATTTCAATTTTTCTAAAATTTCTAATCAAATTCTTTAACAAATTAATTTTTATTTCAGTTATTTTCCAAATAATAAAATTACAATTTTTTAAAAATTCCATTTTTTCTAAATTTTTTCATAAAATTTTTTAACAAAATTATTTTTATTTCAATTATTTCTCAAATAATAAAATTAAAAATCTTTGAAAATTCCATTTTTTCTAAATTTTCTCATAAAATTCTTTAACAAAATTATTTTTATTTCTATTTTACAAAATTTCAATTAATTCAAGTATATATTTATAGAATTGAATTATAATTTTTCAATTATCTATTTTTTTCAGGTCTCTTTTCAATTTTTACTTAAATAAAATTATGTATTTTAAATTTTAAAAATCTTTCAAGTAAAAATTCAATTTTTAACAATTAATTCAGGGCAATTGAATTTTAAAAAATTTGTTGTTTAAAACTTTCCGATAGTTGCTTAACTTTGAAAATTGAAATTGTTTTTAACTAAAATCCTTTCTGAGTTGATTATAATTAATAACATCAAGAAATCATTGTGATTCAAAAGTTTTTAAAGTGAAAGAAATTTAAGGATAATTCTAGCTTTTTAAGTTTTTCAAAAATATTTTGAAACACCAAAAAATCAGATGTAGTGGTAATTTTTAGTTGAAAATTTCTAGTAATTTGTGTTAATTTAAATATTTTTGATAATATTTTACCTTCAAGTCCGCCAGTGAGGCGGAATAAATTTTTTGTGTTAATTTAAATATTCTCCATAATATTTTACTTCCAAGTCCGCTTCAGTGTCAGGCTTGGAATTTTATGTTAATTTAAATAGTTCTAATAATATTTGACCTTTAAGTCCGCCACCGAAGAGGCCTCAAAATTTTTTTAACAGTAAAAATAAATAAATTTATTTATTTTTATTTTATTTGTTTACAGCCGAGACAAATTTTCTGATAATTTAAATATTTAAAACAATGCTCTACCTTTAGGTCCAAATTATTATTGTCCGTTACGACAACTTCTTGTCGTGGTTGAGGATCGGGTGAAGCAGCTACCATTGACTGTGGACTCAGTAGCATAGCAGCGTCCAATTCGGCTTCGGCTGATGTCAATAGGTCAGCGTTAAAAGACGATATCTCCTCTTGATGTTGATGATCTTGCTGCTCGTGCATTTGTTGTAAGGTTGTTGGTAATTGTACTGAAAATGTGGCAAGTGGTAACGGTGGTGGCGGTGGAGGCGGAGGTGGTGGTGGCGCATTAAGTGAAGGACTAGAACCGCCTTGAGAAATCTCCATCGCCTCAGGACTAATTGGACTAATTGGATTCGACGTTGCAAACACTAACGATTGCGATGAATTTTCCGTTGAAGTTGTAAAAACAAGATTTTGTGGCATTTGACGATTTGGCGTTGTTGGTGTCGCTGGATCTTGAGCTGCACTTGGCGGTAGTTCTCCATTTTTTATCAGTATCTCCAAGACGTCGTCGACAACTTGACTTTTTATGTGGTTCTTCTGCGCTGGCTCGATTTTCACCTGAAAGAATTTATTATTATTTATCAAATTGAGGGGACGGATTCTAAAAGGGGATACGCGTGGATTGTCACGTATAACTATTGACCAATAGAGCGATTTTCAAACATTTTCAATTTTCAAATTTAATGACACTTTATACGCACAATGAAAATGCGCATCTTTTTTCTTTAAGAAATAAATTTATATCTTTTTTAGTTTATGAGATAATGAGAAAAAACTAAATTTTTGAAAACCAAAAAATTTAAGTGTTTTACGTCTTTAACTCGTGCTGGCGTTTTTGATTTTTCATATTTTGTAATCAAACAAAAACAAACTTACAGATTCAGACTTCCTGAAACCAACTATACTTTTAAAACTACAAAATCTTAATTAATAAAAATTTTATTAATTTTTTCGGAAGACGTTGTAGAAAATGTGTTTTTCCAACTTTCAACGCTTCGTTTATCGAGGAAATTTTAAGGTACAAAAAACTTCCAGTGACAAAGTTTTTCATTACTATACGGACAAGTTTTCTGTAAAATTTTATTAACATGATGTGAATGCTTACAAAGTTATTAATGTTTAAAGCGTATGGTGCGTCAGATTTCTCGCGCCTCGAACAAATTGAGTCCCAAGGTGTTCGTTTGCAAATGTGTTTGTCAATATTAATATTCACAGTAAATAAAATTTAATAAAATTTATTTTTAACATAAATGTTTTATTTTGTTATATATAAAAAACTCAACTACAATAATATTTCTTATATTTAACTTTCTTGTTTTATTTAGTTTAAGGCTTCCACTCTTTGTCAAAATGATCTCGTTTACTACATTTCATGTTTTTAAAATAATTATTAAAAAACTCCTGCCTGTTTGGAGAAAGATATCGTACTAAACTTTTTACATCATTCATTTTGATTCAATTTTGAAAGCGGAAGGATTTTGTAATCTATAGTTTTCGAAAGTATTTATACTTGATTCTGGTAAATACTGAATTGCGTAGCTTTCACTGATATTAACATTTTTCGGGATTATTACTTCTTTGTACGGTTCTTGACCAAGATGGACATAATGTTTTCTCAGTTGTGATAAAAAAAATCTCGAAATCCTGGAAAATTGTATTGGGTTTTTCCGAACCCTTTTTTTTGCAGTCAACGGTCGCGGCAGCCGCGACCCATCTGGATACCATATTTTCCCATAGAGTGAAAACAAATCACAAGTTTGAGGAAAATAGCATTTAAAAAAGGGTTACTTCCTCGAAAAGTGCACATCATAACCAAAAAAATTCTATTTTATGAAAATGTCTGACAAAGTACAGATATAAATAAAATAAAAATACTTCCTCTATGAGAGAGCAATATGTTTTAACGACAATATAGAATATAGAAAATATAGAATTATTGTACAATTTATTTTGCGAATAATTCTGCAATATATTTAAAAAATATTTCTTATGTTTTTTACTTAGAATATATGTTAAAATAAATAAACTGATGCTACTTTTATATAAAGTTAGATGAATCGTCATAATCTCATAGTTAAATATTATTTTAAAATAATTACTTTGATAGCAAAAAGATTTTAGTCAATAACTAAAATAATAATATTTTTACTATTCTTAATCAACAATTATTAGTTTAATTAACATTAAATTTATGTCAAAATAACTATGCATTAATTATTTGTATGTCAGTCAATTTTAACTATCTTCAGACGATTTTGGCTATAATTATTATTAGTTACTTTTTAATAATAAATAATCGTTTTTAACTAAACTGCGATTCCAAAAAGTTATCTGTGACTTCATTAAAAATTGTATTTTTTTAAAGTAGACAAATGAATAAACTAAAATAGTCTTAATCTGTTACAAACGAACACCTTGGGACTCAATGTGTTCGAGTCGCGAGAAATCTGACGCACCATACGCTTTAAACATTAATAACTTTGTAAGCATTCATATCATGTGAATAAAATTTTACAGAAAACTTGTCCGTATAGTAATGAAAAACTTTGTCACTGGAAGTTTTTTGTACCTTAAAATTTCCTCGATAAACGAAGCGTTGAAAGTTGGAAAAACACATTTTCTACAACGTCTTCTGAAAAAATTAATAAAATTTTTATTAATTAAGATTTTGTAGTTTTAAAAGTATAGTTGGTTTCAGGAAGTCTGAATCTGTAAGTTTGTTTTTGTTTGATTACAAAATATGAAAAATCAAAAACGCCAGCACGAGTTAAAGACGTAAAACACTTAAATTTTTAGGTTTTCAAAAATTTAGTTTTTTCTCATTATCTTATAAACTAAAAAAGATATAAATTTATTTCTTAAAGAAAAAAGATGCGCATTTTCATTCTCTACAAACTTCAGTAATTCAAATTGCAATTTGTAATAGTTTCAAAAATTGACCTAGTGGACAAAACTTAAACGCGTGAATCCACGCGTATCCCCTTTTAGAATCCGTCCCCTCAATTATTATTATGATTAATATTATTATTATTATTACTATTTTTTTATTATTAAGAAAGTTACTTTAGACTTTAATTATTTAAAATAAAATTAATTGTTTATAAAAATAAAAAATTATCTATGTTATTATTTGTTCGACTGTTAAGTTTCTTACTACGCGGAAAAAATGAAAATTGAATTTGATCATTGAAAACAAAAAATGTAATTTTACTTTGTAAGTAATAAAAATTACTATATACTTGTTGCCATGTATAAAAAAAATCTAAGTTTTAATAAAAATACTATAAAAAGATTTTTTAAGTCTTGAAAACTTAAGTTCCGTGTTTGGAACAAAGAATTACGAACTTCAATTTTCGATTATTTCTTTAATTAAATTTAATATGTTAATTTTACCTTCAATAGTTTGGTAGCTTCGTCATATTGAGGTGGCGGTGGTTTATTTTCCTCAGGCGTGGATGTTGATTGTTGTGTTTGAGCTTGCGCCACCAAAGCTCCCAACAATGAGCCATTCAATTTGGTCGCTTTAGCTAAATTCAATACAATCGCCGCTGGTAACTGGACAGTTGTATTGTTCTTGACTTGATTTTTCTTATTATTTATTGCAGTCAATGTTGTGGAATCGAGAACATTAGTGTTATTATTGGGCTGAGCTTGTAAAAATGCTGCTAAATTTGCTTTAGCATTATGTTGCTGGAACGCAGCGTGCTGTTGTTGTTGAGTCGTTGAATTTGTTTGCTGTTGGTGTTGCTGCATTGCCTGTTGCTGTTGCTGCTGTTGTTGTTGTAAATGCTGTAATTGCTGTAAATGAAGTGCCAATTGTTGCTGTTGCATTTTATTTTGTATATGCTGCTGAAGAACGAGTTTTTCAGCGCGAACTGTGGTCGGTTGTGTTTGTCGTATTTGCTGGAGTTGCTGTTGAGATTTGTAGAGTTCTCTTTGCAATTCTTCGATACGTTTTCTTTGTTCCTTGATTATATCGTCACCTGAAATAAAATGTTAATTAATTAATAGTGAAAAGAAAATTCTTTTTCAAAATTCAAAAATAGAAGATAATTAAAAAAAATTATTTTTTTAATTATCTTCTATTTTTGAATTTTTTTTTCAAATTTAGGGGAAATGTGTAAAATTTTACCTGGAGGACTCAAAGGATCGTCGTGTTCACTGCCGTGCGGTGAATCCGTTCTCGGACTGTATGGTTCGTCTTTAACTAGAACTGAACATGGACTTTTGGCATGGGAACTAGATTCGTCTAAGGCCATTGGTCCTGGAGTATCCATCAGTATGTGACCCATGTGTGTCACGTGGGGTCCATTGGAATTTGACGTGGAACCATTGCTCGACGCTTCAGTGAACGGTTTCAGTCGTTCAATTAATTGGGGTTTCGATCCAGAAACTGGAAGATTTCTTCTCTTCAGTTCGATTTTGAGATCACTCACTGCAATGATTAGAATTCAAAATTAGAAATAGAAATTCTTCAAAAGAATTTGACCCTTCTCTATAATTTAAATAAAATTCTTTGAAACAATTCAATTATTTTTAATAATATTTTTCGATAAAATTCAATTTTTTAAAAATTTTTTATTTAATAGAATTTTTGAAAGAATTCTAAAATTTTAATAAATTCTTAACTATTCAATTTTTTTTAAATTAGTAAAATTCTTCGCAATAATTCAATTATTTTTATAAATAATAAAATTCTTCTCAGGAATTCAATTGTTTTCCTGAAATAATATTATTCTGAATATTTCTGCAAAATTCTTTTCAAAGAATTTTTCAGAGTATTTTTCAAAGTATTCACCTTTCATATCTTCTAATTTACCCAGTGGCCTCAGTGGCGGCTGTTCTATGGTACTGCTTGAGGAATTTGAGGGAGCAGGACTTGGTGCATTAACACTAATATTACTAACGCTATTTGTATCGTTTGCTCCACTACTCGGGAGGGTGAGAGGCTTCTGTGCAGCTGGAAGAATGATCTGTGGATACTGTAAACAAATAAAAAATTCATTACTTTTCCAGAGCAATGCAAACAAAAAGAAAACCAAAAAATTTCTTTCAAGTAGAATAAAAATTGAAAATAAAAAATTTAATTGAAAAAGTAGTATTCAAAAGTAAACAAATCAATTAAAAATTAAAAACACTAAAAAAAATGAGTAAAAATGAAATTAAAAATGAAAAGAAAATCAAAAAGTAAGTAAAAAAGAAATTAAAAATTAAAAAAAAACGAAAAATAAGTAAAAAAGAAATTAAAAATTAAAAAACCAAAAAATAAGTAAAAAAAGAAATTAAAAATTTTAAAAACCGAAAAATTAGTAAAAAAAAACAAATTAAAAATTTTAAAAACCGAAAAATGGGTAAAAAAAAACAAATTAAAAATTAAAAAAACCGAAAAATGAGTAAAAAAAAATTAAAAGTTTTAAAAACCGAAAAATGGGTAAAAAAAACAAATTAAAAATTAGAAAATCAAAAAGTAAGTAAAAGAAATAAAAAATCGAAGAGAAATTTGAATAAAAAGAAAATAGATTTTACCTTGTGTTGCCACTCGAGTTGCCATTGCAGAAAGAGTTGTTGCTGCTGAAGTAACAACTCGTAGCTGGTTTCACCAGGAGAAGTTGAATTGAGGCCGGCTGGAATTGACGATATTGAGGTCTTTTGCGCACTCGGAGGACCCTATTAACAAATTAATGAATCGAAATTAAGACTCGATTAAAAGGAAGAAATAAATTATTTTTGTAATAATAAACCAAATAAAATAAACTACTTGACAATAATTAAACAAAATAAAACCAACTACTTGATAATAACAAACAAAATAAAATAAACAACTTAATTATAACAAACGAAATAAAATAAACTCGATAAAAAAAATTATCGTTTAGTTATTATTTGGTTTACCAAATAATAACTAAATAATAATTTTTTTTCCAGAGTTCTTCAACAAATATTTTTCTCAACAGTTTAAAGAAATATTTTTCTCAACAGTTTGAAGAAAAATTTTTTTTAACAGTTTGAAGAAATATTTTTCTCAACAGTTTGAAGAAGTAATAATTTTTCCCAAAGACTTTTTTGAAGACGTTATAAAAGAGGAATTTGTCGATATATACACATATATATATATATATATATATATATAATAAAAAGCACATTATTTATGGTTTGGTTGTGCAAGATTGAATAGTGTATATATACACTCTTCGCTGTACTCTTTTCATAATTCTTTTATTTTGTTTTGGCGATGTCCAGCACGCTTTCTCACCACACGATATCATCTTGTGTATGGGTTTGAATCCCAAGAGTCGGGGTTGGGTTTGGCACCTACTGGGCAACACGCGCTCTCCTTGCTCCCGGCTACCTCCTTCTTAAGTGCAATTAGCGCTCGAATTACTCAGACCTAACGAGGTAGCTGTGGTTGGACCCGAAGCGAGATCACTAAAGTTAATCACCCGATACAATCTCGACTTTCGAGAGCTTCGCGAAGATTCGACCTTTTTCTTTTTCATTTTTTTCTTTCCTTTTTTGCATATATTTTTGTACTCTTGTGTTTTGATTCCTCTTCAATGAAAAAAAAAAATTGATGATCAATCTGGGACAGAATTTTATTCAATCTTGGGACAATCCGCGAATTATTCTACAATTGTATTCTATTCATTATTAAGTATACTAGCAAATTTTATGTTTTACAATTATGCAAATGACAAAATTTTTTTGTTTTCAAATTTGAATTTTTGAATAATTTCACAAGAATTTAATTTTTTTCATAAATAATAATATTCTTCGTAAGAATTCAATTATTTTTTATAAATAGTAAAATTCTTTGCAAAAATTTAATTATTTTCAAAAAAATTTCACAAAAGAATAAAATTTTTTCTTAATTCGTTATAAAATCTTTGCAAAAATTCAGTTATTTTCAAAAAAATTTTACGAAAGAATGAATTTTTTTCTTAAATCGTTATATTAAATTTCAATACAATTCAATAATTTTCTAAAATTTTAATAAATTCATTCGAGACAATTCAATTTTATTTATAAATAGTAAAATTCTTTGCAAAATTTCAGTAGAATTCAATTATTTTCTAAAATTTGACTAAATTCTTCGAAAAAATTCAATTATATTTATAAATAGTAACATTTTTTGTAAAATTTAATTATTTTTAACACAATTTTAATAAAATTTCATGAAGGATTTCAATTTTTGTTTTAATTTTTAATAATATTTGTCGAAAAAATTCAATTATTTTCTAAAATTTTAATAAATCCTTTGGAAGCAATTCAATTTTTTTCATAAATTAATAAAATTTTTCGAAGGAATATTTCAATTATTCTCAAAGTTTTTGATAAAATTCTTTGCAACAATTGCATGATTTTCAATACATTAATTTAAAAATTGAAAAAGTATTAAAAAAGTTACGAAACAAAAAAGCAAACCACAACTAACTTCAAACTGCGAACAGATTACCGGAGTACAACGATTATTAAAATAGAAGATTCTATTCTATTCCAGGGTTGATACAATTTAATTCTCTTTTTCTCTGATTATTCTCCGATTTCCAGATAAAAATTCGTTTTTTTTTCTATGAAAAAAAAAATTGAAGGGAAATTCGATTATTAAAAAAATATAATTTTATTTAAAATTCTCAGGTTGTCAACTGAAGAAAATAATATTACTGCCGTTAACTTGTCAGGATTATTTTTAAACACTTTGATAAAATTTCCCTGACCTATGACAACTCTGTATTCTATTCAGTTTTTATTCTATTTCATTCTATATATATTATTAATTATATTCTGTTAATTAATATCACATTATCGTGTGATAATATAATGAGTGAAAAAAAACAGAAGACAATAGAAGAGTGAAAATTTGGATCTGAAAAATGTGAACTCACTTTATATTCGTGAAATTTGATTGTTCGAGTTTTGGGTTGACTTTTGGTTTTGGACTTCTTTCGATTCTTGTCTTTTCCCGGCGCATCGCTTCTTTGACATGCGGAGGCGGCAACGGCGACAGCGGCGGAGATCGGACTCGGTTGAGGCCTTGGGGTGATGGCGGCAGGAGGTAGAGCGGGAGGAGATGCTATCGAAATATTCGAAAGTGGACTCAGGCTGGATGTCGTCGAACCCAGGGACATGGGACTTGGCGCTGGTGCCAGTGGGAGAAGCGTCGACGTGGGTCCGTTGGCTTGACTCGCCTGTAAACAGCAGCAAAAAAAAAAGTTTGTTCATGTTTAATTTGTTCATCCAATTTACGATTGTGTAACAATCACTATTAATAGCAATCACAATCACGAGAAGAAGAATATCTTTTCGTGATTGTGAAAGAAAAAGAAAGCACGAAGCTTTTCTCGAATTCAGGGTTGACACAAAAAATGAATTTTTTCTTTCTCTGACTTTTTCCTGATTTCCAAACAGAATTTTAAAATTTCCTAAATTTTTAAATAATTTTTTCCCAGATCCTAAAGAATATTCTAATTCACTCTAGAAATGATAAGATATTCAAAAAAAATATTCTATCACATTTACTTACGAATTTCTTTAATTGTAAAATTATTCGAAAACATCAATAACTTTTTTTTAAAATAAATATTTAATTATTAGTATTATTTCTCCATAGGAATTAAGATTTTCAAAAATTTCAAATTTGAAATCTTTTGAAATTCAAAAACTTATAAGAATAAATAAATAAAACATGAAGATGTCCGAGTGATAAAATTTTCTTGAATTTCTAACTAAAATTCTTCTTTAAATCAACTATTTTTAATAACAAATGAAGTTCTTTGAGAATTTTCAAATCCATTTGTCTACAAATCAATTTTACCGAAAAATTTCGATTATTCGCAAATTCACCAATTAAATATATATTTGAAAATACAAACATAAAATAATTTCAAAAGAAAATTGAATTAAAATTTTCCAAAAAAATTAGTTTCACAGAATTATTAATTAAAAGTATGAAAAATTCAAATTTTCACAGATTTGAAATTAAAACCTTTTCAAAATTTAATTCTTTCTAAAAATTGCAATTATTTGTAACTTCTTCAACATTAAATTATTTTTTTAAAAGTTTTCAAGTTAAATTAAACTCTAATTCAATTATATTTAATAATTAAATATATATTGAAAAGTTCAACTAATTTCAACAAAATTGGAATTTAAATTTTTCAAAAAAAATTAGTTCCACAGAATTATTAATTGAAAGTATAAAAAATTCAGATTATCAAAGATTTGAAATTGAAATTTTCTCAAAATTCAATTATTTCTAAAAATTCATCCTATAATGCTTTTAATATTCAATTATTATCCAAAATTTTAATTAAAATTCAATTTTTAAATTAATTTTTATTAGAAAATTCTATGAGATTTCAATTATTAAAAAATTGAAAAATAAATAATGTATTGAAGAATTGATTATTTTTTAAAATTGAATTCTTATAAAAAACTGTATCAAAATTTTTCTAAATAATTGAATTCTTTCGACGAATTTCAATAAAATTGTTAATAATAATTGTAAATTTCGAGGGAAATAATTGAATCCCTGAAAAGAATTCTAATATTTATGAAAATAATTGAATTCTTGCAAAGAATTTTATTAAAATTATTGAAAATAATTGAATTTCAGTGAAAATTTTTATTATTTGTGAAAATAATTGAATTCTTGTGAAGAATTTTAATAATTTTGAAAATAATTGAATTCCTGAGTAAAATTTTGTTGTTTATGAAAATAATTGAATTTTCTTGTGGAGAATTTTATTATTTATGAAAATAATTGAATTCTTGTGAAAAATTTTACTAAATCTTTTAAAATAATTGAATTCCTGAGAAAAATTTTGTTACTTATGGAAATAATTGAATTCTTGTGAAGAATTTTAATTATTTTGAAAATAATTGAATTCTTGCGAAGAATTTTATTATTTATGAAAATAATTGAATTTTTGCGAAGAATTTTATAAAAAGTTTTTAAATAACTGTTGTTTTTCGAAAAAATGTATACAAATTCTATTTTAAGTAATTGAATTCCTCTCTAATTTTTATTTATGACAGTAATTGAGTATTTGCGTAGAATTTTATCAAATTTTCTTTTAAATAATTAAATTCTTTTGTAAAATTTTAGGAAAATAGTAGATATTGAAAATCAATGAATTGCGAAAAATTTTTGAAAGTAATTGAATTCTTGCTAAGAATTTTTCGAATATTGTCATTTATGAAAATAATTGAATTTTGCATACAAAATTTTATTTAAATTCCTGAAAATTATTTAATTTCTGTGATTTCTGTGATTTTTCAAAATAATTGAATTCTTTCGAAGAAAAGAATTATTTAAAAAAATTGCTATTATTTGTATAATTTCTCAAAAATTCAATTATTTTTTTGAATTTTTAAATAAAATTCTTCTCTAAATCAATTTTTTCTTTAATAATTAAATAAATATTAAAAAAATCGACTAATTTCAAAAGAATTTGGATTGATATTTTTCAAAAAACTAAAGATTTTTAAAATTTCTAATTTAATTCAGTAAAAATTTTAATTTTCTACAATTTCTATTGAAACGTTCTGAAAATTTAATTATTTATGGAAATTGTAAACGCAATTCATAGAATTCAATTATTTTCTAACTTTTTAAGTAAAATTATTCATTTAATAATTTATAAGTAATTATTTTTTTTTATTGTTCTTCATGAAATAAGTTATTTAAAAAGAAATTATTGTCAGAATTATAAAAAATTGAAGGTTTTGTATTAGAATTCGTGGGAATTTCATAGTTTACAAGGCAAACAAAAGAGACACAAAAATTCAAAATTTTCTTATGAATTCTAAAAATTAATTTTTTTCCAGTATACTTTCAATAAAATTCTCTAATATTCCTCTGATTAATTCTACTTTTCCTGATTACTTTAAGAGTCAAATAAAAAAGACACCAAAATTCAGAACTTTGTTAAGAATTCTATAAAAAATTAATTTTTTTCCAGTACTTTTAATAAAATTCTCTAATTTTACTGTAAAATTTTTATTATTAATAAAAATACGCTGAAAAAAAATTTATCTGATTCAAATATACGATTACTTGACTATTATAAATTAAATATTTAAATTGAATTAAATAATATTTATTGGAGTCAATCAAATGGTTTACTTCATATTTGCTTCAAATACTGAAATTGTTGGTTCAAATACCATTTAATTGACTCCAATAAATATTATTTGATTCAATTTAAATATTTAATTGATAATAGTCAAGTAATCGGATATTTGAATCAAATACATTTTTTTCAGTGTAATTGAATTTTATCAAAATTTTTTCTAAATATTTGAATTCTTTTGGTACATTTTATGAAAATCGTAGATATTGAAATTCATTGAATTGAGAACAATTTTTTGAAAATAGTTGAAATTTTGCCAAGAATTTTATTTAAATTATTAAATTATTTTGACAAATTCTCTTTTTTCTGACTTTTTTCTGAATTCCTTGATATTCATGATCTGTGTCAACCCCGCGAATTACACACCTGCGTCGAAACATGTTGATTATGTTGGAAGGTTGGTTGCTGCTGCTGTTGTTGTTGTTGATTACCAACAACGGAATTACAAAGATCGGCAAAAGTTTGTATCGTCGGTTCCGTTGAGGCCTGCTGGAAAACGGGTGAAGTCGACGTGACAACGACAGCACCGCCCGTCGTCGGTATATTCAGGGAAACTGTGACAATTCCAGCGGAAGCTGCAGCCGTTTCTAAGACATCGGTTCGCGATTCTAAAGAAGGTGAAGGCGCGCCTTCCGAACTTTGCGAATCGTCCTCGAAAGTAATGTAATGGTCTGGATGCTGGGGCTTCGTAACTTGACCTTCGCAAGTTGCCTTAAAGGGAATGTGACCCTCTGAAAATTACAATGATCATTTTCTTCTCCTCTTTTTTTCTCTCTCTCTCTCTGTCTCTCTCTCTTTTTTTTTAATCAATTGACACAGAAACTAATTGGCGAACAGATTGTAAATATAACTAACCTTTCACCGCTCTCTCAATTGGCTCTTCGGTGTGGAGAATATTTTTTTGTATCAGTTCAAGAGGTCCAGGCCTGTGACTAAGTTGATCGTTGAGTTGATCGGCGAGTCTAGCTTTCTTTAGCATTCGCTGCTTTTCCGCAAGACTTGGATCCACATGGCCGACGTCTTCCAAAATATGCTGTCGCACAAGTTCATCTCTGCCGGGTCGCTGTTGAATTTTTGCTTTCAACAAATCGCCGGTCTTTGCTCTCTCCAACTGCTTTCGTTGTTCAAAAAATGCAGGCGGTGTCTTCAAAGCTGAAATTGATTTTTGAATTTAATTATTAATTAAGGCAATTTTTAAATTAAAAAAAGTAATTAATGAAGAGATTAATTGACAATTTAATCAACGTGGGACAACAAACTTTTTGATTACCAAATAGAAATTACGCAAAGTTTTTTTTAAAACAAATACTTGAAAATTTGTTAAATAATTTTCGATTTTTTTTTCTTTTTTTTGAGGAATGGAAAAAAATACTACATAATTTCGATTTTTTAAACAAAATTTTTTAACAAAATGAAAAATCAAAATCATAACAATTTTTTTTCACTAAAAAACCTTTTGGTTTTTTAGAGAAACAAAAATTGTTATGATTTCGATATTTGTCATTTTGTAAGAAATTACAATTAATAAGAAAAATTAATATGATTTTGATTTGTCATTTACAATTTTGGAAAATATCAATTATTTCAATAAAATTCTGAAAAATATTCAATTATTTTTCGTAGAATGTTGAAAAATGGCAATTGTTTCTAAATATTATAATGAAATTCTTGAAAAATTTAATTATTTCATAAAATTGCAATAAAATAATTAAGAAAATAAATTTATTTGAAAGAATTTTGGGAAATTTAATTTTATAATTTCTATTTAAAAAAATTTCAATTATTTCAATAAAATTCTGAAAAAACATAATTGTTTTTCGTTCAATTTTGGAAAATTTCAATTATTTCAAAATATTTTAATGAAATTCTTGAAAAATTCAATTATTTCATAAAATTGAAATAAAATTCTTTGAAAACTCAATTTTTCTTAAAAGAATTTTGGGAAATTTCATTTCAATTCTTATTTAAAAAATTTTTAATTATTTAAATAAAATTTTGAAAAAACATCATTGTTTTTCGTAGAATTTTGGAAAATTTCAATTATTTAAAAATATTTCAATGAAATTATTTCTTAAAATTTCAATAAAATTATCGAAAAATTCGATTTTTTTTTAATTTTAGAAAATTTTGTTTTCATTACTTTAGAATATTTCAATAAAATTAATAAAATAGAAAATAAAACTGTTAGGAATTGTATTTGGGGAAATTTCAATTACATTAATAAAATTTTGGAAATAATCAATAATTTTTGTAAAATTTTGGAAAATATCAATTATTTCTAAATATTTTAATGAAATTCTTGAAAAATTCCATTACTTCGTAATTCTTTGAATACTCAATTTTTTTAAATAGAATTTTGGGAAATTTCGTTTTAATTTCCATTTCAAAAAATTTCAATTATTTCAATAAAATTCTGAAAAAAATTCAATTTTTTTAAATAGAATTTTGAGAAATTTAAATTATTTCGAAATATACCAATAAAATTCTTGAAAAGTTCAATTATTTTAAGAAATGCAATAAAATTTTTAAAAAATGCAATTATTTCAAAAAATTGCAATAAAATTTTTAAATAATTCAATTTTTTTCTAAAACTATGGAGAATTTCAATTATTAAAAAATATTTCAATAAAAATTTTTAAAAAATACAATTATTTTGTGAAGAATTTTGGAAAATTTAAAAATATTTCAACAAAATTCTGAAAAAATCAATTATTATTTTTCGAACAATTTTGGTAAATTTTAATTATTTGTAAATATTTCAATTTAAACTGTGAAACAATTAAATTATTTTATAAAATTGTTATAAAATTCCTAAAAACTTACTTTTTTAAATAAAATTTTGGAAATTTTTCAATTATTTCAAAATATTGCAATGAAATTCTTGAAAATTCAATTATTTTAAGAAATTTAATAAAATTATTTGGAAAATGCAATTATTTCGTTAAATTTCAATAAAATTATCAAGAAATTCAATTTTTTTTTAATTTTAAAAATTTTTGTTTTCATTACGAACTTTAGAATATTTTAATAAAATTAATAAAATAGAAAATGAAATTTTTAGGAATTATATTCGAGGAAAATTTCAATTATAACAATAAAATTTTGGAAATATTCAATTATTTTTCGTAGAATTTTAGGTGAATTTCAATTATTTCAAAATATTTCAATAAAATTCTTATAAACTTCAGTTTTTTTATTTTTTAGAAAATTTAATTTTAATTATTTTAGGAAATTTCAATAACAATATAAAAATAAAGAATGAAATTGTTATTAATAGAATTTTGGAAAATTTCAATTTATTTCCTTTAAAATAAAATCAGGTTTTTGTATAAAAATTGTGACAACGAAATGGAAATAGTGTAAATTCTTATTTCTAAAGAAAATACTAATTCCGTTAAAAATTACGATTAAAAAATAGAAATTATGGAAATTTTTTTCTAAAAGAAACTAAAAATTTTGAAAAAAATGTCTTTTGCAAATCAAAGTTATGAAAATAGTATTTCATTATTTTAGAACAAACTTTTGAAATTCTATTTTGTTTTATTTTATTTTATTTATTGACAAATCGAATTCATAAAAAATATTTCTTTTATTTTTAGAAATAATTTTTTATCAATTAATTTTTAATTAATTATTAATTAATTAATAGTTAATAATAGTTAATTAAAACTGAATTATTGTATTATTATAATAATATTATTTTTTACATTTATTTGATGCATTTACATTATTATTTTTGTACCTCTTAAATGGTCCAAGAAATAATTGAAAAAAATACCTAAATATAATATATTTATTTTTATTATGACAAATAAATTATAAATATTTTTATAAATATATATTATATTTGAATACTTGTATATTGTACAGAGCAAGAAAACTAATTCCGTAAACAAGAATCAATTACATAATTGGCCACTTTTATTTTTACAGGGAAAAAAAGCAACACTTTAGTTGTTGGGAAAAATTTAGCTATCAATTATAGACCAACTACGATCTTCAATTGATGACGTTCAACTCATTTGAAGGTATTAGAAACATTAAGTTCTCGAGTTATGTGTTTCTCGAGTTAACTAGCACCGTGATCTTTGGGTATAATTAAGTAGTAATTGGATTAATCAGTAGCAATTGTAAGAAAGGTAACTTGGTGGATGTTACAAAAAACATTTACTTCATGTTGCGACATGCTTCTGAATTATCATGAGAATGTTTCAGTTTCTTTGGAAATTCTTCTCGTAACTTTTAAAAAATAATTGCAGCCGAGGAACAATATATACGCTAACGAAGAAAGAAATTTAGAAGAAAATTAAGTTTCTAAAAAATAAATTTTATTCTTGTTTCCTTTTTTGCTTTCATTTTTTTCTTAATTTAAAAAAAAAATTTTCTTTCCTTAATTTTAAGTTTAATTTTTTGTTTAAGGGGATTTGAACCTTGATGACGTCACAGTTTGTGCAAAGCATTAGTTTTAAATCTGTGACGTCATCATGGTTCAAATGCCCTTAATGTTGAATTTTATTTATTTTTTTAATTTTTATTTTAATATTATTTTCTTCTTAAACTTCTAATTCAATTTTCTTCTTTAACAATTATTTAATTTTATTCATTTTGACATATTAACAGAAATAAATCCAGGTTTTTTAAGGAAAATTTTCGAGAAATTGTTTCTCTCTGCAACGAGTAATTTTTATTTGGCGTGACAAATAGTCGATTACTGGATCAAAGTTTACATGAAAGTGAAAAGTACTCACGAGGCATGATACCCTGCGCCACCAGTTGATTAATTGGTCGCCTCAGCATCAATTTCACCTTTAGAGCTGAAAAATAAAAAAAGAACAAATTTAAAAGCTGTACAGTTATAAATTTTCAAAGTTCAGATTTCAAAGACTATTTATTTCTACTTATATCTAAATTATTTTTTTTTTATTCAATCATTTCCTGAAATTGCAATTAGATTTTTAAATAATATTTATTCAGAAATTTGCAAAATTTACTTTCAAATATTGCAAAAAATCCAATAAAAGTCGTAAAATTAAAAAAACTGAAATTATTTTTCATAGATTTTGTACAATTTTAATTATTTAAAAATATTTCAAACAAATTCAATTATTTTTCGTATAATTATTAAAAAATTCAATTATTTATTTATTTTACGTAGAATTCTGAAAAATTTGAATTATTTCAAAATATTTCAATAAAATTGTGAAACAATTCAATTATTTCACAAAATTGCAATAAAATTCTTAAACAATTCAATTTTTTAAATAGAATTATTGTAAAATTTCAAAATATTTCACTTAAATGCTGATAAAATTCAATTGTTCTTGTTAATTTTTCGAAAATTTCAAATATTACAAAACATTACAATAACAACAAAAAATTGTTTCAAAATTCAATTAATTTAAAAAATTTAATAAAATCAATAAATAATTTAAATCTTTCATAAAATTGTATTAAAATTTTTAGACAATTCAATATTTTTAAAGAATTATTGCAAAAACGTCATTGAAATTGTTTAAAAAAATGTAATTATTTTTCGTAGATTTTTAAGAAATTATAATTATTTAAAATTATTTAAATAGAATTTCGAAGAAATCAATTATTTTTCATATCATTTTAGATAATTTTAAACTATTTTTAAATATTTCAATAAAATTTTGGAAAGATTCAATTATTTCATAAAATTTCAACAAAATTCTTCAAAAATATTCAAATATTTTATTAACTTGCAATAAAATTAGAAAATATTACAATTTTTTTTTTAATTTTGGAAAGTTTCAATCATTTAAAAATATTTTAATGAAATTCTGAAAAAATACAATTATTTTTTTTAAAAAGAATTTTGGAAAATTTAAAAATATTTCAATAGAATTGTAAAAAAAAATTAATTATTTTATAAAATTTTTAAAAAATTCTTTAAAAATTGAAATATTTTTCAAAATATCAATAAAGTTCTTAAATTATTCAATTTATGTTAGAACTTTGGGAAGTTTCAAATATTTCAAAATATTTCAATAAAATTCTGGAAAAGTACAATTAATTTTCGTCAAATTTTGGAAAATTTCAATTATTTCAAAATATTTATATAAAATTCTGGAAAAATTCAATTATTTTCGTAAGATTTTTGAAGATTTGAATTATTACAAAATATTTCAAAAACATTTTGCCAAGATTCAATTATCTTAAAAATTCAATTGCTTCATGAAATTTCAACAGATTTCTTTACAAATTTAAATATTTTTTAAAATTTAAAAAACATTCTTTACAAATTTAAATATTTCAAAAAGTAGCATAAAAATTCTCAAATGATTCAATTTTTTCTAGAATTTTGGAAAATTCCAAATATTTCAAAATATTTCAATAAAATTCTGGAAAAGTACAATTAATTTTCGTCAAATTTTAGAAAATTTCAATTATTTCAAAATATTTAAATAAAATTCTGGAAAAATTCAATTATTTTCGTAGGATTTTTAAAGATTTGAATTATTACAAAATATTTTAAAAAAACTTTGCCAAGATTCAATTATCTTAAAAATTCAATTGCTTCATGAAATTTCAACAGAATTCTTTAAAAATTTAAATATTTTTTAAAATTTCAAAAGCATTCTTTAAAAATTTTAATATTTCAAAAAATAGTATAAAAATTCTCAAATAATTCAAATTTTTCTAGAATTTTGGATAATTTCAATTATTTCAAAAGTATTTAAATAAAATTCTGAAAAAATTCAATTATTTTGGTTGATTTTTGGAAAATTTCAATTATTTCAAAATATTCCACTAAAATTCTGAAAAAATTCAATTACTTTTCGTCGAATTTTGGAAGATTTTAATTATTTACAAAACAGTTCAAAAAAAATTGTGCAAACATTCAATTATTTTATAAAATTTCAACAGAATTCTTTAAAAATTTAAACATTTTATAAAATTTTAAAAGCATTCCTTTAAAATTCAATTATCTAATAAAATTGCATTAAACTTCTCAAACAATTCAATTTTTTCTAGAACTTTTGAATGTTTCAATTATTTCAAAATATTTCAATAAAATTCTGAAAAGAAAACAAATGTTTTTTTGAATAATTTTTGAAAATTTAATCATAATTCAATAACTTTGTAAAATAACATATTTTTTCTTAAATTTCTCTTATTTGAAAATATTTCAATGAAATTCTGGAAAAATGCAATTACTTTTCGTCAAATTTTGGAAAATTACAATTATTTCAAAATATTTAAATAAAATTCTAAAAAATTCAATTTCTTTTCGTCGAATTTTGGAAGATTTTAATTATTACAAAATATTTAAAAAAAAAAAAAAAAAAAATTGTGCCAAGATTCAATAATTTTAAAAATTCAACTATTTCATAAAATTTCAACAGAATTATTTAAAAATTCAAATATTTTATAATATATTGAATAATAATAACATTTTTAAATAAATTCAACTTTTTCTGGAACTGTAGGATGTTTCAATTATTTCAAAAAATTTCAATAAATTTCTGTTTAAAAAATCAGAATTGTTAAATGAATTAGTAACCTTAACAAATAAATTATAGTAGCCTTCCACTACGAATTAGTAGTTTTCAATCAAGAATTTAGTCAAAAGGTTACAAATTAATTTAGTGAACTTTTATCGTTTCCATTTGATTATAGTCAAAAGTAACTAAATCAGATTTAGAGATTGTACAATTCGACTTCTTTAATATTCAAAAATATTTTCTCCTAAAGTAGATATTTATGGTACTTGAAATTGTGCACAAACAGAAGCGGGCAATTCGTAGGGACGACTTTTTTTTAAAAAAAAAATAACATTTTTGATATTTATCTTGAGCGTTTGTGAATGTTTGCTACATATATTGAAAGGAGGAAGGAAGAAAAAATAACGAAGGCACAAACACATTTCTTTTTCGTTGTTGTTGTTGTGGTTGTTACATTGCTAAACCGCGCTTTGAATTCAGATTGCAGTGTGTTCGACTGGTTTCGTTTTCCGTCTTGAATTCATGCAATCCGTCCCGCCGTTGCGTTGCTATACGTATTTATAGGTATCCTTAGTTCCTTTGTGTGTTAATTTGTACCTTGGTTGGGGAGCGCACGCGTGCAATCTGAACGCATGAAGAATGTTGTGTCTTTGTTTTAACTATATTATTCCGCTCTTAAGCTGAACGTTAAATGAATCACGATTTAGATTATTATTATTAATGCTTCCGTTCATTTATTAAATTCCTTATTCCCTATTATCCAAATTTTATTCCTAACTGTTGACGTCAATTTTTTTTTTATTTTGCCTCTTATGATATATCTACGTTCATTCTCAAAGTATGAAATTATTTTATAAAGCTGACACAAAAATTTTATTTTCTTCTTCCCTGATTTGCAGACACAATTATTATTTTTATAAAATTTTAATAATTCAAATGTTACATTTTTTAATATATATTTAATTAATTATTAAAAATAGTGGATTTATAGACGAATTTTACGATTCCCGGTCATTTCCCCGAATCAATTTTACCGAATGACAAATTTACCGAATGTCAAATTTCCCGAAAAATTTTTCACCGAATGCTTTTTTACCGAAGGAACTTTCCCCGAATCAATTTTCCCGAAAAATTTGTTACCGAATGCTTCTTTACCGAAAATTTTTTTACCGAATGCTTTTTTACGGAAATAAATATTGTTACTAAAATCAGATTTTTCAATTGCTATATTCATGATAATGACCATAGCAACCATTGTAAATAAATAAGTTTTGATAGAAGTGCGAAATTTTTGTTATTTTTTATTTTTATTATTAAGTGCGAAATTCTTGTTAATTAATTGAAATTATATCTAAATAAAATGGCTGAAATTATTGGAAATAGTTGTCGCCGAGCTGAGTTTGGGTAGAAAGGTGAAGGCAGCCCCGAAACGAAAATGGATAGAGCATCAGAGGCGGATAAGAAGCATTGTACAGCTCTATCCCGAATATAAAAATGACGACCAGGATTTAGAATTTCTAAGGACAATTGGCCATAACATAAATATATAAATTTAACATTTCGGTAATACGTACATACAATTTTGACTAAATTTAATAGAATTTTTTCGGGATTAATAGTATTCGGTAAAAAAGCATTCGGTTTAATGGCGTTCGGTAAATTTGACATTCGGTAAATTAAACATTCGGTAAAATTACTGTTCGGTAAAATTGATTCGGGGAAATGTCCGGGAACGGAATTTTACTCAAAAACACTAAAAAAAAATTGAATTTTGGGAAAATTATAAATGATTGCATAAATTTAATTTATTCTAAAACTTCGAAAATATCGGTTAAAAAAACAAAATTCAAAATTTAGACTACTTTTCCAAAAAAAAAAAAAAATTCTGAGTTTAGTTAGAAGCATAGTTTGGTTGTTAGGATAAAATAAGAATAATAAGAATGAGATGAACGAAGCAGGAGGTCGTATTTGAGAAAAAGAGAGAAGGAGAGTAAAGGAGAACACGGGGTGGCTGGAACGATATTGTGGAGGAGAAGAAAAGAAGAGAAACTGTTTAAAGAGAGGTAGCAAAAAGAGAAGGTGGTCCAGAGAAGAAGCGGCACGAGCTACTACATTTTTAACAGTCATCTCAAACTCCTTAAATTTCAATCACTATATATATATATATATATATATATATATATATATATATATACAATATGTAATTTCACTGATTTCTATACTCGTTATTTTTATGCCAGACGAAAAAAAACTAAAAAACAAACACCAAATTTCTAACCATTCCTCTTATAATTATTTCTAGGTCAATTTGATCTTCACCTGTTGCGATTTCTCAAAAAAAAGAAAGAAATCCAATTTCTAGTTGTGTTAAAAGAAAATATTTTCAGTTTCATAAATAGAAAAAATAAACTTTAGGTGTAAAACTAAAAATGAACGAAAGTTTGAATAATTCAAAAAAATTCAGTTAAAATCGAAGATCAGTCAAAACTCCCACATGAAGATTGCTCAAACTTTCTTTTTAATTTCATACGACTGAAATATAGAAAAGACGCATATTTATATACTAACAATTAATAAAAAAAAATTTCATGTTTTTATTCATTCATAATTCATTCGTGATTCATCAAAAAAATAAAATTTTTTAAAAGTTGATTCAAATTAAAAAAAAAGGGATTTCAAATTTTCAAAAAGAGATTCTAATTAAAGAAAAGAGGATTTTTTCATATTGAGTACAACAAATTATTGTAACGCTACTTTTATTTTAAAATTGTAATTAATAAATTTCATATCGAACTAAAGTAAAATTAACTATTAAAAATTGTTATTTATAAAATAACTTTTACTATTTCCGAAAAAAATTTCTTTAGAAAAATTAGAAAAAATTTACCTCAGAAGTAATAAAGTTTACTCTGTAAATAATAATTTTGTTTTAAAAAATTGTATTACGCTGGTAGAAAATTTAAAACACTTCAATTATTTTGAAACATTAAAAAAAAAATTGTTTCGAAATTCAATTATTATATAAAATAAATTGTATTGTAATACAATTTAAATAATTAAATTATTTACAGAATTTTGTGAAATTTTATTTCAATTATTGCAACAACAAAAAATTCTTCACATAATAAATGTAATTCTTTTTAATAGAATTTTAGGAAAATTTAATTATTTGGAAATATTTTAATAAAATTTTGAAAAAATCAATTATTTTTCGTAGCCTTTTGGATAATTTTAAAATTTTCTAATAAAATTAAGTAAAAATTCAATTATTTTTAAAAATTTTGAAAAGCATTCTTTAAAAAATTCAAATATTATATAAAATTGTAATACAATTCTTAAATAAATCAATTTGTTCTACAAATTTGAAAACTTTTATTTATTTCAAAACTAGGTATTTCAATAAAATTCTAGAAAAAATTCAATTTATTTTTTTGAATAATTTTTTAAAATCTAAAAATATTTCATCAACTTTGTTGAAAAAATAAATTATTTTTCATAAAATTTCTCTTATTTCAAAACATTTCAATAAAACTCTGGAAAAATATAATTATTTCTCGTAGTCTATTTCAATTATACCAAAATATTTTAATAAAATTGTGTAAAAAATCAATTTTTAAAAATTTCTTTAATCAAATTCTACGCGAACATTTAATTATTTTCATAACTAATAAAAATTTCACAGGAATTCAATTATTTAGAAATTTCTTTATAAATATCTTCAAAATAATTCAATTATTTTCATAAATAATAAAATTTTTTACAGGGATTTAATTAGTTTCATCAAAAATAAAAAAATATAAATATAAAAAATAAAAAAAATAAATAATTGATAATTCTTTTTGTGATTTCAATTATTTTCACAAATAAAGTTTTCCACGACAATTCAATTATTAAAAAAAAAAAAATTTTTTCATAATATTTATTATATTTCGAAAAAATTAGTTATTTAAAACCATATATTTATACAATTCTTATAAAGAATTCAATTACTTTTGAAAAATAACAAAATTTTCCACAGAAATTCAATTCTTTTTAAACATTTTAATAAAATTTTTCGCAATAATTCAATTATTTTCATAAATAATAAAATTTTTCTCAGGAATTCAATTATTTTTGAAAATTTTAATAAAATTCTACGCAAACATTTAATTATTTTCGTAAATAATACAAATTTCACAGGAATTCAATTATTTACAAATTTTTTATAAATATCTTCGAAACAATTCAATTATTTTCATGAATATTACAAATTTTTACAGGAATTTAATTATTTTCATCAATAATGAAACTTTTTTTATTTAGGATTTTATAATTTTCATAAATAATAAAACTCGTTGCAAAATTTCAATTATTTTTAATTTAATTCTAATCGAATTCCTGGAAAATGTAATTATTCTTAAAAATTTTTATTAAAATTCGCCAAAAGAATACAATTATTTAAAAATTTGTTGATAAAATTCTTTATGAGAATTCAATTTTAAGAAACATTTAATTATGCAATAAATATTTATTTTTGTATTTATATAATTGAATTCTCATAGAATTTTCTAATAAAATTTTATTTAAAAATGAATTTCAGTTGAAATTTTAGATAATAATTATATATTTCGTGAATTTTTTTTAGAAATAATTGAATTTTGGAAAGATTTCAAATTAAAATCTTAAAAAATCTGAAATTTTCATATTTTTAACTAACAATTCTGTAGAATTAATTTTTTTGAAACAGTTTAATTGAATTTTTGTTTAAATTATTTGAAGTTTTGTTTTTTGCAATATATATTTAATTGATGAATATTCAAATAATCGAAATTTCGAAAAATTAAATTATAAACAAATTGATTTGAAAATTCTCAAAGAACTTTTTCAAAAATTATTGAAAATAATTTATTTGAAGAAGAATTGTAGTGAAAAATTCTTTAAAAAAAATAAAACATAAAGAAATGGATCGATTTTTTTTATGTTTTATTATAATATTTTTATAATAAGTTGTTGAATTTAAAAAAGTTTTGAATTTGAAATTTTTTAATTTCTAATTTCTAATAATTAAAGATGACCGAGAGATAAAATCATTTTTTTCTATTATAAGAATATTGTTACTGTAACTTTATCGAAATTATTTTCATCATTTTAATTCAATTATTATTTTCTAGAATTTAAAATGATTTTTTATGGAAATAATTCAATTCCGTAAAAAAATGTATTATTTATGAAAAGAATTGAACTTTGTAAAAGATATTTGTTATTTATAAAGATATAATTAAAATTTTTACGAGAATTTTTTTTTAAATTTTAAACATATAGTTAAATTTTAGAAGAAGAATTTTATTTTTTTTTTGAAAATAATTGAATTTTTGCAATTATTTGTAATTTCTCCAAAACTGAATTTTTTTTAGTGTTTTCAAAAAAAATTTAAATTAGAAAATTTTTAAATTCTATTATTTTTAAAATTGCTAATTTGCGAATAATTTTACAGTTAAAGGAATAATTAAATTCCTGTGAAAAATTCTAATATTTCTGTAAATAATTGAATTCTTCCAAAGAATTAAAAAAAAAAATTTTTTAAATAATTAATTTTTTCGAGGAATTGAAATTAAATTTTTAAGAATAATTGATTTCCTGCGATAAATTTTATTATTTATAAAAATAATTGAATTATTGCGAAAAATTTTATTAAAATGTTTAAAAAGAATTGAATTTCTGTGAAAAATGTTGTTATTTTTGAAAATAATTGAATTCTTCAGAAGAATTTTATAAACATTCTTTTAAATAATTAATTTTTTCGAAATATAATAAATATTTTGAAGATTTTATTCCAAATAATTGAATTCTTGTAGAAAACTGTAAATTTGTGAAATTTGTGAAAATAATTGAATTTTTTGATTAAGTAATTTAAAATAGTATTAAAAATAATTTAAATTCTTCGATGAGTTTTATTATTTATAAAAATAATTGAATTCTTGCTTAGATTTTATCAAATTTTTTTTTAAAAATTGTTGTTCGATGAAAAATCTTATTATTAGTTTTTTTTTGTTGAAAATAATTGAGTTTTTGCAATTATTTTTAATTTCTCCAAAACTGATTTTTTTAGCGTTTTCAAAAAAAATTTAAATTAGAAAATTTTTAAATTCTATTATGAATTTGTAAATAAATTTAATGGGACATTTTTTAAGTATCTAATAATTTTTACAGTGAATCAAAATATTCTTTAGGATTAATATCTAATAGTAGATAATTAATTAATGTCTACAAAAAAAATAATCATCTCTTCAAGAGCGAATCACACTAAAAAATTGAAAATCGTAAAAATTTGCAGAAAACAACCAAGAAGGTGATTAAAAAGAAAAAAAAAAGTTAAAAATGCACCGTGAGCACAGAATGCGAGAGGCTAAAGGTGCCAAAAGCAAAATTACCATCGTCATTGAGTGTCAACATGTTTAATAATTATACACCGAGAATTAATGAAATAAAATTTGATTTGTTAATTTACATTTTTGGTATTCGCGAATATATACAAAATATTCTCGCGCAAACTAATGACAGTAGTTAAAATAAAGAGTATAAGGGGAATGCGGGCAAGGCGTCGTCGGTGTTCGATGGGGAATTCTGTTTGAAAAGGAATGTAACGGGGGAGTTTGCATTCTGTGCATTGTATAAATACTTATAGAGAATCTGCTTATGGGAATACTGTATCGTTCTCCATGCAACGCGCAGAGAAACCTCGCGAAACTTCAGTATTTATCTCGAATTAAAAGGATAAATACGATGCGAGGTTCGTAAATTCAGAAAACGTTAACAAATACCAACTTGCAGTTTCACAAGAGAAAAAAATGTCACAAATGCGTGAAAATAAAGAGAATCTTCCTCTTCTTCTTTTTTTTCTCTTATAAACAAAAAAGTCCCATTTCAATATTAAATTCAAGTTTATGTTTTCAAGTTTTAACCTCGGTTTTAATGAAAAGTATACAATTGTACTTTTTTGGTACATGAAAGTAGTTTTACCATTTTTTTTTTTATTACATGAAAGGTACTTTTTGTAATGCATTTTTTTTACTCTTTATTACCTGAAAGTACAATTGCAATTCGAAATTGACAATGGGATTTTCGACAAATCGAAGAAATTGCCAAAGAATTAAGGATTTATGTTTGAGCAGAAAGCACCAGGAATCACAGTTAGTGACTTTCTTTACATAATCACAGACTTCGTACTCGATAATCAATTTTAAAAAAAGTAGCAAAAAGTAGCTTTCAAACTAAAAAAAAGTTGTTAAAAAAGTAGCTATCAAAAAATTAAATTTGACGACCAAAAAAACTCGTTTTAGACACTTTACAAAACTGTCAAAAATTCCATTCTATATTTTATTTTCCTAATTTTCATCAAAAATATTTACTGCTTTCTTATTCTGCTAATAAATTAAAATTCCTGCCACTAATTTTATGCGAATTCTAATTTAAATAATTGAATTACTGGGAAATTTTTATTATTCATGAAAATAATTGAATTCTTACAAAGATTTTTACAAAATATTTTTTAAACCATTGAATTCTGTTTGGAAATTTTATGAAAATAGTAGATATATTGAAAATCATTAAAAAAAAAAAAAAAAATTTTTATAAAAAAAAAAAAAATTTTTTTTTTTTTTTTTTGCGAAAAAATTTTTTATAAATAATTAAATTTTACAAAGAATTCTATTAAATTTTTTATAAATAATTGAATGTTCGTGTGGTATTTTATTAAATTTTTTTGAAAATAATTAAATTCCTAAAAAGCATTTTATTATTTATGAAAATAATTTCATTCTTGCGACGAATATTGTTATTTATAAATATAATTGAATTTTGCAAAGAATTTTATTAAAATGTCTCAAAATAATTGAATTTTGCAATGAATTTTATTAAAATGCCTCAAAATAATTAAATTTTTGGGAATGAGTTTGTTATTTATCGACATAATTGAATTCTTGGGAAGAATTTTGTTAAAGTGTAAAAGAATAATTGAATTATTAAAAAAAAATTAATTAAAATTGTATTTAAAATAAACGATTTCTTGCGAATAATTTTATTAAAATATTAAAAAGTACTTGAATTCCTATGAAAAATTCTAATATTTTTGTAAATAATTGAATTCATTCAAAGAATTGAAAAAAAAACATTTTTTTAAATAATTGATTTTTTTTGAGGAATTGAAATTAAATTTTTAAGATTAATTACATTTTTTGAAAAATTCCTGTAAAATTGTACATATTAAAAATAATTGAAATGTTGCGATGAATTTTATTATTTATAAAAATAATTTAATAGTTGCAAAGAAATAATTAAATTATTGCAAAAAATTTTATTAAAATTGTTAAAAAGAATTGAATTTTTGTGAAAAATTTTGTTATTTAAAAAAAAATGGAATGTCTAAAAAGAAATTTATTACTTTTTAAAATAATTAAATTCTTGTGATGAATATTGTTATTTCTAAAGATAATTGAATTTTAAAAAGAATTTTATTAAAATGCCTCAAAATATTTGAATTTTCAGGAATAATTTTGTTATTTATCTTTAATAATTGAATTCTTTCGAAGAATTATTTATATAAATAATTGAATTTTTGGGAAGAATTTTTTTAAAATCTAAAAGAGTAATTGAATCATTAAAAAAAAAGAATTCAATTAAAATTGAAAATAATTGAATTCCTCTGAAGAATTCTAATATTTTTGTAAATAATTAAATTCTTCCAAAGAATTTAAAAAAAAAATTTTTTTAATAATTGTATTTTTCGAGGAATTGAAATTAAATTTTTAAGAATAATTACATTCTTTGAGCAATTCCTGTAAAATTGTATTAAAAATAATTGAAATCCTGCGCGATGAATTTTATTATTTATGACAATAATTGAATAGTTGCTAAGAATTTTATTAAAATTTTTTAAAATAATTGAATTTATGAGAAGAATTTTATTATTTATGAAAATAATTGAATTATTGCGAAAAATTTTATTAAAATGTTTAAATAGAATTTAATTTCTTTGAAAAATTTTGTTATTTTTGAAAATAATTGAATTCTTCATAAGAATTTTATAAACATTGTTTTAAATAATTAATTTTTTCGAAATATAGGTAATAAATATTTTGAAGATTTTATTTTAAATAATTGAATTCTTGTAGAAAACTGTGAATTTGTAAAATTTGTGAAAATAATTGAATTTTTCGATAGATTAATTTAAAATAGTATTAAAAATAATTGAAAATTTTCTATGAGTTTTATTATTTATGAAAATAATTGCTTATGTTTTATCAACATTTTTTTTTAAAATTGAATTTTTATGAAAAATATTATTAGTGAAAGTAATTGAATTATTGTGAAGAATTGTATAGAAATTTTGTTAAATAATTGATTTTTTCGAATTTTTTTTTGAAAATGCTATATTCTAAATTAATTTAATTCCTGTGGAAATTTTGTTATTTATGAAAATAATTAATTTTGAATGAATTTTATAAATTTTTTACAAATATAATTGAATTCTTTTGCGAAATTTTATAAAAATACTAGATATTGAAAATCATTGAATTTCGAATAATTTCTGATAAGAAATGAATCGTTTTAAAGAATTTGATTATAATTTTTGAGAATAGTTTTTTGATTTCTAGTATTAGCAAATTTAAAGTAGTGGAAATTCCTCTAAATTAATGAAGTCCCACTTTCTCTTCTTAAAAAAAAAAATTACAAAAACTGTCATTTTTTATAAGTTAACAAATTTTTTAGTTAAGTTTCTACTTTTTGCAAAAGGGAAATATTTTTTTTTTTAAACTTTAAATTTTTTTCATATTTTCTTTTTTTTCATGTTTTCTTTTCTCGGAGAGAAATTCCAATATACTAAATTACAGTTTTTAATTAAAAAAAAGTAATTTTTCCCTAAAACTGATGATATTTCTAGATTGAAAAAAAAATAACAAGGAAAAAAAAAATGTCGAGAAGCACGTACATCGCACTGAATATAAAAAAAGATTCAGAATATTTTTTCACTTTTGAAATTTTTATTCCACGCATTAAAATAACAAATGATGAATCCAGTATATATCTTCCGCGGCCGGCGAGTGTAGAAAAACAGAAAAGAAAATGAATATTGGTCTCGTAAATAAATTTTTTATCATCTCTATATAATCGCGTAATTTATATATACAGACGATGTTATGTCAGAGTTTCTGTTTCATAATTTATATAATACATAAAAAAAAGAAAAAAAAAAGAAAATGAAGTAATATATATTAAATGTTGTCTCTCGATGCATCAATGATGCAGACACACACTCTCATCCCTATATCCTCTCCATTTAGTCGTCCTATTTTAGGTTCACGCTTCACCAAGTAAACTGAGGCAAGCAAAGTAGAAAGACAGACGTCACATAAAACTCATTTACATCGTGGCAGTGTCGCGCGGGGGTGATCCAATAATACGGAGCTTTGGGTATAAATAAAGCCTCCCAGAGACCCGGAGATTATCCGAATGTTGTCTCTTTCTCCTACCACACGTATCGTGCATTTTATCATCCTTTTAACAATTTCATCTTGTCATATTTTCCTCAAGCTTTCTCTCGCTTATAAATATATGTATATATAGAGTGTATACACGCAGACGCGTTTATACATTAATTGATCTCAAGCGCTACAGATTGCTTTTTTGTCCACCTTCTTTTTTTCCCCTCCCGTAACTCAACTGCGATGTTGAATATCATATTTATCTTAATATATAATCTTCAATTATCATTTTACTTTTTCAATTTGTTTTTTTCAATTTTTTTTTAATTACTATACTGACCAGCAATAATTCATAACTTTTTCAGATAAAATTAGAAATTTTAAAAATAAAAATAAATAAAAATAAATTTAAAAATTTGTAATTCAAATTTTTTTTTTAAAACACTAAAAAAAAATTTCAATTTTGGAAAAATTACAAATTATTGCAGAAATTCAATTATTTTCAAGAGTGATAAAATTCTTCTCATAGAATTCAATTATCTTTCAAATTTAAAAAAAAATTCTTGTTAAATTCCCAATTATCTTTATAAATAAAAAAATTCTTCCCCGGAAAGTTCAATTATTTTCAAATCAATTTCCAATTCCCAAAAATAGTACGCAAACATTTAATTATTATTTTCATAAATAATAAAAAATTCTCAGGAATACAATTATTTACAAATTTTTCTATAAATTCCTTCGCAATAATTCAATTATTTTTATAAATAATAAAATTTTTTAAATTATTTTCGTAAAAAATAATTAAAAATTTATAATAATAAAAATAATGAGAAAAATAATAATAGAAACAATAATAATACGAATACAATAAAAAGGGGAAAAAGTTAAGTAGAAAAATCGCTTTTTTGTCAGACAGGGACTGCAATAATAATAATTAAAAAAAGTAAATAAATACAATAATAATTAAAAAATAAGTAGAAAAGTCGCTATTTTGTCAGACAGGAACTGTGATAATCATAATTATAGATGAAAAGTAATCCATAAAAAGTTATAATTTAATAAATAAGTAGAAAAATCGCTATTTTGTCAGACAGGAACTGTGATAAATATAATTATACATGGAAAGTAATAAATAAATAATTATAATTTAAAAAATAAGTAGAAAAGTCGCCTCTTTGTCAGACAGACAATGTAACAATCACAATTATAAATAGAAAGTAATAAATAAATAATAAGAAGTAAAAAATAAGTAGAAAAGTCCCTATTTTGTCAGACAGGGATTGTGATAATCATAATTTTATACAAAAAAAAATAATAAGTAAAAAATAATAATAAAGACGAAGTGAAAGTAATTTTTGATTTTGAATTCTTCTACAAAATTTTAGCGCAACCGAAACATAAGTTTTATACGTTCTATAAAACGTTAATGACTTTTACTAATTTTAGTTATTTTTCAGTGAAACTTTAGTAAAAGAATTCGTGACTTTTAAAGAAAATTTTTTAAATTCAACTAAAAAATTAGTTAAAAATTTTTGCTAACTTGAATTTTAGTGTAATTCACTGTAATTTAGATTTAAAGAGTAAAAAAAACTTGCAACTTTTTTGAATATAGAATTAAAAGCTTCGTAAAAATTTGAATAATTTAAATAAAATCAAAATACAACGATTTTTTTAAGAAAAAAAAATAATTAAAATAAATAATATAATAATAATATAATAATAATATAATAATAATATAATAATAATAATAATAATAATAATAATAATAATAATAATAATAATAATAATAATAATAATAATAATAAATAATTTTTAAATTCTTCAAAAATTTGTCCTGTTTTTTTTCAAATGTAAAAAATTTGTCTGAATTCAATTTTTTTAATTTTTAGGTAACTAATAATAATTAGTGAAATTCTTCTAATAATTTGGTTAAATTTCAATAATTAGAATTATTTACTAACTTTTTAGGATTATTAACTAACTTTTTAGGATTATTAACTAACTTTTTAGGATAAAATTAGCAATTTTAAAAATAATAGAATTTAAAAATTTGTAATTCAAATTTTTTTTTGAAAACACTAACAAAAATTTCAATTTCGGAAAAATTACAAATAATTGCAGAAATTCAATTATTTTCAAGAGTGATAAAATTCTTCTCATAAAATTCAATTATATTTCAAATTTAAAAAAAAATTCTCGTCAAAATCACAATTATTTTTATAAATAAAAAAATTCTTCTCTAAAATTCAATTATTTTCAAATCAATTTCAAATTCTCAAAAATAAGTACGCAAACATTTACTTATTTTTATAAATAATAAAATTTTCTCAGAAATTCAATTATTTACAAATTTTTTTATAAATTCCTTCGCAATAATTCAATTATTTTTATAAAAAAATAACTAAAAATTGTAAAAAATAATAATTGATTTGAAATGATGAAAATAATTTTGAAAAAGTTACTGTAATAATATTCAATGATTTTATCACTCGGTGATTTTTAATTATTATAAGTTATTGAATTTCAAAAGATTTAAATTTGAATGTTTTGAAAAATTTTTATTCCTACGGAAAAATAATATTTAAATATTTATTTAAAAAAGAGTTATAGATGTTTTCGAACAATTTTACAATTAAAGAAATTCGTCAATAAATGAAACAGATTTTTTTTTGAGTAAAATTTTTTCCTATATTTTCTAAAAATTTAAAAAGTTTCAATTTCATTTTCAATTAAAATTTGTAATTGACAAATAGAATAGAATATGTAATGTTTCTTTTCCATAAGAAAAGAATGAGTTTCTGAACAAAATTGTTATTGACAAATATAAATTATGCATAAAATGGGTTTTTATTTTCTATTTGTAAATAATAATTTTTGAACAATTAACAATTTTCTTATATTTTTTAAAAATAAAAAGGAAAAAAATTTGCATAATTTAGAACAAACGAAGTTTTTTATAGAGAAAAGCAAATAATAAACCAAATTTATTTGTTAATCATAATTTTTTCATATTTTCTAATTTGATTTTTTTCAACAAATTGAAGTTTTTTTTTTTAAAAAAGAGCTTTTTCCGAAACTTGAATTTACTCAGAACATTTTTAGAATTTACTTTCAATTCAGAAACAATTTTTATTTTGAAAAACGATACTGATCTGGATTATTTTTTTTAAAATAATTTTTGAAGTCGAATATCAAATTTGTTTTTCTTTACTTTCGAACATAATTGAATTTTATTACTTTAGAAAATAATTGAATTATTGCGAAGAAATCTATAAAAAATTGTAAATAATTGAATTTCTGTGGATTTTTGAAAATAATTGAATCGTTGTGTACAATTTTAATAATTTTTTTTTAAATAATTGAATTCTTTTTGGAAAATTTTATTAAAATAGTAAATATTGAAAATAATTGAAGTCAGTACAAGAAATTTTATTGTTATTTTTGAAAATAATTGAACTTTCGAACATAATTGAATTTTATGAGAAGGATTTTTATTACTTTAGAAAATAATTGAATTTTATGAAAAGAATTTTATTACTTTAGAAAATAATTGAATTATTGCGAAGAAATTTATAAAAAAAACTCTACATAATTCAATTTCTATGGATTTTTGATTAATTTTTGAAAGAAATTCAATTTTTTTCGAAAAATTTTATTCAAATAGTAGATAATGAAAATAATTGAAGTTAGGACAAGAATTCTAGTGTCATTTTTGAAAATAATTGAACTTTCGTGAAAAATTTTGTTATTTACAAAAATAATTGGGATTTTGTCGAGAATTTTTTTTTACTTTCGAACATAATTGAATTTTATGAGAGGAATTTTACTACTTTAGAAAATAATTGAATTATTGCGAAGAAATTTATAAAAAAATATTCTAAATAATTGAATTTCTCTGTATTTTTTATTATTTTTCAATATAATTAAATGTTTGTGTAGAATTCGATTAATTTTTTTTTTAAATAATTGAATTTTTTTCCGAAATTTTTATTAAAATAGTGGATATTGAAAATAATTGCAGTTAGGACAAGAATTTTATTGTCATTTTTGAAAATAATTGAACTTTGGGGAAAAATTTTGTTATTTTACAAAGATAATTGGGATTTTGACGAGAATTATTCTTTACTTTCGAACATAATTGACTTTTATAAGAAGAATTTTATTTACTTTAGAAAATAATTGAATTATTGCAATTATTTGTAATTTTTTCCAAAATTGAATTTTCAATTTTGAATTCAATTCAATGTTTGAATTTTGAATTAAATTTGAATTAAAAATTTCCTAATTCTATTATTATTATTTTTAAGAAGAATGTAAATTAAAAAAGTTAAGGCAGATAAGAGTGAAATTTCACATATAAGACAAAAATAATAATCAGAAAAATAATCAGAAATTAAATTCCAATTGGCAATAGGAGTGAAAATTTCACTACTCATATTTACATACTAGATTATGTACTCCGTTTCATTTTCAAAAATGGAAAATAAAATCGAAACTAAAAAAATTATTTACAGTATAAAATGAATGTTAAAACCCATCTCCCATATTTAGCGCAGATCCATTAAATAAGCATTTTAACTACAGGAGAAAAAAATTAATTACCCGACAGGTTAATTAGCACTTGATCATGTAAAATAAACGTGATTTGTTAAAACACAAGTTTCTATATCATCGCAGTCGCAATACGTTTCTATTATATAGAAGGCGTGGTTTTTTTTTTTTTTTTTTTTTTTTGCAGTATACAGGGCGGAGCGACGAGAGAGTTTTCTCGTCACATTGGAAGTATCAAGCGAAAATCTTATAAATACAGAGAGTCGAGAGTTGCATATATAGACTATATATGACACATAATGCTTCCTTGTATTGTAGTAGCACCGTTTCTACACATGTTTAAATGTGTTTGAATAAATCAAAATGAGAGAGAGAGAAGAGAGAATACACGCGTTATCTATAAATGTATTTGTACGTGCGCGCATAGATATAATATTTACCTCTCTCATAAGTCTGTCTCCCTGTTTTACGATTTGCGATTTCTCCTCCTCCTTTTCCTTCTTGTATATATGCGTTTGTGTGTGTGCACAAGTGCAACATGCACTCCTGGTTCATACACTTTATAAAATGCTTAAGAAATGTTTTAGCAAACGCGAATCTCTTGTTGGAAAACAATAGCGGGAAATGCGCTTTCAACGCATTTGTTTCTTAAGTATTTATATCCATATAATTTAATATCACATTTATACCAGAGTGCGCGTAGGACAGAATTTTAATAAGCAAATTATGGAGGATAAAAAAAATTTTGTTTTAATTCTATCGTTTATTAGAGAATGAGAGGGGGAGAAGAGGGAGATGAAATAAATACGAGGAGGAAGAAGTCATTAAACTTCAACTCTTCTATTTTTGAAATTCGAAATTTGAATTTGAATTTTTGTCAATTTTTTAAATCTTTTTTTCACCTCTTTGTAAATTTTATCAGTCATTTCGTCAATTTTCGTAATGACGGAGAAAATATAATAAATATAATATATAATATATAATATAATAAATATATAATATAAATATATAATATAAATATATAATATATAAATATAATATAATATAATCTCTAAATTTTACTCAGCAAAAATGTTTACCAACTTGAATTATTAACTTACTTTTTGCTTTTAGTAAATTTTGCTAATAAAATAGTATTTTCTACTAATTTATTAGTTAAATTTATTTCAGGGTTGGCACAAAAATTTTAATTTCAATTTTCCCTGATTTCCAGACAAGATTTTAATTTAATTTCTTTATCGATGTGAAAATAATTCCAAAGGAATTCAATTCTAAAAAAATGAGAAATTTTTTAAACAAAATATTTAATATAAAACTTTAAGAAAAAAATAAAATTCTTGCAACAATTCAATTATTTTCCATAGAATTTGAAAAAAATTTCAATTATTTCAAAATATTTCAATAAAATTGTGAAAAAATTAAAAAAAAAAAAAGAAAATAGAATTATCAAAAATTTTAATTCAAACCTTTTGAAATTCAATAACTTATAAGAATATTATTACTGTAGCTTCTGCAAAATTATTTTCGATCATTTCAATTCAATTATTATTTTCTCTAAACATTTTTTAGAAATTTTCTGGAAATATTTTGAAATAACTGTAATTTTCCAAAATTCTACGAAAAATAATTGAATTCTTTCTGAATTTAATTCAAATATTTTAAAATAATTGAAATTTTCCAAATTCCATGAAAAATAATTGAATTTTTTTAATTTAAGAATATAATTATAATTTTTTGAAGTAATTGAGATAAAATTTCTTAAAATTAGAAAAAGAATTGAATTTTTTAAGAATTTTAATAAAACTTTTATTAAATAATTGAAAGTTTTTAGAATTCTACTAAAAATAATTGAATTATTTCTGTATTTTATTCAAATATTTGAAATAATTGAAATTTTCCAAAATTCTATTTAAAAGAATTGAATTTTTTATTTTAAGAATATAATTGAAATGTTTTGAAATAATTGAGATAAAATTTCTTAAAATTGTAAAAAAAATTTAATTTTTCAGGAATTTTATGAAAATTTTTATAAAATAATTAAAAGTTTTCAGAATTCTACTATAAAAATAATTGAATTATTTCTGTATTTTATTCAAATATTTTAAATAGTTGAAATTTTTTAAAATTCTATTTAAAAAAATTGAATTTTTTATTCAAAAATATAATTGAAAATTTTTTGAAATAATTGAGATAAAATTTCTTAAAATTGGAAAAAAATGCAGTTTTTTTTAAAGAATTTTATTAAAATTTTTAAAAAAATAATTGAAAGTTTGCAGAATTCTACTAAAAATAATTGAATTATTTCTGTATTTTATTCAAATATTTTCAATAATTGAAATTTTCCAGAATTCTATTTAAAATAATTGAATTTTTTATTTTAAGAACATAACTGAAATTTTTTGAAATAATTGACATAAAATTTCTTAAAATTTGGAAAAAAAAATTGAATTTTTTTTAAAGAATTTTATTCAAATTTTTATGAAATAATTGAAAGTTTTCAGAATTCTACTAAAATAATTCAATTTTTTCTTAATAGATATTATTAAAATATTTTAAAAGAATTGAAATTGTCCACAAGGCTACGAAAATAATTAACATCTTTAAAATTTTGTTCAAATTTTTTCAAATAATTATAATTTCCTAATATTCTGTTAAAAAAATTACATATTATTTATTTTTAAAATTTTATTGAATTTTATTCACAATAGTTCAAATGAAATTTCACGAAATTCTATTTAAAAAATTGAATCTTTGAAGAATTTTATTATAATTTTACAAAATAATTGAATTTTTTAAAGAATTTTATTCCTATTTTATGAAATAAATTGAAATTTTTCCAAACTGTCCTAAAAATAATTGAATTTTTCCACAATTTTATTAAAATATTTTTTAAAAATTGAAATTTTCCAAAATTCCAAGAAAAATAATTGAATTTTTGTAACATTTTATTTTACTCTTATAAAGTTTCATATTAAACTTTTGTTTAAAAAAATTCTTATTTTTTAGAATTGAATTCCTCTGGACTTTTTTTACAGAGATCAGTAAAAAAATCAAAATTCTAATTGAAAATTAGGGAAAAACAAAATCAAATTTTTTTTGGTTATCCTAAAGTTATATTTGTATCAATAATTTTAGTAAAATTATAAATAATAAATTAAATGAATAATAAATAAAATAAATAGTAAATAATAAGTAGTATTAAGTAAGTAATAAACAAAATAAATAATTAATATAATAAATAGTGTAAATATCAAAAAATAAAAATAATAAATAGGTAGTAGATATAAAATAAAAAATAGACAAAATGAATAATAATTAAAATAAATAATAAATTAAAGTAGGTAAATAATAATTATTTAAATAAATAGTAAATTATAATTTATAATGATGTTACTTAATAAATAATATTAATAAATAATTAATTTAGTAAAATTACTATTTTAATTAATAATCTTCACCAAATAAATTAATTCTTTTTTCTACCAATTATATTTAGGAGGAATAATTTTCCACTGCCAATTAGTCAAAAAAAAAGTAACTCATTAAAGAAACGAAGTCATACTGTTTAAATTAGTCAGCAGTGACTAATTCAGATTTAAAGAGCAATTTCTAACCGTGGGAGTAGGAAATTAAGATCAAAAAATAATTTCAAATTCCTTCCAAATTTAAACGCAGTTACACTATAGAATCAGTGTAAAAAATAAACGAATAAAAACAGTGCGAATTCACCACTTGCACATTGTTTCCCTAAAATTTCCTACGCCTAAAAAAAGAACATCAGAAAAGAAAAATTTATTCTACAAAAATAATTTATCTTCAAATAAATCCAAAAAATGGCAAAACAAAATTTTGCCAATTTTAATTGGCAAAATTTTATTTTGGCATTTTTTCTAATTTTAATTTTTAATAAATAGTTTAAATAATTTTAATTTAATAAATATAATGTAATGAATAAGTAATAAATAAAATATAATAAATTTAATAAAATATAATAAATGGAATTTATTTTTATTTTACTATAATAAAATGTTTTTTTTAAAAAATGAAAAGAATGTCAAAGAAATGGAAAAGAATCATTTTGACAATATTTTCACGTAATTTGCAAAAATTAACATTAACGAAAGTAAAAAATAAAAATTCGTTGCAGTTTACTGTTTTGTTCTTAATATTTGTCAAGTGAACGAATAACAACTAACGGTGTGCTGTAACAAAACTAACAGCATTAGCTGACATTGTTTCAAAATAGCATCGCGTGGTGCTTTTTCGAGGCGACGTGTTTAAAAATACGTAACGAAAAGAATTCTGTGTAATGTTCTCGCTGAGGAATACATACGTCTGCCAAAATAGTTTATTGTATGTATAGAGTTTTGAAATTTTTTTTTTTTTTTATTACAGTTCATCGAAATTTCTTACACAATATATATACAATAACAGTTTTTTGAACAGAGAATTGAAAACATGCAAGATAGAATTTAAAGACAAATTTCTAACTTCGATCAAACAAACATTTCACTACTTTTATACTTTATTTTTTTCCTTTTCTTTTTTTTTTTTTTTACTTTTATTTATTTTATATTTACTGTGTCAAGTGTTATGGTGAGTAGGACTTTGGAAATAACGAGTTCGTGTGTCTGCGTTTATTCACTAATTACTCTGAATGATTTACGTTTCTCTTCGGGAAAGGTAAAATTTCAGTTTGAAAAAAGTAAATTATTTTTGTTCAGAAACGGTAAAAATTTACTTTGGAAAATTTAATTATTTTTACCTACGGAAAAGGTAAAATTTTCTTTAAAAATGTAAATTATTTTTACCTTCGGAAAAGTTAAAATTTTCCCTTGGAAAATTAAATTATTTTTACCTTTGGAAAAGGTAAAATTTTCCTTTGGAAAATTAAATTATTTTTACCTTTGGAAAAGGTAAAATTTTCCCTTGAAAAATTAAATTATTTTTACCTTCGGGAAAAGGTAAACTTTTAGTTTGAAAAAAGTTCATTATTTTCGTTTAGAAAAGGTAAAAATTTACTTTGGAAAAAATTAATTATTTTTACCTACGGAAATGGAAAATTTTCCTTTGGAAAAGTAAACTATTTTTACCTTCGGAAAAGGTACAATTTTCCTTCGAAAAATTAAATTATTTTTATCTTAGAAAAAGGTAAAAATTAAAAATTAAATTATGTTTACCTTCGGAAAAGGTAAAATTTTTCTTGGGAAAATTAAAATATTTTTACCTTAGAAAAAGGTAAAATTTTCCTTTGGAAAATTAAATTACTTTTACCTTCGGAAAAGGTAAACTATTGTTAAACCAAAAAAAAAACATTTATTCGGTTAAAGTAATTAATTTTTACTTCTAAATTCGTAAATTTCTACTAATTCAAATTTAAATCGTGCCGAAAGTATAAAGTTATTTTTACCTTTCCAAAAGTAATTTATTCCTACTTCTCTAAAAGTAGAGAATTATTTTTACCTTTTCCGAAAGTAAAAAACTATTTTTACCATTTCTAAGAGTCAAGAGAAAAAAAATAGAATTGTCACGTTTGAACTGAAGTGGAAATAGAAATCCTGCTATATAGTCTTCCAGTGAAGAAGATATATTCTAAATTTAAGAATATAATCCTAGCTCCTATATATAATATATTCCATGAAATTTTATTCTTTTTACAATTAAAAATAGTTTCAAAAAAAATTTTATTTACTTCAGATAAAAATATTCGTTGTTTTGAATTAAATTTTTATTTGAACCAAATAGAATTTATTTCAATCAAATAGAATTTATTCCAATCAAATAGAATTTATTTCAACCAAATAAATTTATTTCTATTAAAAGAAATTTATTTCTACCAAATAAATATCTATCAAAAAAATTTATTTGAATCAAATAAAATTTACTTGAAACAAATAAATAATTTAGTAGCACCTCCGATTCGAATATATACATTTTTTCTGGAGTTTTTTTTTGTTAAATAAAAATTTTTACTTGACCCAAATAAAATTTATTTGAACAAACTAAATTTATTTCTACCAAATAAATGTATTTGAACCAAATAAATTTATTTCTACCAAATAAATATATTTGAACCAAATAAATTTATTTCTACCAATTAAATATATTTGAACCAAATAAATTTATTTTTACCAAATAAATACATTTGAACCAAATAAAATTTACTCAAAATAAATAAATAATTTAGAAGCGCCTCTGAGTCAAATATAAAAAAATATAATCATAATAATTATAATATTACTATTATTATTAATATTCAATAATAATTTTTTTCCATTCTTCTCGCTTCTTTATCCGAAGAAAATACACCGGCCGAAATAAACGTATAATCCGTTCGGATTATATTCTTTAAAGGAAGACAAGATTAACTTCATAAATCAAAAAAACATCTTTTCGGTGTTATTATCCCAATTGGAGAGAGAAAAGAAGATAAAGCTGAATATTGAGGCAAAAATTTGTTTTATTAACGCGGCTTTTTGAAGATATTATATTATATGAAGATACGAAAAATAGGATTCATAAAGAGAGCCTCTCCTCATTTCTCTTGTCACCCACGCTCTCCTACTTGACTTTTTCTCTATCTCTATCCTTCTCCTCTCCTATAACCGGTATATACCATTATTTTTTATCAAAGTGAATATAGGCACGCGCCTACAAAATTTTTTCCCGGGTGTATACACAGGAAGAAGTTTTTCTTGATTTAAAAAAATTCTTGTTTCTTCAATAAAAAATTAATTTTTCTTTCGTTCAAATAAAATTTATTTGATTAAACAAAAAAATGATTTGATTCAAAAGCAATCTAATTCTTAAAATTAACAAAAACCTTTTCCTGGGTGTACAATCAGGAAAAAGTTTTTCCTGATTTCAAGAAATCTTGTTTCTTCAATTAAAAATTAATTTTTGTTGATTTAAAGAAATCATTTTCCTTGACTTGTTCCTTCAATTAAAAATTAATTTTTCTTTGATTCAAACAAAATTTATGTGTTTCGAAAGCAATTTATTTCTTTAAATCAAGAAAAACTTTTTCCTGGGTGAGACAAGATTTCTTTAAACCAACAAAAACATTTTCCTGGGTGTACACCCAGGAAAATGTTTTTGTTGGTTTAAAGAAATCTTGTTTTTTCAATTAAAAAATAATTTTTGTTTGATTCAAACAAAATTTATTTGATTCAAAAGCAATTTATTTATTTAAATCAACAACAATTTTTTCCTGGGTGTACACCCAGGAAAAAGTTTTTCCTGATTTAAAAAAATTATTTACCTTTACTTGTTTCTTCGATTGAAATTTAAGTTTTCTTTTACTTCGACGTAAATTTATTTTGATTAAAAAATAATTTGATTGATTAAAAATGAAAATTTATTTGATTAAAAAAAAAATGTCCTTTTCAATAAATTATACAAAATTATTTCTTTAACATTATTGTCAATGATACAATTTTTTTGATTTAAAGAACAAATTTCTTGGATTCAAATGAAAGTTGTTTAAAGTAGGAAAATTTTCTTTGAATCAAAATTCCTCTTTTTGTTTGAAAGAAAAATTTATTTTTAATGAAACAAAACGAGTCTATTTTTCTAAACTTTAGTAAGGAAAATTTTTTTACGACTTTGAATTGGTGATTGACTTTTTGCTTTTGAATTAGTAAATTTTACTCATAAATTAGTGGAAATTACTATTTATTAACAAAATTCACTATTCTTTAGTAAATTACTAAATTTTACCAATAAATAGTAATTTTTACTAATTTATTTATGAAATTTATCAAATTTGAGTTGGTGTTTGCCTTTTTGCTTTTGTATTAGTAAATTTCACTAATAAATTTATAGAAATTATTATTTATTATATTATTTACTTTCTTATTAAATTATCATATTTACATTATTTTTAAATTAACTTTTAATTTAATATTTATTTATATTATTGAATTGGTGATTGACTTTTTGCTTTTGAATTAGTAAATTTTACTCATAAATTAGTGGAAATTACTATTTATTAACAAAATTCACTATTCTTTAGTAAATTACTAAATTTTACCAATAAATAGTAATTTTTACTAATTTATTTATGAAATTTATCAAATTTGAGTTGGTGTTTGCCTTTTTGCTTTTGTATTAGTAAATTTCACTAATAAATTTATAGAAATTATTATTTATTATATTATTTACTTTCTTATTAAATTATCATATTTACATTATTTTTAAATTAACTTTTAATTTAATATTTATTTATATTATTGAATTGGTGATTGACTTTTTGCTTTTTAATTAGTAAATTTTACTTATAAGTTAGTGGAAATTACTATTTATTAACAAAATTCACTATCTTTTAGTAAATTACTAAATTTTACTAATAAATAATAACTTTTACTAATTTATTAGTCAAATTTGTGAAATTCGAGATGGTGATTGACTTTTTGCTTTTGTATTAGTAAATTTTACTTATAAATTAAATGAAATTACTATATATTAGCAAAAATTCACTATTTTTTAGTAAATTACTAAATTTTACTAATAAATAATAATTTTTACTAATTTATTAATCAAATTTATCAAATTTCAGTTCGTGATTGACTTTTTACTTTTGAATTAGTAAATTTCACTAATAAACTAATAAAAATTATTATTTATTATTTTATTTAATTTCTTATTAAATTATTATACTTATATTATTATTTTTAAATTAATTTTTAATTAAGTATTTATTTATACCAATGAATTGGTGATTGGCTTTTTGCTATTTAATTAATAAATTTGACTTATAATTAGAAATTAGAAATTACTATTTTTTAGAAAAATTCACTATTTTTTTCGTCAATTAGTAAACTTTACTAAAAAAATAGTAATTTCTACTAACTTATTAGTAGAATTTACCAAATTTTAATTGGTTACTGAATTTTTGCTTTCGAATTAGTAAATTTTCCAAATAAAGTAGTAGATAGAAATTACTATTTATTATTTTACTTAATTTACTATTGAATTGTTATACTTATATTTTTTTAAAATTAACTTTTAATTTAATGTTTATTCATACTATTGAATTGGTTTGAATTGGTGATTGGACTTTTAGTTTTTTAATTAGTAAATTTGACTTATAAATTAGAAATTACTATTAGCAAAATTCACCATTTTTTAGTAAATTAGTAAACTTTATTAATAAATACTGATTTCTACGATTTTATTAGAAAAATTTACCAAATTTAAATTGGTGATTGACTTTTCGCTTTTTAATTAGTTAATTTCACTAATAAATTTGCAGAAATTATTATCTATTAGCCAACTATACTATTTTTTTGGTAAATTAATAAATTTTACTAAGAAATAATAATTTTTTAGTAAATTAATAAATTTTACTAAGAAATAATAATTTCTTAGTAAATTAATAAATTTTACTAAGAAAATATTTCCTTAGTAAATTTCACTAATGAAGTAGTAGAAATTACTATTTATTAGCCAACTATACTATCTTTTTGGTAAATTAATAAATTTTACTATGAAATAATAATTTCTTAGTAAATTTTACTAATGAATTAGTAGAAATTACTATTTATTAGCCAACTATATTATTTTTTTGGTAAATTAGTAAATTTTACTAATAAATAATTTCTACTAATTTATTGTCAAAATTTACTAATTCAAAAGCAAAAAGTCAGTTACTAATTCAAATTACACTGAAAAAAAAAATTTATTTGATTCAATTATAACCGATTAATTTGCTATTATCAATTAAATATTTACTTGAATCAAATAATATTTATTGGAGACAATTAAATGGTATTTGAACCAATAATTTCAGTATTTGAAGCAAATACAATTTAATTTCCTCCAATAAATATTATTTGGAACAGTAGGTAAAAAAATTTTTTACACGAATAAATATATTATTTCATTCAATTAAATATTTAATAAATTGATAATAGCCAAGTAATCGGTTATTTAAATCAAATAAATTTTCTTTAAGTAAGCTCTTTCACTAATTCAAATTTAGAGAAAAAGAAACTGATTTCTTTTCTTTTCTCTCAGTGTATTTTTTATTTTCGTTTATATTTCTCATGTTTTTTTTCATTTTTTCTTTTCCATAAATATGTAAACTTGAAAGGAACTTTTTTTTACTTGAAAATACACTTTTGATCTTTCACTTTTTTTCTCTCTTTCTCTTTTTCTCCTTAGAGTATATATCCTCTTCCGTCTGTCCGGTTTTCTTTCACTTGCGGACTTTGCGTTGTTGAAGCAATATATCTGCCCGGTATATAACCAACGTGGGCGGACCACGTGGGCATGACAGCTGAGCCCACGGAAAGTGGTTACTCCCACAAGGATCAACTAGCTTCATCGGGATCGGGTGCAGAAGATGTGCTTCGAGAAATGAGAGAGAGAAAAAAATAACTTATATACACATATAAAATTCAAAAGAAGAGGATCAAGAAAAAAACGGGACAACTTATCACGCATATTTTATCAGACCCCGTTCGAGCCTCTCAAAAATTAAGCTTTCCTACTTTCCATGTTGCCTGTGTCCGTGTCTGTGTTTGTGTCTGTTCCTCTGTATGCGTGTCAATCGAGAATTCAAATAAATCTTTACGACTCGATTGACCTTTCATTTTTCTGCGCTTTATGATTACAAAATTTTTACTATCGCACAATTTCTTTTTTCTTTTTGCTAAAAGAATTTTTTGTAATTTAGCAACTTAGCAGGCTCACAAGTCACAATTTTCCTAAGGATAGCAAATTGAGACAAAAAACGAATCAAAAATGTTGCTAGCAATTTAGTAATTTTAGCTAATTTAACTAATTTTTTTTCACTAAAAATTTCAATTTTGGAGAAATTACAAATAATTGCAGAAATTCAATTATTTAAAAAAAAATAAAATTCTACTATGTTCAAAATTTGAGAATAATTCTCGTAAAAATCTCAATTATCTTTATAAATAACAAATTTCTTCTGCAAAATTCAATTATTTTCATAAATGTCAAAAAAAATTCTTGTCCTAATATCAATTATTTTCAAAAATAAAATGCATTTTTCTAATTTTAATGATTTTCAATATTTACTATTTTAATAGAATTTCCCAAAAATAATTCAATTATTTGAAAAAAATTTTAATAAAATTGTATGCAAACATTTAATTATTTTCATAAATAATAAAAATTTCACAGGAATTCAATTATTTTCATAAATAATAAATTTTTTTTTAAGGAATTTAATTATTTTCATAAATAATAAATTTTTTTTAAGGAATTTAATTATTATTTTCATAAAAAATAATTTAAAGTTCTAGAAAATAATAATATTCAATTATTATTTAAAATTTCAAAACTGAAATTCGTTTTTAAATCAATTCTTATTATAGAAACTTCAAGTGAACTTCAACTATATTTAAATACAAACATAAATAATATATTGAATAATTGAATGTTTCTCTAAATTTATTTCATATAAAGAATTTCTTAATTTTTCAAAAAATAATTGAATTTTTGCGCGAAGAATTCTATTATTCATGAAAATAATTGGATTTTTGCGAAGAATTTTATTATTTATGAAAATAATTGAATTTTTGCGAAGAATTTTATTATTTATGAAAATAATTGAATTTTTACTCTATATGGGAAAATAATTGAATTTTTGCGAAGAATTAAAAACAAAAATTTATCAATTTTTTAAAAAATACCTAATTAAATTTTTAAGAAGAATTTTATTATATTTACAAATTTCACAAGAATTCAATTATTTTCATAAAAAATAATTTAAAATTCTAAAAAATAATAATTGAATTAAAATGATGAAAATAATTTTGATGAAGTTACAGTAACAATATTCTTATAATAGAAAATAATAATAATTTTGTTAAAAAAAATTGTGATTCATTAAACAAAAATAATGCAAAATAAATCAATTTTCTATTTCTTAATCACTGTTGTTTAACAATTTTCTAATTTTGTTTAGAAGTAAAGAACAAAAATCTGCATAATTTCAATTTGACAAGACATAGATATTTAACAAAATTTTAGTCTTTTAATGAAAAGAATTTGTCATTACAATTTTGAATTAATTATAAATTAAAAATAATTATAACATAATTTTGAGGAGAATTTTAAAAAATTTATTTAACATAATTGAATTACTGCGAAGAATTTTATTACTTTTGAAAATAATTGAATTGTTTTTTTTAGAATTTTATGGAAATTTATGAAAATAATTGAATTCTTGTGAAGAATATTTTTTAAAAATAATATTCAAAAGAATTTTGTAAATCTGAAAAATTTTCGTATTTATGGGAATAATTGAATTCTTCTCAAGAATTCAATTATTTTTCTTAAAAATAATATTCAAAAGAATTTCGTAAATCTGAAGAATTTTGTTATTTATGGGAATAATTGAATTCTTGAGACGAATTTTTTTACAGTTTCTAGAAATAATTGAATTCTTTTGAGGAATTGAATTAAAATTTTTGAGAATAATTACATTTTTTGAATAATTCCTGTAAAATTATAATTACGGTGACTAATTTCCCTTGATAATTTTTGAATAATTTAAATAAAATTCTTTAAAAGTTTATTATTTTTAATAGAATGTAAAGAGATTTCAATTATTTCAAAAATTTTCAATTATTTGTATGTAAAAATTCAATAATCTTGAAACAATAGAATTGAAAAATTTCAAAAATCTTATTTTTCAGAATTTTCAGAAAAACCTTGCGAAAATTCAATTTTATTAAAAAAATTTAGTTTGTCTTTTTTTAAATTAATTAATAAAAATTTTAATTATTAATCTTCGCACTAAAAAACATGAATACATTAGAATCTGACTCTTTAAAAAATTCAATTATTTATCAATTATTAAATTAAAATACTTTGAAATTTCGATTTTTAAAAAGTTTTTAATGAAATTCTTTAACAAATTTAATTATTTTACAAGTTGAATTTACAAAATTTCTATTAATTCGATAATTTTTGTTTTTATTTAAATACTATAAATTTGAATCAGTGACTAATTTTTTACTATTGAATTAATTATTTTTAACTAATTAAAATTTAGAGAACAGTATTAAATATCTATAAAAATTGAAATAAAAATTAATTTTTTAAAAATCAAATTAAAATAATAAAATTTTTTTAATTTGGTGAAAAAATTCCCGGTTTGACATAAAATTCCTGGTTTTATGATCAAATTAAATTCACGGCTATTTTCCGGTTTTCTCGGATTTTTCGGTTAGTGAAACGATTTATGGTTCTGCTTTTTTTTGACAGCGAGTATATATGAGTATATTGGGGACATCAGATGGATCTAAATAACCGATTGCCTTTTGGTTGATTTCTCTTTTTTTCTGTCCCGATCGATGCTTTCTGCTGATCGAAAACTTCTGGTCTTATCCACTCTGAAGTTGTTATATTTTTATTCGCCTCATACCGGAAAATATTTCCCATTATTTTTTTGTCTTTTCCCACTTTTCAAAAGTTTTCAAGTTTTTACCCTTTTTCTACACTCTAAAAAAAGGAAACTATTTTCCTCTTATACACTGAGAAAAAATTTAGTTGATTCAAATAACAGATTTCCTGTCTAGTATCAAATAAATATTTACTTTAGTTAAATAATTTTTTTAATAGAATTTGACTGGAATTTGACGATTCAATGAAAAGAAGAAATGATAAGAAGAAAAAAAGAAAAAGGGTAGAAAAAATGAAACCTAAGAAAAAAAAAGTGAAATGTAAGGAGAAAAAGCGCTCTTTCCTGTATTTCACTGAAAGTGTTTATTCCGATAAATTTTTTTCCCCCCCTTCTTTTTCCTCGTTTTATTTTGTTTTATTTATTTTCCATTATTATAGAACAACTAATTCGTTTTTCAAGAAAGTCTTATTGCTCTTGCAGCTTGCATTTATATATACATTCTATATATACTGTTTAATATTGCATCGTGCTAAAGAAGTCTTGTCCAGAAATGGAGTTGGTTTCGCGGGCAGGAGTTACGATCATCATGAGAAAAACGCCATAATTCTTCAGCACGTATATGGTGGCAATGCACAGGTGCATGTCACTGGTGTGTGTCACTCCTTTCCTTCATTTTTCTTCCTCTTTATTCACCCTTTTCACCAACCACTATTACACACCGAGCGAGCCCTTATTTATTTTCTCAAATCTGATTACTCGCTAAGTATCCTTGGGATATGCACATGCACTGAGAATATCAATTGACAACTGTTTCTAAGTCGCGTACAGGCAAAAATTTTATTTTATTTTATTTTTTTTTTATTATAATAACCGACTAGTTGTCTGTTATCAAATCTAATATTTACTTGAATCGAATAATTTTTATTTAAACGAAATAAATTATGTGTTTGAACAAACAATTTCAGTATTTGAGACAAAGACAGTTTAATTGACTTTAATGAAAATTATTTAAGAGGATCAAATATTTCTTTGATACAAATAAATATCTATTTGATGAAAACAAATATTTATTTGAAATAAACAAACATTTCGAGCCAAAGTTCTTTAAAATGTAGTGTAGATAGATGTGACTTATTTTTTGCATTTGAATTAGTAAATTTTACTAATTAATAGTAATTTCTACTAATTTAGTAGTAAAATTTACTAATTAATAGTAATTCCTACTAAATTTATTAGTAAAATTTACTAATTCAAAAGCAAAAAGTCAGTCACTAATTAAAATTAATAAACATTTTTACTAATTTGAATTTAGAGAGTACTGAAAAAAGTAGTAAATAAGTAGCTTTTAAAAATTAATTTTAGCGAATAAAAAAATTGTTTAAGTCGATTCACATTAATTTAATTCAGTATTTTCCTGACTGTTTCCTGATTTCAATGAAAAATATTTATTTTCCTTCTAATCCAATGCTAAGAACTTTAATACTAAATTTTTGAAAAATTCAATTATCACCTAAAATTTCAAAACTGAAATTCGTTTTTAAATCAATTCTCATTATAGAAACTTCAACTGAAATTCAATTATTTAAATACAAAAATAAATAATATATTGAATAATTGAATATTTCTCTAAATTTAATTCATATAAAGTATTTATCAATTTTTAAAAAAATAATTCAATTTCTGAGAAGAATTTTATTATTCATAAAAATAATTGATTTTTTGCGAAGAATTTTATTATTTATGAAAATAATTGAATTCTTGCTAAGAATTTTATTCAATTTTTTTATAATAATTGAATTTTCGTGAAAAATTTTATTATTTGGGAAAATAATTGAATAAATTGTAAAGAAAGAATTCAAGAATTTATCAATTTTCCAAAAAATAATTCAATTTTTAAAAAGAATTTTATTAAGTATTTATGAAAATAATTGACTTCTTGCGAAGAATTTTATTTAATTTTTCTTAAATAATTGAATTCTCATGAAAAATTCTATTATTTGGGAAAATAATTGAATAATTGTAAAGAATTAAAGAAACGATTCAAGAATTTAGTGTTTTTTTTAAATTAAAAATAATTCAATTTCTGAAAAGAATTTTATTATTTATGAAAATAATTAAATTCTTGCGAAAATTTTATTTAATTCTTTTTAAATAATTGAATTCTCATGAAAAATTTTATTTAATTCCTTTTAAATAATTGAATTCTCATGATAAATGTTATTATTTGTGAAAATAATTGAATAATTGTAAAGAATTGAAAAAAGAATTCTAGAATTTATCAATTTTTTTTAAAAATAATTTAATTTCTGACAAAAATTTCATTATTTATGAAAATAATTGAATTTTTGCGAAGAATTTTATTTAATTCTTTTTAAATAATTGAATTCTCATGAAAAATTTAATTATTTGGGAAAATAATTGAATAATTGTAAAGAATTAAAGAAAGGATTCAAGAATTTATCAATTTTAAAAAATAATTGAATTTATGAAAAGAATTTTATTATTTATAAAAATAATTGAATTATTGCGAAGAATTTTAATTAATTCTTTTTAAATAATTGAATTCTCATGAAAAATTTAATTATTTGGGAAAATAATTGAATAATTGTAAAGAATTAAAGAAAGGATTCAAGAATTTATCAATTTTAAAAAATAATTGAATTTATGAAAAGAATTTTATTATTTATAAAAATAATTGAATTATTGCGAAGAATTTTAATAAATTCTTTTTAAATAATTGAATTCCCATGAAAAATTTTATTATTTGGGAAAATAATTGAAGAATTGTGAAGAATTAAAGAATTTTTAAAAAAATAATTAAAAATAATTGAATAATTGTGAAGAATTTTAAAAAAAATTTTAAAAATAAGTATTTGAATTCTTAAGAAGCATTTTATTATTTATGCGAAAATAATTATAATCTTGCTTGAGTTTTATTAAAATTTTTATAAATAATTAAATTTTCGTGAAAAATGTTATTGCTTGATGTGAAAATAATTGAATTCTTGCTGTAGAATTTTAGTAAAAGTTTTTAAATTAATTTTTGTAGAAAAATTTTATGAAATATTTTAAATAATTCAATTCCTGTGAAAATTTTCAATCATTTCAATTTAATAATCTTTTAAAATTTAGTTATTCTTAAAAAAAAATGGTAAAAAAAATCGAATGTTTGCGAAGAATTTTATTAAGAATACTTTGTTGAAACTTTATTAAAATTATATAGATATTGAAAATTTTATTAAAAACTTTCGAAAATTTATGAATTGCAGTAAGAAATTTTATTGACATTGCATTGAGAATAATTGAATTCTTTTGACGAATTTTAAGAAAATTTTTAAAAATAATTTAATTGAATTAAAAAATTTTGTTTAAATTGTTTCTAAAAATAATTGAATTCCTGTGAATAATTTTATTGTTTCTAAAAATAATTGAAATCTTGTGAAGAATTTTATTGAAATTTTAAAAATAATTGAATTCCTTCGCAAAATGTTATTTGTTTATAAAAATAATTGAATTCCTGCAGAAAAAAAATTATTGTTTATAAAAATGATTGAACTTCATCAAGAAACAGTTTTATTGTTTCTATAAAAGTAATTGAAATCTTAAAGAAGAATTTTATTGAAATTTTTTAAATAATTGAATTCATTCCAAGTTCTTTGTATTAAAATTTTTTTTAAATAATCGTAAAGTTTTTGAGAATGAATCGTTTTAAAAAATTTTTATTACAATTTTTGGAATTTTTTTTCTATTTCAACTATTAGCGAATTTGTAGCAAACAAATATTTATTTGTAGCATTTATTTGTAGCAAAGAAATATTTGTAGCAAAAAAATTATTTGTGTAGGAAAGAAATATTTGTGTAGCAAACAAATATTTATTTGTGGCATAAAGATATTTACCTGTAGCAAAGAAATATTTGTAGCAAAAAGGTATTTATTTGTAGCAAACAAATATTTTTGTGTAACAAACAAATATTTATAGCAAAGAATTATTTTTGTGTAGCAAACAAATATTTATTAATAAGAAACAAATATTTTTGTGCAGCAAACAAATATTTGTAGCAAAGAAATATTTTTGTGCAGCAAACAAATATTTGTAGCAAAGAAATATTTTTGTGCAGCAAAAAGATGTCACTTGCAGTAGACAAATATTTCTTTGATAAAAACAAAAGTATTTCTTTGATAAAAAAAAATATTTCTTTGATACAAACACAATTTTTCCAAGGATATCAAATTGAGACAAAAAACATATCAAAAATGTTGCTTCGCAACAATTTTTGATACATTTTTCGTCTAAATTTAACATCCTTAGAAAAACTATAAACAAATATTTATTCCACATAAACAAATATTTCTCTAATGCCACAATTTTTCTAAGGATTTTTTAATATCAAGTTAATATAAAAAACACGAAGCAATGGCGACTTACATTAAACAAAAAAAAATAATTAGTTTGTCTGTGCGGTGCGTGATGGCAATTCTAGAAATAGACTATATATACACACTGATCGCATAATCATCGGCGGATTGAAGACAACTTTGGAAACCTGCAACCATCATGGTGGTAATAGTGCGCAACCAGCTAGGTTAAACTGCAGCAACAAGTGCTTCTATCATTTATAGATCCGAGTTTACGAGTGTGATAAAGTATCTCCACTGTCTACTACTATAACGTGTACATAGTCCTTGGATGGTTTGATGAAAACAGACGGCGTTGCGTCAGTTTCATATGTCAATACTGGTTGCGTGCATGCGCGCACAATGCAAGGAAAAAAAAATTTAATGTTTAATTGATGAATGTCAATATATTTAAGGGTGTTAGGTCGTTTATTATAATGCGCGCGCGCACTCCCAACAAAATAAACATCATAAATGTTTATTTATGAATTCGTATTTTTATATGCGTTCGGGAATTTTTTTTATCTCTTTTATGGAATTTTAATTCTTATAGACACCGAAGAAATTTTTCAGATACTTTCTTTTTTAGTTATTCTAACAATTACTCTTTGGTTTCGAATTCAAAAATCTTGTATACCATCAAAAAGTATAGTTAGAAGATTTAATAGATTCATTAATTGGATTTTTAGAAGATGATGATGCTGTTGATGATTTGATCCACATTTTCGGTATCAATTGGTTACAATTTTAAACTTAAAATATAACAACTTGAAATTAGTGTCTCAATTTTTAACTACGTAAAAAGTAAAGTTAACTTTTAAGTAAAGTTAACAATACAAAAACTGTGAAGTTACAGATACAGATAAACTAATTAGTTCTAATCTAATCAGAGAATCAGAGGCGAATTATTTTCTTCTCTTACTTAATAATTTTCTAAAAGTTTGATGTATTTAAAATAATTGATCTTAACTCTACATTTTTCCACTCGTAAACTGCAAAAGTGACAGGCAAACACAGTTCAACGCTTTAATGAATTACATACTTCAGTTCATGGCAACTTGATGGACGACTTCAACTCCTATATGGCCTTACAGTTCAATTTTATTTCTAGTATGACTCCAGTTCTGTTTTCAGTAAATCGGACTCAAGGTTTAATTGCAGTTCCAAAAATATATCATTAATTTTTAAGATATATTTAATACACACATATTAGCATTCATTTAGTTTTACAAAAATTTATAAACAGAAAGAAAGTAATCATAAAATTTACAAAATTAAGTGGATGCTGATAACAGGCTTATCTACTAAAATCTATTCTTTTTGTTTTGTTTTCTTTTTAGAATTTCCACTACTTTAAATTCGCTAATGCTAGAAATCAAAAAACTATATTCTCAAAAATTATAATCAAATTCTTGAAAATGATTCAATTATTTTCAATATCTAGTATTTTCATAAAATTTCGCAAAAAAATTCAATTATTTAAAAAACAAATTGTTTAAATTCATCCAAAATTCAATTATTCAAACAACAAATTGTTCAAATTCATCCAAAATTCAATTATTTTCATAAATAATAAAATTTCCATAAGGAATTCAATTAATTTAGAATTGCATTTTCAAAATAATTTCGTGAAAATCAATTACTTAACAAAATTTTTATACAATTCTTCATAATAATTCAATCATTTTCACTTATAATAACATTCTTCATGGAAATTCAATTTTAAAAAAATTTTTTGATAAAATTCTAAGCGAGAATTCAATTATTTTCATAAATAATAAAACTCATAGAAGAATTTCAATTATTTTTAATACTATTTTTAATTAATTAATCGAAAAATTCAATTATTTTTATAAATAATAAAACTCATAGAAGAATTTCAATTATTTTTAATACTATTTTTAATTAATTAATCGAAAAATTCAATTATTTTCACAAATAAAGTTTTCCAGAAGTATTCAATTACTTAAAATAAAACTTTCATAATATTTATTATATTTCGAAACAATAAATTATTTAAAACAATGTTTATAAAATTCTTATGAAGAATTCAATTATTTTCAAAAATAACAAAATTTTTCAGCAGAAATTAAATTTTTTTAAAAACATTTTAATAATATTCTTCGGCAGAATTCAATTATTTTCATAAATAATAAAATTCTTCTTAGGGATTCAATTATTTTTGCCAATTTTAATAAAATTCTTAGCAACTATTCAATTATTTTCATAAATAATAAAATTAATTGCAGGATTTCAATTATTCTTAATAAAATTTTACAGAAATTGCCCAAAATATATAAATATTATTAAAAATTTAATTTTAATTTCTTGAAAAAATTAATTATTTAAAAAAATGTTTCTTTTTTAATTCCTTGGAAGAATTCAATTATTTACAAAAATATTAGAATTCTTCAGAGGCATTCAATTATTTTCAAATATTTTAATAAAATTCTTCCAAAGAATTCAATTATTTACATAAATAATTCTTTGAAAGAATTTAATTATCAAAGATAAATAACAAAATTATCCCCGAAAGTTCAATTATTTTGAGGCACTATTAATAAAATTCTTTGCAAAATTCAATTATTTTCATAAGTAACAATGTTTATCATAAAAATTCAGTTATTTTTAAAAGTGATAAATTTTTTCTTGGAAATTCAATTATTTAAAAAAAATTGTTATAAAATCGTTCTTAATAATTCAATTATTTTCATAAGTAATAAAATTCTTCTCAGGAATTCAATTATTTTTGAAAATTTTAATAAAATCGTTCGCAATAATTCAATTATTTTCATAAATAATAAAATTCATCGCAGGATTTCAATTATTTTTAATAAAATTTTATAGGAATTGCTCAAAAAATTTAATTATTCTCAAAAATTTAATTTCAATTCCTCGAAAAAATAATTGTTTGAAAAAAATTTGTTTTTAAAATTATTCTTTGGAAGATTAATTAATATTAATATTTTAATAAAATTGTTCCAAAGAAATCAATTATTTTAAATACAATTTTAATTAAATTTTTTTGAAATAATTCAATTATTTTTTTTGGTTTTAATAAAATTCTTCCGAAGAATTCGATTATTTACATAAATAATTTTTCGAAAGAATTCAATTTTGTCGATAAATAACAAAATTATTCCCCAAAAATTCAATTATTTTGAGGCATTTTAATAAAATTCTTTTCATAATTCAATTATTTTCATAAATATAACAATATTCATTACAAGAATTAAATTATTTTTAAAATTAATAAATTTCTTCTTGGAAATTCAATTATTTTTAAAAATTCTAATAAAATCGTTCGTAAAAATTCAAATTATTTTCATAAATAATAAAATGCTTTTTAAGAATTTAATTATTTTTAAAGAAATTTAATGAAATACCACACAGACATTCAATTATTGTCAAAAATTTTAGTAGAATTCTTTGTAAAATTTAATTATTTTTAAAAACTTTTCGCAATTCAGTGATTTTCAATATTTACTATTTTCATAAAATTCCCAAACAGAATTTAAATTAAAAAATCTTTTTTTTTAAATCTTCGTAAGAAATCAATTATATAAAATTTTTTATAAAATTCCCAAACAGAATTCAAATAATAATTAAAAAATCTTTTTTTTTCAAATCTTCGTGAGAAATCAATTATTTAAAAATTTTTATAAAATTCTTCGCAAGAATTAAATTATTTTCATAAATATTTAAATTCTTTAATGAATAATAAAATTCGCTTTCAATTTATTATTTATTTATTTCAATTTATTAGTAGGATAAGAAAGAAGTAACACTGTAAAAAGAAAGGTACGAGTTTTGTACCAATTTTGATACTAAATCGTAGTTTGTTTTAATTTTCATACCTAAATCAGCTCTAATGTAGAACCTTTTTTTTTACAGTGAAATATTTTTAATGAAAATTAGGAAAAAGTCAGAAAAATAAAATATAGAATGAAATTTTTGTCAGTTTTGTAAAGTGTCTAAAACGAGTTTTTTTTTTGTCAAGTTTAATTTTTCGATAGCTACTTTTTTTAGTTTGACTACTTTTTGCTACTTTTTCAAAATTAATTATCGAGTGCGAAGTCTGTGATAATGAGTGCCACTTTCAGCTTCCTTTAACACCGAACACAAAAAAAAATAAAATAAAATAGAACGAAAAAATTGAAGAGCATCTATAATAGCAATAAATTCGTCTGGGTCACTCGGCTTTTCAAGTTTCATGGAAATAAATGTCACGGATGACTTACAAGATGGTCAGTTAGTGACACAGTGACAGACTCGAGTGTTATTATTGTTATGTACAAAAGAAAATGCCTTTACTTTTGAAACGACATATCTACAAACATAAAGGTGTCTGCATATATAAAAATATGCACCGATAGTTATAACTAGGCAAGTTGTGCATATGCATGAGTTTATGCGTGCACGTGGACACGGTGAGAGTTGAATTTATGAATGAATGAATGAAGGAACGGGGACCAGGATGAACGGAGAACGCGCGAACGACCCAAGGGCGAGAGTGGGCGATGTGGGCCCACGCTTTTATCATAATCGAAACCAACGAGAGGGACTAGACTTGTTTGTGCCACACTCTATGGATATTACATGGTATATATGTTGACATAAATATTTACAAGCAATCAAATGTTATGTGTGTGAGTATAATTATAGGAAAAACTATACATAAAAGTGCGAGGTTGCGACTCACGATATATTTAAAGAATAATATTGGTATGTCTGCGACCTCTATCGATTACGCGATTGCTGTTTATATACAATGTACAATATGTAGGCGAGATAACTCCTCTAATGTTGAATGAAATAATTGTGATGTGAGCACTACGGAAATTTCGAAATAGCCTTTCATTCATTTCCTTTATTAATATACTACTATATATTGCGACTATTAAGGATGATGTATATACTTTTCTCATCAATCATCATCAATATCGCAGCAATGGTTGAATTTTATCGAGAAGTATTAAACAACTTTTTTTTTCACTATATAAAAAATTGATCCAACGATCAATAGATCGTAGAGGAACTGTTATTTCCTGTTGATTAATTTTTATTATCCGCTCGCACACAGCAGGTTTTTGCTTGTACGAGAAATTAGTTAGCTTTCATTTGTTAGGGGGAAATTGATTTTCGCTTCTGCAAACTTTTGTCTTAACACAGTAAAACGAGAGGTGTTAAAATAACACCAAAATGGATTAAAATAATCTGCAACAGTTTAGTCCCTCCAGGATTAAATTAACACCAGAAAGGATTAAAATAATCTATTTGGGTGTTATTTTCAACTATGAATGAAATATTACTTTAAATAAAACACCAAAGTCAACGATTTGTAAAAATTCAATCACAGAAAAAAATAAGTGTTATTTTAACACTAAAAGTAGTGTTAAAACAACACGCAACATTTTTAACCGACACTGTGTGATTTTAACACTTCATTGGTGTTAAAATAACACTCTTTATAAATAACAAAATTCTTCTATGATATTCAAATTTTTTACAAAATTTTAATCAAATTCTTGTCAAAATTTCAATTATTTTCAAAAGTTTTCTAAAATCCAATAACTCTCAATATCTACTGATTATTATTATTATTATTATTATTTTATTCAATAAAATTTTCCAAAAGAATTCCATTATTAAAAACAATTTGAACAAAATTCTACGGAAACATTCAATTATTTTCATAATTAATAAAATTTTTTAAAGGAATTCAATTATTTACAAATTTTTTTAATAAATTTCTTCGCAATAATTTAATTATTTTCATAAATAATAACATTATTACAGAGATTCCATTATTTTTATAAGTAATAAAATTCTTTTAGGAATTCAATAATTTTCATAAATAATAAAACTCATTGCAGAATTTCAATTATTTTTAATGCAATTTTAACCGAACTCCTCGAAAAATGTAATAATTCCTAAAAATTTTATTAAAATTCGTCACGAAAGAATTTAATGATTGAAAAAATTTGTTGATAACATTTTTTATGAGAATTTAATTTCAAGAAACATGAAATTAATAAATTATTTATTTGCATTTTATTTGTATTCAAATAATTGAATTCTCGTAGAATTTACTAATAAAAATGGTTTTAAAAATGAATTTCAGTTAAAATTTTAGATTATAATTAAATATTAAAAGCATTATAACGTGGATTTTTAGAAATAATTAAATTTTGAAAAAGTTTCTAGTTAAAATCATTGAAATTCTTAATTTTTCATATTTTTGACAAACAATTCTGTAGAATTTGATTCTTTTTAAAAGTTTAATAGGATTTTTATTGAAATTATTTCAAGTTCTTATTTTTCAATATATATAATTGCAGAATTTCCGAATAATTGAAATTTTCGTAAAATTGAATTGTAAACGAATCAATTTGAAAATTCTCAAAGAACTTTTTTAAAAATTATTAAAAATAATGGATTTATCGAAGAATTTTAGTTAAAAACACTAGAAAAAAATTTAACTTCAGAGAAGTTAGAAATTATTGCAGAAATTCAATTATTTTCAAGAGTAATAAAATTTATTTTAAGGATTCAATTATTTTTACTAATAATAAAACTCATCGTAGCGTTTCAATTATTTTTCATACAATTATAATTGAATTCCTTTGAAAAAAGTAATTATGTTCATGCAAGTTTTAATAAAATTCGACAAAAGAATTCAATTATTTAAAAATTTTTTAATAAAATTCTTTATGAGAATTGAATTTTGAGAAACATTCAATTATTCAATAAATTATTTACTTTTACATTTAAATATTAAAATTCTTGTAGAATTTTCTAATAAAAATTGATTTTCATTTTATAAAAATGAATTTCAGTTAAAATTTTAGATTATAATTGAATATAAAAAGCAATATAGCGTGAATTTTTAGAAATAATTGAATTTTGAAATTAATTTTGTTGAAAAAGTTGAATTGAATTTTTTGATATTATTTGAAGTTTTTATTTTCTAATATGCATTTAATTAAAGAATTTAGGAATAATTGAAATTTCGTAAAATTGAATATTGTAAACAAATGGATTTGAAAATTGCCAAAGAACTTTTTCGAAAATTATTAAAAATAATTGATATAAAGTAAAATTGTAGTTAAAAATTTTTGAAAATAATAATTGAATTGAAATAATGGAAATAACTTTAAAGAAGTATAATATTCTTATAATATAAAATAATGATTTTATTACTTGGTCATTTTTAATTAATTATAAAACATGAAGAAATCGATCACTCCGAGTCGAAGACTCGGAGTTATCGATATCTTCATGTTTTATAGTTATAAAAAAATTTAATCAAACTAAAATTTCATTCATTGCAAAAAATAACACCAAAATTTAATTTTTTCGATTTGAATGAAACACGACAAATTTTGGAACAATTTAAAAATTATTTTCCTATTTTTCCTTAAAAAAATCGTTGTATTTTGATTTTATTTAAATTATTCAAATTCTTACGAAGCTTTTAATTCTATATTCGAAAAAGTTTCCAGTTTTTTTTTACTCTTTAAATCTAAATTACAGTGAAAAGGCATCCACTATAATTCAAATTAGCAAAAATTTTTGACTAATTTTTTAGTTGAATTTAACAATTTTCTTTAAAAGTCAGGAATTCTTTTACTAAAGTTTCACTGAAAAATCATTAAAATTAGTAAAAGTCATTAAAGTTTTATAGAACGTATGAAACTTATGTTTCGGTTGCGCTAAAATTTTGTAGAAAAATTTAAAATCAAAAATTACTTTCACTTCGTTTTTATTATTATTTTTTACTTATTATTTTTTATGTATAAAATGATGATTATCACAATCCCTGTCTGACAAAATAGGGACTTTTCTACTTATTTTTTACTTCTTATTATTTATTTATTACTTTCTATTTATAATTGTGATTATCACAATCCCTGTCTGACAAAGAGGCGACTTTTCTACTTATTTTTTAAATTATAATTATTTATTTATTACTTTCCATGTATAATTATAATTATCACAGTTCCTGTCTGACAAAATAGCGATTTTTCTACTTATTTTTTAAATTATAATTTTTTATGTATTACTTTTCATCTATAATTATGATTATCACAGTTTCTGTCTGACAAAATAACGACTTTTCTACTTATTTTTTAATTATTATTGTTTTTATTTACTTTTTTTAATTATTATTATTGCAGTTCCTGTCTGACAAAAAAGCGATTTTTCTACTTAATTTTTTCCCCTTTTTATTGTATTCGTATTATTATTGTTTCTATTATTATTTTGATTATTATTTTAATTATTATTTTTATTTTTATTATTATTATTATTATTATTATTATTTATTATTATTATTTAAACATAAAAATTAATCACTCTCCCTTTAAAATAAAAAGAAAGACGAAAAATTAAAAAATAGAAAAAGAAATTTAACCACATTGTCCTCGCGATGAAAACGAGGATATACCCGCGCGCGACATTTCGTTTCCATGCGTTCAAGTCTCCGAACTCCCGCGACGGAAACGAGTGCACTCTCGCGACGAATATTTTAAAGGAGTCATATTTATTCCAAAATATATTCAAAACTTTTAAGTCATAAAAAAATATTCTCTTCTCTCTCCCTTTCCCTCTATTTTTTTTTTTTTTTTTGGCTTTAACGATTTATTTTCACCGTTCAAAGTTGTAAAATGTAAACGACATTTACCTTTATCTCGCTTGATGCGTCTGCAAATGGCACACATTCGTCGTCCGCAATGTTGCCGTTCAGGCTTTTGTTCAGTATCCAAGGTAACCATGACTGTTATATATGTAATGGCTCCTTCACTTTTTTTTTCTTTTTTTTGTTTTTAGTTATAAATTTGTTCTCAACAATTCAGGCACAAATCCATCGTAATGTTACGATGTGAAAATTTCACTTCACAATTGCTCGGCGAGTTTACAATATAAATAAAAAATTAATGCGATTATTTCACTTATTTTTCTTTGAGATTATGTGGAGAGAGAAAAAAAATTACCGCGCTCATTGTTTGTCATGAAAACAGTTAAATCCACAGTTTAGAGGTTGAAGGGGGAAAAATGTGTATCACAGATGAGATTAGTTTTCCTCCATTCTGACTAGACGGCATAAACTTTCGATGTGTGTCGAATTTTTTTTTTTAGTTTCTTCTTTTTGTTGATATTTTTCTGTTGATATTTTTTTTTTGCTGATATTTTTCTGTTGATATCTTTTTTTTCTATTATTTCTGTAATTTATAAACTGTTAACTATTTTGCATAATGAGAAGATATCATTTAACTGGGATTAATTTTATTCTATTACGTTTCTGAAGTATTCGCTCGTAATTAACTGAATTTTAATTTAATGCGTTTGCTACTGCGTAAGCGATTATCAAATTTTGCGAATAAATAAAAAAAATAAATAAATTTACAAATATTTATAAATATTCAATAAAAGAAATTAGGAATTCAATGAAAGAATTAAAGGATTCAATAGAATAAATAATTTAATAAAATAACTATAAAGGATTCGATAAAATAAATAGTTCAATGAAATAACTATGAAGGATTGAATAAAATGAATAAATATTCAATAAAAATTCAATCGAAATACTTGCATTCATAAAACTAAACGTTTCTTAATTTTTCATTTAAAAACGTAAACAGAACAATTTTTTTTTAAATAATAAACGAAAAAATCTGTATTATTTTTAAAAAGTAGAAGAAAATTTTCGATCATTTGAACTTTTGAATTAATATTCGTTTGAAATACTTTTAATGTTTAAGTATTCTCACAGTAAAAAGAATGTTTTTCAAGAAAAGAAATCGTCTTCGTAACGAATTTAGAATTTTCAAAACAATTTTCTAGTGTTTTTTTTTAAGTTTAGAATCGATAAACTAGAACTTTGACTTTTCGTTTCAGTTCTTTTTTTAGACCTTACCTCTAAGGCTAATTTAAGTTTACACGTAACTTAAAATAAAACTTTCTTTTTACTGTGTTTTTATAAAAAAAGAAATAAAATAATTTAAGGAAAAATAAATAAAAAGAAAAAATAAATAAATAACAGAATCTAAATAATCCCAGTATTGACAAAACTGTACTGAAAAAAAAATTTCTCTGACTCAAATAACTGATCACATGTCTGTTATCAAATAAGTATTTACTTGAATCAAATAATTTTTATTTAATAAAAATAATTATTTAATTAAATAAATATCTACTTGAATCAAGTAATTTTTATTTACGTCAAATAAATATTTACTTAAACCAAAGTAATTTTTATTTACATCAAATATTTCTTGAGACAAATAATTATTTTTATCAAATGGATTGTATTTGGATTAAAATTTCAGTATTGGAATCTTTGGCGTGCATTTAACTGATATAAATAAAAATTATGTGGTATGAACAAAAATTATTTGGTATAAAAAAATTATTTGATACACAAAAGATTCAAATGGAACAATGAAAAGTTTCTCTAGAATAGCGAAAGTCTTAACTAAAGTAACTGAAAATTTCACTAATTCAGTGGAACTTGTAGCTCTTCTTGATGAAACTTTTTTTCCGTGTACAGATAAAAACTATTTGATACAAATAAATATTCGTTTGTTACTAATAAATATTCATTTAATAAAGAATGTGAGATTTTGAATAGAAATAAATATTTCTTTGATACAGATAAATATTTCTTTGCTCCAAATATTTGTGTGCTACAAATATTTCTATGATACAAATATTTCTTTGCTACACAAAAATATTTGTATGCTACAAACATTTGTTTGTTACAAATAAATACCTCTATGCTACAAATAAATATTTGTTTGCTACAAATAAATGTTTCTTTGCAACAAATATTTGTTTGCTACACAAAAATATTGGTTTGCTTCAAATAAATATTTGTTTGCTACAAATATTTGTTTGCTACAAATATTTGTTTGCTACAAATATTTGTTTGCTACAAATATTTGTTTGCTGCACAAAAACATTTCTGTGCTACAAATATTTGTTTGCTGCACAAAAACATTTCTTTGCTACAAATATTTGTCTGCTGCACAAAAACATGTTTTTGCTACAAATATTTATTTGCGTCAAATATTTGTTTGTTGCACAAAAACAATTCTTTGCTACAATTATTTATTTGCGTCAAATATTCCACAATAGACAACTAACCATTAACTTGAATCAAATAAACCCTTTTTTTCAGCAATAACAACAAGTAATTAATCACCATTTGTCAAATAAATCCTCAAAAACTTTGGTTCATCACTTCTGGTAAAGTTTTCAACAACAGTAACTGCACCACAACACCCTCAATAAAAGTTGCACTTCATCACTTATCATCATGAACATCATCACTATTTATCCACACTGGTAACGGCGAAAGGACAAAACGAAAATTAACAGAAAACATGAATAAAAAACGGTTAAATTCATGATTAAAAATGAACCGTTCCCGAGTAGTATTTCGTTACTCTCGAAGACACATGTCTTGTGACGAGAGTGAGACCGGTAGAGTCAGAAAAATCGACTTATCCGTACTTGAGTTGTGTGATCTGTAGCCGGGTCTCTCTACTCGGTTCGTCTTGAACTGAAGTCAGGCCACGTGACGGACCCTGCGGGAGGTAGGATCAGTGCTTCGTGTGTGAGTGTACGAGACACGGTCCTTCTCTCTCTCTCTCTTTCTCACTTTTTCCCCCCTTAAAGCTTGCACGTGTACACCACTGATTTACCTCTCTCTTTTTCTGTAAATTTCCCTTCTGGTGTGTGAGTTAGTTAAAGAGGCAATGACAATGACTACAACGTACTGTCAATAGCTCGATTTGATGGAAAATGGCAAACAACAATAACAACAACGACAACAGCAACAAGACGACGATGACGGTGAACGCTACCGTTTGAACGAGGATAGGAAACTCTGTTTGCTGATTCGAAGTAATGCCCATTTGGTGGGGGAATTGCGACTCACTGTGACTGGATGAGTCTTTGCGAGACCTGTAGTTCACTTAGCCGAGGCAAATACGAGTGGGACTGTGGGAGGAAATGGGTCCTGTCCTCTCTTCTACTTCTTCTTCTTCTTCTCGTTCGTTCGTTCGTTCCATGTTGCAGATTTCTCTGCTTGTATATAAGCTGTGTACGTTAAGAGATGCATGGAAAGGGGGGAAAAAGGCGAGAATCCTTGGGCGCGTGCCTCCAGTCACCGTCGCGACGATTTATAAAGAGCTATTTTTTAATTGCCCAAAATACTCTCGATTTACGCTCAATTTTTTATTTTGAGAAAATCCCTCAATTATATGATAGGCATAATTTTTTTCTTTTTATCAATTTTAAGAATATAATAAAACTGTTATGAAAAATTTTTTATCTAAACTAACAGAGTAAATCGTGAGGTATTAAAAAGTGTTGCAGATTAAATTAACACTAAAAAGAGATTAAAAATAATTTAATTTTTGTGTTATTTTTTACAATGAATACAATTTTAGTTCATTGAATTTGTTTATAACTATAAAACATGAAGATATCGATAACTCCGAGTTAGGAGTGATTCGACTCGGAGTGATCGATTTCTTCATATTTTATAATAATTAAAGATGACCAAGTAATAAAATCATTATTTTATATTATAAGAATATTATACTTATCCAAAATTATTTTCATTATTTCAATTTAATTATAATTTTCAAAAATTTTTAACTACTATTTTTTAACTACTATTTTTTTTTTTTTTTTTTAAATTATTTTGAATAATTTTCGAAAAAGTTCTTTGGCAATTTTCAAATCCATTTCTTTACAATATTCAATTTCACGAAATTTGAATTATTCCTAAATTCTTTATTTAAATGCATATTAGAAAATAAAAACTTCAAAAAATATAAAAGAAAATTCAATTAAACTTTTTCAGAAAAATTAATTTCAAAATTCAATTATTTCTAAAAATTCACGCTATATTGCTTTTTATATTCAATTATAATCTAAAATTTTAACTGAAATTCATTTTTATGAAATGAAAATAAATTTTTATTAGAAAATTCTACAAGAATTTTAATATTTAAATGCAAAAGTAAATAATTTATGGAATAATTGAATGTTTCTCAAAATTCAATTCTCATAAAGAATTTTATTAACAAATTTTTAAATAATTGAATTCTTTTGTCGAATTTTATTAAAACTTGCATGAAATAATTACTTTTTTCAAAGGAATTCAATTATAATTGTATGAAAAATAATTAAAACGCTACGATGAGTTTTATTATTAGTAAAAATAATTGAATCCTTAAAAAGAATTTTATTACTCTTGAAAATAATTGAATTTCTGCAATAATTTCTAACTTCTCTAAAATTAAATTTTTTTTCTAGTGTTTTTAATTAAAATTCTTCAATAAATTCATTATTTTCAATAATTTTTAAAAAAGGTCTTTGAGAATTTTCAAATTCATTCGTTTACAATTCAATTTTACAAAATTTCAATTATTCGGTAATTCTGCAATTAAATATATAATGAAAAATAAAAACTTGAAATAATTTCAGAAAAAAATCCTATTAAACTTTTAAAAAGAATCAAATTCTACACAATTGTTTGTCAAAAATATGAAAAATTAAGAATTTCAATGATTTTAACTTGAAACTTTTTCAAAATTTAATTACTTCTAAAAATCCACGTTATAATGCTTTTTATATTTAATTACAGTCTAAAATTTTAACTGAAATTTATTTTTAAAACCATTTTTATTAATAAATTCTACGAGAATTCAATTATTTAAATACAAATAAAATGCAAATAAATAATTTATTAATTTCATGTTTCTTGAAATTAAATTCTCATAAAAAATGTTATCAACAAATTTTTTAAATCATTAAATTCTTTGGATGAATTTTAATAAAATTTTTTAAGAATTATTGCATTTTTCGAGGAATTCGGTTAAAATTGCATTAAAAATAATTGAAATTTTGCAATAAGTTTTATTATTTATGGCAATAATTGAATTCCTAAAAGAATTTTATTATTTATAAAAATAATTGAATCCCTGCAAAAATGTTATTATTTATGAAAATAATTGAATTATTGCGAAGAAATTTGTAAAAAAATTTGTAAATAATTGAATTCCTTTAAAAATTTTTATTATTTATGAAAATAATTGAATTTTATTAAATTTTGTATTTTTATTTTCTCTTGTATAAAATTTGTTTTCTTTTTTATTTTAATTATCACTTCGCACTCGACAATTAATTTCAAAAAAGTAGCAAAAAGTAGCGTTCAAACTAAAAAAAAGTAGTAAAAAAGTAGCTATCGAAAAATTAAACTTGACGACCAAAAAAAAGCGTTTTAGACACTTCACAAAATTGACAAAAATTCCATTCCATATTTTATTTATATTTTTAAATAATTCATTTCTTTCAACTATAATTTTCTACAAATTCTTATTTAAATAATTAAATTCCTGAAAAAATTTTATTATTCTGTATTCATGAAAAGAATTGAATTCTTAAGACGATTTTTACAACAAATTTTTTAAATAATTAAATTATGTTTGGAAATTTTATGAATATAGTAGATATTAAAAATCATTGAATTGTGAAGATTTTTTAAAAATAATTAAATTTTACATAGAATTCTATTAAAATTTTTAAGAATAATAATTGAATGTTTTGGGTGGCATTTTATTAAATTTTTTTGAAAATATTTAAATTCCTAAAAAGCATGTTATTATTTATGAAAATAATTGAATTCTTGCGAACGATTTTATAAGAAATTTTTTAAATAATTGAATTTTCTATGAAGAAATTTATTACTTTTAAAAATAATTGAATTCTTGTGATGAATATTGTTATTTATGAAAATAATTGAATTTTGCAAAGAATTTTATTAAAATACCTCAAAATAATTGAATTCTTTCAAAGAATTATTTATGTAAATAATTGAATTCCTGTAAAAAATTTTTACTAATTTTTAGTCATTTTTCATTCGAACTTTAGTGAAAAAGAAAATTATAACTACTAAGCGAAATAATTTTTTCAAATTAAAAATTTCTATGACGAAGTAATTTTAAAAAAATAAAAATTAATGATTTCCGTCTAATCTGGTCCATAATCGCGAAAATGAAATATTTATACGTGCGGCGGCTATTTTTCTCGAATAAAAATTCAATTACATTTTTATGGTGATAAATAATTATATATATATATATCTATTTTTCCGTCACCACTGCGCAGTGTGTGCCATTTATAGAAAAAATTCTATTTTTATCCTCGTAACCTCACGGAGAGAAAAATATATAACTTTTACCACATGAAGGTCCTTCATGCACGCCGATTCTTTTTTTTCTATTAAGTTTTCCATTTTATTTTTGGAAGTACTTTTAAAAGAATATTTTTAGTTTTATTTTCAACTTTTCTTTTTTTTTCCAAATAAAGTTTGTACAATTAAAAAAATATCAAAAACTAATGATAATAAACTTACAAAAAATGTATAAAAATATTCAAATGTTTTTTAAAAATTTTTTTTATTCAAAGATTGTAATTCTTTTTTCTTTTAAATTGTAATTTTTACTTGTAATTTTTAGAAATACTATTTATTAGTGTAAAATTTTAAACCACAGCCGATTTCGAACTGTTTTTGCGTATTTAATTTCCTTTTTTTCTTGTTATTAAAATAAATTTTTTAATTAAATGATAATCTACTTTGAATTCATCACTGTTGTTAACAAGTTGTCGAGTGTTGATAAAGAAGCGCAGGTTTATTTAGTGTTTAGTTTCTTAATGTCAAAAATTGAAATGGGGTGACACGATTGGTATTAACGTGGGCGTGTGTGAGTATAAGTGAGATGAACATTTTGACAATTGAGCAGTCTTCAAGTTCTTTGCGTGGGCGTTTCGAAAACAACTGTGTATCTTGGGTTCCGAAATCGTTGTGTCGTTTTTATACGAGGCAAAAGTGCATTATCAAGAAGAAAATATTGCTATCTTTTATTAATTTACGTGTGGTCATTTTGATGGGTAATTTGTTTATCGGAGCTTTTAAAAAAAGAATAATATACTGTTACGAGCATTTTCAAATAAATACTCCTCAACAAAAAAATAACAAATTATCACTTAGCGATGAAACATTAATTTTCATGTATATTTAATAATCATAATAAAAAATTATAATAATAAAAATAATAATGAAAATAGTAAAATAATAATGAAAATAATAATGAGAATAATAATAATACGAATACAATAAAAACGGGAAAAAATTAAGTAGAAAAATCGCTATTTTGTCAGACAGGGACTGCAATAATAATAATAATAATTAAAAAAAGTAAATAAATACAATAATAATTAAAAAATAAGTAGAAAAGTCGCTATTTTGTCAGACAGGAACTGTGATAATCATAATTATAGATGAAAAGTAATACATAAAAAATTATAATTTAAAAAATAAGTAGAAAAATCGCTATTTTGTCAGACAGGAACTGTGATAATTATAATTATACATGGAAAGTAATAAATAAATAATTATAATTTAAAAAATAAGTAGAAAAGTCGCCTCTTTGTCAGACAGACAATGTAACAATTACAATTATAAATAGAAAGTAATAAGTAAATAATAAGAAGTAAAAAATAAGTAGAAAAGTCCCTATTTTGTCAGACAGGGATTGTGATAATCATAATTTTATACATAAAAAATAATAAGTAAAAAATAATAATAAAGACGAAGTGAAAGTAATTTTTGATTTTGAATTTTTCTACAAAATTTTAGCGCAACCGAAACATAAGTTTTATACGTTCTATAAAACATTAATGACTTTTACTAATTTTAGTTATTTTTCAGTGAAACTTTAGTAAAAGAATTCGTGACTTTTAAAGAAAATTGTTAAATTCAATTAAAAAATAAGTCAAAAATTTTTGCTAACTTGAATTTTAGTGTAATTTACTGTAATTTAGATTTAAAGAGTAAAAAAACTTGCAACTTTTTCGAATATAGAATTAAAAGCTTCGTAAAAATTTGAATAATTTAAATAAAATCAAAATACAACGATTTTTTTAAGAAAAAAAAATAATTAAAATAAATAATATAATAAATAATAATAATAAATAATTTTTAAATTCTTCAAAAATTTGTCCTGTTTTCTTCAAATGTGAAAAATTTGTCTGAATTCAATTTTTTAATTTTTAGTTAACTAATAATTAGTGAAATTCTTCTGATAATTTGGTTAAATTTCAATAATTAGAATTATTTACTAACTTTTTAGGATTACTAACTAACTTTTTAGGATAAAATTAGCAATTTTAAAAATAATAGAATTTAAAAATTTGTAATTCAAATTTTTGTTGAAAACACTAAAAAAAAATACAATTACGGAAAAATTACAAATAATTGCAGAAATTCAATTATTTTCAAGAGTGATAAAATTCTTCGCATAAAATTCAATTATCTTTCAAATTTAAAAAAAAAATTCTCGTCAAAATCCCAATTGTTTTTTCACAAAATTCTTCCCCAAAGTTAAATTATTTTCAAATCAATTTCAAATTCCCAAAAATAAGTACGCAAACATTTAATTATTTTCATAAATAATAAAAATTTTCCAGGAATTTAATTATTTACAAATTTCTTTATAAATCCCTTCGCAATAATTCAATTATTTTTATAAATAATAAAATTTCTTCAATTATTTTCATAAAAAATAATTGAAAATTGTAGAAAATAATAATTGATTTGAAATGATGAAAAATTTTGAGTAAAATTTTTTCCTTCATTTTCTAAAAATTTAAAAAGTTACAATTTCATTTTTAATTAAAATTTGCAATTGACAAATAGAATAGAATATGTAATGTTTCTTTTCCAAAAGAAAAGAATGAGTTTCTGAACAATATTTTTATTGAGAAATATAAATTATGCATAAAATATTTCCTATTTATTAATAATAATTTTTTTAACAATTAACAATTTTCTCATATTTTTTTTGTAAATAAAATGGAGAAAAATCTGTATAATTTAGATTAGTCAAACGAAATTTATTTATTCTATATAAATAAAACTTCTATTTCACTCAAATAAAATTTTGGTGGAAAAGTTAGTAGGTTATAAATAAATATTTCTTTGCTACAAATAAATATTTGTTTGACACAAATTAATAATTCTTTTCTACAAATAAATATTTATTTACTTCGAATAAATATTTCTTTACTGCAAATATTTGTTTCCTACAAATAAATATTCCTTTGGTACGAATAAATATCTCTTTGCTACAAATAAATGTTTCTTCGCTTAAAATATTTGTTTGATACACAAAAATATTTGTTTGCTTCAAATAAATATTATAAATATTTGTTGCTACAAATATTTTTTTCCTACGAATAAATATTTCTTTGCTATGAATGAATATCTCTTTGCTACAAAAAAATGTTTCTTTCCTACAAATATTTGTTTGCTACACAAAAATATTTTTTTTGCTTGAAATAAATATTTGTTTGATACGAATAAATATTTGTTTGCCACAAATAAATATTTGTTTGATACGAATAAATATTTCTTTGCTATAAATGTTTGTTTCCTATACAAATAAATATTTCTTTGCTACAAATAAATATTTGTTTACTTCGAATAAATATTTCTTTGCTACGAATAAATATCTCTTTGCTAGAAATAAATAGTTCTTTGCTACAAATATTTTTTTGCAAACAATTAAATTTTTTTTTGTGCTGCAAATATTATTAAATTATTTGGTGAACGACTTGTCATTTCCTCATTAAATTTTTCCTAATTTTGATTTAGAGAACAGTAATTTTTTTACCAATTTCGTTTTATAGAGAACGGATTTTAATTTAAGACGAAGGATTATTTCATCAGTTTAAAATTTCTCAACCGCTGCCCTAACACTATCAAACAAACTCGATCGCAGGGTGAAAAAGCAGAACAACAACATACAGAAAACAATCTTTCTTTGCATAATTCCATAAATCCAGTAAATACTGTCGAATCTTAGGGGTTGTAACAGCGAGTTTTGCGAAAAGAGAAAAGAAAACTAAAAAAAAGAGAGGGAGAAGAAAAGAAAAGGAGAAGAAAGCGAGCGAATCGCAGTTGCAAAGGGAGCACTGCACACCATAGTTCCACTTTGCACACAATTTCCTCGGCGCAGTTTAACTGCAAGGCGGTATCTCAGCAAAGTGTTATGCCGCGCTGCTATCCTGTATGCAAGCTTAATACATAGGACAGACTGTGAGGTGCACAGTAAGCGCGCGCGGCAGTGGTCAAGAAAGCGGTAGTGAAGGCCCTTATTAACATTTCTCCGGGATTCGAGGCGAGATTAAATTGACAGGGAGGATTTGCGAGTCGTTTGTTACATCCTGGCAACCTTGTCGTTGTGCGGAGAGCGCGCGTATTCTAAAAGCCGCGCACAATAATCCTCCGGCACGATCGAACTCACTGCGAGAGAGTATCCTCTCCTCCTACGTTCTACAACAACAACAACAACAACAACTACTGTTCCCCCTTAATTCAACGCTATACGCAGATTCACTTACAGAAACATCCACTCTATTCTTTGCCATTTAAATCACATGCAAACTTTAATTGTTCACTATATTATCAATTCTCCTTTGTATCTAGGATTCTATTTTTATTTTCCACATCTCGTGGTTGTTCTCCTCGTACCCCTCAACATCTCATGGGTGTCCTCTCATTCCCCCCCCATTTGAGGTAAATTTTCCCCAAATTAGAATTAGAGGTCAACAATGAGGATGTGGAAAATAGAAAGAAAACCCCAATAATTTTCCAGGATTACTTCCATAGAAACTGAAATTTTTACGAATTTTTAGGTTTTTATAATTTATTTAAAAAATATTTATTTTATTCAAATAACTTTTATTTGGATCTAATAAATATTTATTTGCTTCAAATAACTTGAATTATTTGAATTACATTTATTTAAATCAAATAAATCTTAATTGGGTTATATTTGATATAAATAAACATTATTTGGCGCAATTAATTAATTATTTGACGCAATTGAAGGGATATTATTCTGAATTAAAAGAATTAATTATGATGAATAATTGAATGTATTAATAAATATTTACTTGGTTCAAATAAATATTTATTGGATAATATACAATTAAAACATTTCATTGAGTCAATTAATTTTTATTTGATTCAATTAAATTTCATTTTCAGTGTAATGGTAACAATTGTCATAGCAACGGTTGCTATGGCAACCAATACCACGTAATCTAACGGCCCCCAGTTTAACTCAGTTTTTGTATTATAGATTTTCAAACTCAAAAAACTTTACACCAAATTCTGGATGGCATTTACTTCCTAAATTTTTTACAGTGTAAATTGCAATGAGGCATCGTTTATATAATTTTATTTTTACTTTAACTTACACTTTCATTTTGACAGAATTTTATATTTACTTTCACTTTGAAATAAAATAAAATGTTTTCAAAGTGAAAGTGTAATTAAAAAATTCATCAACTCGAAATGAAAAATCTAATAAAATGAAAGTAAAATAGAAAATATAAATTTATTAAAGTGAATATTGAAAGGAAAATTGAAAAATTTGTCAAAGTGAGAACGAAAATGAAAGTAGAAATAAAAATTTACAAAAGTGATGTCTGAATTTTTGGTTTGAAATTAATACATTTTATTTATAATGAAAGGAAAATTAAAAAATTTATCAAAGTGAGAATGAAAATGAAAGTAAAAATAGAAATCTGTCTAAATGAAAGTGAAAATGAAAGTTAATTTAGAAATGAAATTACAAAATAACTTTTTTACTTAATTGAGCAATTTCATTTTTATTTTCACATTGATAGATTTTTTTCACTATTTCTCTAAATCCGAATTATAAAAAAAGTTCACTTTCACTTTCTCTTTCACTTTTACTTTTACTTTCAGTTTCACTTTGATATATTTTTACTTCCACTTTTATTTTCACTGAAACTTTGATAAATTTTTTTTTACTTCCAATTTATTTTTAACTTTAAGCTTGATCAATTTTTTTCACTTTCATAGCAAGTGAAAATAAAAATCTGTCAAAGTGAAAGTGTAATTAGAAATCTATGAAAATAAAAATGAAAGTGAAGATAAAAATTTTAAAATGAAAGGGAAACTATAAATTTATCAAAGTAAAAATTGAAGGGAAAAATAAAAATTTATTAAAGTTTTAATTAAAATGAAAGTAAATATCAAATTTTATAGAATTGAAGCAAATATAATTTAATTGACTTCAATAAAAATTATTTGAGAGAAACAAATATATTTTTGATACAAACAAATATTTATTTGATAAAAACAAATATTTATTTGATCAGATAGTAGTAAAAATGGATAATAAAAATTTACAAAAATGAAAAACATTTTTATTTACAGCAAATAAAAAATTTAGTCGGTTGTGTAATTTCATGTTTACTTTGACTTTCATTTTGACATTCACTTCAATAGATTTCTATTTTCACTTTCATTTTTTACTTTCACTTTAATAGATTTTTTCACCTTTATTTTTGCTGACTTTCAGTTTCACTTTCGCTTTGATAGATTTTTATTTTCACTTTCATTTTTTACTTTCACTTTTACTTTCACTTTTACTTTCACTTTCACTGTAAAAAATTTAGGGAGTAAATACTATCCTGGATTAGGGAGTAAAACTTTTGGAATTAAAAATCTACTCCAAAAGTGTCATGTCAGCATTAAAATTAACTCTTAGTGGAATTAAATTTTAATTCACAATATTTTACTCTTTTTCCTTCAACTCCAGAAGCGTGGGACTTTTACTAATAGAATTTTACTAAAAATTTGAATTCAAATCCCCTTGGGAGTTAAATTTTTACAGAAACATTGACTTTAATTTTACTTTTATTTTCATTTTCAGCTTGACAAATTTTTATTTTAACTTTCACTTTGATAGAAAGTAAAAATAAAAATCTCTCAAAGTGAAAGTGAAAGTGTAAAAAAAATATCTTTCAAAATTACAATGATAATGATAAGAAAAGAGAAAATAAAAATTGTTCAAAGTAAAAATAAGAATGAAAGTGAAAATAAAAGAGAACATAAAAATTATTTAAAGTAAAAATGAAAATGAAAGTGAAAATAAAAGAGAACATAAAAATTATTTAAAGTAAAAGTGAAAATCAACCCCCAGGAGTTAAGGGAAAAATTTCTCGAGTTAAAAATCGTCTCCAAGAGTTAGAGTGAAAAAAACTTTATCATTTACTCCCCTCAGAGTTATTTCGCAATAAAATCAAAAAAATCTAAAAAGTAAAATTGTAAGGGAAAAAATTCAGAAACTAAACGGCAAATTGAGAATTACTTCGGATTATATAAAAGGGAAAATCCCTTTATTATCTCCTCACTCTGGATCAGAAGAAGATTCTTTCGAAAATTCCTACTTCTTTTTTTTTTGCAAAATAAAAAAAAAACAGCCGCACTGCGATAGTGATAAACTTTTGGATTCGCTACTTCGTTAATATACATATATATACTGAGATCGCGTGTGAATTCCAGACGTTGGCGTCAGCGTTAAAACTTACAAAGAGAAACCAAGTTCTTGTTGGATTATGTGCCCTACTCACGTTAAGATCTATTTCTAGCGCAAGAGATGTTGCCATCGTCTTATTAATGTGCGTTTCTCTCCCTATATACTGTATGGTGGGTCTTAACAAACGTAATCTCTACGGGAAAAACGGGGCTAACAGCTGCAAACAGAGAAATGGTTATTCATAATAGAACAGGCAAAGCTTAATATTCGCTTTTTTTGAATTTTAATTTTCCTCTCATTCCACATTACACATTCCAATTTCTTATAAATATATAAATCGCAGAAGAAAAAATTGTGCTGAAAAATTAATAAATTATTCATGTTTATAGAGGGTTCATTTTTCTTAAATGGCAAAATTTATTCCCTAAAGTTATTAACTCGTTAATCTTGTCACTTATTTTTGAAACTTTAGTCCAAAAAATTTCAAAATTGTTGTATCGAGTTCATTTTCCATTTCTCATTCCCTCCCCCCTCTTAATCTAAATTAGTAGAAAGCTGTTAATGAAATGACGAAAAGTCGTTCACTGAATGATTTAGTAATATTTGCTGCACCCAGAAAAAAGATATATTTGACTCACAGAGCATACTGAAATTTATTTGTTTCAAATTTATTTGTTTCAAATAAATTTTGTTTGTTTCAAATGAATTTATTGTTCGTTTTAAATAAATTTTGTTTGATTTAAATAAATTTTGTTTTGCAAAAATGAAAATTTTATTTGTGTCAAATACAATTTTTGTTTAAGACAAATAAAATTTTAATTTAAAACAAATAAATAATTTAGTAGGCTTCCAGACAAATACACATTTATTTAACTCAAATAAATTATATTTGGTTTAAATAAAAATTCAAAATTAATAAATTTGTATCTATAAAAAATTTGTCTCAATACAATTTAAAAAATGTTAAATAACAAATTATTAGTAAAATTATTTGTTAGTAAATATTAATTAATTATACACTACTAATATAAATATACTATTAAATAAATACAATACAAAAAAATAATTTTTTAAATAATTGAATATTTCTTAAAATTGAATTTTTTAAAAGAATTTTATCAAAATTTTTTAAAATAATTGAATTCTTTCGGCGAATTTAAAAAAACATTTTAAATAAAATAAATGCAATTTTCTATCATTTCGTTTAAAATTGTATAAAAAATAATTTAAATTCTGCAATAAGTTTTGTTATTTATGAAAATAATTGAAATCTTGCAACGAATTTTATTAAAAATTTTTAAAGAATTGAATTCCTATGAAGAATTTTATTTATGAAAGTAATTGAATTCATGAGAAAAATATTATTATTTATGAAAATTATTATTTTCTTATGAAGAATTTTATTCAAATTTTTTTAAATAATTGAATTTCTCGATATTTTTAAAAACTTTTTAAAAATAATTCATTCTTATGGAGAAATTTCATTAAACAATTAAAAATAATTGAAATCTGACGAAGAATCATTAAAAATTTTTTTTAAATAATTGAATTTCTGTAAAAAATTTTATTTTTGAAAAGAATTGAATTCTTGGGAAGAATTTTATTAAAATTTCTAAAACAATTGAATTGCTTCGAAGAATTTGATTCTTTACGAAAATAATTGAATTTTTTCAAAGATTTTTACCAACATTTTTATATTTTAAGAAAATAATTGTAATCTATGCTCAATTTTATTAGAATTTTTCAAATTTATAAAGCATTTTATCAAAATTTTTTTAAATAATTGAATTCTCGAAAAAAATTTTATTATTTATGAAAATAATTGATTTCTTGCGAAAAATTTTATTCAAATTTTTTTAAATAATTGAATTCCCATAAAAAAATGTTTTATTTGTGAAAATAATTGAATTCTTAAGAAGAATTGTATTAAAAATAATTTAATTGTTTAGGAAAATTTTATTAAAATTGCCATTTTGTTAACTCAAGTAAAGAATTTTGTCAAAAAAATTGTTTAATAACAGGATTTTCAAAAGAATTTTCAATTCAATTTTTCGAAATAATTGAATTTCTCAGAACTATTAAAAGAATACTTTTTAATTCTCCAAATATATTTGAATTCTTTCGAAAAACTTTATTTAAAAAATTTAAAATAATTGAATTGGTGTAATGAAATTTATAAAAAAAAAATTGGTAAGTAATTGAATTCCTTTGAAATTTTTCTTAAAATTTTGTTTAAACAATTGAATTCTTTTGGACAATTTTATTAAAATAGTAGATATTAAAAATAATTGAAAATAAGGAAAATTATTTAAAATAATTGAATTCTCGAGAAAAATGTTGCTACTTATGAAAATAATTGATTTCTTACGAAGAATTTCATTCAAATTTATTTAAATAATTGAATTCTCATAAAAAATGTTTTATTTGTAAAAATAATTGAATTGTATAGGAAAATGTTATTAACATTGCAATTTTATTAATTAAATCATGTAAAGAATTTTATCAAAAATTTTTTTAATAACAGAATTTTTAAAAGAATTTTATTTAAATTTGTCGAAATAATTGAATTTCTAAGAACTACTTTTTTTTTAATTCTCAAAATATATTTGAATTATTTCGAGAAACTTTATTAAAAAAAATTAAAAATAAATAAATTAATGTGAAGAAATTTATAAAAAAAAAATTGTTAATTCCTGTGAAATTTTTATAAAATTTTATTAAAATAGTAGATATTTAAAATAATTGAAAATGAGGGAAATTTTTAAAAATAATTGAAATTTTGCCAAGAATTTTATTAAATTTTTTGAAAATAATTGAAAATATTTTGAAGAAGAATTTCATTATTTATTCCTGTGAAATTTTTATAAAATTTTATTAAAATAGTAGATATTTAAAATAATTGAAAATGAGGAAAATTTTTGAAAATAATTGAAATTTTGCCAAGAATTTTATTAAATTTTTTGAAAATAATTGAAAATTTCGAGGAAGAATTTTATTATTTATAAAAATAATTAAAATTATGATGAGAATTTTTAAAAATTTTCAAACATAATTGAATTTATGCAAAGAAGTTTATAACTTTTGAAAATAATTGAATTTCTGTAATTGGTTGTTTTCTTAAATTTTTTTTACAATTCATTAAAAATGGATATTTTTTAAAATTTCAAACTGAAACCTTTGAAGTTAATCTATTTATGAAGATTGTAAACGCAACTTTTTTGAAATTCAATTAATTTTGAAATTTTTAAGTATAAAATTATTCGTTAAATAATTTATACATAATAATTTTATGATAGTTCTTCGAGAATTAAGTTATACAAAAAGAAATTATTGTCAGAATTAGAAAAAGTTGAAGTTTTTGTATTAGAATTCTTGGCAATTTCATAGTTTATTAGGCACCAAAACGACCCAAAAATTCAGAATTTTCTTATAATTTCTAAACATTTAATTTTTTCCAGTACTTTTAATAAAAAATCCCTGACTTTCCCCTAATTTCCCTGACCAAATTATAAATTCCCTGACTTTTCCCTGAATTCCCTGACTTCCATGGCCTGTGGCAACCCTGATAAAATACCAAAAATTTTTTTCTGCACACAAAATGAAAATTGAGACAATTCGCAAAAAAGAATTTCATTAAGAAAACAATCGAATCTTCATTAACATTTATCAAAATTAATGTTTCATAAATACCAGAAAACAGTATTATCAAACCACTATCAAGTGATAGTTTACCAACTATATAATGATTTGCTAAGAAAACATATATTAAACTTTATGGATACATCAAAAGCTTGAATGAAACTGTTATGTATTACTCTTTCTCTCTCTCGAGATGAAACCTTATAATTCTTTACTATGACGATAAGATCACACGGAATTATCTGTAAACTGACGATGGAGCAATGGCTGGTTGCCAATATTCGATGCAACCTCAATAGGTTTTGAGAAAGTAAGCCTGATTGACCGGAACGCATCTGAGGAAAAGATGCATGCATGCACGAACAATTTCAGAGGTGATGAATTACCATTCATGTGCTATGCTTTAATCAACGGGCATAAGTTTTGAGATTTAATAATAACATGATGTTTTGGTTATCAATCACAATTCGCGCCTTATTCGCATCATCAATGTCAAATTTACTCCCAAGACAATATTCGCACCGATAATTATCATCTTGCGCGCCTTTAATTTCATCTTCTTATGGAAATCTGATAAATATTATACATATATACGAACCACCAATTTTTTTTCAAGTGTAATAAAACTTCATTTTTCATTCGTGCATGCTAACGAATCATATATATACATAAAAATATATCGAAAATAAGAAAGTCAGAATTTAATTACTAATTTCAGTGAAGAAATTTATAATTGAGTAATCTTTTGGGAAGTGTATAATAAAAATATGATTACTCAATTCCAAAAATATGTTAAACCTATTTATTAAGTAGATATTAATTAATTGAGAAGTGAATGAGGATGAAGCTGAGGGCAAATTCTGTGAGTGTGATTTAAACTTGAGCAGTAAATCTGTCTGACATAACGCGCTTGCAATCTCTGAATGCTATTATAACTACATTACTGGGATGCCTTACTCATTTCACTCGTTTCAACCGCAAGATCTTAACTAGTTATTACAAACGATGGACCGAAAGTCGATTTAGCGGGGAAACTGTATTCTAGTGCAATATAATGAAGATCGGAATATGATACGCAATGTGGCACATGTGCAATTGCACATATGCACATGTAGATATCACATATAGTTATCACATCAAATAACACGTCAAATATTTCATCAAATAACATCAAATTTCATCTAATATCAGAAAATATCTCTATGGTAATATTTGAGAATCGATAATAAATTAAAAATTCCGAAAAATTGTTCCGGGGTTGCAACAAAAATTTAATTTTGTTTTTCCCTGTCTTTTCCTCAGATTTCCAGACAAAATTTTGATTTTTTTCTGATCTCTGTAAAAAAAAAAATGCCAAAGGAATTCAATTTTAAAAAATGAGAATTTTTTGAATCACAGTTTCTCTAAGGATATCAAATTGAGACAAAAAAATAAATCAAAACGTTGCTTCGCAACACTTTTGATTCGTTTTTTCTCCCAATTTGATATACTTAGAAAAACTGAAACGAATATTTAATATGAAACTTTAAGATTAAAATAAAAGGCTGAAAAAACTTCAATTATTTTTTATAGAATTTTGGAAAATTTTGAAAAATTAAAACGTTGCTTCGCAACACTTTTATTTCGTTTTTTTTTCTTAATTTGATATCCTTAGAAAAACTGAAAGAAATATTTAATATAAAACTAAGATTAAAATAAAATGCTGAAAAACTTGAATTATTTTTTTATAGAATTTTGGAAAATTACAATTATTATTTAAAAATATTTCAATAAAATTGTGAATGAATTCAATTATTCTCAGTAGAATTTTCCAAAATTCTAATTAAAAACTTTTAAAATTCAATAATTTATAAGAATGCTGTTACTGTAACTTCTTCAAAATTACTTTCATCATTTCAATTCAATTATTATTGTCTAGAATTTTTAACTAAAATTATATTATAATAATTGACATATATTCTTCTTTAAATCAATTATTTTCAATAATTTTTGACAAAGTTCTTTGAGAATTTTTAAATACATTTGTTTAGAATTCAATTTTACAAAACGTCGATTATTCGGAAATTCTTCAATTAAATATAAGATATTGAAAAATAAAAAATAGAAATAATTTCAAAAAATTAAAATTTTCCAAAAAAATTTAATTCGACAGAATTGTTCTTAAATATTTTGATAAATTTTTTTTGCTGAATTTTAATTATTTTGAGTAAAAAACTCAAAATAATTTAATTCTTCAAAAAAGGAAGAATTGAATTATTTTTAATAAAATTTCTCAAAAAGATTCAATTATTCTTAAATATTTTGACAAATTTCTTTGTAGACTTTCAATTATTTTGCATTTTTCACAAAAAATTCAATTACTTTTAATAAAATTTCTGTAAAGAATACAATTGTTCATTAAAATTTTGATATTTTTTCTTAGCATAAATTCAATTATTTATTCAATAAAATTTCTCGAGAGAATTAAATAATTATTAAAATTTTTTATAAATTTCTTGTCAGAATTTCAATTATTTTAAATTCTTTGCAAAATTTAAATTATTTTCAATACAATTTTAATAAAATGTAAAAATTCAATTATTCTTAAATATTTTCATAAATTTCTTCTTAGAATTTCAATTATTTTGAATCTTTCACATAAATGTAGTTATTTTCATTAAAATTTCTCAGAAGAATTCAATTATTCTTAAATATTTTAATAAATTTCTTTGCAGAATTTCAATTGTTTTTAATTTTTCGCGAGAATTCAATTACATTCAATAAAATTTCTCGAAAGAATTCAATTATTCTTAAATATTTTGATAAATTTCTTTGCAGACTTTCAATTATTTTGAATCTTTCACATAAATTCAGTAATTATCATTAAAATTTCTCAGAAGAATTCAATTATTCCTTAATTCTTTGATAAATTTCTTCTTAGAATTTCAATTGTTTTTAATTTTTCGCGAGAATTCAATTATTTCTAGAATGAATTCAATTATTGTTGAAAATCTTGAGAAATTTCTTTGTAGAAATTCTATTATTTCAGCAAAGAAATTTATCGAAATTTTCAAAAATACTCGAATCTAATATTTTATTAAAATATTATATTTGAAAATAATTGAATTCTGCAAAAAAATTTCAAATAATTGGAAGGCTAAGAAGGAATTTATCAAAAATGGTAACATTTTAAGAATTATTAAATTCTTTCGAGAAATTTTATTGAATATAATTAAAATTCTTTAAAGTTTCTAATTATATTCATTAAAAATTCAAATTTCCTAAAATTCCAAATTGAAACTTTTTAAAATTCATTTATTTGTTAAAATTGTAAATACAACTCTTATAAAATTTAATTATTTTCGAAATTTTTAATTGGGATTTTTACGAGAATTTTTTGCAAATTTTAAACATTGTTGAATTTTATTTATTTATTTTTTTAAATAAATGAATTTCTGCAATTATTTGTAATTTCTCCGAAATTAAATTTTTTCTAGTGTTTTAACCAAAATTAAATTAGAAAATTTTTAAATTCTATTATTTTTAAAATTGACAATTTTATTTTTAAAAAAAGGCAGGCGAATTGTTGCTAGTTTCCAATAAACTAGAATTTGGAAACATAAAATTCTTTTAAACAAAACTTGTACCAGTTACAAATTAATATTTTTGCAAATTTGTTTAAATTCTAATTCCTTTATTATATATTTTGATTATCTGCGCTGTGAAACACTTAATAACTAAGATAAATAAAAATACGGATAAGGAACATTTCTTCCACCATAAAATTCTATATAATTAAAAAATTAAAGTTCTTACAAATTTATTTTTCTATTTATTTTAAAGAATCCTAAAACAACTTTCATTAGTCTAAATAATTTAGACATTTTATCTACATTTCTGATTAAAAAATTGATTTTAAAACCTATAATGGTCTTATTTTTATTTTAAGCCCAAAAATGAGTTGAATTTACAAAAAAAACACGTTTGTGCGTTAATTTAAGACTTTGTTTTTTCAGTGTATTTCCGGGACTTTTAATAAAATTCCCCTGACATTGTCCTTATCAATTCTTCATTTCCTGACTTTCCTGACCTGTGTCAACCCTATAGGATTTCTGATGTGGTATTATCCTAACCCCCACAGCACCGAAACTTTCCGAAAAATTTATTAAATATTTACTTGCAATGTTTGGAATATGTAATTGCAATGTTTATTGAAAGTTGTGTAAAGATTTAAATGTCCCGATTAAATAAATGTTTAGCGCAAAACTTTCCTGAACATTTAAATCATTTAAATTACATTTTCGCCTAATTTAAATTTAAATTTTTTCAAATGTTCAGGAAAGTTTTGCGCTAAACATTTACTTAATCGGGACATTTAAATCTTTACACAATTTATTTCAATAAACATTGCAATTACATATTCCGAACATTGCAAGCAAATATTTAATAAATTTTTAGGAAAGTTGCGTTGCTGTGGGGGGGGGGGAATGTAATGAGAGTAAAGAAGAGGTAGGTGGTGAATATTCGGTTAGAATTAATTTCCGTAGAAGCAGAGCGGAGCGCATATATATACGCATTTGCGGTAGCGTTCTATGCACTTTTCTCTTGCGTTTTATCTCTGGTGTCGGCGGCTTTTATCTTCCTCTTTCTCTGTACCAACCCTGCAGATGGGTAAGCAGATTTACATACAACCCAATGGCCTGCCGCCGCTTGCATCGCTCTTATTAAGCGCACGTCGCACGCACGCACACGCGCGTGCTTTATATTAAGTACACCCACGTACATGGCATCCAGAAGCGCCGCGCCGCACCAGGGCGCATACCTTGTTGCGCAAACAATACGACCGCCCACGTACGAGATATCTCGTTTCATTATTATCCCTGACCGTTCTTCGTTCTTTTGGACCTTTGCTTTTTTATTGCCGACCGGTATATATAAGAGAAAGACGGTCATGGACAAGACCCCACTAACCGAAAGAAAGACCGAGATAGGATGACGCTTTATTAAGCACAATTTCATTATTATTATTATTATTATTATTATTATTATTCCTCTTTTCCTCAGTTGTTTGTTGTTGTTGTTTTAGCTTAGACAATTTAAATTTCCCATCGCTGATCATCGATGATAGTAGAGGGAAGAAACGTTTCCTCATTCGAAGGGGTCACACACGACTCTAAACACCCACATTAGTTTCTTTCTAAATCAAGATCATTATAATGTACCTAATATCTGCGATTTGAATATTGAAACTATCATTTCTATCAATTTAGTAGAAATCACAATTTCACTCAAATAAATGAATAAAAAAAAAAAAATGGGTGACATTGAAGTCAATGTCAACTTGATATCTGGGTGCAAAACAAAACTTTGCGGCTCGTATTAAAAAAGAAAGTCCCATTTGCAGACAAGTCTTGAATTCAGCACTGACTGTCTAGAAATAAAAATCTTTGTACCAATTATCAGTCATCTCACTCATCTACCAAAACCTACTATTTACTGCATTTCTTCCCGTTATGCTACACTGGGAAAAAAATTTATTTGATTCAAATAACCGATTACTTGACTATTATCAATTAAATAGTATTTGAATAAATAATTTCAGTATTTGAGCCAAATACCATTTAATTGACTCCAATAAATATTATTTGATTAAATAATTAAATATTTAAATTAAATAAAATTAATTTATTTAATTATTTATTTAATATTTTATAATTTATTTAATTTAAAAATTAAATAATTAAATATTTAATTGATAATACTCAATTAATCGGTTATTTGAATCAATTAAATTTTTTTTTCAGTGTACTATTTGAATACAATTTTTAGATTTCACCCACTAAAAGCTACTATTTCTGTTTTTTTAGAGCATTTCCACTAAACTTTAAATTCGCTGATACTAGAAATCAAAAAACTATTCTCAAAAATTATGACTATTATGAGTCATTCCATTATACCTATATCGACTAAAGTCGTTGCCGACTAATTGTAAAAAATGAATATTATTTTGCAGGATTATTTTCACTAAATAAAAATTTTACAAAATAGGAAAATAAAGAAAAGTTTTGAATTAAAGAAATTCTTAAAACCAAATTTACAAAGAAGAATTAAAAAAAAGTTTTAGGTCAAGAAAAAAAATTGTATTTTGTCGCAAAGAGAAATTTACCGAAAGAATATTTTAAACTTGACGAAAAGAAAAAGAATTGTGATTGTGAATTTAACTTCTAAGAAGAATGACGAAACAATCGATGTTCAAAAAGAACCACTTTGACAGGAGGGTTTTTTTTTTTTTTTTTTTGATTGAAGACGATGATAACGAACAGCGTGATTTCGAATTAGATGAACTATCCTATTCGAAGTAGGAAAAATAAGTTCATGTCGATTACAGAATCATCTCATCTATTAAATGACAATAAAAACTCTCTGTATTCTATTTCTATTTTTTTTTCTCGTTCTTTTATTTCTACTCTCTCAATCTGTATTAGTCCCTTTTGCCTAACGTCCAGGCCTCGAACTCAATTTCGAAATATAAAAAAGAAAATAGTATCAAAAAAGTGTCGTAAAATGTTCGTGATAATTGCAAATATAGTCGGACATTATTTATTTTTATTCATTTTATTTGTCAATTACAAATTTTTATTAAAAATAAAATTGAAAATTTTTGTATTTTTAGAAAATAAAGAAACAAATTTTATTCAAAAAAATGTTATGTTACATTTATTTACAAAATTTTTTTAATTGTAAAAATGATCGATTTCTTTGTGTTTTATGATAAATTTAAGATGACTGATAAAATCATTATTTTATATCATAAGAATTTTATCAAAATTTTAAAAAATAATTGAATTCTTTTGGCGAATTTTGAAAAAAATTTAAATAAATGCAATTTTCTAACATTTTAGTTAAAATTGTATAAAACATAATTTAAATTCTGCGATAAGTTTTGTAATTTATTAAAATAATCGAATTCTTGCAACGAATTTTATTAAAAATTTGTTTAAAGAATTGAATTGCTGTGAAGAATTTTATTTTTGAAAATAACTGAATTCCGGAGAAAAATATTATTATTTATGAAAAAAATGAATTTCTTGTGAAGAATTTTATTCAAACTTTTTTAAATAATTGAATTTCTCATAAAATTTTAAATCTTTTTGAAAATAATTAAATTTCATCGAGAAATTTCATTAAATAATTGCCAATAATTGAAATCTGACGAAGAATTTTATAAAAATTTTTGTTTCAAATAATTGAAATTCTATGAAAAATTTTATTTTTGAAAAGAATTGAAATCTTGCAACGAATTTTATTAAAATGTTTTTTAAAGAATTAAATTGCTGTGAAGAATTTTATTTGTAAAAATAATTGAATTCCGGAGAAAAATATTATTATTTATGAAAAAAAATGAATTTCTTGTGAAGAATTTTATGCAAATTTCTTTAAATAATTGAATTTCTCAAAAATTTTTAAAACTTTTTGAAAATAATTAAATTTCATCGAGAAATTTCATTAAAGAATTGAAAATAATTGAAATCTGACTACCAAAATTTTTAAATAATTTAATTCTTTTGACAAATTTTAAGAGTAGTTACATTTTGTAAGGAATTTGATTAAAATTGTATTAAAAATAATTGAAATTCTGCGATAATTTTTGTTATTCATGAAAAAAATTAAATTCTTGCAACGAATTTAATTAAAATTTTTTTTAAAGAATTGAATTGCTGTGAAATAATTGAATTTTTAAAAAGTTTTTGAAACTTTTTGAAAATAATTAAATTTTATCGAGAAATTTCATTAAACAATTGAAAATAATTGAAATCTGACGAATAAAATCAATTTTTATTAGAAAATTCTACGAGAATTCAATTATTTAAATACAAAAATAAATTATTTATTGAATAATTGAATATGTCTTAAAAGTTAATTCTTATAAAGAATTTTATTGACAAATTCTTAAATAATTGAATTCTTTTGACAAATTTTAATAAAATTATGAATTTATAAATTTATAAATAATTGAAATTCTGTGAATTTTTATTATTTATAAAAATAATTAAATGTTACCGTAAATAATTAAATGTTATTACAATCCGTTTGAATTTTTTTTGGAAAATTTTATTATAATAGTTGATATTGAATATCATTGAAATGAGAAATTTTTTTTGAAAATAATTGAAAGTAGGACAAGAATTTTATTGAAATTTTTGAAAATAATTGAACATTGGGGAAGAATTTTGTTATTTATCAAGATAATTCGGATTTTAAGGAGAATTTAAAAAAATTTTTGAAAATAAAATTGAATTTTGTTAGAAGAATTTTATTACTTTTGAAAATAATTGAATTTCTGCAATTATTTGAATCTTCTCCAAAAAATTTAATTTTGTTTTTTTACTATTTTTAACCAATATTTGAATTAAAAAAGTAAAACATTTAAATAAAAAAGTAAAAGAGTGTTTTTCTTTTACCTTTTATACGTCTTTTAAAAATCGAAAAAATCAATTTATTTGAGTTAAAAATTTTTAAATTCTATTATTTTTAAAATTGCTAATTTTATTTTTAAAGTAAGTAAGAAGTTAGCTGCGCGATTTAATGTGCGAATTGTTGCTAGTAAAATAAATAAAGGATAAAAAATACAGTGGTTTAATTTCTCCACTTGAGAACGCCAAGGTCACCACCAGGTGGCGGGGAAAATTCCAAGAAAGAACTGCACTGCCATCTTGCGGTGACCTTGGCGTTCTCAGGTGGAGATTGGCACCTGCATATTGATTCTTAAGATTTTCGTCTAAATTCGTAATTCTACAATGATTTATAATCAAATCTAGAGATGTTGGCAATTAATATAGACTTTCGATTTTTAATTTACTTTCCTAGTAACTTATTTATAGAAAAAGCTAAATAGTTGTATGAGATGGAAAAAAGGTCAAGTTCAAGGTCTGCTAATTGATCGCTAATTCAAACTTAATGACTAATGAGTCGAAGAAGTGCTCTTTATGGAAAATAAAGAGCACTTCTTCGACTCTTTATTTTTGTTACGCACTGCGTATGAAATAAGAGAAAAACGCATTATTCCGTATATTAATAAAGATGAGTCATAATAATTGTATTTGCGCAATATATCCTGAGAGTTTATAAGCAAGAGAGAAAAAAAAGAGGGAGAGGGAGAAAAAAAGACAGAAAAAGAGAGAGAGAGAGTAAACAGTCGTCTCACTTTTTAAGTTTAACCCTTCCTCAATTTCTTTTCTCTTCTCTCCAAGTATAATTTTTCGAATGAACATTCCCTGTAGTTTAAATTTCGAGATTCGTGAGTCAGCTCGTGACCAATGTAACACCTCACCTCGCATCCAATGCGATGCGATGGTTAAATTTCACGAGAACCTATACAGTTTGTACGTGTATTCACCCACATACATGTTATCTCATTGAAACAGTGACCAATGAAAGCGATCGGTCAGGTACGACTTGTCTCCTGTCGACACGACGCGACAACGACGACGACGCCGCCGCAGCGCCAGCGGGATGTCTCTCCGATCAAGTATATACACATAACAGAGATAAATTTTTCACGCGCACTTGTTTTTCTCTCTCTCTTTCTCTCTCTCCCTTGACAAAACCCGATATTACAACATTCAACATTCGGCAAGGAAAGTCTTCCGCTTGTTGTGCAAATTTGTATGATTGTATATATTTTTAAGAATTAAAATAAAGAAAGGCAAAAAAATAAAAAGAGAAAGGAAATAAAAACCACTTTCAACGCCTACAACATATAAATGACCTCAAATGTTCATGTCCCAAGAAATTTTTTTTTTTATCATGAAAAACTTATTATATTCAGGAGAAAATTTACTTAATTTCTTATGTAATCTTTTATGTGTGTTTCTGTATACATATAAATATAGAGGATCGTTAACAAAATGAAGTTTCTTCGATAAACTTTGACAAGTGGAGATTAGACAATTTACTTGAAAATTAGGTGAACCAACATAGACGAGACGGTCGATTGAACTTCAGCATATGAAGGTCGGCTCATGTACGTGACCTTACCCAAAAAACTAACTACGACAGTTGGCGCACTATTCTGGTTATAATTCAGAGTTGCCAAAATTTGGCAGACCGTATAATTACTGATCGATTTGGAGGAATGCTATCAACTTAAGAATTTCATCGATACTCGAGGCGCTTGAATATCCCCATAGATATCCAATACAGAATTCACAGGGAAAAAAAGAATTGTTAATAAGAACTAAGAAATTTTTGTTGTTACAAAATTTTTTGTTACCTCAATAGATTTATTGTTATTAGAAAAAATTTGAATTGTTAGGACAACAAAATAAATTTGTTAGTTCTATATTAACAAACTTTTTGTCAATTTAACAATCCTTTTTCTCCTTGTTGATTGTAAAATAACATTTTTTTAAGTATCTAATAATTTTTCGATTAAATCAGAATATTATTTAAGGTTAGGGAAAAAGTTATAATTTTGTCTGTAAATCAGGAAAAAGTTAGGGAAAAACAAAATTAAATTTTTATGACAACCCTGTAGTATAAAAATTTAATGATGATATTCATTGTAATATTTTTTCAATTCTCCCCCAAAAAAAAGAAGAAAAATTTTTTTTTGCACCTCATAAAAAAAATACTCAAAGTTGATTTGAATCGATTATTTATTCTCGGTGATTTTGACGCTTTCTTTTAACACTGCGATCATGTATGAGTTTCAAAGAGCTCAAGACAATGAATACCGGTATCACAAGAGTACCGCGTCTCACCTTCGACCTGGACAGTTTTGTGTGCCGACAACACAACTCGTAGACCTTTAGGCCGACAAACATGAAATGCCGAATTACCGCGACTCAACGCACCACAGGGATCCTCCTTCAAGAAAAAAAAAAAAAAAAAAAAAGAAAAGGAAAAAAGAAAACAGAAGAACTCGAAACATCTTCGTCTCTATTAAAAAATTACATCATTTACGTAACATAAAAACAATGCCCACTTTTTATATTCTTTCTTACGTTTCTTCACTTGAAAATAAAGATTATTTTTTATCTATTCTTGAAAAAATTTGCATCCTCATTGAAGTTGATGTTACAACAACAACAACAACTATTCTAGCAACCTATTCTTGAAAAAATTTTCATCCTTATTGAAGTTGTTGTTACAACTACAACTATACTAACAACCTATTCTTGAAAAAAATTTCATCCTTATTGAAGTTGTTGTTACAACAACAACAACTATTCTAACAACCTATTCTTGAAAAAATTTTCATCCTTATTGAAGTTGTTGTTGTAACAACAACTTCAATAAGGATGAAAATTTTTTCAAGAATAGGATTCGAATAGTGTTATTATTTTGTTATTACTATGTTTAAGAAAGTGTTCTAATTTTAAGCTATAGTGTCCTTTATCCGTTTGTTTTCCAAACAATATTGTTTACTAATGCTCTAATAATACGCATTTCAATAATGCGACTTGGGATACAGTGACAACCTGCTGTAGTGTTAGCCTTGATATATTTCGCCTACTTGCATTTGGAGAATGTCTTTTCCATCTTCCGTGTAGTTATAGAATCAACACCTACTTTTGACACCTACGCGTATCATGGTCGCAAGGTCACTCTATCCTTATCAACGAAAAAAAAATAATTCAACATGCAAATTGTGACACAACAACTTTTGAATGAAACATTCTTTCATGAAAGAACATTCTCTTTCATTCAAATGTTCCTCTAGTGTAATTACACTAATCCTAGATACTACCTTCTCTTGCTACTAATTTCTTTATGAAATGATGTAAATTTTTTAATTACAAAGCCCTACAAAGTGCTTTTACTACAAAATAAAACTTATACAGTCTGTAACTTTTGCACTAGTCCCAACCTATTGCTAGAATAATACCAATAATTATTTGAGTCATCAAAATTAATTTAATCCACAATTCATAAAAAGTAACCACAGCCGATAATCAGCAGAAGATGAAAAATTAATTTTTGTGCGAACTGTATCTTGTGAATAACAACCACAATTTTTAGTAAAAAAATTGTTTGCTGGTCCTGAACTGTTGCTAGAACAATTCTAATAAATATCTGGGTCATCAAAATTAATTTAATCCACAATTCATAAAAAGTAACCACAGCCGATAATCAGCAGAAGATGAAAAATTAATTTTTGTGCGAACTGTATTTATTAAATAACAACAACAATTGTTGGTAAAAAAAATATTTGCTGATCCTGAACTATTGCTAGAACAATTCCAATAATTATCCGGGTCCTCGAAAATAATTTAATTCAGAATTCACAAAAAGTAACCACAGCCGATAATCAGCAGAAGATGAAAAATTATTTTTTGAGCAAACTTTATCCTCTGTTCACTAACAATTGTTAGTCATAAAATTTTTTATTGGTCCTAAACTATTACTAGAACAATTCCAATAATTATCTGAGTCATCAAAATTAATTTAATTCACAATTCATAAAAAGTAACCACAGCCCATAAAAAAAATTAATTCTCCAAAATTGTTAGTTCAAAGTATGAAAAATTCAGATTTTCCAAAATGTTATTTTAAAACCTGCTCAAAATTTAATTATTTTTTTAAATTTAGCCTACAATGCTTCAGATATTCAATTATTATCAAAAACTTTAACTAAAATTCATTTTTAAATCAATTTTTATTTGAAAATTCTACGAGAATTTAATTATTTAAATTCAAAAATAAATAATTTTTTGAATAATTGAATGTTTTTTGAAATTTAATTATTATAAAGAATTATATCAAAAGATTTCTAAATACTTAAATGCTTTCGACGAATTTAAATGCAATTATTAAGAATTACTGTATATTTCAAGAAATTCATTTAAAATTGTATGGAAAATAATTAAAATTTTGAAAAGTTTTAAAAATTCCACTTTTTCTAAAAAATGAAATTATTTGTAACTTCTCCAAAATTCAGTTATTTTTTCATAGTTTTTAACTAAAAATCTTCTTTAAATCAATTATTCGTAATAATTAAATATTTAAATTAAGAAATTCATGTAATTTGTAAAAAACTGGAATTAAAATTTTTCAAAACAATTAATTCTACAGAATTATTACTCAAAAGTATGGAAAAATCAGATTTTCAAAGATTTAAATTTGAACTCTTTTAAAAATTCAATTACTTCATAAATTTTCAATTATATTTGTAACTTCTCTAAAATTCCACTATTTTTTTTTTAAAGTTTTTAGTTAAAATTCTTCTCTAAATCAATTATTTTTAATAATTATTTAAATTTATATTAAAAAATGTATCAGTTTAATTTAATTAACATTTTCTAGAATTTTTAACTAAAATTCTACTTTAAATCAATAACATCAATTATTATTCAATTTTCAAAAAAATTAATTCTACAGAATTGTTAGTGAAAAGTACGAAAAACAATAATTTAATTCTACGAGAAATCAATTATTTAAATACAATTATAAATAATATTGAATGTTTCTTAAAATTTAATTTTTACGAAGAATTATTGTATTAACCAATTTTGAAAATATTTCATTTCTTTTAAGGAATTTAATTCAAATTTTAATGAAATTTATTATATTAAAGAATTTTATAACAATTTTTTTAAAATAATTGACTTCTTGAAAAGAAATTTAAAAAAAATTTTTGACAATAATTTAATTCTTGAGAAGAATTTTTAACAAATTTTGAAAATAATTTAATTTTTGCAAAGTATTTTATTAGGTACTTTTCAAAAGAATTGAATTTTTGTGATGAATTTTGATATTTATCAAAATAATGGAATTTTCAAAAAGAATTTTATTAAAATTCCTTATTGATTTTATGGGAAGAATTTATGCAATTTTATTGTTAATCAAGATATTTGAATTCTTTTGCAAAATTATTTAAAAATTTTTTGAAAATAATTGATTTTCTGCGGCGAATTAAATGTTATTTATGAAAATATTTGAAATTATTGCAATGAATTTTATTAAATAATTGTATGTTTCTTAAAATTGAATTCTTTCCTCAAGTTTTAATAAAATTTTTAATAATAATTGCATTTTTCAAGGAATTTATTTAAAAATTGTATTAAAAATATTTGATATTATGCGATGAAAATAATTGAATTTTTTCGTAGAATTGTATCAACCAATTTTTTCTCTAATTAAATCTGTTGATAAATTTTATGAAAATAGTAAATATTTAAAAAACATTAAATTGCAAACAAACTTTTAAAAATAATTGAAATGTTGGAAAGAATTTTATTAAAATTTTTGATTATAATTGAATTTTTGGCGAAAAATTTTGCTATTTATAAAAATAATTGAATTCGTGCAAAGTATTTTTATTAAATTTCGTTTAAATAATTGAAATTTTGCCATTTAATTAAAATTTTTGGCAATAATTGAATTCTTGAGAAGAATTTTGATGTTTATCAAAATAATTGAATTTTGGAAAAGAATTTCATTAAAAATCTTTAAAATAATTGATTTTATGGGGAGAATTTTGTTGGTTATCAAGATAATTGAATTCTTCTGCAGAATTACTTAAAAATTATTGAAAATAATTGATTTTCTGCGGCGAATTAAATGTTATTTATGAAAATATTTGAAATTATTGCAATGAATTTTATTAAATAATTGTATGTTTCTTAAAATTGAATTCTTTCCTCAAGTTTTAATAAAATTTTTAATAATAATTGTATTTTTCAAGGAATTTATTTAAAAATTGTATTAAAAATATTTGAAATTATGCGATGAAAATAATTGAATTTTTTCGTAGAATTGTATCAACAAATTTTTTCTCTAATTAAATCTGTTGATAAATTTTATGAAAATAGTAAATATTTAAAAAACATTAAATTGCAAACAAACTTTTAAAAATAATTGAAATGTTGGAAAGAATTTTATTAAAATTTTTGATTATAATTGAATTTTTGGCGAAAAATTTTGCTATTTATAAAAATAATTGAATTCGTGCAAAGTATTTTTATTAAATTTCGTTTAAATAATTGAAATTTTGCCATTTAATTAAAATTTTTGACAATAATTGAATTCTTGAGAAGAATTTTGATGTTTATGAAAATAATTGAATTTTGGAAAAGAATTTCATTAAAAATCTTTAAAATAATTGATTTTATGGGGAGAATTTTGTTGGTTATCAAGATAATTGAATTCTTCTGCAGAATTACTTAAAAAATTATTGAAAATAATTGATTTCCTGCGACGAAAAAAATAGGGGAAATTTTCAAAATAGGGTATACGTTTAGGGGCGAAAATTAAAAAAAGGGGACTTTTAGGGAAATAGGGTACAGACTGTGAAGCCTGCCATTATGTAAGAGGAAAGAAATGCTGCAAAAGAAGAGAAATCCTCTAAAATTGAAAAGATTTTTTTGCCCTCTGCATTTCCATTGAGTGAAAAATACCCGGCAATTGGTGATAACTACTTAAAGTGCTAAAAAGCCCAATATTTTCGAGCACACATCTTTTTAAAACATCAACTTTTAGTGGTCTCTTATTATTGTACGCATGTACATCAATAAATCGCAATCAGTAGGACCGCTACTTTTTGAAGGTATACCTTCTGACAGGTGAAGTTAATTTGGCCTGAAGCCCGCAAAGAAGAAGAAGAAGAAGAAGACCACTTTGCAAATACTGTACGCAACTCACGATCTTGTACAGGGTGTACCGCAAGTGGCTAAAGAGCCTGCGCAACACGACTCTAATTATTTATACCACGGGAGGCTATTAGCGCGAAATTGCCACGAGTAAAGGAGATGCGAAACGAAACGACGCATCGCGATATATACGAGGTATAAAGACGAGTGCCTGTGTATATGGAGATGCGACACTTGATTTTTTCTCCTCTTTTTTTTAAAAAAACTCTTTAGCCACGGTTATGAAGAAAATTTGCGCCTTTCCCAATATCTTGATGAGTTTAAATTAGCAGAAGAGAATTTCTTTTCTTTTTTTATGCTCTCTCCTCTCTTGTAAATACCGCTACTTACACTGATTTCTCTATGGTTCATTAAGGGACAACATTATATGTAGAGACAACGGTTTGACTTTGAATTAAAATAAATTGTTCAATTCAAACTATGGTGGTCGAGGGGAAACTATAGATGTGTTCTCTTTTTTTTTCGTTTTGCTAAAGAGAATCGGTTCGATTTAACGCTCATTCTATTCATTTGGTGTATTGACTCTTCTCATTCTAAATCCTTCCTAAACAACTGTCAGACCATGCATCCTTCTTTCACTTAATCAACAAGGCTTGAATACTAACCATCATAACTTCCTTCCTCTTGTCATTGTCGTCCGCCTATAGCATCAACTAACTCTGAATTTTAATGCAACATTCTATTCCATTTATAAACGAAAGCACGTAAGCAGTATATTCAACTTTTTTGCTTTTATAGTTCAATGTAACGTTAAATCTTTTTTTAAATTCGCAATTGGAGGCGTAATTCGGAAAAATTAATACTTTATCACCTAAAGTGTCGTAATTGAAATAAATAAATAAATAATTATTACAACTTATCTGCATTATTACCAAATAAATAAATAAAAACACTTTTGATACATTTTTAAAACCCCTTTCAAAATGAAAATTTTAATGAAATTAAAGTTACCAACGTTTTATACGACGAACATTTTTTTCTTTTGCTAATTACTTATTTTAATGTTAGAAGCCCTTTAAAAAAAATTGTAAAAAGTAAGTAAAGTCAATTGGGGAAATTCAAAATTACTTTCATTATTTTAATTCAATTATTGTTTTCCAGAATTTTTAACTAAAATTCTTCTTTAAATTAAATTATTATTAATAATGTTTGAAACATTTCTTTGAACATATTCAAATCCTTTTGTTTACAATATTCAATTTTACGAAATTTCGTCGATTATTCAGGTATTCGGAAATTCTTCAATCAAATATATATTAGAAAATAAAATCTTCAAATAACTTAAAAAAAATTATTGAACTTTCTAAAAAAAATTAAATCTACACAATTTTCAGTTAAAAATATGAAAATTTCAAACATTAAAAGATCAAAATTCAATTATTATTATTTACAATTTTAACCGAAATTCATATTTAAATCAATTATTATTAGAAAATTCTACGACAATTAAATTATTTAAATACAAAAAAAAATAATTTATTGAAGAACTGAAACTTTTTTTTTAAATTGAACTTTCATTTAAAGAATTTTATCAACAAATTTTTAAATAGGTAATTAAAATTCTTTTGACGAATTTCAATTAAATTTTTAAAAATCATTTCATTTTTCGAGAAATTAGATTAAAATTGTATTAAAAATAATGAAATCTTTGCAAAAAATTTGATTGAATTGAGAAAATTTTTTGAAAATAATTGAAATTTTGTCAAGAATTTTATTAAAATTTTTGAAAATAATTGAAATATTGCCAAGAATGTTATTAAAATTTTTGAAAATAATTGAATTTTTGCGAAGAATTTTATTACATTTTGAAAATAATTGAATTCTTGAGACGAATTTTTTAATATTTCTTTTTAAATGCCTAATTATTTTTAATACAAAAATAAATAATTAATTGAATAATTGAATGTTGCTCAAAATTGAATTCTCATAAAGAATTTTTAAATAATTGAATTCTTTTGACGAATTTTAATAAAATTTTAAGAATAATTACATTTTTTGAGGAATTCGATTAAAATTGTATCAAAAATAATTGAAATTCTGCAATGAGTTTTATTATTTATGAAAATAATAATTGAATCCCTGTAAAAAATTGTATTATATATTTATAAAAATAATTTGAATCTCTGGAAAAATAAATTGAATATTTTTGAAAATAATGGAATTATTGCAAAGAAAAATTGTAAAGGCAAAACTCTTTTAAAATTGAATTTCTTCAAAAAAAAAGGAAAAAATGTACAGCAACGGAAATTAATTAAGTTTTGGCACTAAATTTTCTATAATGAATTAGTTGAATCTATAAAAAATGGAAAACTGGAAAAATAAAACAAAAAAGTTTTAACGGAACTTAATAACAATTTTAAGATTGGACTAAAAAGACCGCAAGAATTTAAAGAAGTGAAAGTTATTTGTATACTTCTTGAACAATTCTCTGTAAATTCAAAGACATTTAAGAATTTTCACATATTTAGGATAAAGAATTTTTTACAAAAATTTTGCAATTTTATACACTCAGAGGAATGGTAGATTTTGTCTCACAGTGTTAAATAGAAATTTGTTTCAAATCAATTTTGCTTCGTTTAAATGTAAAAAAATTTATTTTCCCACAATAAAAATTTATGCTAAATAAAAAAATTATTACTTGACATTATAAACGACAAAATAAAGAAATAAAGCAATTTTTATTTGAATACAAATACACGAAATAAAGAAGTAAATCAATTTTATTTGGTTCAAAAAAATTGTATTTGTTTCAAATGGAATTTTATTTGGTTCAAATAGAATTTTATAAGCTTCAAATAAAAATTTAGTTTACTTAAAATAAAAAATAGTTTCTTCAAATGAAATTTTACTTGTTTTAAATAAAAATTTTATTTTTTGAAAATAAATTTTAGTTACAAATATTTACAAATAAAATAATTTTATTTATTTTCAAAAGAATTAAATTTTTACTTGCAGCAAAGAAAATTCTATTTCAAATCAAGTAACATTTATTGCAACGAAATAAAATTTATTTGAAACAAAAAAAATTTTTCTGAACCAAATAAAATTTTTTTTGTTTCTTTATTTTTGTAATTGCATCAATTTGTATCATTTAATTGACTTAAATATAAATTACTTGAAGCTAAAACTATGTAATTGTCTTAAACAAACATTTTTTGAAGTAAATTAAAATTATTTTATGGAAATAAATATTTATTTGACAAAAATAAATATTTATCTGATAAAAAAAAATTTATTTACTGCAAATAAATATTGATCTGCTAAAAAAAATTTATTTGCTACAAATAAATAAAATTTGATAAGAAACATATTAATCAAAAAAATTTATTCTTCAGTCGAGAAAAATTTCCCTAATTGCAACTAAAAAAATTTATTATTCCTTAATCATTTGGCAAACTTTTGAAAAAGGAGAATTTAGAAAATCTAGTGAAAGCAAAAAACAAGGCGAGATGCAAAAATTGAATAATATCACGAATCTCAATTGGCACGTCCTTCCGAAAGGATGAGTGCCGTTATTGCAAACTCGCCAAGAGGAAGAAGTACTTCCGCAACGGGCGCTTAGGCTTTGTTACTACCCTAGTAAACACGTATCGTATTAAGATTCGCGAATCGTACATCAATAGCAAATTGTGCGTGCAAATCATATGAGAAATTTTATTACAAAAAAAAAATTCTTAAATTGACCTTTTTTATATCATTTCCTACATAGATAAAATTTTTAATCAAACACAAAATTTTTCATTTCCAGATTATAAATATTTAATTTGCACTTTTTAGACAAACCTCTGTTTAAAAAAAAAGGGCGACAACCTTCGTGACAAACGAAACCGATTTAAGTCAATTTAATGGTCAAAAAATAATTTTTGATTAAAAATTTTTAAAAATAAAATAAAAAAAAATTACACTGGGGAAAAATGTATTTGATTCAAATAATCGATTACTTGACTATTAATAATTAAATATTTACTTGAATCAAATAATTTTCAATTGAGTCAATTAATTTTTTTATTGAGTCAATTTCGGTATTTGAAGCAACTACGATTTAATTCACTAAAAAATTATTTGATTCTAGTAAATATTTAATCTGTCAAGTAATCGATGATTTGAATGAAATAAATTTTTTTTCTATTAATAAAAATAAATAAAACGAATTTTCAAAGAAGAAATTTTACCGCAGATCCAAATTGAGAGAGTAATCCGAAATTATTGAATCAAATGAACGATACAGTCAATATTATCGCTCATAAAATAAATCCTTTTTTTTGCTTTCAATTTGCAACACTTTGAAAATTAAATATGTTTGTATATTTAATTCCGGAGATTATGTATTTGTTTCTGGATTAAATTGATACGCTTTCACGTGCGATACGTTAAAATCACGTTGCATTCGGTCGTAAATAAATTAAAAATTTTTCTTCAATACCACATAATAAATATAAATGACAATAATTAACAAGTGAAACTCATGTTGAGTGTCAAAATGTATTTCCCCGCCTGGAATTATTATTATTATTCATGCGTGTAAAATTTTTCGTCTATAGGTGAAAAAAAAAGATGAATTTCTCAAGTAAAAGAAAGAAAAAAAAATTATTGTGTCACAGGTATAAATAAAACGGTTTGTTATTGATGCATATATTTCAATGGCGAGAGATTCTAAGTTTTCGTGGGCGAACCGGATTATAAAGCACATATGTCGAGCTCAACTCAGAACAAGAATGAAGTTACGTGTATTATAAGCATTTCAATATCCACAACATTTGTGTGTGCAAAAAAAAATTCTAACCATTTACAAACTGAAAAATTTTTGCGAGAAGGAAAATTGAATTCCCGAAAACAAAAAAAGTATGGAAAAAAATAAAAAAAAAAAAAAATTTGCTAATAATAAAATAGAAACTTGACTAACAAAAAATTGGGATAATTGAAAAAAAAATCGAAAACCAAAATTAAAGAGGAACGAAAAATATATATTTTTAAAAATTTCTTCGTGTGAAAAAAATGAATGAATATTTTTATTTTTGAATCGTAAATTTTTGCGCGCCTTCAAAAGTCTTTTTGAAAAGCAGGGAAATTTATGACTTTGTAGAAAGCAAAAGTTACGATGCTGCTTTTCTTTGGTTTAATTAATTTGAACGAGGCAAGTCGCGATTAACGGGTAACCGCGTTTGAAAGACGAGTTTTCGTCTCGGCCCTAATGGATAATTGGACCGAGAGCTGCAAGATTTTTCAAAGACGGTATTACCAACTACCGATATGGCGGTCGAGGTCGTTAAGACTTGGTAAGCAGTGCTGTATCCGAATACGAATGTTGTGTACAATCCCATTTGCACGAAGTTGAGAGCAATTCAACGCGACGATGAAAAATACATTAAGCGTGCGCCAAAACTCATGTGTGTGTGTGTGTGTTTATTGAGTGTGTGAGCGGTGGCGGCGCTTCCACCAATTTCTCATTTTATATTATTATTATTATATACAGTGGGGGAGAGTCTAATTTCGTAGACAGATATATTACTGCTTATCAAAAAATTTTTTAAAAAAATTAAAAAATGAAAAAAGAATTTTAAAAAATGAAAAAAGAATAAAAAAAATGAAAAAAAATAAAAAAAAATGGAAAAAGAATAAAAAAAATTAAAAAAGAATTAAAAAATTAAAAAAGAATAAAAAAAAAATTAAAAAAGAATAAAAAAAAAATTAAAAAAGAATTTAAAAAATGAAAAAAGAATAAAAAGAGTTAATGTTAGAATTTTTGAAGAGGATTTTTGCTAATAAAGTCGAAATCTTCATTTATAATTAAAAAAATAAAAAAAGAATATCAAAATATAAAAAGAAACAAAAAAAAACAAAAAAAATTAAAATAAATAAAAAACAATAAATAAATAAAAAATATTAACAGTGTTGACACAAAAATTTAATTTTGATATTCTCCGACTTTTCCCTGATTTCCAGAAAAAAATTTTGACTTTTTCCCTGACCCTAAAGAATATTCTGATTCACTCTAAAAATTATTAGATACTTAAAAAAATGTTCGGTTAGAATTGTTTACGAATTTCTTTAAATAGAAAAATTATTCGAAAACATATTTTTTTAAATAAATACCTATTTAATCATTATTATTTTTCAATAAGAAATAAAATTTTTCAAAAGATTCAAATTCAAACCTTTTTGAAATTCAACAACTTTATAAGAATATTTCTTCCTGTTTTATCATAAATTAAAAATGACCGAGTGATAAAATCATTGTTTTATAAAATAATAATATTTTTACTGTAATTTCTAGAAAAAAAAAATTATTTTCATCATTTCAATTCAATTATTATTTTCTAGAATTTTTAACTAAAATATTCTTCATTAAATCAATTATTTTGAATAATTTTTGAAAAAGTTCTTCTTTGAGAATTTTTCAATTTCATTTGTTTAAAATTCAATTATTTTACGAAAAATTTCAATTATTCGGAAATTCGTCAATTAAAAATATTAAAATATATTTTAAAAAATAGAAAGTTCAAATAATTTGAAGAAAATTTGAAATAAAATTTTTTAAAAACAATCAGTTTCACAGCACTGTTATAATTGAAAGTATGAAAAATTCAGATTTTTCAAAGATTTTCAATTAAATCCATTTGAAAATTTAACTATTTCTCAAAATTGCTATTACATATTATTTTTTTTCCTAAATTTCAAAAAACTAAGTTCTTTAAAATTTCTAAATAAATTTATTCAAAATTTAAATTTTCTAAAATTCAAAATAATAATTGAAATTCTACAAAGAAATTTATCAAAATATTTCAGAATAATTGAATTCTTTCGAGAAATTTTATTAAAAGTAATTGAATTCTCTCGAAAAATTAAAAACAATTGAAATTCTAAGAAGAAATTTATCAAAATATTTAAGAACAATTGAATTTTTCTGATAAATTTTATTTAAAATAACTGAATTCATGTGAAAAATTCAAAATAATAATTGAAATTCTACAATGAAATTCATTAAAATTTTTAAGAATATTTGAATTCTACCGAGAAATTTTATTGAATAAATAATTGAAATTCTAACAAGAAATTTATCAAAAATTTTAAGAAGAATTAAATTCTTTCGAGAAATTTTATTAAAAATAATAGAATTCTTGCGAAAAATTCAAAATAATTGAAAATTCCGCAAAGAAATTTATCAAAATATTTAAGAACAATTGAATGCTTCTGATAAATTTTATTTAAAAATTTATCTGAATTTTTAAGAATAATTCAATTCTATCCAGAAATTTTATTGAATAAATAATGGAAATTGTAACAAGAAATTTATCAAAAATTTTAAGAACAATTAAATTTGTTTAAAAAATTTTATTGAAAATAATTGAATTCTTGCGAAAAAATCAAAATAATTTGTATATCGGCAAATAAATTAATAAAAATTTTATTATATTTATGAAAATAATTGAATTATTGCGAGGAAATTTAAAAAAAAATTGTAAATAATTGTATTCCTGTGAAATTATTATTATTTACATATGAAAATATATAAATATTAAAGTAGAATTTTATTAAAATTTGTTTAAATAATTGAATTCTTTTGGAAAATCTTATTAAAATAGTAGATATTGAAAATCATCGAACTGAGGAAATTTTTTAAAAATACTTTAAATTTTGTTAAGAATTTTATTAAAATTTTTGAAGAAGAATTTCGGAGAAGAATTTCATTATTTATAAAGATAATTGAAATTTTAACAAGAATTTAAAAAAAAATTTTGGAAATAATTGAATTTCTGCAACTACCTGTAACTTCTCAAAAATTCAATTTTTCCCCTATTTTTAACTAAAATTCTTCTATAAATCTATCATTTTTAATAGTTAATAAAATATATATTACAAAATTTTACTGATTTTAGAAGAATTTGAATAATTAATATTTTTCAAAAATCGAATTGAATTAGTAAATTTAACTTACAAATGGGTAAAAATTACTTTTTAATAACATTTACTAATTTTTTTCCTTTTTGCATTTGAATTATTATATTTTACTAATAAATAGTAGTTTCTACTATAATTTATTAGAAAAATTTACTAATCTTTGCTTTTTGCTTTTAAATGAGTAAATTTTACCAATAAACCAGTAGAAAATACAGTTTTTATTTGTAAAATTTACTAATTCAAAAGCAAAAAGTCAGTCTATAATTCAAATTAGTAAACATTATTACTGATTCAAATTTAGAGAATAAGTATAATTATAATCAATTTACAGGGAAACATTTTAGTAAAAAAAAATATTTAACTCATAACGACTTTAAAAAAAGTTATTTCAGAATTTAGTTGTTTAAAATAAATGTAATTATTTATTAAAAATAACAGGAAAAATCATTATTTTAAAACTCATTGTAATTCAAAATTTTTTAAGTTAAAAAAAATTCATATGAAGAATTCCAAATTTAAGTTTTTCGGAAATATTTTCTACGTCAAAAACCAAAATTTTTGTAGTAGATCAATAGGATTTTTTCTACATTAAATTAAAATTTAAAGAAATTATTCACGTTGTTTAAAAATTAGTGCTTCTTTAATTTTTTTTTAACTACAGTAATAATAATAATACTAATACAACAGTATTTTTTACTGTATTGGGGGGGATTGAGGGATAATGGGGAAATAACAAAAAAAAAAAAAATTTAGGAAAAGGATTTTTCCCCCCCTTTTAAATTCTTAAATTACGTAGTGAAATTTGTATAATTTAATTATAATTTCATCATGAATAATAAATTGTAATTAATAAAGCGACGAAATCATCTTGAATAGTAGATTAAAAAAAAAAAAAAATGAAATTCGATTAAAAGTGCAGGTAATCAGTGATGATATCACCTGTATAAATAGGAACGCCTCCTAACTTGCTCACTAATATACCTAACTATCTTACCTACCTACCTAGCAACCTACCTATCTACCTACCCATTCAATACCTACCAATCTGCTACCTACGCTAATACGTAATACTTATCAAGTTATCTGCACTGTTCGCTTACAAACGTTTCACTGCATGAAACAGCTTTAATAACATATTGAAAAAAAATTACTTTTTTACACTAAATTTATTCATACACACTGTGCTATATATCTAGATCTTGGATCTATATATTAAGATCTAAGATTTATCACTATTATTTTTTTTATTTTTTTATTTTATATATATTATTATTATTATTTATTATTATTCAGATGTAAAAATTTATTTTTTATATAAATCGACTCTCGAAATTTGAATTAGTACTCTAAATACTAATTAGTAGTTTCCTACTAATCAAAGAGCGCAGATTTGTTTACTACCTGAATTAGTAACAATTTTTACTAATTTTTAGTAAAAATCTCTCAAAGGGAAAATTAACTCTCCAAATTTTTAATTAGTAAAAATATTGGTACTACTTTTAATTAGTGACTAACTTTTTTGCATTGTAATTAATAAATTTTATTAGTAAATTAGTAGAAATTACTATTTATTAGTAAAATTTACTAATTAAAAAAAAAATCAGTCAATAAAATAAACATAATAAATTAGTAAACATTTTTATACTAATTTAAACTGAAAGAGAAAGATTGTTTATTATTTAGATCAAAGATCTAGATTTTTCCAAAAAATCCCATAAAGAAAATAAATCCTTAAACTACTTACAAAAAAGAACATCATTCTGTTTGTAATTTCATTCCCATTTTTTTGTCAATTAAAAAGTAATTAAGTAATTTTTCACTGATTAAGCAATTAATTTCCTTTTCGGTTAATCTGATTACTCAATGCCTCAATTTATAATCAATACGATTTGTCGTGTCATTGAAGGGACAAAAATGATTCAACTTTTATATAAACGATGAAACATTCAACTGACAAGATAATAAAGTAAGTAAAAAAGTAACTTTACTTTAAATTAACATTCGTTCATGATCCACAAATTCTGAACGAATACATTTGAACGAACGAAAAATATTTTTCAAATAAAAACATTACGTTCAAATAAAAGAAATATTTTTCAATAAAAAAAAAATACGTTAAAAATATTTTTCCACAAAAATATTCCCCTTAATTCCTGATTCGAATGAAAATTAATAATTTAAAATTCAACATTTAAAAATTCCATAATTCAAAGTTTAGATTTTACTGTTACAATTCAAACACGAAGCAAAATTTTAATTTGAAAAAGAAATAAGTAAATAATTATTAATTTAGTTTTATTTTCGATAGTTTTATTTTTTTACTCTTAGAATTAATTTCCCCACCAAATAAATTGATATTTTAAATCTCGGTTCAAGAAATTAATTAGTGGCTGCTTTTTTCGACGAAATAATTATTCATAAAAATAGTAGTTAAATAGTTGAATGAAAAAAAAGTGTCAAAAAGTATCAATAGCCACGTGAATCTGAAACCTGCTAAAAATTATTAATTTTAATCAAACTGATTTTCGATTCGAAATAGAAATTAAAAAAAAAATTGATTGCCTCATAAAAACAAATTACGAAATTACTGAGAGTATACCGAAGAAAACTGCACTGCACGATGGTTCATTCCGAAACTTTTGCAAGAGTTGTAAATGAACGTATTAAATTTCTTATGCCTTATATGAAATCCTCAAATTTTCCCTAAATCATAAAAGTCTCATAAATTTTCAATTACGTTGAATAAAAATTTGCTTTAATAAAAAAAAATCGAATCAATATTATTTTATATTTGATTCCTAACTAAAAATCCAAACTATCAAATTTCTGGGAATATTCCTGGTTTTTACCAATTTTCTCAATAGCACAAAATATTCCATTTATATTCTTGGAATATTCCATTGATATAAAAAATATTCCACTCTCGTTTCAGGAATATTGAAATATTCCTAAATAATAATAAAATAAATTTTATTTTTATATTTAGGTTTATAAATAAATTAATAAATAAAACTAATCAATAAAGAAAAAAAGTTCCTTTGAAGTAATGTAGGAATATTCCATTGGAATGTAGAAGGAATATTTCATTGGAATACAAAAAATATTCCATTCTTATTTTGGAAATATAAAAATATTCCGAAATAAAAATAAAATAAATTTTATTTTTTCAATTTTGTTTATATTTCAATAAAAATAAAAAAATAAGAGAAAAAAATGCTTCTTTGGAATAATGTAAAAATATTATATCCAAATATTATTGGAATATTTCATTAGAGTGCAAAAAATATTCCATTCACATTATCAGAATATTAAAATATTCCTTTTTAATAAAATGAATTTTATTATTTATTTTCTATTTTAATAAAGAAATAAAAATAAAATGAGAAATGCTCCTTTAGAGTAATGTAGGAATATTCCATTGGAATATAGTTGGAATATTGCATTAGAACACCAAAAAAAACTCTCGAATAATAATAAAATTTTTATTATTTATTCTCTATTTAATATTTAAGTAAATAAAACTAGAAAATAAATAAAGAATGTTCCTTTGGAATAGTATAGAAATATTTCAAAGAAATATTACTTTATAAATTTTGAGCTATTTTAATTCAAAGTAAATTGGCAATTTATTCAAAGGGCAATTTATTAATTTTTTTATATAAATTTTAAATTGATTACAATATAAATAATAAAACTATTAATTAAAAAAAATATTTTTACAAAATTCGAATGAAATATTCCCACAATACTTTGTTGGAATATTCCCAAATTATTCCAAAGGTGGGACATTCTAATTTTCCTAAAATAAGAAGGAATTATTCCTTTTGAATATTCCCAAAGTTCCAACGAAATGAAAATGAAAAATGTGACTGAAATATTTCTTCAGAATATTCCCAAAGTTCCAGTAAAATATTCCTCTCGAATATTCCCAAATTTTCAGTGAAATATTCCTTTTGAATATTCCCAAAGTTCCAACAAAATGAAAATGAAAAATGTGAATGAAATATTCCTTTCGAATATTCCCAAATTATAAATAAATTATTCCTTTAGAATATTCCAAAAGTTCCAATAAAATATTCCTCTCGAATATTCCCAAAGTTCCAACGAAATATTTTCCCAGAAATGCAAATATTCCATATTAATAAAAAATATTCCCTTCTATTTGGATTTCAATTTTACAAAATGAAAGTACGATAATTTTGCAAAGTAGGAAAGAAGATCGCAGAGTAAACGTGAAAACACGCGAAATATTATGGCGTGGTTCTATATGTGCCCCTTGCACTGATTGTGAAACACGCTCACCTCCTATATCATGCATCACGGCTAGAGTATATGTATTTTCAGTTTATGAAAAAAATCTAGAGTACTTACATTCCTTGTTACGATCCATGGAGTGTTGAAGTGGAGAGTCGTCGACCTCCGCCTTTGGCGGCGACTGATTGCCCTCCGCCATCTCGGATTTCAATCCTGATCCTGTTCCTGCTTTTGCCTCTGCTGCTCCCGATCCTTGGACACTCGTGGCTTTTGCTGCTTCAGCAGTAGCCACTAAGTCCGCCGTTTTCTCCCGTTGTAAATAAAGTCTTGCTCCCTTCTTATTGATACTGTCGATTCCACTCCTGCAAAGCATTTCCATTATTTCAATTAATCCTTTTAATACTCATATATTTACAAATTATTTCCTATTTTTTTCTCTTTTTCTCTACTGTTTTTTTCACTAATTTTTTTACTACTTTTTTAATTACTATTTCTCTACTTACAATTTTTGAATTACCATTTTTCTACTTATTATTTTTTAACTAGCAAACAATTCGCGCGCTGAAGCGCGCGGCTAACTTCTTACTACCTTTTTTAAATATAATTACTAATTTTAAAAATAATAGAATTTAAAAATTTTCTAATTTAAATTCATGCTGAAAACACTAAAAAAAATCAATTTTGAAATAATTACAAATAATAATTAAAAAAAAATAAAATTCTTCTTACAAAATTCAACTATGTTCAAAATTTAAAAAAATTCTCGTAAAAATCTCAATTGACTTTATTTAAATAACAAAATTCTTCTCCAAAGTTCAATTATTTTCATAAACGTCAAAAAAATTATTGTCCTAATTTTAATAATTTTCAAAAATAAAATCCATTTTTCTACTTTCAATGATTTTCAATATCTACTATTTTAATAAAATTTCCCAAAAATAATTCAAATTTTAATTACTATTTCACTAAAATTTCACAAAACAATTCTATTATTAAAAAAAAAAAAATGTTAAAAAATTCTTTTCAAACATTCAATTAATATAAAAAATATTAAAATTTTTCCTAAGAATTCAATTATTTCCAAAAATAATAAAATTCTTTACAAAATTTCAATTATTTCAAAGATTTTAATCAAAATTCTTGTAAAGAATGCAATTTTTTTTTATAAATAATTGAATTTTTCTAGGTAATTCAATTATTTTGTAAAATTTTAACAAAATTCTTCACAAAAATTTAATTATTTTCATAAATAATAAAATTCTTCTGACGTATTCAAGTATTTCAAAAGATAGTAAAATTCTTGTAAAGAATTCAATTATTTTTATAAATAAGTAAATTTTTTTTAGGGGATTTCAATTTTTTTTATAAATAATTAAATTTTTCAGGGGAATAAAATTATTTTTTAAAATTTTTTAAAAATTCTTTATAAAAATTGAATTATTTTCATGAGTTAGAAAATTCTTGTGAGGAATTCAATTATCTCAAAGATCTTAATCAATTTTTCGGAAAGAATTCAAATAATTTCATAAAAGTAATAAAATTCTTCTGAGAAATTAAATTATTTTCAAAAATAATAAAATTGTTTGCAAAATTTGAATGATTTTAAAAGGTTTTAATCAATTTTTTGGGCAAGAATTCAATTAATTTTCTAAATAATCACATTTTTCTGAAGAATTTAATTTTTTTTCAATTAAAAAAAATCGATGTAAAAATTCAATTATTTCTATAAATAATAAAAGACATTGGAGAATTTCAATTATTTTTTCATACAATTTTAAATGAATTCCGCGAAAAATGCAAGTATTTTAAAAAAATTTTATTAAAATATATTTATAAAATAAAAAATCTGATTTAAAAACAAAATTCATTTTTTCGAAAAAATTTTTGAATAAAAATAATAGAATTTTCAAATAATTGCAGAAATTCAATTATTTGAAGAAAAAATTCTTGTCCTAATTTCAATAATTTTTAACAAATTTTCTAATTTTAATAATTTTCAATATCTACTATTTTAATAAAATTTTCCAAAAAGAATTCAATTATTTAAAAAAAAGTTTAATAAAATTTTGTGCAAACATTTAATTATTTTCATAAATAATAAATTTTTTTTAAGGAATTCAATTATTATTTTCATAAAAAATAATTTGAAATTCTAGAAAATAATAATTGAATTAAAATGATGAAAATAATTTTGATTAAAGTTACAGTAACAATATTTTTCTAGTATAAAATAATGATTTTATCTCTCGATCATCTTTAATTACTTTTTACTAGTTACTAGTAATCCCCCTAATATTACTATTTTTTACAATTTACTAACTTTAACCCCTACTACGACTACTTATCTACTATTTTCCACTATTTACTAGTTACCCCCACTTTATTACTATTTTCTACTATTTACCAATTAACCCCCCTTCTCCTTTTTATTACTATTTATTCACTGGTTACCCCCCTACTATTACTATTTACTTACTAGTACTTTTCTTAAAAAATATATAAATAAATTTCTAAACTTTGAAATTTTAAATAAAATAAAAAAAAATTTTTTTTTAATTTTTGTTTAAAAAAAGTAATTAGATTTGTCATAAATTATATACTTCTCAACTCGAAAATCGCTCCGATCCTTCTTCTCCCTTTCCCTGTCTTTCAAATGAGAGGATTTATTTCCTTTTGATTTCGACTTTGAGTCACTTTTGCCAATCTTGTGTGGCTTCTGCTCAATGATGATGTCGGAGTCTCCAGTCAATGTTGCTGAAGTTCCATTATTCAAACTGGAAGACGATGTCGAAGCATTCGAGTTTGTGTAATCCTAGGAAAATGGCGCTTTATTAATATTTCAAGAGGCAAAACAGTTATTGGCTTTTCTTATTTTAAATAAATTGAATATCGTGAATAAATCTAATACCGGAAAATAGATTCAAATGATTAATGATTAACTGAATTCAAAATTAATTGAATTAAAATTTCTCAGCAATCTAATTTTATCAGAATTTTAATGGAAATTATTTAAAAGTTAAATACTTTATAGTTTAAATTAAATGAATAAATAAATATTTTATTAATATTAACTTTTTCACAGTAATTTCATTTTTCAATAGTTTTAGTTCATAAAACTTGCTGAAATTCAACTATATTTCTGAAAATTACAATAGGTGTTTAACTCAAATTTTTCATAAAATAATTATAATTTGTACAACGTCTACAAAAAAGTTATTGTAAAAATAAATTGTTTAAAACAAATTTATCTGCTTATTTACAAAAAAATAAGAAAAATTAAGGTATTTTTAAAAAAACTAGTTTCATTAAAAATAAATGAAGAAGTATTGCTGATTTTCTATTTTGTAAATGTTCATAATTTATTATTTCAAAATTTGGTACAACAAAGCAAAATAAATAAATAAATAAAATCAATAATTGCAAAAATGTTTTAGAATTAGTAATACAATCAAAACTTGAGACAAAGGACGTTGAAATTTATTTCTTCTAAATTTAATAATTTTTAAGAGCTTTGTTGCAATTTATTTGCAAAACTTGATTAAAATACGCATTTTGAAAAAAAAATTGCAACAAAGCTTGTTATTAGACTCTAATCATAACAGAAATGTTAAAATATTAATTAAAATAATAAAATAAAAAACTTGCAGAATTCTTTCTTAATCGAAAATAAAATATAAAAAAGTTCTGAATTCCTCCGTGATATGGAAAAAGTTTTTTTTTCTTTAGTAAAAAAAGCTCAATCTGATGAAAAAAGCTCATATTTGATATTCGACTTCAAAAATTGTGAAAATAAATTTACAACCCCAACGTCGTTTTTCAAGATACAAATTTTTTCTGTATTGGAAATAAATTATAAAAAAGTTCTGAGTACTTCCACGTTTCGGAAAAAGCTCTTCTTTAATAATAAAAGGTTCGAATTAATAAAAAAAAGCCAAAATATGATATTTGCCATGCAAAATCGAGAAAATAAATTAACAAGACCAGCGTCGTGTTTTAAGATACAAATTTTTTCTGAATTAGAAATAAATTATAAAAAAGTTCTAAGCACCTCCACGTTTCGGAAAAAGCTCTTCTTTAATAAAAAAAGCCCAAATTTTATTATCGTCTCCAAAAATTGTAAATAAAAATTGTAAGGACCAGCGTTGTTTTTCAAGATAGACATTTTTTCTGAATTAGAAATAAATTATAAAAAAGTTCTGATTACTTTCAAGTTTTGGAAAAAGCTCTTCTTTAATAAAAAAGATATAAATTTTTTCTGAATTGGAAATAAATTACAAAAAAGTTCTGAGTACCTCCACGATCGGAAAAAGCTCTTCTATAATAAAAAAGCTCCAAATTGATGGAAAAAAGCTCAAATTTAATATTTGACTTGAAAAATTGTGAAAATAAATTTAAAACACCAGCGTCGTTTTGCAAAATACAAATTTTTTTTGAATTAGAAATAATAAATTATAAAAAGTTCTGAGTACCTCCACGATCGGAAAAAGCTCTTCTTTAATAAAAAAAAAAGCTTTAAATTTATTTAAAAAGCCCAAATTTGATATTTGACTGGAAAAATGGAGATAATAAATTTACAAGACCAGCGTCGTGTTTTAAGATACAAATTTTTTCTAAATCGGAAATAAATTCTAAAAAAGTTTTGAGCATCTCCACGTTTCGGAAAAAGCTCTTCTTTAATAAAAAAAAGCTCCAAATTGATGAAAAAAACCCAAATTTCGGGGGGGCCACCCGAACGCTATCAGACAATCAAAATTTGGGAAAAAGAAGGTTTAAATTTAATTTTTTTAATTCTAATAATTTTTTATTAACTGATAATCATCTGAATTAAATTCAAAATAAAATAAAATTTTGTTGATTACCTTAAACCACTCCGGGTATATCGCACTAATCGTATCAAGAAGATCTTGATCTAGTTGAATTCTCCAAAATGGAGATCCGCTGTCCAACCTGTGGCCAGACTCTGCAAACAAAAAACAAATAAATTAATTAAAACAATAAATAATTTCCTCCACAAAAATACTCAATTTTTCAAGTTTCTTTTCAAATTTTTTTTTTCAAGGAAGAATCTGACGGACAGTCAAATAAAAAGTTAGTCCAATGTCATAATTTCGTATGTTAAAAAAAAAATACAAATTAAATTTTAAAATTCGTCTTGGTGGAAAGGCGAAAAATTTAATTTTGAATATTTAAAACGATTAAAAGTTGCATTTGAATAAAAATTGTAATTTTCTGTCAATAAGAAATATTTGTTAAATTTTAGGTTATGTTACTTAAACCATTTATTATTGACGAAAAATTATAATTTTTATTCAAATACAACTTTAACACTTTCGCGCCTCCGTAACTACTATATATAAAAAAAATTGGAAATTACATACTACTATTATAATTATTATAAACAATAGATAGAATATCGTTAAAAAAATAGCAAAATTTACTCAAATTCGCTTAAAATTCTTTACTCAGAGGTTTTCGGGCTCACTGATTACGAATCTAAAGTCATATTTTTAAAATTCAAGTTGGTGGACATTTTTTTTTTCAAAATTGCTCATATTCGTTTGAAACTTGTTACTTGGGGTTTTTCAGGGATGCTATTTTGAATTTCGAAAATCTAACTTGAAATTCGTAATCAGCGACCCTGAAAACCCCCGAGTAACGAATTTTATACAAATTTGAGCAATTTTGAAAAAAATGTCCGCCATATTGGATCCGCCATTTTAAATTTTGAAAATTTTAAAAATCTGACTTTAGATTCGTAATCAGCGACCCCAAAAACCCCCGAGTTTCCCGGGGGCACGAAAGGGTTAAAATGTTCAAAATGTAGAAAATTAAATTCCTTACCCTTCTATCAAAAGGAATTTAAAATTTAATTTTTACTTTTTCTTTAAAATACGAAATTATGACATTATGACATTAGACTAACTTTTGTTCCGATTGTTTGTCGGATTCTTCCTCAAATGTTTTTCAAGTTCTTTTCAAGCATTTTTTAAAGTTTTTTTCAAGTTCTTTTTAAGTTTTTTTTAAAGTTCTTTTTAAGTTCTTTTTAAGTTCTTTTTAAGTTCTTTTTAAGTTCTTTTTAAATTCGTTTTAAGTTCTTTTTAAGTTTCTTTTAATTTCTTTTCAAGTTGAAGCACCCACTCGAGAGAAAAACAAAAGATTTAAATAACCCACAGAGAAAATCTGACGAATATCGTTACAGAGAGGAAAAGATGATGAAGAAGAAGAAGAAGAAGAGAAAAAAGTGGAATAAAAAGTAATTTTAACCGCATAAGGACTAATGGTCTTTGGCGACCATCGACCAATAGGTTCGCAATCGTATATCCCCAAGCCCTCAGGAATGCCGGCTAGCCGATTTCTTTCACGCATTCCTAATTTAAACGTCGCGTCGACTTGAGAGTGCCATCTCGTAACCATCATCCCCTCTTAATCGAAACTACTAAGAGAGTTCTCTCCCCTTTCTTCTTCTTTTCTTCATGGTGGGTTTACCTACGAAGTAAACTGTATAACCGGCGGTGGACCTCGTTATGGTGAAACGCGTGCCTTGCTTTCGTGATCACAGTTCAAACCCTGTTTCAAGGCCGAGGGGGTAGGTGGAACAAACAAGGAAGCAAAAAAAAAAAAAACAGAAAAAGAAAAAGAAAAAAAATTATTTCAAATCATTACCGAACTCGAGATAGACTTTTAATTATCCGCACCAAATTAATTCTTGTTTATAAATATTTCGTAACAAGGTATATAAAAATTCGCTTCATATATTCGTTTCGAAATCAATTACGCTCAAAATTGATTACTCTCAACCAGAATCTTTTTTTGCCAAATTAACAATTTACACAAGGAAAAAATTATTATTATTATTATATGTACCAAATTGGGACATTTCTTGACTTAATTCGTTAACTTTGAAAATCAGTAGAACCGTAAAATCAGATATAAATTGTTACATAAGTAAATTTTTTTTTCCACTTTACGTATAAAAATATTTTTTTACTTATATTAATTTAATTAAATATTTAGTGAAATTATTATTTAGCAAAATTATTATTGAGTAAAATTATTATTGAGTAAAATTATTATTCAGTAAAATTGTTATTGAGTAAAATTATTATTGAGTAAAATTATTATTCAGTAAAATTGTTATTGAGTAAAATTATTATTGAGTAAAAGTATTATTCAGTAAAATTATTATTGAATAAAATTATTATTGAGTAAAATTATTATTTATCAAAGCTATTATTAAGTAAAAGTTTTATGTAGTCAAATTTTCAATTTCACGACTCAATTTTATCATAATTTCCAAATTAAATGACATTCAATTTATAAATCTTTTGAAATTTAATTATTTCCAAAAGTTTACAATATAATCCTTCTAATATTCAATTATTATCTAAAATTTTAACTGAAATTAAATTTTAAATCAATTCTTATTAAAAAGATTTACGAGAATTCAATTATTTAAATGCAAAATGAAATGATTTGTAAAATAATTGAATATTTCTTAAAATTGAATTCTTATAAAGAACTTTAACAAAATTTTTTTAAATAAATTGAATTCTTTCGCAGAATTTTAATAAAATTTTCAAAAATTAATTTTTCGAGGAATAAATTTAAAAATAAATTAAAAATAATTGAAATTAAATAAAATAAAAATTGAATTCTTATAAAAATACTGTTATTTATGAATTTTATTGAAATAGTAGGATATTGAAACTAATTAAATAATTTTCACAAATTTTTGAAACTAATTTCATTTCTACGAAAATTTTTATTAAATTTTTTTTAAATAATTGAATAATTACAAAAAAGTTGGTAAAAATAATTGAAAATAATTCAATTCGTTCAAGAAATTTAATAACATTTTTAAGAATTATTTCTTCTTTCAAAAGAATTCATTTAAAATTGTATTAAAAATAATTAAAATCCTGCGATGTTTTATTAGTTATGAGAATAATTGAATTTTTGCACCGAATTTTATTTAAATTTTTAAAAATAATTGAATTCCTGAGAAGAATTTTATTAATTATAAAAACAATTGAATTCTTGCGAAGCACTTTATTAAATTTTTTTCGAATAATTGAATTTTTTTAAAAATTTTAATGAAATTTAAAGAAATTTTAAAAATAATTTAATTCCTGCAAAGAATTTTATTATTTATAAAAAAATTTAATTCTTGTGAAGAATTTTATTAACTTTTTTTTAAATAATTGAATTCCTGCGAAGAATTTTATTATTAATAAAAAATTTGAATTCTTGTGAAAAATTCTATTAATTTTTTTTTTTTTTTTGAATAATTGAATTCTTACGAAGAATTTTAATATTTATAAAAAATTTGAATTCTTGTGAAGTATTATCTTAAATTTTTTTTAATAATTGAATTTCTGCAAAAAATTTTATTATTTATAAAAAGTTTTAATTCTTGTGAAAACTTATATTAATTTTTTTTTTTAAATAATTGAATTCCTGCGAAGAATTTTATTATTTATAAAAAATTTGAATTCTTGTGAAGAATTATCTTAATTTTTTTTTAATAATTGAATTCTTGTGAAGACTTTTATAAAAATCTTTTTAAATAATTGAATTTATGTGAAAATTTTATTACTCATGAAAATAATTGAATTTTTGCAAAGCATTTTATAAATTTTTTTTTTTCAAAGATTTTAATCTAAAACCTTTTCAATTTCAATTATTTCTAAAAATTTACGCTATTCAATTATATTCAATTATTATATAAAATTTTAATTGTAATTCATTTTTAAATCAACTTTTATTTGAAAATTCTACGAGAATTCAAGTATTAAAATAAAAAAATAAATAATTTTATTGAATAATTGAATGTTTCTCAAAATTGAAATCTCATAAAGAATTTTATTAACAAATTTTTAAATAATTGAATTCTTTCGACGAATTGTAATAGCATTTTTTTAAGTAGTAATTAAAAATAATTGAAATTCTGCAATGAGTTTTTTTATTTATAAAAATAATTGAATTCGTAAAAAGAATTTTATTATTTATAAAAATGATTGAATCTTTGTGAAAAATTTTATTATTTATGAAAATAATTGAATTATTGCGAAGAAATTTTAAAAAAAAATGAAAATAATTGAATTCCTGTAGGATTTTTACTATACATGAAAATAATTGATTTTCTGCAAAGAATTTAATAAATTCTTTATTTTATAAATTTTCGTTTACTACTTAAATAAATAATTAAATAAATAAATAAATACATTTTTTTTAATTGAATTCTATTGGGAAATTTTTTATTAAAATAGTAGATTTTGAAAATAATTGAATTTCGAAACATTTTTGAAAATAATTGAATCGTTTGAAAGAATTTTATTAAAATTTTTAAGAATTATTTGTTTATTTAAACTGTTAGCTAATTTATAAATTGGCGAAAATTCTCATAATAAAGAAAAAAGAAGCTTCTAGTTTCACAAATTTTTAGTAGTAAAATTATCTTTTGTATTAATTATTATTATTTTTATTATTAATAATAATACTATTATTATTTTATTATATAATATTTATTATTATTATTAATAATAATAATAATAATAATAATTATTATTTTTATTATTATTAGTATTATTATTATTATTATTTGAAGTAGTTTTTCCTTCCATTATAATATTTATAAAGAATTTTTTTTCGATTTTTGGAAGATAATTGAAAATTTAAAAAAGAAAAACAATAATCTTTTTATTATTATTATTTATTATTATCTTTAGTTTCCGTAGATGAGTACGAAGCCTGAAAATTGTTATATGTATAGTAAATTTATTTATTGTATTAATTCTATATTTATTATTTTATTTATAGTAATTTATTATTCAGTAAATTTTTTATGCAATAAAAATTTTCATCTAAAGAAAAATATTTATTTAACAAAAATGATTGTTAACAGAAACATTCGAGTTGCTCTAGATATCTGAGGAAAATACTGACCTATGAGGATAGGCATATGTTTGCATTTTTTGACAAAAAAAAGAAGGAAAAAAAATATATTGAAGAAGTGAATACACTATGCATAATACATGCGCTTTGAGTTCAATGTCCATATATCCAAAGGCTGCGCACTGAACCTAACAAGGTACAAAAGTAAAATTAATGCGAATGGGAAGCGCACAGTAACTTCCAACAGAATGTAATTCGTAAAAAAAGATCTTGAACGATCACGAAAACAATAACAAACCGGTTGCAATTTGGAAAAGAAAGGAGTTCAACCGGAGGCATATTCTCTGAAGGATCTCGAATACGAAATGCATTCTTTGGCATTGGACCGCCCGTCGGAATTCGGGCAAATAAATCTTAATGCTTTCACGATCTTTGTCGCCCACTCTTTTCTTCACTCGAGCGAAGGGTTTTTCTTATCAAGTCAATTGAAAATAGTCGCCTCCCAAAATTCAAACCTTATAATACTCAATTATGTACCTCGCCAGTCATTATAATTCAGATTATTTTTATACTCTCCTTTACACTCTCGACAAACATTAAACATTTTTTTTTTTTTTTTTTTGAAACATTTTTATCATCAAAAATGTTTGTCTTTAAATATTTCCTTTCTTTTCTATTTTCAAAAATTCTGCTAATTTATTTGAACCAAATAAATTTAAATAACTTTCATTTGAACCAAATAAGTTCAAATAAATATTTGGTTAAAACAAAAATTTCAGTGACAAATTGTAACATTGAAAATTGTTACAAACAAAAATATTTCTTCAACTCGAAAATATTTGGTTCAAATAAAATTTTTCTCTAGGTGCAAAGTGCTTATAAACAGTAAAAATAATAAAAAAGAAGAAATGACAAAAAAATAGATTAAAGGTTGAAAATTATTCCGGCAAGAAAAAAAAAGTTCCAAGAAAAAGAACATTTATAAGTCGATAATGACTCGAGTTATGATTAAAAATTAGTCAAGAGATTCCTTTTTGGATGAAAATATATATAAGAGTTTGATCGGAGTGTAAGGCCTTCACCCTTACAAGAACAACGGTTGTTCGAGGTCTTCTCTTATTCTTCATTTCTTCTCCTCTCATTCTTGCTTTTTTTTTTATTCCAAATACGCTTCGAGGAATTACCGAATACTAACAGGGGGTAGGATTCTTCCTCGTTCCATTATGATCGTCTCGAAGTTATTTAGAGGATTCGCGAACGCGTGATTAAGTATTTAAAAATTGATCGAGAAACTTTTCAAATAAACCAAAAGATTTGACAAATATTCTAAATTCATTTCAATAAATATCGCAGTTTTTTTTATGAAAAATTTTTTATGTTTAAAATTTCCTAATTGACTTGATTGAATTAGGAAAAATAAATGGAATTTGATATATAAAAAGCGAAATTATTTTTGTTTATCAACTTTTTTAATTGAAAAATTATTCGAAAACATCAATAAGTTAATTTTTAATTAAATATTTAATCATTATTACTTTTCCGTAAGAATTAAGATTTTCAAAAATTTCAAATTCAACAACTTCAGAATTATTTTCATCATTTCAATTAAAGTATTATTTTCTAGAATTTTTTTAACTAAAATTCTTCTTTAAAACAATTTTTAAAAAATTTTTGCAAACATTCTTTTGAGAATAATTAAATTTATTTGTTTAGAAATCAATTTTATGAAATTTCAAATATTCGGCAATTCTTCAATACCTATATAAATAAGAAAATAAAAATTTCAAATAATTTAAAAAAAAAATTCAATTAAACTTTTTTAAATTAATTAATTCTACAGAACTGTTAGTTACTGATATGAAAAATTCAGATTTTCAATGATTTTAACTTAAAACCTATTAAAAATTCAATTATTTAAAAAAAAAAATGATAACCTTAATTTATAGAAATAATTGAATTTAAAAAAAAATTATTTTAATTGCATTTTTTCAATTTAAAAAAAATTAAATTTAATACCTATTCAATTATAACCTACAAATTTAACTGAAATTCAATTTTAAGTCAAGTTTTAATTTAATTTAATTTAATTTAATTTAATTTAATTTAATTTAACTTTATTGAAATAAATCCAACAGTCACAAAGACCAATTACAGGATTATTGGTTATAATTTTAATTTCGAAAATGGCGCAAAAATTATTATTAGAAAATTATAATTAGATTAACTTATTATTAGAAAATTCTAAGAGAATTCAATTATTTAAATACTTACAGAAATAAATAATTTAAAATTTAATGCATAATTGAAAGTTTCTCAACATTGAATTCTCATAAAGAATTTTATTAACTTTAAATAATTGAATTCCTTTGACAAATTTCATTAATATTTTTAAAAATAATTACATTTATCAAAGAATTTGATTAATATTGTACTAGAAATAAATTGAAATTCTGCGAATAGTTTTAATATTTATGAAGATAATTACAATTTTCATAAATCTCAATAAATTATTTTCAAAAGATTATAATATGAAATTTTAGAAAATTTTAATTTTGAATGAATTTAATTAGAAACTTTAAAGAACTTTAATTATTTTGAATAAAATTCCACGAAAGAATTAAGAAATTCTTAATATTTTTGATAAATTACTTATCAGAATTCCAATTATTTTCAATTCTTTGCATGAAGTCAATTATTATCAATTCATTTTTAATAAAATATTAGAATTCAATTATTCGTAAAAATGTTAATAAACTTCTTTGCAGAATTTCAATTATTTTGAATTTTTCGCACGAATTCAATTATTTTCAATTAAAATTCTTGAAAGAATTCAATTGTTTAAAAATTTTTTATTAAATTTCTTGTCGAAATTTCAATTATTTAATCAATAAAATTATTGGAAAGAATTCAATTATTAAATTTTTTTTAATTTCCTGTCAGAATTTCATTTATTTTAAATTCTTTGTTGTAATTCAATTATTTTCAATACAATTTTAATAAAATATCAGAATTCAATTATTCTGAAAAATTTTGATAAATTTCTTTGTAGAATTTCAATTATTTTGAATCGTTTGCATCAATTCAGTTATTTTCAATAAAATTTCTTAAAAGAATTCAATAATTCTAAAACTTTTTGATAAATTACTTATCAGAATTCCAATTATTATCAATTCTTGGCAAGAATTCAATTATTTTCAATGTATTTTTAAGGAAATATTAGAATTCAATTATTATTCTTAAAAATGTTGATAAACTTCTTTGCAGAATTTCAATTATTTTGAATTTTTCGCACAAATTCAATTATTTTCAATTGAAATTCTTGAAAGAATTCAATTATTCTGAAAAATTTTGATAAATTTCTTTGTAGAATTTCAATTATTTTGAATTTTGCGCAAGAATTTAATTTTTTGCAATTTAAATTCACAAAAGAATTTAATTATTCTTTAAATATTTATAAATTTCTTTGTAGAATTTCTACTATTTTAAATTTGGAATGAATTTAAAATTTTAAAGAAATTTAAGTATTTTCAATAAAGTTTCTCTGAATAATTCAATAATTCTTATTAAAATTTTTGATAAATTACTTGACAGAATTCTAAACTAATTATTTAAAATTATTTAAAAGAATTCAATTATTTTTAATATACAATTTTGAATAAAATATCAGAATTCAATTATTTTTAAAAATGTTGATAAATTTCTTTGCATAGAATTTCAATTATTTTGAATCGTTCGCATCAATTCAGTTTTATTTTCAATAAAATTTCGTAGAAAAATTCAATTATTCTTAAATATTTTGATAAATTTCTTTGCAGAATTTCAATTATTTTTGAATTTCTCCCAAGAATTCAATTATTTTCAATAAAATTTCTCGTTAGAATTCGATTGTTCTTAAAATTTTTGATGAATTTCTTGTCGGAAGGAAAAATGTTGTAAAAGGATGATTGGGCTACAAAAGATCCAATCCAAAAGGTCCAAGACGAAAAATCCAATCCATAAGGTCCAAAAATTTATTTATCCAAAGTACGAAAAATCCAAGAGTGCAAAAAGTCCAAAATTGTAAATTGTCCAAAATATGTATAATTCTTTAAAAATGTAAATGGTGTTTCCAAAGTTTTAGATTTTTAAAAGTTTAACACCTCCGGTTAATATATGGACGAAAAATGTTCAATTCGGGCTCAAAAGATGCGTCGAAAAAAACTCTACAAAATTATGAAAAAACATTTATAGGTGTCCTAATATTTTTTTAAAGTTATGGGCAAAAAACGTTTTTTTGGAAAATTAAAAATCCAAAAAAAATTTAGTTAGACTTTATTAATCTGTCTGAAAGTACTCTCATTTCATGTCCGCAGGTGAGATCTACAATTTTAAAAAAATTCAACCCAAAAGCTATTCATGATTTTTCGAGATATTTATAAAAATTTGATGTTTACACACACACACACACACATTCGGAATGACATTTTTTAAAAATATCATTTTTGAACTCCTGAGGTCAAATAACATAAAGATATGTCAATAAAAAATATATTTTTTTTTGTTTGGACTTTTTGTCCTTTTGGATTTTTAATTTTTTGGATCTTTTGGTTTGGATCTTTTAGTTAGGACCTTTTGTACCGGAACGAAAAGGATAAGCACGGAAGAATCTTTTCGAGTAGAATTATCTTCGTAAGGATAATTAAATTGAAAAAAAATCAATTCCCTCGAGGAAATTGATCGAAAATATTGTAAAATTTCTTGTTTAAAATATCAGACAAGATACGAGAATGTGAAAATTATTCGATCGCAATTGATCGTGTGATCTATAATCAGAAAAGTGAACAACTGAACGTTACATGTGTGTGATAAGTGATCAAAAGATTTAAATTGACACCAGTAGCTGCAAACCAATGGCTCGCATTGCAAGGTTGTTTGGTTATCTCGTTACCAACCATAAGCTTTTACTGACACGCGACCCACACACTCCTCGGCGGCGCACGACTCGCTCTCTCCTTTTCTCTCCTCTCCTCTCCCCTCTCCCCACTACTTATCTTCTATCGCGCCTTTTCTCTTTCTCTTTCTCTCATTGAATGTTCCTTAACGGAAATAAGATACACGCCTGATACGCCTGCGTTTAAAGATTACGTGTGCTAGCTATACGTTGGTCGATGATGTCATTTCATTAGCTATAAAGTGGCATGTACAGGTGATGGACCTGTGTGCAGTGACTATACAGTGACGTGATTACTGCTAGATTCTTACTATTAAATGTTCACGCAAGTTCGCTATTTTTAACGCTTCGCGGCTTTATAACGTCTTTGGGATTATTATTGCTCATGGTCTTTACTTTTTTATACTCCAAAGACTCATCATTTGTTTCTGTATTTGTTTTAGATGTTATTGAGATGGAAAAAGAACGAATTCAAGAAGAATTTATGATTTTCAAGATTTTCAAGATTTTTAAATGTTTCAGTAAAAGTACTGAAACATTTAAAAATCTTGAAAATCAAGAAGTTTTTGTTTATTATTTTGTTTCAGTATTTTCCTGTCTTGCGTAAATATATGTATGTCACAAAACTTCACCTGACCACTATTCACACGATTGCAACCAATAAAATTTCACAGTACAAATCAATTAAAAATGACTAAAATATTAGTAAAAATTTCAGTAAAAAATTGACTCAAAATTTTAGTGAGGCATATTGAAAATTTTCAGTGTTAATTTAAATTTCATTTTCCCCTGATTTCTAGATAAAATTTTGCTTTTTTCCCTTTACTCTAATAAATATTCTGCTTCACTCTAAAAATGATTAGTTAATTGTAAAATTATTCGAAAACATAAATAGCTTTATTTAAAAATAAATTCTTCTTTAAATCAATTACTTTTAATAATTTTTTGCAAAGTTCTTTGAAAATTTTGAAAACCATTTGTTTACAATTCAATTTTACGAAATTTTGATTATTCGGAAATTCTGCGAATTATTTCTCAATAACAATATTGTTCAGAAACTCATTCTTTTCTTTTGGAAAAGAAACATTACATATATTCTATTCTATTTGTCAATTACAAATTTTAATTGAAATTGAAAATGAAACTTTTTAAATTCTTAGAAAATAAAGGAAAAAATTTTACTCAAAAAAATGTTCTGTTACATTTATTTACGAATTTCTTTAATTGTAAAATTATTCGTAAACATCAATAACTCTTTTTTAAATAAATATTTTAATAGTATTTTTCCGTAGAAATTAAAATTTTTCAACATTCAAATTCAAATCTTTTTGAAATTCAATAACTTATAAGAATGTTTTATAATAATTAAAAATGACCGAGTGATAAAATCATTGAATATTATTACAGTAACTTTTTCAAAATTATTTTCATCATTTCAAATCAATTATTATTTTCTACAATTTTTTATTAATTTTTATGAAAATAGTTGAATTCCTTAAAAAAAATTTTATTATTCACAAAAATAATTGAATTATTGGGAAGGAATTTATAAAAAATTTGTAAATAATTGAATTGCTGAGAAATATTTTATTATTTATGAAGACAATTAAATATTTGCGTATACTATTTTTGGGAATTTGAAATTGATTTGAAAATAATTGAACTTTGGAGAAGAATTTTGTTATTTATAACGATAATTGAAATTTTGACAAGAATTTTTTTTAAATTTTAAAAATAATTGAATTTTATGAGAACAATTTTATCACTCTTGAAAATAATTGAATTTCTGCAATTATTTGCAATTTTTCCAAAATTGTATTTTTTCCAATTTCAAAATTGCAAATTTTATGCTAAAAAGTTGCTAGTTTTATAAAAATTTCCTAAACAATTGAATGCTAGTGAAACATTTTATTATTTGTGAAAATAATTAAATTCTTGAGGAGAATTTTATAAAAAAAATTCTATTTTATATAGTTGAATTTCTCTCTAAATTTTATTTCTAAAAATAATTGAATGTTAGCGTAGAATTTTATCAAAATTTTTGCTAAATAATTGAATTTCGGCAAAGAATTTTGCTATTTTATAAAGATAATTGAAATCTAGACAAGGATTTTTTTTTTAAATTATTTAAAAATAATTGAGTTTCTGCGAAAAAATTTAGAACACTGGAAAATAATCGAATTCTATTGTGAATAATCTTGTTATTTATGAAAATAATTGAATTTCTACGAAAAATTTTGTTATTTAACAAAATAATTGAATTGCTTCAAAGAATTCCATTAAAATTTTTGAAAAACTATTCAATAGGTAAAAAATCAACTGTTTTCAAAAGAATTGTAATTAAAATTTTTAAAAAAATTAATTTTTCAGAACTGTTAAATAAAAGTATAAAAAATTCAAATTTATAAGGATTTTAATTTCAAACCTTTTCAAAATTCCTTTTTTTTAGAGTTTGCGACTAAAATTTTTCTGTAATTCAATTATTTTTATAAACTGAATATACCTACTTATTCAAAATTTAACTTATTTCAAAAAAATTTTATTTATAAAAATTTCTAATTAAATTCATTTAAAAATCAAAGTTTATAAATTTCAAAATAATGGAAATTCTGGAAAGAAATTTATCAATATTTTTAAGAATAATTATTGAATTCTAATATTTTATTTAAAATAAATTGAAAAAAATTGAATTCTTACAATTAATTGATAATATTTGGAGTTGAGAATAAAATTTTCCGGGTATTTTCACATTTTCGACAAACAAATAAATTCCATTGTAGAATCGCCCTGCCAATTTATCAAAAAATTTTAGAATTATTGAATTATTTTAAGAAATTTTATTTTACCAACGATTAAAAAAATCAAAATAATTAAATTGAATTAAAATTTTATTGAAAATAATTAAATTCTTGAGAGAATATCAAATAATTGAAATTCTGCAAAAAAAATTTATCAACATTTTTCAGAATAGTCGAATTCCCTGACTTTTCCCTGATTCCCTTGACCAATTCTACTTTCCCTGACTTTTCCCTAAGTTCCCTGATTTAATTAATTTTGAATTCGCCTCACTGATTGAGTTAATTAATTTCAGTTCCCAAATTCGAAAATATGAAAAAATAGGCACATTTAAAAACGATTTAAACAAAAAAAATGTGAATTTATTCCCTAAAAAGAAAATTCGAAAAAAATAAAAGTATTCCCAAAAAAGTGCAATAATACACTTCTGCCAAAAAGAATAAAAAAAATAGTTAATTTTGAAATATATCAAAGTTGGTTCGGTTGTTTCTCGACGAATGTTACGGGGGTTGACCCTGCCGAGACCGGTTCGGGTAATTTCTTTTTTTCTTTGTGACTTTGACAGTCTCGCGTAGGTAGTCGGGCAAGCGAGCAAGTAGGTAGGTAGGTAGGCATATGGGTACTAACAAATATGACGTCATATATGAAGGCGTGAGAGTTACATATACACAATGTTTTAGTTGTACGTCGCGTGTGTCCTAATAAATTAATCAATTCCTAAATAATTTTATCTGCATTGTAAATGTAAAGAAGAATATATTTACATTTATAGTTATTCAAAAAAAAAAAGAATCAAAAAGAAAAGAAAGAATAATGCATTAAATTCTTTTGGAAATACTTATAAATATCAGGAAATACTTTCATATTTTAATATTAAAATGTGACTTTTATTACTCTATGTGAGAGTTTATAACTGTCTGCGCGATTTTAATATAAACCGTGGTTCTAATTTATCTATACAATTACGTCATAATTTACAAACTATTTTCTTAAAAAAAATTTCAATTTCTTTAGTAGTTTACGAAATAATGAGATTTTTATCGAAATGTCACTTATTTTGAATTGTTAATTTTTTCTATCATTTCTTTTCTAAATATTTATTAATTTTTGTTTTCATTTTTCACACCTAGAGAAAAATTTTATTTCAGAGAAATATAATTTATTTGAATTCAGTAATAATATATTTGTTTCAACTAAATTTTGTCTATTTCTCTCTATTAAATTATTTATTTGTTTTAAATAAAAATTTTCTTTACCATAACACAGTTTTCCTATAGGGATATCAAATTGAAAATTTTTAGTTGAACCAAATAAAATTTTATTCCAACTAAATAAAAATTATTTGGACCAACAAAAATTTTATTTAAACTAGATAAAATTTATTTGGACCAAATTCAATTATATTCCAACTAAATAGAATTTATTTGGACTAAATTAAATTTTATTCGAACTAGATGAAATTTATTTTAACCAAATAAAATTTTATTTAAACTAGATAAAATTTATTTGGACAAAAAAAAATTTTATTTCAACTAACTTGTAATTTATTTGAACCAAATTAAATTTTATTGAACCAAATTAAATTTTATTTGAACTAGATAAAATTTATTTCAACCAAATAAAATTTATTTCAACCAGATATAATTTTATTTGAACTAAATCAAATTTATTTAAACCAAATCAAATTTTATTTGAACTAGATAAAATTTATTTGGACAACAAAATTTTGTATTTAAACCAAATTAAATTTTATTGAACCGAATAAAATTTTATTCAAACTAGATAAAATTTATTTCAACCAAATAAAGTTTTATTGAACCGAATAAAATTTTATTCAAACTAGATAAAATTTATTTCAACCAAATAAAGTTTTATTGAACCGAATAAAATTTTATTCAAACTAGATAAAATTTATTTCAACCAAATAAAGTTTTATTGAACCAAATGAAATTTATTTGAACTAAATAAAATTTATTTGAACTAACAAAAATTTAATTAAACTAGATAAAATTTATTTCAACCAAATAAAATTTTATTGTACCAAATAAAATTTATTTAAACTAAATAAAATTTATATGGACCAAAAAAAATTTATTTGAACCAAATAAAAATTATTTGAATGAAATAAAATTTATTTGGACCAAATAAAAATTATTTGAATGAAATAAAATTTATTTGGACCAAATAAATTTTTTTTGAACCAAATAAAAATTATTTGAATGAAATAAAATTTATTTGGACCAAATAAAAATTATTTGAATGAAATAAAATTTATTTGGACCAAATAAATTTTTTTTGAACCAAATAAAAATTATTTGAATGAAATAAAATTTATTTGGACCAAATAAATTTTTTTTGAACCAAATAAAAATTATTTGAACCAAATAAAATTTATTTGAATTAAATAAAAATTTATTTGAACCAAATAGAAATTTATTTGAACCAAATAAAATTTTTTCGAAACAAATAAAAAGTCCAGTTGAGTTTGAGTCAATTAAATCTTTTTCCCAAGTGCATAGATTCCTCGAAAAAGGTAAAATTTTTATTTTGAGTAATTTTTACACCGAGTATGGGGTAATAATTGTACTTTTTTCCTGTGATTTAAAATTTACTAAATGTAAGTACTTTAATTGGGCCTCAAGTATAAATAGCAATTGACTGATATGAGAAGTGACGAGAGGGGGGAACGAATGTTCGTTTCACGAAGAATTACCAAAGAACAGATCAGAGAGAAAATGCCAAGAATCACCGATCTTCCACGAACATGAAAGAAATATATTGACTGATGAACAGACCCGAAACGAGAAAGAAGAGTTTCAATTTCTCATCAATTTTTTTTTGTATATATATTTACAATTCCATGTCTAGATTTTAAAATTTATTTACCTAAAAGCACTCGTTTCGAAAAAATGACTAATTGTCACTAATTTTCACAATTTTTGAAACTATTACGTTAACAAAGTATTCTTATTATTAATTAGAAAATTATACCATTTTTAATCATTAATTAGAAAAGTATTCTGGTTCTTCTGGTTTTCAATTCTTAATTAAAAAATATTCTAGTTTTTAATCCTTTTTAAAAATTATTCTAGTTTTTAATCCTTTTTAAAAATTATTCTAGTTTTTAATCCTTTTTAAAAATTATTCTAGTTTTTAATCCTTTTTAAAAATTATTCTAGTTTTTAATACTTAATTAGAAAATTATTCTTTTTTATAACTAATTAGAAAAGCATTCTATTCTTAATAATTAATCGGAAAAGTATTTTTCTATTAGAAAAGTAGGCACTGGTTTAATTAGAAAAGCCTTTTTTTACAATTAATTAGAAAAATATTTTTTTTTATTAGAAAAGTAGAAGTTAATTTAATTAGAAAAGCATTTTTTTATAATTAATTAGAAAAGTTTTTTTTTTTTTTTATTAGAAAAGTAGAAATTAATTTTAATAGAAAAGAATTTTTTTTATAATTAATTAGAAAAGTATTTTTTGTAATTAATTAGAAAAGTATTTTTCATAATTAAATAAAAAAGAATTTTTTCGATAATTAATTGTAAAGTAATGTATTTAATAATAATTAAATTAAAAGTTGCGCGCGTAACGAAAAAAAGTGACTTCTTAGTAGACGATTTCTGTGGTCGCATTGCACAGGTATAATCTACTGATTCGTCTGACCACACCGGAACTATTCCACTTGCAGAAATATTCCTCTATAATGCACTATAATTTCGACACTTTCAAATGAGAATATTTTCAATTCAATTTTAATAAGATTTTCCTTGTAATTGCATATAGAAAATAATTAAATTCTTACTAAAGAAGTTTATTATTTTTAAAAATAATTAAATTCTTTGGAGAAATTCAATTAAAATTGTGGTGAAAATAATTTTGCAAAAAATTTTACTAAAATTGTTCAAAATACTTGAATTTCTGCAAATAATTTTTTATTTACAAAAATAATTGTACTTTTCGGAAGAATTTGATTTTTTTATGAAAATAATTGAACTCTTGCGAATAATCTTTTTCTAAATCAAAATATTTGAACTCTTGCAAATAATCTTATTATAAATGAAAATAATTTAATTCTTGCGGAGAATTTTACTAAAATTTTTTAAAATAATTCAATTCTTTCGAAGAATTTTTGTAAAATTCTATTGAAAATAATTCAATTCTTTTCAAGATTTTTCCTCAAAATTGCTGGAGAATAATTGAATTTTCCTAAAGTTTTTTGTCAAAATTTTCGTAAATAATTAAATTCCTTCGAGACATTTTGTTTAAAAGATAATTGAAATTCTGACAAGAAATTTACAAAAAAATTTTAAAAACAATCGAATTCTTTCGAGAATTTGTATTGAAAAAATAATTGAAATTCTGCCAAGAACTAATTAATCAAAAATTTTAAGAACAATTAAATTCTTACGAGAAATTTTATTGAAAACAATTGAATTCTTACGAAAAATTCAATTATTTCTAAAAATGAATGCTAAATTGTTGTTTAACATTCAAAAATTATTAACTAAAATTTTAACTAAAATTAATTTTTAAAACAATTTTTATTAGAAAATGCTACAAGAATTCAATTATTTAAATACAAAAATAAATAATTTATTGAATAATTGAATCTTTGAATTGAATTAATTATTTGTAACAATAATTGAATGCCTAAAAAGAATTTTATTATTTATGAAAATAATTGAATTCTGCCGAAGAATATTATTAAAATTTTCTAAATAATTGAATTGCAGTGCAAAATTTTAATACTTATGAAAATAATTGAATTCTTGAGAAGAATTTTATACGAAATTTTTCAATAATTGAATTCTTTTGTAATTTTTGTAAAAGTAATTTAATGTTTGTATAGAATTTTATTTAAATTTTTTTTTAAATAATTGAATTCCTTTGGAAAATTTTATCTAAATTGTAAAAATTGAAAATCACTGAAATGCGAGAAAACTTTTAAAAAAAAAATTAAAATTTTGCCAAGAATTTTATTAAAATTTGTGAAAATAATTGAATTTCTGATAAGAATTTTGTCATATCTAACAAGATGATTGAATTCTTTTGAAGAATTGCGTTAAAATTTTTGAAATAACATTAAAAATATATTTAAAAATGCAACTATAATTTCAAAAGAATTTGATTTTTTTAAATTTTTCAAAAAATTAAGTTCTTTAAAATTTCTAATTATTAAATTCATTCAATATTCAAATTTTCTATTATTCAAAATATAAATAATAAAAAAAATTCAACCATGAAATTTATCAAATATTTTAAGAATAATTAAGTTTTGATATTTTTATTAAAAATAGAATTTTATGCGGAGAATTTAATTATTAGTCATACTTTAAATTGCAAAAAATTGCAAAAGCTAGAAAAACAAGAAAAGAGCGAATAAAAATAAAATAAATTTTATTAATTTTATTACTGAAAGCAAGAGAATTGAACAAGAACGACATAAAAATTTTGCAATGAAAATGAACTCATTGATTCTAAGATATGCAAATAATAATTTATTTTGTAATCGCTGATTCGTAAATACAGTGCGTGGTCATTGAGAAGAATATATATAGAAAGAGAGAGAAAAAAAGGAAGAGCAAATCGTTGCGTTAACTCTCGGGTGATTTGCGATCAAAGCGCAGTAGAGCAACAGACAAGGAGGAACCTATGAGGAGGCGCGCATAAATCTTGTCTTAACGTTCAGTTTATTACTTGTAATCAAGCAGACATGAATTCAACTGAAATCACCAATGTTATAGGTGCCTCTGCCCTGTACTTATCTGCCCTTGCGCTATTCCAACTTCACTGCTGTGAACATCATTTACTTAATTGTTGTCCTTTTTGGTTTTTTCATTTTTTTCAATTTACCGCGCGCTCTTTAAAATTCGCGTGAAAATTTGATTCTTTTTTTTTTTCTCTTATTCATTCTCCACAATTTTACCACCTCGTTATTCATATATGTACTAAATTATTCATCAAGCAGATACATTATCAGAGATTTACGATTAAGCGCCTTTTTGCTATTTTCAGAGGAAATATTGTTCAATCACTGAATCTAATTGACGTCTATCTGAAATTATAGTTTCACTTTTACAATCATTATGTATATATATATATATATTGATTCGGAAATATGTATTCGAGATTCGAGTAATTACGATGTTTCCAATTTGTTAGTTATGAAAGCAGTTTGGTGGAGACTTCTTTCTATAAATATATCGCTTTTATAGTGTTGCGCAAGATTTTTAACCTTTAGCTGTCAAATATCTTGTGAGACTTTTTGATAATTTCCTTTTTAAATATACGTTTTCGTTTCTTTAATTGTATTTCAATTTTTTGATAGCGAATCGAGATGTATTTATATAAATCGTTATTTATATTAGAACTTAGTAAATCTTACCAATTTTTTTTTTTTATTTTTTTACACACAAAGCGCGGTTTTAATTATTTATTATTTTTCAAGGCTGACACACAAAAGGAAAATCAGAAAATTCAGTGAAAAACTAAGGGAAAGTAGAATTTGTCAGAAAAGTCAGGGAATTTTATGCAAAGTACTGAAAAAAATTAAAATTTTAGAATTTATAGGAAAATTTTGAATTCTTGTGTCTTTTTTGATTGACTTATAAATTTTGAAATTACCACAAAAATTCTAATACAAATTCTTAAACTTTTTCTATTTTTGAAAATAATTTATTTTCAATGAATTAATTCATGGAGAACAATTACAAAATTGTTACTCATAAATTGTTTAATGAATAATTTTATTTAAAAGTTTCAAAAATAATTGAATTTTTTAAGTATTGCGTTTACAATTTTAACAAATAAATAAATTTCAAAAGTTTTCAATTTGAAATTTTAGAAAATTTGAATTTTTAATGAATTCATTTAGAAATTTTAAAGAACTTTAATTTATTTTCAATAAAATTTCTCGAAAGAATTCAATAATTTCTAACATTTTTTGATAAATTTCTTGTCAGAATTCCAATTATTTTAAATTCTTTGCAAAAATTCAATTATTTTCAATAAAATTTCTTAAAATAATTGAAATGTTCTTAAATTTTTTGATAAATTTCTTGTCAAAATTTCAGTTATTTTAAATTCTTTGCAAGAGTTTAATTTTTTTCACTACAATTCTCGAAAGAATTCAATTGTTCTTAAAATTTTTGTTAAATTTCTTGTCGGAATTTCAATTATAATCAATAAAATTACTCGAAAGAATTCAATTGTTAAATTTTTTTAATTTTCTGTCAGAATTTCATTTTTTTTAATATTTCTGATAGAACTCAACTATTTTCCATACAATTTTAATAAAATATAAGAATTTAATTATTCTTAAAAATTTTGATAAATTTCTTTGCAGAATTTCAATTATTTTGAATTATTCGCATGAATTCAATTCTTCTTAAAAATTTTGATAAATTTCTTTGCAGAATTTCAATTATTTTGAATTATTCGCATGAATTCAATTCTTCTTAAATATTTTGATAAATTTCCGTGCAGAATTTCAATTATTTTAAATTTTTCCCAAGAATTCAATTATTTTCAATAAAATTTCTCAAAAGAATTAAATTATTAAAATTTTTGTAAATTTCTTGTCAGAATTCCAATAATTTAAAATTCTTTGCAAGAAATCAATTATTTTCAATACAATTACAATAACATATCAAAATTCAATTATTCATTGAAATTTTGATAAATTTCAATTATTTTGAATTTTTCGTAACAATTCAATTATTTTCAATAAATTTTATCAAAAGAATTTAAATGATCTTAAAATTTTTTATAAATTTCTTGTCAGAATTTCAATATTATAATTAAAATTCCATTGAAATTAGATTTAGAAAAATTTTTAATAAAATTCTTCGACAGAATTCAATTATTTTTATAAATATTAAAATTCTTCACAAGGATTCAATTATTTTAATAAATAATAAAATTCTTTTTAGGAATTCAATTATTTTTGCAAATAATTCAATTCAAAGATTTAATTATTAAATAAATTATTTATTTTTCTTTTTAAATAATTGAATTCTTGTAGAATTTTCTAATAAAAATAGTTTTAAAAATGAATTTTAGTCAAAATTGTAGATAATAATTTGAATGTTAAAAAACAATTTAGCATTAATTTTTAGAAATAATTGAATTTTTCGTAAGAATTCATTTGTTTTCAATAAAATTTCTCGTAAGAATTTAATTGCTCTTGGAATTTTTTTTATAAATTTCTTGTCAGAATTTCAATTATTTTATTCGATACAAATTCTCGAAAGAATTCGATTGTTCTTAAAACTTTTGATAAATTTCTTGTCAAAAGCAAAAATGTTGAAAAAGGATAATAACATTCAATTACTTTCATAAACAAAACTTACAAAGGAATTCAATTCTTTAAAATAGAATTTGCATACATTTTTTCCAAAAAAAAAAACCATTTTTTAAAAATTCAGCATTAAATTTTTCTGAAGAATATTGAATTAATTTCACAATTAATAAAATTTTGCACAGCAATTCATTTATTTAGAAAATTTTAATACAATTCTGCGCTAGAATTCAATTATTTTCATAAATAATTAATTAATTAATCTAATTTATTATTTTGTTAAAAGAAATTTTTAGTAAGCCATATAATTTAAATAATAGTGATCTTAGACTTATTTATTTGGCCCAATAGCCAAATTTATTGTTTTAAAAAATTTTAATAAAATTCTTCGCAGGAATTAAATTATTTTTAAATATTTTAAAATCATGTCCCTAAAGTTTTAAACGTTCAAATGAACGACAATAATTTTGTTACTTCTTTTAATTTGAATTTTATTATTACAAAATATTGCTTTTTATAATAAAAATATATTTTTTAGCTAAAAAAATAAATTACAATATTGTTTGAATTTCAGTCTATTAAGTTTTGAAATATTAGAGGATAAAAAAATATTTCGTTTATTTGAACGTTCAAAAACTTTAGGAAAATTTTAAATCTATTTTAATAAAATTTTTAGAAGAAATTCAATTATTTAAAAAAAATTTATTAATATAATTTTTCAAAAGCATTTACTTATTATAGTAAAAACTTTGATAGAATTCTTTATATTAATTTCATTATTTACAATGTAATTTTATTTAAATTTTCCAAAAGATAATTAATTAATTAATTAAAAATAAGAACAACTATTGTAAGCATAAATTTACTGTTTAAATTTTCGACGGATCTCACGTGAATTTTCACTTATTCAGATTTTTTAGAGTACAAAATTATGTATACACAATAATTATTATCGAAATAAAAATAAAAATGTTTGAAAGTTGAAAATAATTTTTCTCTGTATATAAAAAAGAGAAAAGTAAGAAAAGAAAAAAAAAAGTTTCATACAACTCGATTGATATTGTTGGCTACGTGCAAAAAAAGCTTGTCTTCTCCCAGAACCGAACCTCCGCGTTACTGATGCCTTGAGAGAGTATAACAAAAAACTTGAATGTTTCCCACCGTCTATTTCTCGTACTTCTCCTTCATTTTAGCTCGCATCATAACGTGATAGTATTTTAAAACTATGATTCTAATGCTTCTAATTGTCTAAAATTCAAATCCACCCATTTTTGTAAACATCAAACAAAATTTAAGGGTTTTTTTTTTTTTTTATAAACAGTCGAAATTGGGAAAAAGCTATCAATTGATAAATAGTAGAAAAAAGAGTTAGAAAAAAATATTTGACAGAAGGGGGAAAATTTAAAAAAAAAACTCAAAATTTGTAAAAAGTGTACCTAAATTTTGAGAAATAGCGAAAAGTTGATTTCTAATGGTCTTAAAATAAATTGAATCGAAAGGGTGAAACGAGGGCGACTTTGGAGAAGTTGTGAGTACCTTGAACGAAGGAAAGACGAGTACGAGTCACCGCAGAAGATTCCTGGTAGAAACGTGAACGTGCTTTGAGAGACAACTAACTGCAGTGCTATGCTGTCTGGACCAGCTCTTTCGATAATTCTTTGTACAATTCTGTTTGTTCCTTTTGTAAGGATTGCCTCTCTTGTAACCATACCTGTTTGATCTTGGTGTCAGCGATTACGGCTTGTGGCAATATTTGTACAAAAAATTTATTATTTATAATGACAATTCTTCAAGAGTACTTGCTATAAAGTATATACTTTCAAGCATTTATTTATAAACAGTTATTTCTCTTTTTATAATTCGGCATCCTTACATGAAACATTTCTTATCTATTCTCGATAATGAATCAGCAATTAAAAAGGAAAATAATCCCCGAGTATATATTCTATTATTCATTCCAATTATCATTTTCAATAAGTTGAATATTTTAGTCCTTATACTCTTTTGCATTTTTTTCTTTTTTCATTTTTCTTTCATACTCTCATTCTATATTTATTTCTATATTTATTTTATTTTTATTTTTCAATTATTTCTTTATTACATTATTTCATTCTTATTATATTAAATCTTTATTAGCAATAATTCGCGCGACTAACATTTTACTACCTTTTTTTAAATAAAATTAGCAATTTTAAAAATAATAGAATTTGAAAAATTTCTAATTTAAATTTTTGTTGAAAACACTAAAAAAATTCAATTTTGGAGAAATTACAATTAATTGCATTAAATTCAACTATTTTAAAACATAAAATAAAATTCCTCTTATAAAATTCAACTATGTACAAAATTTGAAAAAAAAAATTTTGTAAAAATCCCAATTATCTTTATAAAAGATAAATAACAAAATTCTTTTCCAAAGTTCAACTATTTACCTAAATGTCAAAAAAATTCTGGTTCTAATATGAATTATTTTCAAAAATAAAAAGCATTTTTCTAATTTCAATTATTTTCAATTTCTATTTTAATAAAATTTCCCAAAAAAATTCAATTATTTAAAAAAATTTTTATAATTGGTATGTTTTTAGGACCTTAATTTTTGTCAAATACTGTTTTTTGATTGTGGCCTTGGGTCCACAAGGTCACAATCAAAAAACAGTATTTGACAAAATTTTTTTATAAAATTGTATGCAAACATTTAATTATTTTCATAAATAATAAAAATTTCACAGGTATTCAATTATTATTTTTATAAATAATAAATTTTTTTTAAGGAAGTCAATTATTTTCATAAAAAATAATTTAAAACTCTAGAAAATAACCATTGAATGAAATGAATTAAAATGATGAAAATAATTTTGATGAAGTTACAGTAACAATATTCTTATAATATAAAATAATGATTTTATCTCTCGGTCATCTTTAATTATTAGAAAACATGAAGAAATCGATCACTCCGAGTCTTCGACTCGGAGCAATCGATATCTTCATGTTTTCTAATTTTATAAGTTGTTTAATTTAAAAAATATTTGAATTTGAAATTTTTTAATGTTTTTATTCCTGTGGAAAATCCTCTTCCAAAAATAAGATTCAAAAAAAATATGAATTTTGCAAAAATTATTCTTCTTTTTCTAAAACAAAATAATAATTTTGTTAAAAAAATTGTGATTCATAAACAAAAATAATGCAACACAAATTTCATTATTATTAACTTTTTTTTATAATTTTTCTTTTCAAATATTTTCAATTTTAAAATTAATGTATTGAAAATCATCGAATTGTTGCAGAGAATTTTATCGAAAAATTTGATGATAATAGAATTCCTTCAAAGAATTTTATTATTTAGGAAAATAACTGAATTCTCGCAAAGAATTTTATTAAAATTTTTTAAAATCCTAATTAAATTCTTTTGAAGAGTTTCTTTGAATTTTTTTTTTAAACTAATGGAGTTTCTTTAATAATTTTAATTGAAAATTTTGAAAGCATTTGAATTTTATGAAGAAGAATTTAATTAAAATTTTATTAACCCTTTGCGGCATAGTGGTAACACAGATTACCACCTTTTATATTGTGAAAATATCTGTTTATACACAGTCTTTTTCAAGTAAAATCCAAAAATCTTTGTATATTAATAATCAAAACATTGTTAAATGTCGAAAAATTGATAGCGAATGAGGTTACGTGAAATTATAAACAACTATAAATAAATAAATTAAAGAATAAAAAAAAAATTTTTTTTTAATTCAATCGAAATTGATTGAAAGTTTTCACTCGGGGGTTTTTGGGGTCGCTGATTACGAATCTGAAGTCCGTTTTTCAAAATTCAAGATGGCGGATCCAATATGGCGCACGAATTTTTTTAGAATTGATCGAAATCGCTTGAAAGTCGTTACTCGGGGGTTTTCGGGGTCGCTGTTCACGAATCTGAAATCCGTTTTCCAAAATTCAAGATGGCGGATCCAATATGGCAGACATATTTTTTAAAAAGTGATTTGATTTGCTTGAAAATAGTTACTCGGGGGTTTTCGGGGTCGCTGATCACGAATCTGAAGATTGTTCTTAAAAATTCAAGATGGCGGATCCAATATGACAGACGAATTTTTTTTAGAATTGATCGAAACTTTATAATAATTTAATTGAGCTGTTTATTTCCTAATAAAATTAACTAATTAATTAAATTCAGTGGATTTTAATTGCTATTATAAAGTTTTGATGTGTCTTGCTTTGAACAATTGAATTTTATTTTCAGCAGTGGTAAGCAGCGAAGCAATTCGCTTTCAGTAAAATTCATTTGCTTTAGTTCAGTTAGTATTTTAGTTTCTTTGAACTCTAAACAGTGTTTTGTTTATTGTTTGTTATAATCAACCTAAATATGCGTTCAGTCAAATATTGATGATTTATAACTTGTCTTTTTTGCGCTCTTTATTTGTTTCATCAAACTATGTATAGTATTTTGTTTATTGTTTGTTACCATCACCGTAGGTATGCGGTCAGTCAAATAATGCTGAATTAGAACTTGTCTTTTTTACGCTACGTTTAGTAGATGAATTGGTAGGACACAAACTACCAAGTTCAACTGGGAAGAAACGTAAATTAAGTACAATCTCTTCTTACAAACCAAAAGTGTCAGAGGAAAAAAGAAAAAGTCAATCAGCTCATATGCCTAAAATTATCGCTTCACCTAGACGCTATGCTCATTGCAGTACTAAAGTCGACCAAAAGCGAACATCATGGATGTGTAAAACTTGCAATGTACCACTCTGCCTGTTTGCCACAAGAAATTGCTTCGCTGCTTACCACTGCTGAAAAAAAATTCACTTGTTCAAAGCAAAAGACATCAAAACTTTATAATAGCAATTAAAATCCGCTAATTTTAATTAATTAGTTAATTTTATTAGGAAATAAACAGCTTAATTTGATTATTATAAAGTTTTGAACAGTATTTACCAAACTGCCCTTTTCAGGGCTAAACGATGTACAAATCCTGATCGTGCAACCTCCCCGCGGTGTACATCGGGTAACGAAAATTCCGACGGTACAATTATTCAATAATTTAACGTTTATTTATTGAAAGTAATTTCAGATTCGTAATCAGCGACCCCGAAAACCCCAAGTAACGACTTTCAAGCGATTTCGATCAATTCTAAAAAAATTCGTCCACCATATTGGATCCACCATTTTGAATTTTGGAAAACGGACTTCAGATTCGTAATCAGCGACCCCAAAAACCCCCAAGTAATGATTTTCAAGCGATTTCGATCAATTCTAAAAAATTTCGTCGGCCATATTGAATCCGACATTTTGAATTTTGGAAAACGGACTTCAGATTCGTGATCAGCGACCCCAAAAACCTCCGAGTAACTATTTTTAAGCGATTTCGATCAATTCTAAAAAATTCGTCCGCCATATTGGATCCGCCATCTTGAATTTTGGAAAACGGATTTCAGATTCGTGAACAGCGACCCCGAAAACCCCCGAGTAACGATTTTAAAGCGATTTCGATCAATTCTAAAAAAATTTGTCCGCCATATTGGATCCGCCATCTTGAATTTTAGAAAACGGACTTCAGATTCGTAATCACCGACCCTGAAAACCCTCATAAGCATTTGTGATTTTTAAATTAATGTTATAATATTATGCATGCCGCAAAGGGTTAAAGTGACTTGAAGATAATTGAATTCTTGCGGAGAATTTTACTATCTATAAAAATTGTTTCGAAGAATTTATTAAAATTTTTGGACATAATTGAAATTTATGGAAATATTTAAAAATATATTTGACTTCATCTGAGAAATTCAATTAAAATTGTTTTGAAAATCATTGAATTTTTGTAAAGATTTTACTATTGAAAAAAATAATTGAATTGTTTAGAAGGATTTTAATATTTATAAAAATAAGTAAAATGTTTATTGTTTCGCAAACTTTTCTCCAATATTTTCAAAAATTCCATGTAAACTTTCAGTATTTCAGTAAAATTATTTAAGAATTCAATTATAATTGAAATTCTTCAAAGATAATTATAAAAATTTTTAATAATAATTGAATTCTGATACCTATCTTATTAAAATTAATTGTATTGAAAATAATTGAATTCTTGCAAAGAATGTAAAATAATTGAAATTCTGACAAGAAATTTATAAAACTTATAATATTAATTGAAATATTTAGTGAAATTTTATTGAAAATAATTGAATTTATGCAAAGAATTTAAAATAACTAAAATTCTGACTAGAAAGTTATTAAAAAAATTTTAAAATCATTGAATTATTTCGAGAAATTTTATTAAAAATTTGAAAATAATTGGATTCTTGCGAAAAATTCAAAATAATTGAAATTCTGCACGAAAATTTATCAAAATATTGAAGAAGAATTGAATTCGTCTTATGAATATTATTGAAAATAATTGAATTCATGCGAAAAATTCAAAATAATTGAAATTCTGACAAGAAATTGATCAAAAATTTTAAGATCATTTAACTTCTTTTGATAAAATTTATTGATAACAATTGAGTTGTTGCGAAAAATTTAAAATAATTAAAATTTATCAAAATTATTATGAATAATTGAATTTTAATATTTTGTTGTAATTGTATTAAAAATAATTGATTTCTTGCAAAGAATTTTAAATTATTGGAATTCTGACAAAAAATTTACAAAAATTTAAATAATTTAATTCTTTCAAGAAATTTGATTGAAAACAATTGAATTCATGCGAAAAATTCAAAATAATTGAAATTCTGCAAACTTTTCTCCAGTATTTTAAAAAATTTCAGTATTTCAGTAAAATTATTTAAGAATTCAATGATTTTTTATAGAATTCTTGGAAAGTTCAATTATTTCAAACATTTTTAATTACTTCTTTATAAAAATTTAATAATCTTTAAAAAAACAAAATATTTTAAAAACCAAAGTTTCGAATATCAAATCATAATTTTCGAAATTTTAATTAATAAAAAAAACTTTTTAATCTTTCTAAAAGTATATAATTAACAAAAAATGTAATTGCAATTCTTTTCGTAAAATCAATTATTTACCAATTATTAATTTAAAATTATTTAAAAATTTGATTCTTTTAAATCTCCAATGAAATTCTTTGCAACATTCTATTATTTTCAATTCAATTTCAAAAAATTTCAATAATTTTGATAATTCTTTAATAAACTGTTATTAGAAATTTAAGTATTTTTAAAAACTTTAATTAAAAAATGTTTAAATTTATTATTCTTTCTTAAGAATTGAAGTTTCAAATTATTTTTAATAATTTTCGGAAGCTTCTTCAAGAATTTAATTATTTAAATAAAAAAAATTCAATTTTTTATAATAATTGTTACTGAAACTGTTCATTTCTTTAAAGATATAAAGGTAAAATATTTTTAATTATCTAACATTGAAAAATTTCCAAATAATTGAAATTTAGTAAAATCTTTTTAAAATAATTGAATTTTTGAAGAATATAAAAAAAATAATCAAATTTTTGAATAATTTTAAATACAATTATCAACATGATTACTTGAAAAATTAGTTTTTTAAAAATACCATAATGAAAATAATTGAATTTCATAAAAGAATGTTTGTATAATTTTAAAAAAAAAATTTATTCTTTGAAGAATTTTTATTAAAAATTTTGTACAATTGTCTTTTCCAAAACATTGAAAATAATTTTTAAAAATTTAAATGTTATTATTTTTCGTATGAAAATGATTTTTCGGAATTATGTAATTGAAAGTATTGAAAGTAATTGAATTTTAAAAAATAGAATTTGAAAATTCTAAGAATTACTTTGTCAAAAATATTTCAATATAATTTTTAGAAGCTTATTTTCATTAATATTCATTTTTCAATTTACACTTCAAGATTTTTCCTTCAAATTTTCGAGAATTGAATTATTTTAAAAATTTGCAATTAAAACTCTCCGAAAGCTGATTTTTAACAATTGTAATAAAATAGTTAAAAAGAGTCAATTATTTTCAATTAAATTTTGCAAAATTTCAATCACTCGACAATTTTTTAATTATAGGTATATTTTAAAAATTGAATTATATCTTCAAAAAATTATTAAAAAATAATTTTTTCAAGATTTTGAAAATATTTTAACTAGCTAAAATTCATCTCATTCATTCTACCGTGTTTAAATCTATCTTAGAAATTCTATCACTTATCACCTGGAAATCATGGAAATTTAAAGAAAAAAAAAAAATTCTACAAACCCTGATAATGCCAAAAGCTGTTAATGCAACGAATAAATTAAATTTTTATACAGCTATATATAAAATTACATAAAATTGACTCTGCGAAACATTTTGACACGTTGCATCATGTTGAAATTCGCCCAAAAAAAAAATAAATGTAAAAAATTTCGTAATATCCAACGATCGATACATTTCACGTGTGTTTAATGCCGGGGCGGACTTTGCTTTTGTTCAAATCGAGTACGCGTCGTAAATTTAAACGAGTAACGAGGTAACTGTCGAAAGTGACTCTAAATAAACAACGACGTTTTTCTCGTTCAAATGTATTGCCAAAGAGCCACCAAACTATCGTAAATTTAAAAAATTCCTTTCTTCATATTTATGAGACATCGGGAAAAAGCTTCCCGATCATATATATATTGAAAAGGGAGAAGAAAGTTTATTAAAAACGATGAATAATTTACACCTGTTTCAATTTTTTTTTTTTTTTTGGCAAACTGTAAATTTTTTACACACTTCCAAAAAAAAGGAAAAAAAAATATGAACCCTCTGAAGAGAGTTGATTCTGAATTGTTCCCACAGAAATCACTGAAGTAAGACACGAGTTTTTCGACTTTTAGCTGGAGGATATGTTGTTAGAAGACTAACGAGTAAAGAAAAATAAAGAGAATAGAAGTGAAGAAGAGCAGAGGCAGAGGCAGAGGCAATGATACGAGTATACGTCAAAATGTTTTCCTCCTCAAGTTAGTACTAGTCTAGTAGCAGTATTGCGACCTTTGAGGTCGATGCACCTGTCGACGACCAACGCAGCTTTTGCGCGACCGAGAATGGTTCCCAGTTCCCACCGTCTAGCCATCCCGATTCCTCTTTGCCTTCAAGCCCAACCCACATAACGAGCTGGTTTTAAAGATGAATCGATCCAACGGATAGGAAGCTAGAGTGGACAAATTATGGGGAATCCACATTATTATAAAGTTTCATCAAGAGAGTCATTCGGGGAATTCTTTAATTGTTGCTTTTGCTTCTTCTTCTTTTTCCCCCTTTTCCGCCGGGGTGATCGAAAAATTTCATTTTCCAAAATCTCTCACTTTTTCCTGACTCATTTTTTTCCCCTGACTTATAAATTTTTAAATAATTTTAAATTCTGCAGTACTAATTAAAAATTTACTGTCAGGGTTGCAAGAAAAATTTAATTTTGCTTTTTCCAGATTTCCAGACAACATTTTAATTTCTCCCTGAATATTCTGAATATTCTATAAAGAATATTCTGATACACTCTAAAAATTATTAAATACTTAAAAAAAAAAAAATGTTCTATTACATGTAATAGAAAATTTTTTTGAGTGAATTATTTTAATAAATAGTAAAACTTATTGCAGAATTTAAATTATTTTTAATACAATTTTAATCAAATTCCTCGAAAAATGTAATTATTCTTAAAAATTTTATTAAAATTCGTCAAAAAAATTCAATTATATCTAGAAACTGTAAAAAAATTCTTCTCAAGAAACAAGAATTCAATTATTTCCATAAAATTCTAAAAAAAACAATTCAATTATTTACAAAAGTAATAAAATTCCTCGCAAAAATCCAATTATGTTTAAATTTTTCTTTATATTTTCTCCTCAAAATTTCAATTATCTTCATAAATAATTAAATTGTTCTCCACAATTAAATTATTTTTGAAAATTTTAATAAAATTCTACGAAAACATTTAATTATTTTCATAAATAATAACATTCTTTGAAAGGATTCAATTATTTTTATAAATAGTAAAATTATTTGCAGAAATTCAATTAGTAACAATACATTTCAATAAAATTGAATTAATCAAATTTTCAATTAAAATTATGAACAGACAAAACTATTTTAAAAATAATTCTGATAAACTTACAGTAACAATATTCTTATAATATAAAATAATTATTTTATTACTCTCTCATTTTTAATTATTATAAAACAGAAAGAAACCAATTAGTCCGAGCCGAATTTATTTTTTATTTAAATAATAGAAATGGATTTTTAAAGATTTTCATTTGAAATCTTTTCTAATTTCAATTATTTCAAAAATTGATATTTCTTTTTTTAATTTTGCAAATAACCAAGGCCTTCAAAATTTTTAATTACATTCATGCACAATTCAATTTTTCTAAAATTCAAAATAATAAAAATTCTACAAAGAAATTTATCAAAATTTTTAAGAATAATTGAATTCTTTCGAAAAATTTTATTGAATAAATAATTGAAATTCTGATAAGAAATTTATCAATAATTTTATTTTAAGAACAATTGAATTCATTCAATAAATTTTATTGAAAATAATTGAATTCTTGCGAAAAATTTTTAATTAATTGAAATTCTGCAAAGAAATTTATCAATATTTTTACAAATAATTGAATTCCAATATTTTATTAAAATTGTATTGAAAATAATTAAATTCTTGTGAAAAATTTAAAATAATTGGAATTCTGACAAGAAAATAACAATTTTTTAAAATCATTAAATTCTTTCGAAAAATTTTATTGAATAAATGATTGAAAGTCTGATAAGAAATTTATCAAAACTTTTAAAAAGAATTGAATTCTTTCTGGAAATTTTATTGAAAATAATTAAATTCATGCGAAAAATTCAAAATAAAATAAATAAAAATAAAATAAATAAAATAAAATAAAAATTCAAAATAATTGAAATTCTGGAAAGAAATTTATCAAAGTTTTTAAGAATAATTGAATTCTGATATTTTATTAAAATCGTATTGAAAAGAATTGAATTCTTGCAAAGTATTTAAAATAATTGTAATTTTGACAAGTAATTTATCAAAAATGTTAAGAATCATTGAATTCTTTTGAGAAATTTTATTAAAATAATTTAATTCTTGCAAAGAATTTTTAAATAACCGAAATTATGACAATAAATTTATAACAAATTATTATAATCATTAAATTCTTTCTAAAAATTTTTTGAATAAATATTTAAGAGTCTGACAAAAATTTATCAAAACTTTTAAAAATAATTGAATTCTTTCGAGAAATGTAATTTAAAATAATTTAATTCTTGCGAACAATTCAAAATGATTAAAATTATGCAAAGAAATTTATCAAAATATTTAAAAATCATTGAATTTGTCTGATGAATATTATTGAAAATAATTGAATTCTTGCGCAAAATTAAAAATAATTGAAGTTCTGCAAAGAAATTTATCAAAATTTTTAAGAACAATTGAATTCTGCTATTTTATTAAAATTGTATTAAAAATAATTGAATTCTTGCAAATAATTTAAAATAATTGGAACTCTAATAAGTAATTTATCAAAAAATGTTAAGAAGTATTGAATTCTTTCTATAAATTTTATTAAAAACAATTAAATTTGTTTAAAATTTCTAATTAAGTTTATTCAAAATTTTATTGATATTTAATAATACCTAATCTTTGAAAATAATAAAATAAAATTGTTTAAACTTTATTTATGTAAAATTTATTTGAATTAAATTTGAAATCCTGCTCTAAAGAATTACACAAAAAAAATATAATTAAATTTTATCAATAAATTTTACTAAAACTTTTTTTGAATTATTCAATTCTTTTGTGAAATTTTATTAAAATATTAATTACTAAAAAATTGAAAATAATTGAATTTCAGCAAAAAAAAATTCACTTTATTTGCGAAAATAATTGAATTTCAGCAAAAAAAAAATTCACTTTATTTGTGAAAATAATTGAATTTTTGAGAAAAATTTTCTTAAAATTTTTGAAAATAATTGAATCGCTTCAAAGAATTTTATGAAAATGTTTCAGAGTAATTTATTTATTTTAATTGTTAGCGGACTTAAATCAGTGAAAATTCTCATAAAAAAGAAAGAAGTAGATTTTAGTGTCTTAAATCTAAAAATAAGTATTCAAATTGTAGCAAATCGTAAAAAAAGTATAGTAAATATAAGGTTTTAGTAGATTAGTGTGAATCCTGGGAAAACGAATAAAAATCTAAACACAATAACTAAACATTTTTTTTTAATTTCTATTTTCTTTCGATTAAAATTCCCTGGCTTTTGAAGAATGTTTATACAAATTCTCTAACTTCTCCTTAATTTCCAACTATATTCTCTGACTTGACACCCTGATTTTCTTTTCTTCTAAATCGATAAGGAATATGAAAAGGACTATGGACAAGATTAGAAAAAAAACTATGTGCATAAAAAGAACACTAGGTGCAAGACAAAAACCCTAAGTGCAGAATAAAAAACCCACTAATGTTCTCTTGCGCTAAACGATACAAAACTTTGTCTCATACAACGGATTCGTTCTCAGATCACGTGACGGATTTCTCTTGTGGAGTTTTATATTCTATATGTGGATTGGACTTGAATGTTTTCTTGTTTTCTTCTTTTATCTTATATATACGCTTCATGGAGTTGTTCTTAGAAGTTTGTGAAGGCGCAGTGCTGTCTGGTTGACTCGCGAAGTCAGGACTTGTCTACCCTTAGACAAAAGTAAGAAAGCAATACCTGCAGTGATCATGCGGGGACCACGCTCCATGAGGAACTAGAAGGACGTGAAGAACTTCTTCCACTTTACACATATCACTATATCATACATTTTTCCCAGAACGAAACAAAAACTGATCTGTTGATGCATTTTATATCAATTGTCCGCACTGGCGGAGTTAGTTGATTAAATTCATATACCAAACAGGATGTTAGGAAAATTATTGCGATCTTCTTCATTTTCCTGCACTGAATATAATTCTATTTTCTTCATTAGAAATTATCTCTTTTCCTGATATAAACATAATTGTATTTTCTTGATTAGAAATCATCTACTTTCCTGATAAACATAATTGTATTTTCTTGATTAGAACTTATCTATTTTCCTGATGAACATAATTCTATTTTCTTGATTAGAACTTATCTATTTTCCTGATGAACATAATTCTATTTTCTTGATTAGAACTTATCTATTTTCCTGATGAACATAATTCTATTTTCTTAATTAGAAAATTATCTATTTTCCTGATGAACATAATTCTATTTTCTTGATCAGAACTAACGACATGTAGCCTAGCATCTAATTATGAGACTGGTTCTGGGTTCCCACAAAAATTTAATTTTGTTTTTCCCTGACTTTTCCCTGATAAATTTCTACAAATTTCCCCCTATAAAACTCCATGATTTTCCCATGATTTCCAGGTGATAAATGATAAAATTTCCATTACGCATTAAAACAAAATTTTTGTCAGTTAAGTCGAATAAATGTCATGAGAAACATTTTTTGTCAGGGAAATTAAGAAAATTGAGACTTTTTCGACTTTTCTTCCAAACATTGCAACAAAATACCACAATTTTTAGTAAAAAAAAGTGCAACTTATTTTGATTTTTATACTGCAAAAAATAATTCTATAAACAAATCTTTCAAAAATTGTTTTTAAACAAGTATTTAAATTTTGTGAAATTTAAATGAAAATAATTAATTTATTTCAAGTATTTTGTTAAAATTTTTCAATATCAATTTTTGAAGAATTTGAATTGCAAATTTTGAAAATAATTGAATTATCAAAAATTTTAATGAAAAATCTTTAAAGGTAAATTCAAGAATGAAAATAAGTTTCTAATTTTTTAAAGTTCAATATTTTTAATATTTTCAATGACATATTTCCAAAAATAATAACATTTTAGAATTATTTTTAACATTTTAGAGAAAACAGTAATGTTCAAAATTTTTAATTAAAACTGTTCAAAAAAAATTCATTAATTTTTTTAAATTATACAAAAATTCTTTTAAGAAATACAATTATTTTCGAAAAATTACATTAATAAAATATTTTTAAAAACTAATTATTAGAATTGTTTTGTAACAATTTTTTAAAATTCAAAATTTACTTTTTGGATTTATTAAAAGTTTTGAGAAATCATGGTCATGTTTATAATTAAAATTCTTCAAAAATTTGATCATTTTTATTTATACTTTTCAAAAATCCAATTTTGCGATGAGTTTTATTATTTATAAAAATAATTGAATTATTGCGAAGATTTTTTTTTAAAAGGTTTCAAACAATTGATTTTCATCGAAAAAATTTATGAATATTCTATTTTTAATAATTGAATACCTCTGAAATTTTTCATTATTTTCAAAAATAATTGAATATTCGAGTGTGGAATTTCTGTCAAATTTTGATTATTTTTGGTTTTTGGAAAATAATTGAATGTTTGTGTAGAATATTATCAAAATTTCTGTTAAATAATTGAATTCTTTTGGGAAATTTTATTAAAATAGTTAAAAATTTAAAATTATTGAAATAAGAAAAATTTTTGAAAATAATTGCAATTTTGCCATGAATTTTATTAAAATTTTTGGAAATAATTAAATTTCATTATTTATGACTTTTGAAAATAATTGAATTTTTGTGATCAATACTGTTATTTATTTATAAAAGTAATTGAATTTTCAATTTATATAAATCCAGGGCTGCAATGATTTAAATCAACTTGATTTAAATCATGATTTAAATCTTGATTTAAATCTTGCCATTAAAATCATGATTTAAATCAAACTGCAAAATGCATTAGAAACAGAAAAGTTTGCAAAATTAGTATTTTTGTTTAAAGTTTTGAATTCAAAAAAAATAAAAAAGAATACATTACAGAGATAATATAATGAATATCATAATTATTAGTTTTGTTTATTTGACTCAAATTAGGGAAAAACTGGAAATCATAGAATTTTTTTGTTCAGGGAAAAGTTAGGAAATTTTAAACGAAAAAAAATACAAATTTAAAAACTTTGATAAATGTCAATTTAGTTTTTGTATTTAGACTCTTTTGTATAATATTTGAGAAAACGGGCATTGGCGGTTATATAACTTATTGAGTACGATTTTAATTGTAAATTTGCATTAACTTTTTTTATAATAAAAGTTTCAAACACATTAAAATTTTTTGTAACAAACAATTTTTAATTATCTTATGTTTTTTTTATAAATAAAATTATTACTTAAAAAGCATTATTACATTTTTAATTGTCAATGCTGAATATTAAATAATTTAAAAATTTATTAATCAGAGAAACCGAAAAATTAGTCAGGATGTGTCAGAGAATTCTTAAAATGAAATTTTCCATCCACCCTATTTTATTATTAATTTTATCATTTTTAATATTAAAAAAACGAACTACTTAAATAATGAAATATTTTAAATATTAAAAAAAAATGATTTAAATCAAAAAAATCCGATTTAAATCAAAAAAATCGGATTGTTTTGATTTTTTTAAAAAAATCATGATTTTTATCAGCCCTGAAATAAATAAATTCATTTATATAAAGATAATTGAAATATTGACAATTTTTTTTTAGATTTTTTGAAAATAATTTAATTTTTGCGAAGAATTTTATTAATTTGGAAATAATTTAATTCTTGTGATGAATATTGTTATTTATGAAAGAAATTGAATTTTTCAATAAATTTTAGAAAAATTCCTGAACATAATTGAATTTCGGCGAAGAATTTGCTATTCACTTATAAAAATAATTGAAATGTTGACGAGAATTTTATAAAAAAAAATTTTGAAAATAATTGAATTTTATTTTTGACCAGAATTTAAAAATTTATGAAAATAATTTATTTGCTGCGAAGAATTTAATGCCAAATTTTTATTTTTTTGGGAAATAGAATATTATCAAAATTTATGTTTAATAATTGAATTATTCTTTTTGTAAATTTCATTAAAATAGTAGAATTTTGAAAATTATTGAATTAAGAAAATTTTTTGAAAATAATTTCAATTTTGCCATGAATTTTATTAAAATTTTTGAAAATAATTGGATTTTATTACTTAAGAAAAAAATTTAATTCTTGTGATGAATAGGTACTATTATTTATGAAAATAATTAAATTTTGCAATAAATTTTATTAAAATTCCTGAAAATAATTGAATTTTGTCGAAGAATTTTGCTATTTATTCATAAAGATAATTGAAATGTTGATAATTTTTTGGAAATAATTGAATTTTTGCTAAGAATTTTATAAATTTAGAAAATAAGTGAATTCTTGTGATGAATATTGTTATTTATGAAAGTAATTAAATTTTATAATAAATTTTAAAAAAATTCCTGAATATAATTGAATTTTGGCAAAGAATTTTACTATTCATTTATAAAGATAATTGAAATGTTGACGACAATTTTTTTTTTTTTAGATTTTGTGAAAATAATTGAATCTCTGCGAAGAATTTTATTAATTTTGAAAATAATTGAATTTTTGTGATAAATATTGTTATTTATGGAAATAATTTAATTTTGCAATGAATTTGATTAAAATTCCTGAAAATAATTGAATTTCGTCGAAGAATTTTGCTATTTATTTATAAAGATAATTGAAATGTTGACGAAAATTTAAAAAAAAAAATTTGAAAATAATTGAATTTCCGCGTTAATATTTATTAAGATAGTTAAATTCTTCGGAAGAATTGGGTTAAAATTTTAAAAATTCAAAACTAATTTTAACAGAATTGAAATTTTAATTTTTCATTAATAGAAAACTTAGAGAAATGGAAAGGACAGAAATTAAAGCATATTAAAAATTAGAGGAATAATTACATAGGACAGAAATTAGAGCATAGAAAAATTAGAGGAATAGAGAGGATAAAAATTAGAGTATAGAAAAATGAGAGGAATAGATATTTGAAAGGAAAAATTCGTAAGGAAGAGAAGAAACTTGGTTGTATATAGTTTAAAAAGCAGTAACTAGTCGGTTTCGATTTAAACTGAGATTTTATCCATTGTACCGCATTCAAGCAGTGTCCAGAGAGATTCCAGAAGCATCCATCAGCCCTCGTCAACCATCGAATGCGATGAGACACATCAGCAGATCGATTCGGCTTTTGCCTCGCCTGGGTCTACATAAAACCTATTCCTGCGAGGAGCTCGACATTCAACAACGCACTGTCGATCAAAAGTAAATACGTGCGCACACTACGTTTTATACTGTCCCACACTATATGCGTGTCTGTGTATTGTGTAACACGCAACATATACTCTTCAGTCTTCAGTAAGAAAACATCGATAAAAATACGCCATCACTATAATCAGTTGACAGATCAACGTCCACTGTAAATATTCTCCATCGCAAACTAAATATTATCCAAAGCTTAACATTATAATGTTTCTTCTAAAATTCCTATTACTACTGTTAAATTACTCTTATTCCTATTACTACTGTTAAATTACTATTATTCCTATTATTACTGTTAAATTACTATTATTCCTATTATTACTATTAAATATTAAATTTTCTCTTTTTTCTCTTCTGGTCTTTTCTATAGTCGAACAGATTTTTGTACCTTTAATTAAATTCCCTAACAGTTCCATGATTCCCCTAGACAGTGAATCAGTGACTGACTTTTTGCTCCTAATTTAATGGATTTTACTAGTAATTAGTAATTTCTACTAATTAGTAGTAAAATTTATTATTTCAAAAGCAAACGGTAAGTCATTAATTCAAATTACAGGGTTGCCACAAAAATTTAATTTTATCCTTCCATGATTTTCAGACGGAATTTTAATTTTTCCCCTGTCTCTAAAAAATATTTTGATTTACTCTCCAAAAGATTAGATACTCAAAAAAATGTTCTATTAAATTCATTTAAAATTCAAATTTTTTAAAACTCAAAATAATCGAAATTCTCTACAAAGAAATATATAAAAATCCTTAGAAAAAATTAAATTTGATATTTTATTAAAATTATATTGAAAATAATTGAATTCTTGAAAAAAATGTAAAATAATTGAAATTCTGACAAAGAATTTATAAAAATTTTTAAACATAATTGAATCCTTTAGAGAAATTTTATTAAATAAGTAATTTAAATTTTGACTAGAAATTTACTAGTTAAATAAATAAATAAATAAATTATGAAAAGAAATTTATCAAAATTTTAAAGAATAATTGAATTCTTCTCAAAAATTATAATTAAAATAACTGAATTCATGAAAAAATTTAAAATAATTGAGATTCTGCAAAGAAATTTATAAAATATTTAAGAATAATTGAATTTAATATTTTTTTAAAATTGTATTGAAAATAATTGAATTTTTAAAAAGAATTAAAAAATTTTATTTTGAGATATTTTATTGAAATATATTTATTCTTGTGAAAAATTCATAATAATTGATAGTCTGCAAAGAAATTTATCAAAAATTTTAAAAACAATTGAATTATTCGGACAGTTTTATTGACAATAATTGAATTCTTGCAAAAAATTCAAAATAATTGAAATTCTACACGAAAATTTATCAAAATTTTAAAGAAAAATTGAATTCTTCTGAGAAATTTTATTAAAAATAACTGAATTCATGAAAAAATTCAAAATAATTGAAATTATGCAAAGAAATTCATCCAAATTTTCAAGAATAATTGAATTTTATATTTTTTTTAAAAATCGCATTGAAAATAATTAAATTCCTGCAAAGAATTTAAAATAATTAGAATTTTGACAAGTAATTTATCAAAAATGTTAAGAATTATTGAATTCTTTTGAGAAATTTTATTGAAAATAATTAAAGTTCTTTAAAATTTCTAATTAAGATCATTTAAAATTCAAATTTTCTAAAATTCAAAATAACAGAAATTCTACAGAGAATATTATCAAAATTTAAAAGAATAATTTTGATATTTAGTTACAAAAATTGTATTGAAAATAATTGAATTCTTACAAAGAATTAAAAAAATTACTATGAAATTAAGACAAGAAATTTATAAAAAAATTTAATAATCATTGAATACTTTCATGAAATATTATTAAATAAATAATTGGAAATCTGTAAAAAAAATTTATTAAAATATTTAAGAATAATTGAATCCTTTCGAGGATTTTTATTGGAAATAATTGAATTCTTGGGAAAAATTTAAAATAATTGAAATTAAACAAAGAAATTTATAAAAATATTTTAGAATAATTGAATTCTTTCGAAAAATTTTTTTGAAAATAATTGAATTCTTGGGAAAAATTCAAATTAATTGAAATTCTGTAAAGAAATTTATTAAAATTTCTAAGAATAATTGAATCTTTTCGAGGAATTTTCTTGAAAATAATTGAATTCTTGGGAAAAATTTAAAATAATTGAAATTACACAAAGAAATTTATCAAAAATTTTAAGAACAATCGAATTCTTTCGAGAAATTTTATTGAAAATAATTGAATTCTTGGGAAAAATTCAAATTAATTGAAATTCTGAGAAGAAATTTATCAAAATTTTTAAGAATAATTCGATTCTGATATTTTGTTAAAATTGTGTTGAAATTAATTGAATTCTTGCAAAGAATTGAAAATAACTGAAATTCTGACAAGAAAATAATAATAAATTTAAATAATTATTGAATTCTGTCGAGAAATTTGATCAAATACCTAAATAGTTGAAATTCTGACAAAAAATTTATGAAAAATTTTAAGAAAAATTAACTTTTTTCAGAAAGTTTTATTGAAAACAATTTAAGTTCTTTAAAATTTCTAATAAAATTCATTTAAAATCCAAATTTTCAAAAATGTCAAATTGAATCCTTTTGAAATTCAATTATTGATAAAAATTGTAAACGCAACTCTCATAAAATTCAACTCTTTTCGAAATTTTTAAGTAAACTTATTCATTAAATAATTTATTTGTAATAATTTTTTGATAGTTTTCTAAAAATTAATCTATTTACAATAATTTATTGTCAAAAATTCAAAAAATTGTAGGTTTTGTATTAACATTCTTGGTAATTTCAAAATTTTAAAGCAATAAAAAATGTCACTAAAATTTAGAATTTTGTTATGAATTCTACAAAAATTAAATTTTTTTCAGTACACTTTCAATAAAATTCCCTAACTTTTTCTTGAATTTCCTGCTTTCCCTGACCTGGGACAACCCTGAATTAGTAAAAAATGTTTACTAATTCAAGTTTAGAGTTTTGCAAAGCTGTATAAAAATTTGGTTAAATAGAAATTCGATTTAATCAATTTGATAAAACAATGGAAAATTCAACCAAACGTTTGTTATAGAATTTTCACAAGCTCCAAAAATTTCCTTAAAATGATTAAAATTTCCATATTTCAAGATTTCAATGATTCCATAAAACCAAAAGTAAATTCCATCGACAATTCCTCGATTTCCATGACTAGTAGAAAAGCCTGATTATAGAAATAATTGCAAAGCCATTGTACACGACAAAGGTGAATCAAATAAAAATTGCAGAATCTGTATAAAAGAGATTGATTTCGAGAAATGTGTGTTTATAAAAAGGCCGTAAAGTAAAAAAATAAGCCAACAATAATAGTCCGTTGATCGCAGTAGCAGCTGTAAAAGCAGCCCGACACTAACAATCAGAATGCTATCAAGTAATCTTACGTTCTCAAGAGATTCTAATGTTATTCGCAACAACAAATCGCCTTGTGGTAGATCGTGAGATATATACCATCGCGCCTTCTTTGCACACTTACCGCTAACTTTATTCCCTAACTATTCAGCTTCTCTTGAATAGATGACAAGCATGGTATAAAACAGGAATAGTTGAGTAGCTCCGTAGATACACTTCTTTTTCAACTTCTTTTTCTTCTTCTTCATCATTTTTTTTTAGCTCAATAAACATTTACGCTCGTTTCCTAAAATAGCAAACGACAACTTGGAAACGCCCTGCATAACATCTAGGGCGGGCACTTATTTCTAATTCCTGCCTTAATTTATTAGAGTCTCGTGCGAAAATCATCTTATTTTGGATTATAATGTGTGGCACCTTTAGCTCGAGATAAAAAAATATAGAAAGTTATATTATCTCTATTTTGTTGTGAGTATATTTATACAATTAGAAATACTCATGACAAAAGCATAAATATGAGACAATTTTCTAACCGAAAAAAAATGAGGAGAATTCAAGATTTTCTACAAATCTAATTACTTCATGTCCTTTTTGGCTTGATTAATACATATTATTTCTCACTCTTTTACCATTATATTCTTAATTGTTCTGAAAAAACGATCTATTTAAAAATCAATTTTTAAATCCTTTATCACATATAATTATTTTTGAATCTATTTAAATCTATTTAAATCTATTTAAATCTATTTAAAAATCTAGTTTTAAATATTTTCTAATCTACTTAAAGATCTATTTTTAAATCTTTCAATCTATTTAAAGATCTACTTTCAAATGCTTTTTTTCTATTTTCCGATTTAAAACTAAAATCAATTTTCAGACCTCGGATGAACTCTAAGGGCAGAAAAACTAAAGATTGAAAAAAAAAATCGAAAAAGCTGTTTTTTTGTCACAATATTTTCCTAACCCCTGGTATTTAAATTCAATTATTGAAAAATTGAATAATTTTGTTAAATAAAAATATTTAAATACCTATTTATTTTTCTGTAGGAACTTAAACTCTTTAAATTTCAATTTTAAAATTTAATTTTGATTGAAATTGTGAAATTAAATGATTTCTAAAAATTGAAACTATAATCCTTTCAAAGTTTAATTATTTTCAAGAATTTTTAACTAAACTTCTTCTATTAAATTAGTCCAAGGTGTATATTTTTGTCATTTTGATTCGTCTGATAATGAAAATAATATATAAAATTTTTTTGTCTCTATTTAAAAATTCATCTATTTTTTTAATAATTTTTCGAAAGTTTTTTTTGAGAATTTAATTATTTAAGTAGGTACAAAAGTACAATTTTTTTACAGGAATTGTAACTGCAACGCTTCATGATTTCAATTTAAAATTAAAAAGATATTATTAAAAATATTAATAATATATAATCAAAAATATTTAAAATAATTAAATTTTTTTAAAATTATAAAAAAATTCTAAAAATTTGATTTCAAAAACATTTTAAAGTAAATTTTTAAACGATAAAAGACTTTTTTTTAATAATAATTGAATTATTTCCAAATATTTTTTGAAAATAATTGAATTTCTTAATAGAATTGGACGATTGAAAAAAGTAATCAATTGTCCAAAACAATTTTAATTAAAAATTCTGAAAAAAATTAAATTTTTTAAAATTATAATAAAAAAATTCTGAAAATTAATTTTCAAACTATTTTTAAACAGTTTTTGAATAATAATAGATTTTTTTAATGTATATAATGGAAAAATTTCCAAATAATTGAAGTTATTAAAAGTTTTTGACAATAATTGAATTTTTTAAAAGAATTTTTGGAAACACTTGAAAAAACAATCAAGTTTTTGATGAATTTTAATTGAAATATGAAAATTCATGATTTTACAGCAAAATTTTTTGAAAATAATTGAATTTCTTAATAGAATTGGACGATTGAAAAAAGTAATCAATTGTCCAAAACAATTTTAATTAAAAATTCTGAAAATAATTAAATTTTTTAAAATTATAATAAAAAATTTCTAAAAAATAGTTTTCAAACATACTTTTTTAATAATTTTTAAATGATAATAGATTTTTTTAATATACATCATTGAAAAATTTCCAAATAATTGAAATTATTAAATGTTTTTTACAATAATTGAATTTTTTAAAAGATTTTTTGGAAACAATTGAAAAAACAATCAAGTTTTTGAAGAATTTTAATTGAAATATGAAAATTCGTGATTTTACAGCAAAATTTTTTGAAAATAATTGAATTTCTTAATAGAATTAAACGATTTAAAAAAATAATTAATTTTCTAAGCAATTGTAATTAAAAATTTTGAAAATAATTAAATTATTAAAAATTATAATAAAAAATTTTGAAAATTAATTTTGAAAATATTTTAAAACAGTTTTTGAATGATAATAGATTTTTTTTTAATGTACATAATTGAAAAATTCCCAAGTAATTAATATTTAGTCAAAGTTTTTGACAATAATTGAATTTTTTAAAAGAATTTTTGGAAACTACTAAAAAATAATCAAGTTTCTGAAGAATTTTAATTAAAAATATGAAAATACATGATTTTACAGCAAAATTTTTTAAAAATAATTGAATTTCTTAAAAAAAATTGGATAATTTTAAAAACTAATCAATTTTCTAAATAATGTTAATTAAAAATTTTGATAAAAATTGTTTTCCTCAAAATTGTTATGATAATTCCAACAAAATTTTAATGTAATTATGTTTTTTACATATTTGAATTTTCAGAAATACGTAATTGAAAATCTGGAAAATAATTGAACTTTAAAAATATTGTTAAAAAAATTCTCAATATTATTTTTTAAAAATAATTTTCTAATAATATCCATTTTTGAAGCCAATTTTCAATTAGATTTTTCATTAAAATTTTTAAGAATTCAATTATTTTCAAAAATTTCCAACTAAAATTCTTTAAATTATCATTTTCAAAAATTTTAATATGAAATACTTAAGAGAAATAAATTATTTTTCATGAAATTTTACTAAATTTTAATTATTTAAGAACTTTTTTTATTACATATTTCGAAAATTCAATTATTAAAAAAATGAATAGAAAATAAATTTTGAAATATTTGACTAGTTATTCTTTAGCCAAAAAATGAAAGTAATTTGAACTTTATACCAAAAAATGGTATATTTCGTTGCAATATTTAGATGAAAAGTCGAAAAAGTTAGTCGCCTTTTCTTCGCAGCGCAACACATTTTTTAATAAAAAGCCCTAACAGTTTAACAGTTTTTTCTAAAAGTTTAACTTAAATTTCGATTTTAATTTCTTTAACAAAAAGCAGATATTACACTGAAAAATAATTTCTTTAATTCAAATAACCTATTACTTGACTATTACCAATTAATCATTTACTTGAATGAAATAATTTGTGGGTCAATAAAATGGTATTTGCTTCAAAAACTGAAATTATTGATTCGATTACAATTTAATTGACACCGATGAAAATAATTTTGATTCAAGTAAATATTTAATTGATAATAGTCAAGTAATTGGTTATTTGAATCAAATAAATTTTTTTTCAGTGTAAATAATATACAATAAATAATTGAACTAAATAATAAAATACGTCTAAAAATACAAAACTGAGATAAAATTAAAAAAAATAAAAACAAAATCCCAGTAGTAGTAGTAGTTTTGAGGCAAAAAACACTATTCGAAAAGGAAAATTTCCATCTATGAGCGTTATAAATTTCCTCTAAGTGGGCAACTACGTGAAAGAGATAAAAGAGGTCTACGACCTATCGCGACAAATTTAAGTATTAGCAACATCCTTCTGAAGCGAATGAAACTGTGCCAAGAACGTGAATTATTCCTTCTCGACGGCTCTACTGACCAACAGCACGAACTTTATTTATTCAACCAGTGGAGTTGTTTTTTTTTCCTATCGATGAAGAGCAATACTAATAAAAAACAATATATATAAACTTGCCGTTCAAAAAGCAAAAATCTTTTGAAAATCTACCTAATATATTATCAAAATTGTACCGAAATTTTTCAGTATATTTTTTCTTTCTTAAATTTTTACATAATTTTTTTTATCTTCGAAAATCTATAATATAATCTACTCGATTTCTATTAGAGTGTCAGCGAAGTAATTGCATGTATATATCTGTAAATGGTGACATCACACACTAACCACCATGTCCTTTCCAATTTCCTAGAAAATTTGAGAAATTTCGAATTGCTGAAACGATTAGCGTTTTCTTTTTAAATGATGATCTCAATTTTTCCGATAATTACTATACTAATGATGTATTTTTATATTTGGTTCAATAAACAAACTTTCTTACTCTCAGAGAAAAATTCTTTTAAACAAACAAATTTTGATAAAATTAAGATTAAAATTAATTTATTTAAATTCATTCAGTTAACCAAAGGAATATTTGGTTCAATTAAATGTTCGGTTTACTGCATACGACCAATTTTTTTTTATTTAACAAAATTAAAATTTAGCAAAATTTATTAAACTGAACCAAATGTTTATTTAAATCAAATAAATATTTATTTAGTTTAAACAAACTTTATCTATTATTATGAATTAGTTCTTAATTTATATTGTTTTTCAATTGAGTATACAGTAATTAATGAATTTTTTGCTTGAAAATTGAATATTTTTTCTTAAATAAATATTTAAGTAAATCAATTCTTATAAGAAATTTCTACCAGAATTCAATTATTTCAATACAAAAATAAATAATTGATGGAATAATTGATTACATTTTGAAATTGAATTATTACATCAAATTTAGGGCTCGGATCGAAGAACCGACGCTTGTAAACGCAAAGAACATTGCGAAGTGTCGGTTTTTCGATCCGAGCCCTCAATTACATTAAAATTTTTTGAAAATACATAATCTATTTTTTCGAAGAATTTTAATAAAATTTTTAAGAATAATTGTATTTTTCAAGGAATTTATTTAAAATAGTATTGCAAATAATTGAAATTCTGTAAAAGAATTTTAATATGTTTATTAAAATTTAATGTAATTCTTGTAACGAATTTTTTAAAAAAAATTGTTAAATAATTGAATTCCTGGGAAAAATTTTATTATTTGTGAAAACAATTGATTTCTTGAGAAGAATTTAATTAAAATTGTTAAAAATCATAAAACTTTTTTGAAGACTTTTTATTAAAAATGTTGAAAATAATTATATTTTTTCGAGAAATTGTATTAAATTTTTTATATTAAAAATAATTGAATTTCTGCAAATAATCTTTGCAAAATAATTGAATTATTAAGAAGAATTTTATTAAAGTTGTTAAAAATCATAAAATTTTTTGAAAATTTTTTATTAAAAATTTTGAAAATAATAATATTTTATTGAGAAATTGTACGAAATTTTCCATATTGAAAATAATTGATTTTCTACAAATAATCTTGGTAAAATAATCGAATTCTACAGAAAGAAATTTAAAGAAATTAAATTAATTTTAATTAATTAATTAATTAATTAATTAATTTAATTTTTAAAGAAATTTACTAAAATTATTGAAAATAATTGAATTTCTGCGTAGAATTTTATTATTTACAAAAATAATAAATTGACCACTTGTAAAAAATTTTATTTTTCATAAAAATAATGGAATATTTTTAATCAATTTCATTATTTATAAAAATAATTGAATTCTTCTTAAGATTTTCCTCGAAATTATATAGAAAATAATTGAATTGTATTGGAAATTGTATTGGAAATAATTGAATTCCTACGAAAAGTTTTATTATCTATAAAAATAATTTAATTCCTGAGAAGTAATATATTATTTATAAAAATAATTGCATTCTTGAGAAGAATTTTTGAAATTAATAAAATGTCTTCAATTTATTTTATTAAAATTTTAAAAAATAATTGAACTATTTTGAAAGTTTTTGAAGATATTTAATTTATTACGACAAATTTTCTTTGAAATTCTTTTTTAAATAATTGAATTTTTGCAAAAAAAAATTTATTAAAATTGTTGAAAATAATTGAATTTTATTACTTTTGAAAATAAATTAATTCTTGTGATGAATATTGTTATTAGTGAAAATAATTGACTTTTTCCGAATAATTCTATTATTTATGAAAATAATAAAATTCCTTGAAAAGAATTTTAAAATTTATGAAAATAATTAATTTATTTCGAAGAATTTAATACCAAATTTTAAAATATTTATTTTTTCAAAAAAATTGATGCAAATTCAATTTTAAATAATTTAATTCCTGCGAAATTTTTATTTTTTTGGAAAATATTTGAATGTTCGTGTAGAATATTATTAAAATTTTTGTTTAATAATTGAATTATTCTTTTGGGAAATTTTATTAAAATAGAAATAAATATTAAATGTCTAGAAAACAATTGCAATTTTGCCATGAATTTTATTAAAATTTTTGTAAATAATTGAATTTCATTATTTATGACTTGAAAATAATTGAATTTTTGTGATGAATACTGTTATTTATAAAAGTAATTGAATTTATATAAATAAATAAATAAATTCATTTATATAAAGATAATTGAAATGTTGACAATGTTTTTTAGATTTTTTGAAAATAATTGAATTTCTGCGAAGAATTTGATTAATTTTGAAAATAATTGAGTTCTTGTGATGAATATTGTTATTTGTGAAAGTAATTGAATTTTACAATGGATTTTAGAAAAATTCCTGAACATAATTGAATTTCGGCGAAGAATTTTGCTATTCACTTATAACTGGATAATTGAAATGTTGACGAAAATTTTTAAAAATATTTTTGAAAATAATTGAATTTTATTGCGTATGAAAAATAATTTAATTCTTTCAATGAATTTTATTCTTTATAAAAAATAATAATTAAATTGTTTCGAGGAATTGAATAAAAATTGTAGGTATTGAAAATAATTAAATTATGAACAAATAATCAAAAATTTTTGAAAATAATTGATTTATTACGAAAAATTTTCTTGGAAATTGTTTTCTTAAATAATTGAATCTTTAATTAATTCTTTAAATAATTGATCTTAAAGTTTTATTATTTGTGAAAATAATTGAATTTTTGCAAAGAATTTTATTAAAATTGTTGAAAATAATTGAATTTTTTGTCAAATATATTGAAGATAATTAACTTTTTTTCACGAATTTAATTACAATTGCATTGAGAATAATTGAATTCCTGTTAATAAATCTATTATTCGTGAAAATAATTAAATTCTTGCTAACAATTTTCTTCAAATTTTTTAAAGAGAATTTTTAATTGAATCATTTTAAAGAATTTTATCAAAATTTTTTGAATTGGCATATTTTGTATTGTTAATTCTCAAAAAAAAAAAAAAGTTTACAGGTGATACGAAAAGCAATTGTAATTTGCAACTATGCTGAATGCCACTTTTTTCCGTATACACAAACTAATCAACAAATGTAATATATAAAAACATCCTTAATTTACAAGAATGATAATGTTTAAAGTCATTCTCGGCACTGTGCTAAATAACACTGTTAAAATGTCTAGCACGTTTCACTGAGTGACTAGCTGAGTGTCGAAATTGTTTGTGTAAAAAAAAAAGTTGTTTTATGAAGAAAAACTTCTCGAAAAGTAAAGTTGCTTCATGCTTGAATGAATTCCAAAAAGGTAATTTTGATAAACAAGCATAGCATTGAACGTTTTGAAAAATCTATTATTATATCACAAACCCACAAAGTTGAAAATCGTTCAAAAAAAAAAAAATCTTGAAAAAAGTATTTACAAAAATAATTTTAAAAATGTTTAAAACAAATATTTTTTACAAAAATATTTTTAAAAATCTTTAAAACAAATATTAAAAATAATACAAAAAATACAAATACAAAATTTTTTTTTAATTTTTTAAAATAATCTTTACAAAAAAGCTTTGAAAAAAATCAACAAAGAAAAAATCTTTCGAGAAAAAAATATCTCTCTTTAGTATAAAAAAAAAATGTCAAAAGAATTAATATGAAAAAATAGTTCAATGGAATAAAATCAAAATAATGAATATTAAAAATCGAATTATAAAATTATTGCGCAATATTTAAATGTTGAGGTAATCTAAAATTTTTTTTTGACACAATCAACGAATCATTTTTCACTATTGTCAGAAGATTCACTTAGTTGTCGATTGCAAATGTAGATTGAGCCAATTTAATATATCATGCCAACTTTCTCCAATTGTGAAGATATATTCTTTCTTAAAGTTGGTTTGACAGCAGTCAAACACTTTCGTGAAAGAGATAATGCTGTAGAGCGAAAAAGTGAGATGAAGAGGAGAAGTTGTACGCCCATACTAACGAGATTCAATTACTTTGCGCAGTGATTCCTATCGGCCAGTAACATCTGACAGATGCGAATCAATACATTCAAAAAGCAAAATATCTTTTTAATAAAAATTTTTTTTTTATAACTAGACAACAAATGCAGATTTCATCAAAAACGAAACGCAATGAAATAACAAAACGTCAAATTTATATCTTTGAAGAATTGAAAAAAGAAAAATAATTATACGCCTCGAAAGGTAAACATATAAATATGACGAAAAGATCCAATATCAGAATTGCCACAGGTCAGTACTTTATAAAAAAATAATACTGGAAAAATATTAAATTTTTTCGATTTACTACAAATTTTTGAGAATTCGATTAAAAATAATTGAATTCTTGAATATTTTTGAAAATTATGAAGGGAAGTTAGCCACGTTTTTAACTAATTTTATTTTTATATAATAGGTAGATACTCTTTATTAAATTAAATTAATAAATTAAATATATTATTTATTATGACAATATTGTTACTGTAACTTCTACAAAATTATTTTCTTTATTTGAATTCAATTATTATTTTCTAGAATTCATAACTAAAATTCTTCTTTAATTCAATTATTTTAAACAATTTTCCAAAAAGTTCGCTGACAATTTTCAAATCTATTTGTTTATAATTCAATTTGACGACATTTCGATTATTCGGAAATTCTGCAATTAAATATATATTAGAAAATAAAATCTTTAAATAGTTTTAAAAAAAAATTCAATTAAACTTTTTAAAAAAAATTAATTCTATGCAGAATTGTTAGTAAAAAATATAAAATAAACAGATTTTAAAAGATTTTAATTTAAAATCTTTCCTTTAAATCAATATTCATTAGAAAATTCTACAGGAATTCAATTATTTAAATACAAAAAGAAATAATTTATTGAATAATAAAGAAGTATAAAAAATAATTGAATCACTGAGATAAGTTTTATTACTTATGAAAATAATGGAATTATTGAGAAGAAATTTATAAATAATTGAATTCGTGTGAAATTTTAATTATTTATAAAAATAATTAAATGTTTGCGTAGAAAGAATTTTATTTTTTATGATGATAATTGAAATTTTGACGAGAATTTTTTAAAATTTTCGTACATAATTAAATTTCTGGGAAGAATTTTATTACTTTTGAAAATAATTGAATTATTGCGAAGAAATTTGTAAATAATTTAATTCCTGTAAAACTTTTATTATTTAATTATAAAAATAATTGAATTATTGAGAAGAAATTTATAAAAAAAATTTGTAAATAATTGAATTACTGTGAAATTTTTAATATTTATGAAAATAATTGAATCTTTACGAATAATTTTATAGAAATTGTATTTTAAATAATTGAATTTTGAAGAAGAATTTTATTACCTATTTATAAAAATAATTGAATTTTGAAGAAGAATTTTAGTACCTATTTATAAAAATAATTGAAATTTTGACAAGAATTTTAAAAAAATTTTGAAAATAATTAAATTTCTGCGAAGAATTTTAGTACTTTTGAAAATAATTGAATTTCTGCATTCATTTGTAATTTTTGGAAATAATTGAATTATTTTGTAAAATTTCATTACAATTATTGAAAATAAATAAATTCTTTCAAAAAATTTAATTGAAAATGTAATGAAAATAATTATTAAATTCTAATAAAAACATTCTATCGAATTTTTCAAAAATAATTGAATTCTCTTGAAAAGTTTTAATAAAATTTTTAAGAATAATTGCATTTTTCGAGGATTTCATTTAAAATTAAAATTTAATAATAATAAAAATTCAGAGTGGAATTTTATTAGTTAGGAAATAATTGAATTATGGCGAAGAAATTTAAAAAAAAAATTGTAAATAATTGAGTTTCTGGGAAATTTTTATTATTTATGAAAATAATTAAATTTTTGCGAGGAAAATTTTTGAAAATAATTGAAATTTTGCCAAGAGTTTGATTAAAATATTTGAATTTCAAAGAAACATTTTATTATTTTTAAAGATAATTAAAATTTTGATAAGAATTTTTGAAAATAATTGAATTCTTTTGGAAAAATTTGGTTAATATTAAAAATCATTGAATTGAGGAAAATTTAAAAAAAAAAGTAATTGAAATTTTGCCAAGAATTGTATTAAAATATTTTTAAAATATTGAATTGAATATTGAAAATAATTGAATTTCAAAGAAGAATTTTATTATTTATAAAGATAATTGAAATTATGACAAGAATTGTTTTAAATAATTGAATTCTTTTGGAAATTTTTATTAATATTGAAAATCATTGAATTGCGAAAAATTTCTACAAAATAATTGAAAATTTGCTAAGAAATTTATTGAAATTTTTAAAAATAATTGATTTTTAGACAAGAACTTTTTTATTTATGAAGATAATTGAAATTTCGACAAGAATTTTTGAAAATAATTGAATTCTTTTGAAAAATTTCGTTAATATTGAAAATCATTGAATTGAATAAAATTTTTGAAAATAATTGAAATTTTGTCAAGATTTTTACTGAAATATTTGGAAATAATTTAATTTCGGCAAAGAATTTGATTATTTATGAAGATAATTGAAATTTCGACAAGATTTTTTGAAAATAATTGAAATCTTTTCGAAAATTTTGTTAATATTGAAAATCATTTAATTGAGGAAAATTTTTGAAAATAATTGAAATTTTGACATGAATTGTATTAAAATATTTTAAAAATATTGAATTGAATATTGAAAATAATTGAATTTCAAAGAAGAATTTTATTATTTATAAAGATAATTGAAATTTTTGACAAGAATTTTTAAAAATAATTGAATTCTTTTGGAAAATTTTATTAATATCGAAAATCATTGAATTGAGAAAAATGTTTGCAAATAATTGAAAAATTGCCATGAAATTTATTAGAATTTTTAAAAATAATTGAATTTCGGACAAGAAATTTATTATTTATAAAGATAGTTGAAATTTTGACTAATTTAATTTACTAATTAAAAAGCAAAAATTTAGTCACTAATCCAAAGTACTAAATATTTTTCTAATTCTTTAGAGAGTATATATGACATTTAAAAAATCCTTTTTGTAAAAATTGCCAATACACCAAATACAAAAAATAGAATATTATATTCGAAACGCCAAAAGTTAAATTTTGTCACATCGACTCTTTTTATGCGATCATTAATTTACAAATCTAAGAGTGCAGCACGTATATATATATATATATATATACATATATAAAAATGTATGTATGTGTCGAGTTTTAAAGATAATTGCAGTTACATTTCTTTTGCTCTTGCTAACGATTTTGTTGGGAGAGCCTGAACGAGAGGAAAGACGAAGCTGCACAAGTGAAATCGGTCCCTGACCCGGTTTCTCTTCATCTTCTCAAAAAGTTAATACGAATCGAAGTTGAACCCGTGTGCCAATCAAATTATCATTATAATACACGGACGTGAGTACAATCAAAATATATCACTTTTAAGAACTACTTATTCGCATCATTCGCCTTCTTGCACTTTTAGATATACAATCACAACTCAACTTTGATCCATAATAATTTCACACTATATGCATACAGTGCGTGCAAATATACTCCCACACCTTTGCAATCTATGATGCATTATAAACATATATGGGGTGTTCCATAATTACAAAATTCTCCAAAAAAAAAATTAGTGTTTGTAATTTATATAAACGAACTCATGCCTCGGACTTAATTTAGAAATGAAAATAGCATCAGAAGTAATGTAAAATGTAATTTATTTATAAATAACGAATATTGTGTTTGCGAATAAAAAGTTTTATGAATTGGCTCTAAAAACATAATTTAAATTATTCTCACAATAATATTTTCTTATTTTTTTAATTATCAAAATTGAAGGATAAAATTGTGGTTTAATTTCTTCACTTGTGAACGCCAAGGTCGACACTAGGTGGCGAGGAATCCAGCCGTCTAGCGGTGACCTTGGCGTTCGCAAGTGGAGAGTAGCATCTCCATATTGAATATCAAAATGTTCGTCAATTTTCTTAATTCTACAATTATTTATAATTTAGAGAAAATAATAAAATATTATTAATTGCTTTCGTCAAACGATCAATTTAATAAAAAAATTTTACAATAAACTGACGTTTCGGTACAAGTTCAGTTTATTGTAAAGTTTTTTGATTAAATTGATCGTTTGACCAATGCAATTAATAATATTTTATTATTTTCTCTAAATTAATACTACGATCAAAGAAAAAAACACTTACAGATTTTTATTCATTTAATTTCAATTATTTATAATCAAATCTAGAGAATTCGTTAATTAATATAAACGGATTTCAATTCTTAACTTACTTTTCCTTTAGATATTTTTAACCTCTTCAATTATTTTAGAGTATTAGAACCAATTTATTAATATTTTATTTTTATATTATTATTTCAAGATTTTATAGATTATTTCAAAAAATTACAAATTTAAAACCTTCTAAAATTCAATTATTTATAAAAATTGTGAATGCAACTCTTTAAAATTCAAACATTTACAAGAATTTTGAACACAACTATTCCAAAATTCAATTCTTTATAAAAATTGTGAAAGCAACTCTTCAAAAATTGAATTATTTATAAAAATAGTGAAAGTAATTCTTCAAAAATTCCATTATTTATAAAAAATTGTGAAGACAACTAATTGAAATTCAATTATTTATTAAAATTGTTAACACACCTTTCCCGAAATTCGATTTTGTATAAAAATTAAGAAAGTAGGTTCACCAAAATTTAATTATTTATTAAAAAAAAGTGAACGCAACACTTTAAAATTCAATTATTTATAAATTGTGCACGCAAATCTTCAAAATTCAATCATTTATAAATATTTGGAAAATAACTCTTCTAAAATCCAATTATTTATAACATAACTCTTCCGAAATTCAATTCTTTCTAAAAATTCTGAAAGGGACTGTTCTAAACTTTAATTATTTATAAAAAATTGTGACAAAAAATTCTGAAATTCAATTCTGTATACAAATTGAGAGAGCAATTGTTCCAAAATTCAATTATTTATAACAATTCTGAAAGCAAGTCTTCCAAAATTGAATTATATATAAAAAGTTGTGAAGATAACTTTGAAATTCAATTATTTTTAAAAATTGTAAACACGATTATTACGAAATTCAATTATTTATAAAAAATTGTGAACGCCAGTCAATAAAATTCAATTTCTTATAAAAATTGTGAACAAAATTAGATAAAATTCAATTATTTATAAAAAATTGTGAACGCCACTCTATAACATACAATTTCTTATAAAAATTGTGAACAAAATTCTTCTAAAATTCAATTATTTATAAAAATTCTGAAAGCAACTATTCCAAAATTGAATTAATTAAAAAATTGTATACGAAACTTGATAAAATTCAATTATTTATAAAGATTTGTGAAAGCAACTCTTCGAAATTCATTCATTTATAAAAATTGTGAATACAACTCTTCCAAAATTAAATCTGTACATATTTATGAAAGCAACTTTTTCAAAATTCAATTATTTATAAAAATTTGTGAACGAAACTCTATAAAATTCAAATTTTTTTATAAAAATTGTAAATACAGTTCTTCCAAAATTCAATTTTTTTTAAATTCTAAAAGCAACTCTTTCAAAATTTGATTATTTATAAAAAATTGTGAAGACAACTTTAAAATTCAATTATTCATAAAAATTGTAAACACGATTATTCCGAAATTCAATTCTGTATAAAAATTGAAAAAGCAATTCTTCCAAAATTCAATTATTTCTAAAGATTATCAACGCAACATCTTAAAATTCAATTATTTATAAAAATCGAGAACACAAATCTTTATAATACAATTATTTATAAACATTTTGAAAGCAACTCTCTAAAATTAAATAATTTTTAAAAAGTTGTCTACGAAACGCGTTAAAATTCAATCCTGTGTAAAAATTGAGAAAGCAATTCTTCCTAAATTCAATCGTTTATAAAAATTCTGAAAGCAACTCATCCAAAATTGAATTACTTTTAAAAAATTGTGAAGACAACTTTATAATTAAATTATTTATAAAAATTGTAAACACGATTATTTCGAAATTCAATTCTGTATAAAAATTAACAAAGCAATTCTTACAAAATTCAATTACTTCTAAAGATTATCAACGCAACTCCTTAAAATTCAATTATTTATAAAAATCGAGAACACAAATCTTTATAATACAATTATTTATAAACATTTTGAAAGCAACTCTTCCAAAATTAAATAATTTTTAAAAAGTTGTCTACGAAACGCGTTAAAATTCAATCCTGTGTAAAAATTGAGAAAGCAATTCTTCCTGAATTCAATTATTTATAAAGATTGTAAACCCAACTCTTTAAAATTGAATTATTTACAAAAATCGAGAACACAAATCATTAAAATACAATTATTTATAAACATTTTAAAAAGAAACTTTTCCAAAATTAAATGATTTATAAAAAATTTTGCACGAAACTCGATAAAATTCAATTATTTATAACAAAAATAGTGAACGCAACTATATCAAATTTAACTTTTTATAAAAATTGCGTGAACACAATTCTTCTAAAATTCAATTCTGTATAAAAATTATGAAAGCAACTGTGATATTTTCATCCTCTTTTATTTCTTTTTGAAGTAGGTATTAAAATTAATTTCGTCACTAAATAAATTGATATTTGAAATCATAGTTAAAAATTATTACTATCATTAGTGATTTTTTTTTTTTTTTTTTTTGACGAAATAAGCATTAGTTACTACTAATGCTTATTTCGTCAAAAAAAATTTATAAAAACAGTATACAGTGAAATAATTGTATAGTGCGATAATTGTTAAATTGTTAAAAAGTATGATCGAGTTCGAGACCAGGAATAAATTTCTTTTTCGCAGTGCAAAAATTCTGATTAAGCCAATAAAGAAGAGGAAAATTAAGAAACATTTTTTCCTGATTAAAAAAGTAAATGATTGAATTTAATTAACGTGAGTGTTGAGCACACCTATTAAAAATGAATTTAAACAGTGTAATAAAATTGTGTATTGAAATATGTAATTTAAAATATACACAAGGTCTCAGTTTAAGTAGAGTATTAAATAGCATTGCAATAATGAATAATCCACAAGAGAGCGAAAAACATTTTGCTCCGCTTAAGCATGTTTGAATTTGAGATGCAATCTTCTGTCGTTTAAAAGTACAATATATGTATACATGCATTGTGTGAGAGAAGACGAAGAGAACAAGAAGAGGAATAAGAAGAAGAAGAAGAAGAAAAAGAGGCAGAGAGAAGGTAAATGTGAGTGTGGGGTCAGTGGGGTGTTTGTAGAGGAGAAGGCGCCCAAGTTGTGGTGAATCAGCGTGAATGCGAGCTTACGTAATCAGTTTGACCAAGGCAAGAATGGCTAATCTATATACCGACTTTACCTTCCCCAAACTCTCCATTTCGCATTGTCTTTATTTTCCTTTCAACCTTTACTTTTCTCTTTTTTTTTTTTGATCAATTCTTTTTTTCCACCTCGTTAATTCACTTTAGTAAACAAAAAAACAAAAAAAGAATTAAATTCTCTCAACTCTCGAAATTTTTTTTTTATTTTTTTTTATTCAATATTAATTGAATAATAAATTCGCAATTTGATATTTGACAAAATATATATGTATTATATGAAATCAGTGTGAAAAAAGTTATTATTCACGCCCAAATATTATTTTAAGTTTACATTCCTTTTATTTCTTGATAAATATGAATAATTAACGCGCACGTATAGTCTTTCGGAGAAAAGAGAGGAGAAGAAGAAGAAGAAATATCAATGCTAATGACAAAATATTAATAATAATTCCTTAAATGTCTGTGCGAAAAAGTGCGCACATGAAAGCGGCCCGATCGACAGAAATGAGAGTCGACAACGACGAATCGCCCCGAGACAGAGAGCAATCAATAGTTTGTGCGATCGAGAGAAGAGCCACAACACGTATAAAGAAAAATTTAATACGTCTGACCTAATTTCAATAGGGACCCACACTTTTATAAACCATAAAAAGGATCGACCCGAAATGATCAATTAATGATCCACCAATGACATATCAATGATGGTTAATAATCAAAACTAATTTTAATGAAAAAATGTTAAGTCATACTGAAGGTATATTCAATTAATTACTATACCATTATGTCGTATTGACATATCAAATTATTACTTTCAATATAAAATATAAATAATATGGTATTTATATTTAAATATGATGTTCATATTTACCATAGAAATATGATGTTTATATTTACCATATAAATATGATGTTTATATTTATCATAGAAATATGATGTTCATATTTACCATATATAAATATAATATTCATATTTATCATAAATAAACATCATGATCATATTTATCATAATCAGACTTCGCACTCGATAATTAAAAAATAAAAAGTAAAAAAATTAATAAAAAAAAACACTAATTTAAAAAAGTAGCAAAAAGTAGCTTTCAAAATAAGAAAAGTAGTAAAAAAAGTAGCTACCGAAAAATTAAACTTGAAGAACAAAAAAAATCGTTTTAGACACTTCACAAAACTGACAAAAATTCCATTCCATATTTTTTATTTTCCTGGCTTTTTTCCTAATTTTCATCAAAAATATTTACTTCTTCCTTATCCTGCTAATGAATTGAATTCCAGCAAAGAATTTTATTATTCATAAAAGAATTTAAATATTTATAAATATTTATAAAAATAATTAAATTCCTGCATTTTATAAAAAAAAAGTTTTAAATAATTCATTTCTTTCGACTAATTTTATGCAAATTCTAATTTAAATAATTGAATTCCAGAGAAATTTTCATTATTTAATTATTAAAATAATTTTGCAAAGTTTATCAAAAAATTTGTACATAATTAAAATTTTGACAAGAATTTTTAAAAATTTTTGAACATATATAATTACATTTTTGCGAAGAATTTTAGAACTTTTAAAAATAATTAAATTTCTGCAATCATTTGTAAATTTTAAAAAAATGGAATTGAATTGTTTTATTAAATTTTTTTTAAATATTTGAATTTCTGCAATCATTTGTAAATTTTTAAATAATTGAATTATTTTATTAAATTTTTTTTTAAATAATTGAATTTCCAAGAAGAAATTTATTACTTTTAAAAATAATTGAATTCTTGTGGCGAATATTGTTATTTATGAAAATAATTGAATTATTTCAAAAAAATGTAATTAAAATTGTAATTTATAATAATTGATTTCTTTTCAACAATTTTATTAAAATATTTATTAAAATAATTGAACTCCTGAGAAAAATTCTAATATTTTTGAAAATAACTGATTTTTTCGAGGAATGAAATTAAAGTTTTAAGAATAATTACATTTTTTGAGCAATTCCTGTAAAATTGTATTAAAAATAATTGCAATCCTGCGATGAATTTTATTATTTATGAAAATAATTAAATAATTGCAAAGAATTTTATTTAAATATTTATAAAAATAATTTAATTCCTGCAAAGAATTTTATAAAAAATTTTAAATAATTTATTTCTTTCGAATAATTTTATGCAAATTCGAATTTAAATAATTGAATTCCTGAAAAATTTTTATTATTCATGACAAAAATTGAATTTTTACGAAGATTTTTACAAAAATTTTTTAAAATAATTTAATTCTGTTTAGAATTTTTATGAAAATAATAGATATTAAAAATCATTGAATTGCAAAGAGTTTTTAAAAATAATGAAATTTTAGAAAAAATTCTACTAGAATTTTTGAGAATTGAATTTTCAAGAAAAAATGTATTACTTTTAAAAATAATTGAATTCTTATGGCGAATATTGTTATTCATGAAAATAATTGAATTATCTCACAAAAATTTGATTAAAATTGTTGTTTGTAATAATTTATTTCTTTCGAACAATTTTATTCAAATATTTAAAAATAATTGAACTCTTGTGAAAAATTCTAATATTTTTGAAAATAATTAATTTTTTCGAGGAATGACATTAAATTTTTAAAAATAATTACATTTCTTGAGCAATTCCTGTAAAATTTTATTAAAAATAATTGAAATCCTGCGATGAATTTTATTATTTATGAAAATAATTAAATAGTTGCTAAGAATTTTATTAAAATTTTCAAAAATGATTGAATTCCTGAGAAGAATTTTATTATTTATGAAAATAATATAATTATTGCGAAAAATGTTATTAAAATGTTGAAAAAGAATTTAATTTTTGTGAAAAATTTTGTTATTTTTGAAAATAATTGAATTCTTCATAAGAATTGAATAAACATGGTTTTAAAATTTTAATTTCTTTAAAATATAATAAATATTATAAAAATTGTATTTTAAATAATTGAATTCTTGTGGAAAACTTTATTTGTGAAAATAATTGAATTTTTCGTTAATTAATTTAAAATAGAATTAAAAGTAATTGAAATTCTTCAATGTGTTTTATGATTTATTCATTTAGGTTTTATTTATTTTAATTTATGAAATTTTTATCATATTTACCATGTAAATGTGACGCGATCTGAAGAAAGGGACCTTAGAAGCAAAAAATTATAGGTTATGTTTTCGATTTTTGAAATGAAAATACAAAAAAAGAATTAACTGTCAATATTAATCATTGATGTTTAAGTCTTCATTACAACTAAAATATTTAATAAACACTGATTTCAATTTGCAATAAGTATAAAGAAACTTTCAATCATCAAAAAAATAACACTAACATAACCTTAAAGTGATTTGCTTCTAAGGTCCCTTTCTTCAGATCGCGTCACAAATATATTGTTCATATTTACCATGTAAATATATTAATCATATTTACCATGTAAATATATTGTTCATAATTACCATGGAAATATAGTATTAATATTTACCATGTAAATATAATGTTCATATTTACCATAAAAATAAATAGTGTTCAAATTTTTCAATCGCTATTAATACTCATATGCAGGTGGAAATGTTCTATTTAAAAATTGTATTAAAACAAAATTTTTTTTGAGACTTTATTGCAACTTTTCTCGAAAAAAAAATAATTGTCCATTAATAACAAGTTGTAGCAACTATATTATCAGGACTAATTAATGAAAATATATATCTTCTCATACGATGAGAATGTAAAAATGAAAATTAAATTGCAACACAATATTGTCACGGCATTGCGTCAGATAGAAATTTCCACCTGAATAATTGAAAGTGCGGCGCCAATATAATATTTTAATTATTCTTATCTCTTACGTGTTTTGCCATCCTCTGAGAAATCAAATGTAGTTCTTCATTCTTACCTGCAACAAAAAAAAGCAATAATCATTTATAAATGATAAAATAAATTAAAAAGTATTTGAACTGTATTAAAAAGTATAAATAAAATTAAAAGAAAAAACTTAAAAAGTATTAAAAAGTATTAAAAAGTATTAAAAAGAATTAAAAAGTATTAAAAAGTATTAAAAAGTATTAAAAAGTATTACAAAAAATTAAAAAGAATTAAAAAGTTTTTATAAGTATTAAAAGGTATTAAAAGAGTTTTTAATTGTTCGAAAGTAATTAAAAACAGACATAATAATTACTGCACACTGTATAAAATGAATCTTATTTTAAAGAGAAGAAAGGAGTCTTATTATTTGCACTTTCTTGATTTATTGCATCTTTCCAGACAATTATAATTTTAATATTGGAACCAATAATTTTTTTTTTTTGAACCAATAAGTACTAATTGAACAAATATTTTCAATATTTTTGAACCAATCATTTTTATTTAAACTTTAAACCAATTGTTTCAATATTTGAATAAATAATTTTTACTTGAACCCATAATTTTTAATTTAAACGATCATTTTTATTTAAACCAATAATTTCAACATTTTTAAACCAATAATTTTTATTTGAACAAAGTTTTTCAACATTTGAACTAACCATTTTTTTAAACCAATAATTTCTATTTAAAAAAATATTTTTAGTATTTTAACAAATTTATTTGAACAATTATTTTCAATATTCGAACTAATCATTTTTAATTAAACCAATAGTTTTAATATTTTTACCAATAATTTTAGTATTTAAATCATCAATTTTTTATTTTAAACAAATAGTTTCAATATTTGAGCAAATAATTTTTATTTTAAAAAATATTTTCAATATTTGAACAAATAATTTTTATTTTAAAAAATATTTTCAATATTTGAACAAATAATTTTTATTTTAAAAAATATTTTCAATATTTGAACCAATAATTGTAGAATTTGAAGAAACAGTTTTTGAATTTTAACAAATAATTTCTATTTTTAAAGAAAAAATTTTTATTTGAGCAAATATTTTCAACATTTGAACCAAAAATTTCTATTTGAACCAATAATTTTAGTATTTAAACCAATAATTTCAGTTTTTGAATAAATAATTTACATTCGATTCAATATTTTTAAATATTTGAACAATTAATTGTTATTTGAACCAATAATTGTAGTATTTGAAGAAATAGTTATTTTTATTAATTAATTTTTATTTTGAAGAAATTATTAAATTTTTTATTTAAACATATATTTTCAACATTTAAACCAACAATTTTTTATTAAATCAATTGTTTCAACATTTGAACCAAAAATTTCTATTTAAACCAATAATTTCAGTATTTGAACAAAAAATTTCTATTGAAACCCATAATTTCAGTATTTGAGCCAATAATTTCTATTTAAACTAATAATTTTAGTATTTGAACCAAAAATTTTAGTATTTGAATTTGAATTAATAATTTACATTTGATTCAATACTTTTAAATATTTGAACAATTCATTTTTATTTGAAAAAATATTTTCAATAGTTGAACAAACATTTTTTTTAAGCAATGATTTCTAATTAAAAAAATATTTTATGTATTTTAACAGTTAATTTGAACAAATTTTTTCAATATTCGAATTAATCACTTTTAATTAAGCCAATAGTTTTATAATATTTGAACCAAAAAATTTTTTTTAACCAAAAAGTTCTATTTAAATTTTAAACCAATAATTTCAGTATTTGAACCAATAATTTCAGTATTTGAACCAATAATTTCAGTATATTTTGAATAAATAATCTACAGTTGATTCAATAATTAATACTTTTAAATATTTAAACAATTTTTTTTTATTTGAACCAATAATTGTAGTGTTTGAAGAAATAGTTTTTAAATTTTAACAAATAATTTCTATTTTTTAAAAAATAATTTTTATTTGAACAAATAATTTTGTTTTAACCAAAAATTTCTATTTAAACCAATAATTTTAATATTTGAACAAATAATTTTTATTTAAACCAATAGTTTTAATATTTGAACCAACTATGTTTATTTAAACCAATAGTTTAAATATTCGAACCAATAAATTTTATTTGAACCAATAATTTTAGTTTTTTAACCAATATTTTCAGTATTTGAATAAATAATTTACAGTTGATTCAGTACTTTTAAATATTTGAACAATTAATTTATTTTAACCAATAATTTTAGTATTTGAAGAAATAATTTTAGTATTTTAACATATTTCAATATTTAAACCAATGACTTTTGTATTTGAAGCAAACATCATTTATCCAATTTAATTAAAAATTATTTAATACAAATAAAATTTTGTTTAACACAAACAAAGAAGTAATCGTTAATTTTAATAAAATGAATTTTCTCCAGTGCACATTTATATAAATAAATAAATTATATTTCCTTCAGATAAAAAATTTATCTGTGTGCATAAATATTTGCACATAAGAATAAAAGATTAAAGCATCGTTAAGATTGTATCCGATTTCTTATTTACAATATACAAATTAAAAAAAAGGAGAAAAATGATGTGTGAAATTTATCATACACATGTAATCGTATAGATGTAATTTAAAATAATCCTTAGCGTGAATAATTGATGTAATGTATATTGGATCAACATGAGATTCGACTTTCGATGCCAGAACTCTTGATGAGGTTGAGATAGCAGGAGAACAGTATCAGATAAGTACTGTCAGATTTCGTTAACCAAGAAGCGGTAAACAACTGATGAGATACTACTTAGACAGTTGAACAAATTATGCATTACTCTTATAAAATTTTTTTTGGCAAGACCCACACACTACTGGTCGAGCCAGTAAAGCTCGTGACTCAAGTTAATTTTGTCTTCCACTCTGTGTGCTTTAACATTGGCATTGGGGCGCGTAAATTTGATTGTCCGTCTGACACAGAAATAAGTATCAGAGAAGTTCGAAACAAACTGATTGAGAGAATCACACTCCTTGCAAATTTTTACTATTTCTTCTTTTTCTTCTTCTACTTTTTCAAAAATTACAAACAAGAGACAAGTAAACAATTTTTTCCCAAACCATGTTGTACAACTGTGTTTATACTTAACATTCTTTCTGGAAATATTTCAACAATTTTTTAATTTAAATTTTTAATTTCCAAATTAAACGAAATACTGTTATGAATAGAATGAAACATTGGTAATTACTGTCATGGTAATAATGTTGAATTTTTGAAGATTGAAAAATTAAGGTAAAAATGAAAGGTCTATACAACAACAACAAAAAAAAAAAAAACTATAGTTGGTAACTATCCAGGTCATCCTCTTCCGAACGACGACTCAAGTAGGGGAGGAGTAAAAAGAGGACGAGAATGGAGGCTGCAACTCGGTAAACAGTGGCATAATGCTTCTTCCTGGACCATATGCCAAATCTGCATTGCTCGCTTGGTTTATCTAACTTTTATACCAAATCATCCTTCACGTTTTATGATTAAACAGATAAAAGATACGATTTTCGAGAAATTTATACACCAACTCTCTATTCCACTGAATTCAATTCATTAAAAACAAAATCAAAAATTCTGCGATTATTCTATAAATATATCGTTGGAAGAATACAATATTGCAATGCTACAAATTAATCAAAATTCTATTACTCTGTAGCGAATGCCAAAAGATTTAATGCTCTTAGAGTTTTGAACTTTCAAATTAAGGACAATTTTTTTTATTACTTTTAATTCATATTTTACTGTCTCTAAAACCTGAGTAGTTAAAAATAATTAATTGTTTATAAAATAATGGCTAAATTTTTGCTCCAGAAATTAATAAAAAAAAAAAAAATAAATAACAATTTAGTAGAAAATCACTAATTATTAGCTAATCACTAATTATTAATTAGTTAATCACTGATTGTTAATTACTAATTAGTAGTAGAAGAAAACTAATTATTAGGAGAAAATAACTAACTATTAGTAGAAAAAAATAATTATTAGTAGAATTAATAATAATATTAATTATTAGTAGAATTAATAATAGATAATATTAATTATTAGATAATAATTAATAATAATTAAATAATAATAATAATTAATAATAATAATTAGATAATATGGTAATTAAAGCTTTTCCAAAAAGAATTAACCATTTATCTTCAAAATTGGGAAAAGTCCTTCTTCTGCATAATTACCGATAATATTAATTAATAGTAGAAAAAAACTAATTATTAGTAAAAAAGAAACTAAATATTAGTTGAAAATAACAATTATTAGTATAAAATAAAACAATCATTAGTAGAAAGTAACTAATTATTAGCAGAAAAAAAACTACTAAAATAATCAAAGTTTACTAACTAAATTAAATACCAAAACTTTTAGTAATTTTAAAATTAAATTAGTTTAAAATATTACTACTTGAGTCAGCGACTAATTTTTTACTATCAAATAATGTGATTTTTAACTAATTTAAATTTTAAGAGCTAAAAAAAAAATTTCTATAATTGAAAAAAATTAAATATTAACCAAGCAGAGTTGCCACAAAAAATTTAATTTCGTTTTTCCCTGACTGTTCCTAATTTCCAGATTGAATTTTAACATTTTCCCTGATTCTTAAAACAAAATTTAAGGGAAGTTGAATGAAAAATACTAAAAAACATTTTTTTAAAGCAAAAATTCTTTAACAATTTCCATACTTTTTATTTAAATTTTACAAAGTTTCAATTAATTATTTAATATTTTCGTAAATTTTTTTTTAATTTAAATACCTACACTGAGAAAACTGGAGTATTGGACTAAACATCTGGAGGGACAAATCGTTGATATTTGAGAGTTAGCTATTGGATAACAATCTAAATGTTCAAATACACCATTGACAGATATTCGTGCCATTTCTCTTGGAGGGAAAATGAGTTTATAACAGAGGGACAAATTAACCATCTTGAGAAATCCCTTCCTTATCCGGCGCGAAATGAATAAATATGGCAACCTAACCCCTAAATTAAATACATAAAATGTCAGAAAAATAATTTCGCGCGCATCAGATCGTACACATTTTCTGCGCAACTTTTAACCCTCAGATATAATGGGAGAGAATATACAAGTAGATTTCCATTATCAATTCAAAATTTATTTTAGAAGGACTATTTAATTCTCTTCATAAGCAAAGGAAACATACACTTTTTGAACCTCCGAATTTGACACTCCAGTTTTCTCAGTGTATCATTAAAAAATTGAATTGAAATTTCTCAAAATTCTTATTTTTCCAGAGTTTTAATTAAAATTACTTGAAATTCAAGTAAATTTTTTTCTTACATAAATATTTAATAATTAAATATTCATTTAAGAGTATTTGAATTTTAAGTAATTTTAATTAAAACTCTGGAAAAATTAGATTAAATAAATATTTAATAATTAAATATTAATTTAAGTGGATTTTAATTTCAAGTAATTTTAATTAAAACTCTGAAAAAATTAGATTAAATGAATATTTAATAATTAAATATTTATTTAAGTGGATTTTAATTTCAAGTAATTTTAATTAAAACTCTGGAAAAATTGGATTTTTAAGAAATTTCAATTCAATTTTTTAATTATAGGTATTTAAAGTTTTTGAGAATTTCAATTCCCTTGTAGAAATAAATAATTATTATTTTTTTCTGCAAGAGAATTGAAATTTTCAAAAACTTTAGTTTAAAAACTTTAAAAATTTAATTTCACAAAATTTCAATTAATTATTTATTAGTCTCTTAATAATTTTTCTTTTTAAATCAAGTATCTTTAGAAAATTTAATTTAAATTTCTCAAAAAATGAATTTTTATGAATTTTTTTTTTATTTTTTATAAGAATGGAAATTTTTAATAATTTCCAGTTTAAAACCTTTCTTAAATTCAATTATTCCTAATAATTGCAACATTTATTAACTAAAATATTTTTTTAAGCTAATTATAATTCATTACGTCATTTAAAAAGTTATTCTAAAATTTAGCTGTTATAATAAATTTTAATTATTTACAAATATCAGAAAAATCAAGATAAAATTTTTCAATTCATTGTGATTCAAATTTTTAAGATGAAAAAAATCTGGAGAAAAATTCTAAATTTTCAAGTTTTTTAAAAATAGTTTTGAACACCAAAAATCAGAATTTTTGCAGTAATTCTACAAAATTTATTATTTTAAAGTACTTTTAAAAAAATTTTCTACACGGAAAAAAATTTCATTCATTTGAACATTGAAAAGTTGATTAAAATACATATTTACTGGAATCAAATAATTTTTATGTAAATCAAATAAATTGCACCTATTTGAACCAATAGTTTCAATAATCCAAGCAAATACCATTTAATCGACATCGAAATTATTTGATTCAATTAAATATTTATTTGACAATAGAAAAGTAATTATTTATTTGTATCAGATAAATCGTTTTAAAATGTAATTATTGATATTAACTTTCCTACAATTTTCGGAAACTTTCATTTAAAAATTAAAAATTTATTCTGATTTAAAATTTATCCAAAGTACATAAAAAAAAGCCGTACACTTATAATAGTACATTATATAAATAAATTTATAAATTGCGGATTTTAATATTTCCTTTTCTCACAAACTTGTCAAGCTCTCTTAGAATGAGAACAGTATCACAAGTTGGTGAATCCTTTAAATAGGTTCCGCTGAAACTAAAATAACAACTATATTTCAAAAAGCATTTCTCTAACCAATGTATATGCGTGTAAAAGAAGTATGAATGAAAAAAAAACGAGAGAAAAAAAATTAAACCAGGAATTTAAACGAAGGAAAGTATAAGAAGAACAGTGTGTGTTCTTTTAAAGAACTTTTAGATCGAGCATTGAGATTTATGAATAGCGGGCGACAATTTCATTTCGTTGGGTGCTTGTCAAACCATTACAGCCTACGCAAAACATTTTTTCATATACCAGAGAGTCTATATCTTGATTCTCAGTAGCTCTCTCGCCAAATATCAGGTAAATTCGTGACTAATAAAAAATGTATATATAATATTATGTAAGCAACAAACAAGATACACGATAAATCGTGTATAAACAAAATTATCGCACATTAATATAAATGTTTTTCAAACAATATATATATATTACGATTTTAATTAATTTGTTCAAATAATATTTATGCGATTGTGAAAATTACAAATTTCTTTTTATATTATTAAATATTATGAATATTAAAAATATTAATTGGAGAAATAAAATCATAATTTTTCAGAATGAAATATTTAATGCAATAAGGAGAAAGTTTATTTGCTTCAAATAATCGTCTATTGTTAAACAAAATATTTACTTGAATCAAAGAAATATTTTATTTATAAATAGAAAAGGATTTCAATTGATTTGTTCAAATAATATTTATGCGATTGTGAAAATTACAAATTTCTTTTTATATTATTAAATATTATGAATATTAAAAATATTAATTGGAGAAATAAAATCATAATTTTTCAAAACAAAAATATACTAAAAAGAAAATTTATTTGAATCGATTCCTCGTCTATTATCAAATAGACATTTACTTGACTTAAAGAAAAATTTATTATATAAAAAAGTATTTATTTGTATTAAAAAGAAATTTTTTCAGAGATGGAAATAAAAAAAGATTAAAATTAAAGGCTAACGGAAACAGTTTTTGGTTTTGAACGAAAACAGTTCTCGTATAGTTTACGAATAGTAGGGAAAAAATCTAAGTGACCAATAGTGTGAATCAATTTTCTCTATATATACATATTTTAAGATTAAATAAACAATTTGCATTAATATGATTCTATTTCACTATGAGTAAATGTATGCATCTGTATTAAGGGTGAATAACCGGAGTTTAAAAATACGTCGCAATCCCATTGGAATGCGCAATGCGCTCTACGCATTCGTCGTGAGCACCAAGATACGATGGCCCACAGACAAAACCCTGTTTCTAATTAAGACTCACTTTTCATCGAAAGTCCCGTCCTAGTTTAATCAATCTACCCACCTGTAATCATTATCTACAAATTAATTCTCAAAAGTTGTGCTAATTTTCCATTTTTATTCATTTTTTCCATACTTCTATTTTTTTGTGTCATTTTTTTCAATTGTAAAATTGCTAATTACTAAATTAATTAATTACCAATTCGCAGAAAATTCTTAACAATTATTTATTAACTACAATAATATTCGTATTTCATTCTTTCGATAAAAAATTCATTCATTTATAAAAAATTGTAAAAATAACTCTTCGAAATTCATTCATTTATAAAAATTTGTAAACACAACTCTATCAAAATTATTTCTGTATGAATTCATAAAAAAAAGTCTTTCAAAGTTCAATTATTCAAAAAAATTTGTGAACGAAACTATAAAATTCAATTTTTTTATAAAAATTGTGAACACAATTCTTCCAAAATTCAATTGTTTTTAAAAAATCTCAAAAGTAACTCTTCAAAAATTGAATTAATTAAAAAAAATTGTGAAGACAACTCTAAAATTCAATTCATTATAAAAATTGTAAACACGATTATTCTAAAATTCAATTCTGCATAAAAAATTGAGAAAACAATTCTTCCGAAATTCAATTATTTATAATGATTCTAAACGCAGCTCTTTAAAATTCAATTATTTATTAAAATTGAGAACACAAATCTTTAAAATACAATGATTTATAAACATTTTGAAAGCAACTCTTCCAAAATTGAATTATTTGTAAAAAAAAATTGTGTTCGAAACACAATAAAATTCAATTATTTATAAAAAAAAAAATGGTGAACGAAACTCTGAAATTTAATTATTTATCAAAATTGTAAGAACGATTATTCCGAAATTCAATTTTGTATAAAAATTGAAACAGCAATTCTTCCAAAATTCAATTATTTAAAACATTTCTGAACAAAACTCTATAAAATTCAATTTTTTATAAAAATTGAGAACACAATTCTTCCAAAATTAAATTATTTTTAAAAATTCTGAAAGTAACTCTTCCAAAATTGAATTATTTATAAAAAATTGTGTACGAAACTCGATAAAATTCAATTATTTATAAATTGTGAAAACAACTCTTCCAAAATTCAATTCTGTGTAAAAATTATGAAGGCAACTATTACAAAATCCAATTCTGTTTAAAAATTATGAAAGCAGCTTCATCAAAATTCAATTATTTATAAGAACTGTGAAGGTAATTTTTTAAAAATGCAATTGTTTGTAATTAGAAATATAATCAAAATATAATCATATTAAAAAATTTGATATTTATTATTTTATTTATTATATTCTTACAACGATTTTTTATTAAATTTTTTTTAAATAATTGAAACCCTGTAAAGAATTTTATTATTTTATTATTGCAAAAAACTTTATTAAAGTGTTTAAAAAGAATTGAATTTTTGGGAATAATTTTGTTATTTATCGACATAATTGAATTCTTTCGAAGAATTATTTATGTGAATAATTGAATTCTTGGAAAGAATTTTATTAAAATCTAAAAGAATATAATTAAATTATTTTTAAAAAAAATTTAATTAAAATTGTATTTAAAATAATTGATTTCTTTCGACCAATTTTATTAAAATATTTGAAACTAATTGAATTCCTGTGAAAAATTATAATATTTTTCTAAATAAGTAATTAAATTGTTTCAAAGAATTGAAAAAAAAAAATTTTTAAATAATTGATTTTGTCGAAAAATTGAAATTAAATTTTCAAGAATTTTTTTAAACATTTTTTTTAGCTATTCCTGTAAAAATTTATTAAAAATAATTGAAATCCTGCAATGAATTTTATTATTTATAAAAATAATTGAATAGTTTCAAAGAATTTTATTAAAATTTTCAAAAATAATTGAATTCCTGAGAAGAATAATTATATTATTTATAAAAATAATTGTATTATTACGAAAAATTTTATTACAATGTTTAAAAAGAATTGAATTCCTATGATAATTGGGATTTTGACGAGAATTTTTTTTAAATTTGAAAGATAATTGAATTTTATGAGAAGAATTTTATCACTCTTGAAAATAATTGAATTTCTGCAATTATTTGTAATTTATCCGAAATTGGATTTTTTTTAGTGTTTTCAACAAAAATTTGAATTACAAATTTTTAAATTCTATTATTTTTAAACACTGAAAAAATTTATTTGGTTTAAATAATCCGATACTTGTTTATTATCAAATAAATATTTACTTGTGTCAAATAAATGTTTACTTGTAACAAATAAATATTTACTTATATCAAATAAATATTTAATTGTATCAAATATTTACTTGCATCAAATAAATATTTACTTGTATCAAATAAATATTTACTTCTATCAAGTAAATATTAACTTAAGTCAAATAAATTTTTTTTAATTATTATAATTTTTCAATATAATTTTACACTGTACTGTAATGTAATATATTTGTATATAACGCAATCGACTTGTTCACAAACGTTACTAAATAAAAATCAAATAAATATGAGAGTAAATAACAATTAAAGGTGTTTTTTTTTATTTTTCTATTTAAAATATATATGTGGAAATTTTTTTTCTGCTAAACAATTTATACTTGATTTAAATAAACGTATATTAGTCACAAAATCTACTAAATTATTTATTTGAGTAAAAAAATAATTATTTAAAACATAAAATTTTATTTGAACCAAAAAACTTTATTTGAAACAAATAAAATTTATTTGAACCAAAAAACTTTATTTGGAACAAATAAAATTTTATTTGAACCAAAAAACTTTATTTGAAACAAATAAAATTTATTTAAATCAAAAAACTTTATTTGAAACAAATAAAATTTATTTTAAATTGAAAAAAAGTCTAGTATGCTGAATCAAATAATTTTCTTCTGGTTATATACAATATAATAAAAAAGTAATAAACCAAAAAAATATTATCTCGTGGAAAATTAATGGCAAAAGATGTCAATTTAATTTAACCCAATTTAATTAAATATTAATTTTTTTTAATTAATTAAATCCATTTCGAATTTATTAATTTATTTATTTCATTTCATTTATTCTACTCTATTTTTTGGTCAGAAAAATTAATAAAAACGCTCTTATATAATAACAGCATGCCGGTGGATATTCAAAACAAAAAGTTAAAAATAGAAAAATTCAAAAAGCAAAAATTTGTTATAAATGTTAACACTTGGATTAAACGAACAACACGATATGGAAAAACCAAAAAAATGATAATAAACATTTTTAATTGTACTCAAAAAGTTTTTACTAAACGATTAAGAACGTTTCTTCGATGTAAAAAAATATTATACATAAAAAAATACAATAAAACTTCAAAGAAATATTTCTTTTCAAAAAAAAAAATAATAAATATTATTACTTATAAAGAAATAAGAAATAATATTACTTAACGAAATAAGAAATATTATTACTTAAAGAAATATTAGGTCACAAAGCATCAAATGTTTGACAAGAAGAAAAAAAACAAACAAAAGGAAAATTCAAGTTGACGTTCAAATATTTCAGAGCCAAACGAGAAAAAAATTAAACAAATTGAATCAAATTTTTTCTCTCTTTGTAAAATAATAAGGAAATGTAAAAATTAGAAATTTAAATAATATTTGGATTATTATGGTCAAATTCTCAAGGTATTAAATACTACTCTTCATTTTTATTAGGGAAACATTTTATTGCAATTGTTTTCTTCATATTTAAAACAAGATAATAATTTAATACTGTATTTTGAATGTAATTAATTGACAATTAAATAATAATTAATTGACATTTAACTAATAATTAATTGACATTTAACTAATAATTAATTCACAACTAAACAATAATTAATTGATTATTAATTTAGAATTTAATATCAATTACTTAATTCTCAATTAATAGCTAATTAAAAACTTAATAATAACTAATTAATAAATAATTGACAATTAAATAATAATGGATAATTAATTGTAAATTATTTATTAATTAATATGAATTATATTTATTAATAAATTTTATTTATTTATATTTATTAATTGACAACTAAGTAATAATTAATTGATAATTAATTAATGAATTATTATTAGTTAATTGTCAATTAAATATGAATTACTTAATTCTCAATTAGTAATTAATTAACAACTAAATAATAATTAATTGATAATTAACTAATAATTAATTAATAAATATTTGCAAATTAAATAATAATTGATAATTAATTATTGTCTATTATTTATTAATTAATGAATAATCAATTGACAATTAAATAATAATTGATAATCAATTGACAATTAAATAATAATTGATAATTAATTGTCAATTATTAATTAATTAATGAATAATTAATTGACAACTAAATAATAATTAATTGATTATTAATTGACAATTAAATAATTAATAATTAATGAAACATTCTTAAAGCATTAAGAAACACTCGAATCTAGGAACACACGTATACAACACAATAACACAAATGCACTAATACATAGTTTTCTGTTTAGAAAAAAAAAATTGTCAAAAATTAAAAAAAAAAATTAGTAAATTGAAGATAAAGTTTTGATTCCAATTTGTTGGTTAATTCATGTTAGTTTAACTGCAAACAATGCCAAATTAGAAAAGGTGAATGGTTTTTGAAGCCGCTCATATAGTTCTTGTTAAGGCTAATTTGATGCACATCTAACAAGATGGCATACCATCACAGTGTTTACAGCGCTTTGCTCTCGGCTCAGGCATCCTCGCGAACTCAGCGATGTTCCATGATTTTTCTAATGTAAACTATTATTTTTATTTTAAATCTTTAAAATTATTTTTTTTTATCCTCTTAATTATTTTTTCACTCTTCTTCACTCTATTTTTAATTTTACACTATTATTTCTTTTTTCTCCATTCGATTTCTTGAACGCATTGCATCATCTTCATCTGCTTCTATTGTTTTTCCATGAACAACAAAAGTTGTTTTCTTTATCAATAGTTGATTTTTAACTACTTTTTCGTTTATCCTCTTAATTCTTCACTCTTAGCTCCACTATTTTTAATTTCCCATTTGTTATTTTCTTATTATCAATTCGATTTCTTGGACGAATCATCTTGATTTGATGATTTTCTTCTTGAATAAACAGAATTGATTTTTAACTGCTGTTTCTTCTTTTCTTTCATAGGCAGCAGAAATTTTTGTTTCTGCTATCAATAGACGATTTATTTCTTGTTTTTTCTGTTTGTTCACAGAAAAATTTGTTGCTTCTGTAATCAATATAGTTGATTTTTAACTACTGTTTCTTTTTGTCAAAGGACAAAAATGGTTGGTTGCTTCTGCTATCTATAGTTGATTTTTAACTACTGTTTCTTTTTCATAAACAGAAATTGTTCAACAGCAGATTTTTAATTACTGCTTCTGTTGTCAGTAAAAATCCACTATTCCTGTTATCAACAGTTGATTTTTAATCACCGCTTTCTGTTATAAATCTAGTAGTTTTTTTAACCACAGTTTTTTTTAGTACTGTTGTATTATCAACAGTAAATTAATATTATTAATCAATTAATTAAATAATTTGACAGTAGTCTTATTAAATATAAATTTCTAAATATCAATACAACATTGAACTACAATTACAAATGTTGCGATTGAGCATTGATGAAAGTATAATTAAATACTATATATATGACTGGAACAAGAATATTATAAATAAATTTCTTTTTCTATTTATATTTATTATGTACGTTTGATTAAGACACTTGAAAATTTGAGGAAGGCAAGTTTTGCTAATCTTGTAAAATTATATATCATTTTTTTTCGAACTTGTTTCTTTCCTCTTTCTCTCTCAATAAATAATTATTCGTTCACAAAAAAAAAATCTTGCCAGGAATGCTCTTTTTCAATAAAGGAATGATGAATTATATGGTTATTGTGTCGTAGAGAAGTAGTTTTTTCATTAATATAACTATCGAGATGCTTCATTTGCTGCAGGCATCTCCACTTCATTCATTCTCTTCATTTCTATTTTTCAATTCTTATTTTCCCTTTTCTCGCTCTCTCTCTCGCACTCTCTCCCTCACACACTTTTTTCTTCTAACTCCTTACATTTTACTTCCTGTTCATCTTCACCCTTAATAAAAACAATCCAAATTTTTCACTAATCAGTTCCTGTTTTAAGTCAATTTTGGAATTATTAATTCATTGAAATTGTATAAATTAAGAGAATTTGGTGAAATAGTAAGTAGATCTCCAGTTTTCAGGTTTCTTTGCAGTGGAATCGTTGCTCTAAAACAATTTTGCTGAAAGTCATAAATACGAAGTTCCTTCTGCTAATGTATGACTATTATTCTGGAATTGTGATCATCCATCTTTTCCTTAATATATACATCAATTTTTTTTATTTATTCTGCTACTTGTTCTTTTATTTCTTGTTTATTCTGTTATTTATACTTTCAAATAATCTGTTATTTAATCTGTTATTCCTTTACTTATTCTGTTATTTATACTTTTAAATAATCTGTTATAATCTTCTATTAATTTTTCTATTTATTTTCTTTTATTTATTTGTTTATTTATTTATTCTTGAAAAATGAAAAGTTAAAAGAAGAAATGAGAGAGGAGAGAGACTAGACTTTGTTACACTGTAATTAAATAACTTATACTTCCGAATATATAGAGAATAATGGAGTCAATAAATGTTTAAACATTTACATATCGCGAAATAGAAAAAACGTTGTCGGCGCGAAAGCGGCCATGTCACAGACTGATTCGGGCTGCCTTCTCGGCTTCTCAGTGAACCTCGGGGTTCCTGGCTTAAAGCCAGTAATGAGAGCTTCCGGTCTTAGACGCTTCGTGGCGCTACCCTAGAAAAAATATCTTCTTTTTGGAAAAAAAAAAAAATTTCCTCATCGTATGATGATAAAAAGAATGTCAAAAAATCAAAAAGAAATCAAAAAGGGTTAAAAAAACGAATAAGTTAAAAATGGAATTTTCGCGAGTGAATTACTTTTTCGCTGAAAGCTCTTCTACCAAAAAAAAAAGAGTTTTTATTACAAACTTGTTTTTAGAAATAAAATGTTTTTGGTTTGTTTGGCCTAATGGCTAAAAAAATCTTTTTGTAAGACTTTTCTTTAATAGAAGCCTTGTATAAAAATCCTTATTGCAACATGACCAACAAGCAGAAGATTACACATTTGTCAAAATATTATTCACGAGATGTACAAAACTCATATTTCCACTCGATGCAATTCATTTATAACTCAATTTCAACTTTTCTATTTTTAAAATAATATTTACAAACTTCAATTATTTTCGAGGTATTTTCAAAAATGTTTCGAAAGAGAAGACTACATTTTCAACAACCAACAAGGTGATAAACAATAATCTACATTTGTCAATTTTCTCGGCGAACCTTCACGAAATTATCTCCCGAAAAAAACATCAAAGAATTTTTTTTTTTTTGATTATGCTGAAGAAAATTTTGCAAATCAAAAGAAAAAAATTCTGGTGACTATGTAAAAAAAAAGCTAATAACTTAGTACAGAAGTAACTTTTTATAATTAAGTTATTTATAATTATAATCATTAAGAAACATTATTTGTTAATAATATTAATTTTATAATTATCAATTAATAATATTAATTTTATAATTATTAATTAATATTAAACTTATAATTAATTATTATGATCCATAACTTTTAAATTTTTAAATGAACGAAATATTTTTTATCAAAGTTATTTTTTTTAAATTACTGATTAAAATAGAAATTAAAAACTTTAATTTTACATTTAGAAACTTTATAATTAATTTTTTTACGTATATTTAATTGATAATAGTTAAGTAATCGATTATTTGAATCAAATAAATTTTTTTAGTGTACTATTTTAATTAATATTCACAAGTCTTAAACTTTCAAATGAACAAATTATTTTTTATTAAAAATATTTTAATAAATTACTGATTACAATGGAAATTAAAAACCTAAATTTTACATTTAGAAAAATTATAATTTATTTTCTCTATTGTAAAATTAGTTTAACACAAAATTATTGCAATGAAACATTTAATTAGAAGAAGAAATAAATAAATTTCACTGATTTAAACGATCAGAACTTTAGGAACTTTAATTATTAATTAATATTACTAATTATTATTATTATAATTATTATGAACCAAAAACTTTGAAACTTTCAAATGAACGAAATATTTTTTAATAAAAACATTTTCATAAATTACTGATTGCAATAAGGAATAAGAAATAAAAATCTAAATTTTATTTTTAGAAACTTTATATATAATTAATTTTTTTATTGTCCAAAAATTTTACAATAAAAAAATTATTTAAATATAAAGTTTCTAAATTTAAATTTAATAATTAGAATAGAAATTAAAAACTTTAATTATACATTTAGAAACTTATTAGTATTTCTAATTAAAAAAAAATTATTTGAACCTAAAATTAATTAAATAAAAATTTAATTTGAAGAAGAAATAAATCAATTTCGTTCGTTTGAACATTCTGAACTTTAGGCTCATTAATTATTAATTAATAGTGTCAATATTATAATTATTACAATTCACAAATTTTGAATATTAATATTTATTTATATTAATTTATTTATATTAATTTATTTATATTAATAATATTTATTATTATAAACGAAATATACTTTATTAAAAATATTTTCATAAATTACTGATTTGTTTTAAAATTATTTTTTAAATTAAATTTCGTTCATTTAAATGTTTAGAACTTTAGGATCATAAAATATTAATTAATATTATGATTAATTATTAGCTACTAATTAATATTATAATTAATTATAAGTTTTTAATTAATTTATATAATCCTCAATTTTTGAACGTTTAAATAAACGTAATATTTATTATTAAAAAATATTTTCAAACAATTTCTGATTGCAAAAGAAATTAAAAACTTCAATTCTACATTCAGAAACTATAATTGTTTTGACAGTGACGCAAAATTATTGTAATAAAAATTTAATTTGAAAAAGAATAACGAATAAATTTCGTTCATTTGAACATTCAGAACTTTAGGATCATTAATTATTGATTAATTAATTGATCATTAATTTTATTGTTATAATTAATTATTAGCTAATAATTAAAATTGTAATTAGTTATTAACAATTAATTTATAATTAATATTAATAATATTAATATTATAATTAATTATTAGCTATTAATTACAATTAGTAATATTATAATTAATTATTAGTCATTAATTATTATTAGTAATATTATAATTAATTATTAGCCATTAATTATTATTACTAACATTATAATTAATTATAAATAACACAATTATAAATAATTTACAACTATAAATAATTGAAAGAGAAATAACAGAACAATAACAAGATTAACTTTTTACAACACCAAATTTGAATGAATCAAGGTTAAAATTAATCGAAACTTGGAATTAGAAGGAGAAAAAAGAATTCTTGACATTGATCTCGTTTGAAGATTGTCGATTGGAAAATTGAATGAATTTGCAATGAAATTGAAAGATTGAAAAGTATAAAATTTTTGAAGAAGATTTCTTTTTCATTGAGACGCCAACGACGCACCACAAAGTGGGGGTGTTAGGTGAATGCAGTAGCAGCTATTTTAGACCGACCCAGATCCATCGTCTCTCTCTGACCATCCTGGATTGTTCGTTTCAGGTAATTAACGAACCAAATAACATCAACTAACGTGATTGCTATGCCGGTAAAGTATTTTTCTCGATTAGCCATTCCATAAGGAATTCTCTTTCCTATTCCTGTTACTAAAGGTGATAAATAAGAGATTATCGTTCCATTTCTGGATATACGAGATTATTATCCGTCAGTTTATATATATACATTGAACACATCATCACAATTAAACACATCATCTAAAAAAGAAGAGAGAGAGAGATTACAAAGAAAAAGAGTTCACAAACGAAAAAATACCATTAAAAAAAACTGTCAATAAATTTAATTCCCCCTTTCATTTTTTTTCAGAATTAAAAATTATTAAAATTTTTTTATTGATATTTCGTATCAATAATAAAATTCTCAAAAAAAAATGAGAGATTTTTTAATTCATCTTCGAGAGACGAATGATTATTTGAAAGTAAAGTAAATGACTTTGTGTAGGTGACGTTGAGTCATCTTTGGCCAAAAATACTGTTCTTCCCTATATTCACAATAATCGGAAGCATTAATTGTTTTATTTATTCGAAAATAACATTAAAATGATTTTATTTTTATATGCAAGAAAATTTTTGTTTTTTAAAGAACAAAAGGTTTTTTTCTTTATATAAACTATGTGAACAATAAAATAAACGCATTTTGCAACATAAGATAAATGCGATTATTTTCTTTTAATGGTAAAGAAACTTCTCGTGTAAATAAAATTATGTAACCTTTGTTTAAAATAAACTTTGTTTTGATTTCTTAATTTTGAACACAATTTATAGTTTGGAACAAGTCGATCTGTTTATAAAAATATATAGTTCAGTTTCTTGTTAAAAAATATTTTTTTAAAAGTCAAACCAGACTTTTTATAAATTTCTCAATTAAAAATATTCTCATCAATAAAGAAAATTTATTTCATGTTAATTATAATACTATGCAAATTTATATTTTAAATTTATAAATTATAATTTATATTTAAATATAAATTTTCTAAATTTATATTATAAATTAAATTTATTTATTTAAATATAAATTTTATAAAATTATACTAAAATTTATATTTAAATATGTAAATTTACATTTTAATATAAATAGTTTCGAAGACAAGTGTTTAAGAATGATAAATATAGCTTTTAATTTTTAACGTTTAGTAAACATTAAAAGTTTATTAAGAAAAAAACACGAATTTTTTTTTATAATAAAAATAAACAAGCCTAAAAAAAACTCTGAAGTTATAAGAAAGAAAATAAAACTTCACGTGTTTTGAAAAAAATCACAATTAAGGGGAAAACTGTCAAAACGGAAATTTAAATTTTGCAAAATGGAAATTTTTTTCTCAAGACAAAATGTCTGGCTAATTTCCAATTTTTTTCATTACTGTCAATTATTTAAACATTCAAAAATAAAAAAATTGACCGAAGATAAATTGTATAAACAAACCGAAAAACAATCAAATAAAAATACAACTTGAGTATAGAAATTTAAACCAATTATAAAATAATTCTACTTATTACCTGATTTTATAATTTAAATTCCTTTTTACATAATATTCGATTATTTATTAGCTTTTACACGTGCAAAATTTTAGCACAGTAAATTTAATCTACGAATATATTCCAAATATAAGTTCTCCACTACACTACTCGACATTTTTTTCTCCAAAAAAAAAACAAAAAGTTAAAAACCGCTACAAAATTGATAAATAAAATACAATTGCGAATATTTTCACATCACAACATACAAAACTTGAAATGAATGAAATTAATCGAAATTACTGCGAAACAAAATGAGATAATCCATATTTATCAGCAAATATATACACATTTGACATTTGCGAAAAAAGATAACCTAAAAATTAATTGTCAATTGTAACATACATCAAAAAGTTGACAATAAAAATTAATTAAAACACTATTTCACCTATATTCAACTGTTTAGATCAAATTTCAAATCATTTCTTCTCGTTAAATCGAAAACATTTTATTTAATTAGCAAGAACAATGAAAAATTCGAAAATCTATTAAAAGTACCTAAAATTTTCACATCGTGGAGAACAATTAAAAGATTAGAATAATATTAGTTTTAGGAAAAAAGAAAAATATGTGACTCACGTATATTTGTGTGCCTTTTTGGGCATTAAACAATATTGTCTTGTAAAATATTTTCACTGTAATTAAATAATCACAAATAGTCAAATCACAAATCACTTATCTATAATCTATTTGGCAGCCATATTACTGTACGCGTGAATATAATGAATTTAGTCGCAGATGGCAGCAGTTACCAGTGTGAAAGTAGTCACGTGACTGCATAAAGGTACGTACACAGTTTGCCTAGTCCAACCCAGTATGTCAAGTATCAACAAAAATAAAATTTAAAGAGAAGATCAAAATAAATGAAATAAATATTATTAGTTATTAATTAATGTATATTATTTTTATGGAAAATTCATGGAAATTTTGTTATAAAATGTAGTTTTTTAAAAAAGTACACAAATCTAGTGAATTGACATAAAAGATTCATATTTCTACCAAAAGCACCGAAAGTGTATTAATTTGAGGTTAGAAAATTTAATTAAGTTTCTAAATACTGTTTTTATTCATTTAAATAAATACTTAAACTTATTTATTTTCAGAAATATTGATTTTAATCTTTTTCGCAATATTTTTTTAAACAAAAAAATGAAAAACAAAGTCAACAATACTTTTTTCAACAATAGAAATACTGTTGTTGATTGACACTTTCCGCACATGTTTATCATAAAGAAACAAAATCGAATGTAAACAAAAGAGTAATAATTAATCAATTATCAATTTTGCAAATTCTATCAAAAGCGAGAAAATGTTACAAACTTTTGTAAAACACTCAGCAAGTCTGAGACACAAGAAAATACTGTGTCGATATAATTTGGGGTTATATTCCTCTCAAATGTTGATTCACCATGGACCCAAGTCCGCAATTATTCACGATTTAATAAATTTCAATGAAGATGAATTTAAAAAGAGGGACATTGATCCAAGAATTGAAAAGTGGAGACACAAATTGTTATTCTCTGATTATTTTCTACAAAGATCATTAAGATTTGGACATGATGAAAATAGAAGAATTATAAATCTAATGAAACAGAAATTGGATTCAATGGAGAGAGAAACATTAATGACAACTCCTGTATTTAGTGTGACATTAAACAATGATGATGATGATAAAAAATCTATGGAAGAAAATACTGAAGAAGTCTCGGAAGAATTGGATGTTGACTCGAAACCTATTTACATGCCTTACGCTGCGAAAGATAGTTTTCAAACGGTTGCAACAAAAATTCTAAAGTCGACAACAAAAAATGACACACTAAACAAAAAGTTTAAAGTTCTTTACGAAAAATATTTGGAAACTATGAAAACCACAGAACAAGCTGAGAATTTACAGAGTAAGAATTATTTTCACATTTTAGTGTAAGGAAAAAATTAATTTTTCGTTTTGAACGTTCAAATGAACGAAAAATTCTTGTCTATTTAAATATTTTTCAAAATTACGACACTAAAATTAAACACAATGTTAACTAAACATTTACAGAGCTGACACAAGTCAGGAAAAATAATTATTTTCAATATCAACTATTTTCATAAAATTTTCCAAAAGAAAAAAAAATTAATTATTTAAACATTTTTTTTTAAATTCTTCTTATAAATTCAATTTATTTTCACAAATAAATAAAATTTTTCACTGGAATTCAATTGTTTAGAAAATTTTAATAAATCTCTTGCAAGGAATTAAATTATTTTCATAAATATTAAAATTCACCTCAGAGATTAAATTATTTTCGTAAATAATAAAATTCTTCAAAGGCATTCAATTATTTTTATAAAAAAAATGCAACTCATCGTAGCATTTCAATTATTTTTAATACAATTTTAAATATATTCCACAAAATATGCAATTTTTATTAAAATTCGTCAACCAAATTCAATAATTTAAAAAAATTTTCATAAAATTATTTAAAATACAATTTTTAGAAATAATCAATTATTCAAAAATTGTTTATTTCTGTATTTAAATAATTAAATTAATTCTCGTAGAATTTTCAAATAAAAATTAATTTAAAAATAACTTTTGAAAAGATTTTAAATTAAAATATTTGAAAATTTGAATTTTGCATATTATTAACTAACAATTATGTAGAAATAATGTTTTTGAGAAATTTTATTCCGAATTCTGTTGAAATTATTTGAATTTTTAATATATATATTTAATTATTACTTTTATTTAATTATTGACAATTTATTTAGAGAAATATTAAAATAAAATTATTGATTTAGAGAAGAATTTATTTTAAAAGTTTTAAAAATAATTAAATTTTGAAAAGTTTTCACATTAAAATCTTTGAAAATTTGAATTTTTCATATTTTTAACAAACAATTCTGTAGAATTAATGTTTTTGAAAAATGTAATCCGAATTCTGTTGAAATTATTTGAATTTTTAAATATATTTTTATTTATTAGGTTAAAAATAATTTACTTAGAGGAATATTAATACAAAATAATTGATTTAGAGAAGAATTTATTTTAAAAACTCTAAAAAAATAATTGAATTTTAGAGGAGTTAAAAATAATTGCAATTTTTTTAAACAATCGAATTTTCGGAAAAATTGCAAACTCAATTCTTTAAAAACTGAATTTTTTATACTTTTAATTAACAATTCTGTTAAACTAATTTTTTTGAAAAGATTGAATTTGAATTTTTGGAATTATTTCAAGTTTTTGTTATTTTTGTTTTTATTTTTACTTTCTAAATTGAATTGTAAAGTAATGGATTTAAAAACTCTCAAAGATCTTTGTCAAAAATTGCTAAAAATAATTGATTTAAAAAAGAGTTTTAGTTAAAAATATTCTAGAAAATAATTGAATTTAAATTATGAAAATAATTTCGAAAAAGTTTCAGTAACAATATTCTTATTAGTTTTTGAATTTGAAATTTTTGAAAATTTTAATTCCTTTAAAAAAAAATAATGGTAAAATATTTATTTTAAATAAAACTATTATAAATAATTTTACAATTTAAGATATTCAAAATATTTTTTAGAGGCAGAGAAAAAATCAAAATTTTGTCTTGAAATTAGGGAAAAATCAAATGAAATTTTTGTGGCAATCCTGATTTATTTATAGTTAAACAATTAATTTTTTATGATTTACAAGTTTTTTTGTATTCGAATGAACGAAATATTTGTTATTAAAAATGTTTTCTTAAATTACTGATTGCAATAAAAATTAGGAATCTTTTTACATTTTAGAAGCTTGATAATTAATTTTTTTTTAACAGTGCTGGTAAATTATTGTAATAAAAATTGAATTTCAAGAAGAAAAAATAAACTGTATTCATTTGAACGTTCAGAATTTTAGGAACAAAAATAACTACTTAATCATTTTTTCCTTACAGAAAAACTCTGCGTACGATTGGGAGACGATTTATCGAAAATTCCATCAAACTGGATGACTGATTATGAGACATTTAATGACAAATATGAAGACTCCTGGGAAGCACAGTACGGAACATCGAATCCTGATTCTCAAGTTACTTCCGTTCCATGCGGTGGATGTGGTGCACTACTTCATTGTAAAGATTCCGAAATTCCCGGCTATTTACCATCGGAATTATTGGAAAATCAAAATAAAGATGTTCTCAAGACTTTAATTTGTCAGCGTTGTCACTTTATGAAATTCTATAATACCGCACTGGACGTGAAGGTTTCTCCGGAAGAATATCCTGAATTATTAAGAGCCATAAAAAACAGAGGCTGCGCTGTTATCTTAATAGTTGATCTCACAGATTTTCCAAATAGTATTTGGCCGGATATTGGTGCCATTATTGGACGTAGAACACCTTTATTTGTTGTTGGCAATAAAATTGATCTACTTCCTCAGGACAGTCCAGGATTTTTCAATCACATTACCGAGTATTTACGAAATGAAGTTGTGAAAATTGGTGTCAGGGAGCAATGTATAAAGCATGTTGCACTTGTTTCGGCGAAATCTGGTTTTGGAATTGAAACACTTATCACGAAAATTCAGAACAAGTGGCGTAATAGAGGTTCGCTATTTTATAATTAATAAAGATTTGATCTTCAAAATCTCTTGATTTTAATCAAAATCATTTTTTTATCAAAAAATCAAAATCAAAATTTCTCGAATTGAATCAAAATAAATATTTTGAATTTCGAAATCTCTTCAATTGAATCAAAATAAAGGTTTGAATTTTAAAATCACTTGAATTGAAATAAAATAAAAATTTGAATATCAAAATTTCTTGAATTGAATAAAAATAAAGATTTGAATTTCGAAATTTGTCGAATTGAATCGAAATAAAAATTTAAATTTCGAAATCTCTTGAATTGAACCAAATTAAAGATTTGAATGACAAAATCTCTTGAATTGAATAAAAATAAAGATTTGAATTTCGAAATCTGTCGAATTGAATCAAAATAAAGATTTAAATTTCGAAATTTCTTGAATTGAATCAAAAGATTTGAATTTCGAATTTTCTTGAATTGAATCAAAAGATTTGTCTTTCTAAATCTCCCGAATTGAATCGAAATAAAGATTTTAAATTTGAATTCGATTTGACATTGAAAAATTAAGTTTCAAGTTAATAAATTTAGAGACCTTGAATATTTTTAAATTAATAACGAATTTTTGTTCACAGGTGACGTTTACCTAGTAGGTTGTACGAACGTAGGAAAATCTTCGTTATTTAACGCATTGCTACAATCTGATTTTTGCAAAGTTCAAGCCATCGATCTTATACAACGAGCAACAACTTCTCCCTGGCCTGGGACGACCTTAAGTTTACTTAAATTTCCCTTAACTAATCCCAATAAATGGCGAGTTTTTGAGAGAACTAAAAGACTTATGGCTCAAAATGAGAGTAAACACTGGAATGAAAAGTTACTCAGGCATCAATTCAGTGTGTCGAAAAATTTCCTATTCGCTACACTTCAAGGTATTGATTTTTGAGTTTGGAAAAAATATTTTATTTCACAAAAAATAAGTGCAATAATTAAGCAGGATTGACAGAAATATTTGATTTCGTTTTTCTCTGATTTCCAGAGAGAATTTTGATTTTTTCTAAAGAATATTCCTTTTTTTCTAAAAGAATATTTTAAAATTATCGAAAATATTTTGAGATCAAAAAAAAAAAAAATATTAGATAAGCAAAAAAATGTTTGTGAAACATTTATTTGTGAATATCTCTAATTGTAAAATTATTCGAAACATCAATAATTTTTTTTAGCTAAGTATTTAATTGCTATTATTATTTTTCCATAAGAATTAAGATTTTCAAAAATTTTTAATTTTAAAATTGCCGAAATTTGGTAATTTATATACAAACATTGCTATTGTAATTTCTCTAAAATTGTTATTAAGAATTTCTAAATATTATTCTACTTTAAATTAATTATTATTAATTTTTGAAATAATTGTTCTTTTTTCTTCTTTGTGAGAAAATTAAATTATTGAGAAAAAAAAAGAAAAATTCAGCTAAAATATTTTTGAAATACATTTGTTTACAATTCAATTTTGTGAAATTTAAATTTTTAAACATTTTTTAATTTAAATATTTAAAAATTCAACTAATTTCCAATAAAATTTTCTGAAACTTTAATTTGAAACATTTTAAAATTCAATAATTTTTAAAATTTACTACTGTAACTTTTCCAAAATTGTTTTCTAGAATTTTTTACTGAAATTCTTCTCTGACTCGTTTATTTTTAATAATTTTTTAGAAACTTCTTTGAGAATTTAATTATTCGAAGAAAAAAAAGAACTAAAATATTTCTGAAATCCACTTGTTTAAAATTCAATTTTAATTATTCGTAAATTCTTCAATCAAAATATTAAAAAATTCTACTAATTTCAACGCAATTTGAATACAAAATTTTCAGGAAACTAATTTTTTTAGAAAATTTTAATTCAAATTTTGTTAAATGCAAATTTTCGACTAAAACCTTTTAAAATTTAATTATTTATAAAAATTGCAAATGCAACTTTATTAAAATTAAATATTGTTTGTAATTTTTAGTAAACGTATTTTTTGTAAATTTTAGTAAAAGTATTTTTTTTAATTTTTAGTAAAAATATTTCTTGTAATTTTTAGTAAAAATATTCGCTAAATAATTTTTAAGTAATAATTTTATTATGTTTTTTCAAGAATTGAATTTAGTAAAATGAAAAATAAATTAAAATAAATAAATAATATAAATTCAGATTCATATTCTATAAAGTTCAATTATTGTCAGAAAAAATTATTGTATTAAAATTCTTGGTAATTTCAAAATTTATAAATCAAACAAAAAAAAAATTCAAGAAGAATTAAGTCTATTTAACATTTTCAAAAGGAGTTGAATTATAAATTTAATATTTTTCCAATACTTTTGATAAAATTCCCTGACTTTTTCCAGAATTCTCCGACGTTTGGCAATCCTGATTAAGTGAAAAAGATTCTCAACTACCTATTGTTAGTTAATAAAATAGATTAAAATATTTTCCATAATAACGATAATTTTAAATATAAAAAACAATGATTTTTAAACAAATGCAGAAAATGTCTAATAATCTGTAATTTTTTTTTTCATTCCAGGAAGAATTGGAAGAACATTTCAAGTTCCTATAAAAGAAGACGAAATTGATAATTTTTCCTTAGGCACTCATAGAACGGTAATTCAGAAAAAATTTGGTTTAGATGAAAATGCAGAAGAATTTGAAAACAGCAAATGGTGCTACGACACACCGGGAAGTATTCATCCGGATCAAATTTTACATCTTTTGACCACTGACGAATTGCTGATGACACTACCGAGTCGAATAATTGTTCCTCGAACTTTTGTCATTAGAGAAAATCAAACTTTATTCCTTGCCGGAATGGGAAGAATCGACTTTTTGAGTGTTCCATCGTTTATAAGGTAATTTTTTTTTGTCTTGTAAATACAACTCAGAAAAAACTATTTGAATTATGATCCACAAAGTTTGGAACGTTTAGATGGACGAAATGTTAAAAGTTTAAAAATATTAAAATTTAAAAAATTAAAATATTAAAATTTAAAAATTTTTTAAATTAAAATATTAAAAATTAAAATATTAAAAATATTTGCAATATTTTTGTAAATTACTGATTATAATAAAAATTAAAAACCTTTTAAGTTTTGAAGACAATATTTTTAATTTTAAGCAATATTTAGAAACTTTATAATTTTTTTTCTATAAGACACAAAAATTATTATTAAAAATACAAAAATTATTGTATTTTCCACAGATGCACAGTTTTTGCAAGTCACAAACTCCCATTGACAATTTGTTATACAAATGATGCTGACGTTATCTACGGCGATTTGTTGTACACTAAAGCTTTTGGAGTTCCTACAAATGATCCGGAACGATTGAGATTATGGCCGGAATTAGTTTCTAGGGACATGGAAGTTACTGGAATATCTGAAGAAGAATCGGCTGCAGACGTTGTACTCTCAAGTGCCGGTAGGATTTTAAATTAAAATTTTTTTTAAACAAAACTTGTTAAATTCGTTTCTGATCGTAATTGTTGTTTTTTTTAAGGTTGGGTATCAATTACACCAAAAGCAGACGAACAAATTTTCTTGAAAGCTTGGACACCGGAAGGAAAGGGATTATTTTTAAGAACTCCTGCTCTTTTAAAAAATTCAGTAAACCTTCGAGGAGTGAGGATAGCGAACACTCCGGCATACAAAAAAGGAAGAGCAATTTACACCAAAAGACCCGATTTTTAATTTGTTGATATTTTGTAAATATGTAAAAAAAAGATATTCGAATGTTTTTATAAAAGTCGATAGAATAAAGTCCTTTTTAACGGATAAGAAAGAATTTTAAATTCGGTGGTAATTATAATGAAAAATTATAATTATAATTAAAACTATTTAATTTTATACGTAAAGATCTTCGCACGAAAAGAAATTAGAAATTATTAAAAATACATTTCTCAAAATGAAAAAACTAATTACTTACGATTTAAATCTCGAACTTAATTTTCAAAATATTAAATTTAATTATTCGATTCGAAATACAAATTCAATACTTAATAGAGAAGAGATTTAAATATTACAAGAATATTTAAATATTAAACACATTTATTTCACAAACAGGAAATAGCAAACCTTTTGTCACAAAACGAAAATTCTCCAAGTTTAATAAATTTCAATATTCATCCTTAGAGTGGATAAAATCAATAACAATCCATTTGTTCAGCACGTAATTTTGCTTGTTTATACATTCTCTTGTAAAATTTTTCTAAATTTTTGTAAAATTCTGGTCTACTGTGATCGCAATAATCCGACGCTGGATCACAAACACAGACGCTAAAAGATTAAAATTTCAATTATTGATGAACGAAGAAAATATAGGCGAGAAATAATTGAAAATTTTTACCTGTCTGCAATGCACGTGTCATGAGAGAATTTTTCTTTTGCTTTCTGTAGCTGATGTATTCTATCTCTTAAACTGAAATGTATTTAATTTAATTTTAAATTTTATTTAATGTAAAAATTCAATTCGAATTGAATTGAATTTGAATTTAATTGGATTCAATATGAATTTAAATTAAACTGAATTGATTTGAATTTAATTATATTAAATTGATTTGAATTTAATTATATTAAATTGATTTGAATTTAATTATATTAAATTGATTTGAATTTCAATTAGATTAAATTTGAATTTAAATTTGATTTTAAATTTAATTCAACTCAAATTTATTTGAATTTGGATTTAATTTAATTCGAATTAATTTGAATTTGGCTTTAATTTAAATTTAATTGAATTCAGTTTGAATTTAATTTAATTTAATTTGGATTGAATTAAATTTCAATTTAACTCAAATCTACGTATTTAAATTTACATTTACTTTAAGTCGAATTTATTTGCATTTGGATTTAAATTAATTAAAATTTAATTTAATTCAGTTTGACTTCAATTTCATTTAAAATTAATTTACTTTCATTCTAATTGAATAGAATTTGAATTTTGACTTAATCTAATTAAAATTTAATTGAATTTAGTTTGAATTTAATTACTTCGACTTTAGTTAAATTAGAATTGAATTAAATTTAGCTATAATTTAATTGAATTCAGTTTGACTTTAATTTAAATTAAATTTAATTAAATTCAAATTTATTTAAATTCAAATTTATTTGAATTTTGATTTAATTTAATCAAAATTTAATTGAATTTAGTTTAAATTTAATTTAATTCGAATTTAGTTGAATTAGAATTGAATTAAATTTAGCTATAATTTAATTCAATTTAGTTTGACTTCAGTTTAATTTGAATTTAACTGAATTGAATCTGATTGAATCTGATTGAATTTAATTTAAATTTATTTGAATTTGAATTGAATTAAATTTCAATTTAACACATATTTATTTAAATTCGAATTTATTTGAATTTGTCTTTAATTCAAATTTAATTGAATTCAGTTTGAATTTAAATTAATTCGAATTTATTTGAATTTGTCTTTAATTCAAATTTAATTGAATTCCGTTTGAATTTAATTTAATTGAATTTGGATTTGATTCAATTACAATTTAACTCAAACCTGCGTATTTAAATTTAAATTTACTTTAATTCGAATTTATTTGCATTTATATTTAAATTAATTAAAATTTAATTGAATTTAGTTTGACTTTAATTTACTTTGAATTTAATTCAATTTAATTTGACTTCAATTTAATTTAAAATTAATTTACTTTAAATCTAATTGAATAGAATTTGAATTTAATACAAATTTATTTGAATTCAGTTTGACTTTAATTTAATATAAATTTAATTAAATTCAAATTTACTTGCATTTTGATTTAATTTAATTCAAATTTAATTGAATTTAGTTTGAATTTAATTTACTTCGAATTTAGTTGATTTTGAATTGAATTATATTGAGCTATAATTTAATTGAAGTCAGTTTGACTTCAGTTTAATTTGAAATTAATTTACTTTGAATTTAATTCAAATTTATTTGAATTTGGATTTAATTTAATTTGAATTTAATTTAATTTGAATTTATATGAATTTGTATTAAATTCAAATTCAATTTGACTCAAATTTATTTGAATTTGGATTTACTTTAATTTTAATTTAATTTAATTCGAATTTATATGAATTTGGATTTAAATTAATTAAAATTCAATTTTTTTTCGAATTTTCTTGATTTTAATTTAATTGAATTCTGTTTAAATGGAATTTAATTTGAATTGAATTCTGTTTAAATGGAATTTAATTTGAATTGAATTTGCATTTTTTTGAATTTAATTTATTTCAACTAAAATTTACTAAAATTTTTGTGCAGTTAAATTTTAATTGAACAATACTAACATTGAATTTGTAGGATTTTTCAATGGAGGAGAACTTTTCGATTGAAATTGACAATTGTTTTCTTTCTCCAAATATGAATTAAGTACTTCCTGAGCCTTTGGCGAGGAATCAATTATTTTCATGCTCTCACATTTATTACAGCAAAAATCTTCTTTTTCAGAAAAGTAACAATTATATTTTGAGCAAACAGGACAAGTTTCGAATTTATGGCTCTTTTTGTTGAAACAATTTCTTTGAGAGTTGGTACAACTAGAATTGGATATTTTCGACTGTTTATGATAACATTCTGATGGAGATTCAGTATAACGATCGGATGATACCGGAGAACAAGATCTAGGAATTTTCACTCTTGTCACTTTCTTACATCTGCGAGTTTAATTTTCGTTAGTTACGAAATTTAAATATTTTTTTAAAAAATATTAATTAATATTAATTAATATTTATTTCTATGTTCTATATTTTATGTATTAATTAATATTTGTAATACTAATTATTAATTAATAAATTAATTAAATGATAATTAATAAATTAATTAATTGATACTTAATATTTTGCATATTTATTTACATTTTATATATTAATTAAGATTTTAATATTTATATTTTAAAAATTGATAAATATTTTCATATTTCAATGGAAAAAATTGAATTTTGCTTACGAACGACAAGGTTGATATTTGGATTTTCCTTTACTGTGACAAACTTTTCTCTGTCTAATAATTCCCTTAGCCGGCTGTTTTCTATTAATATTGGATGCATTCTAAAAATTACAACGATTCGTATTCGAATTATTTTTCTCATTTTAATCTTATTTTCTTTTCAAAAAAAAAAGAATTACTCTTTGAAAAAAATTCGTCAATTATGAAGGCAAAATATTTTACCTTCGAATGGATTATTTTTGGATTAACAACAAACGCTCCTGTTGTATTCGAGTCACAAATTCCGACAATTTCCTCCACCATTGTTTTCGTCGATACTTCTATTTTCGGAGCCAGAATACCCTGATAAATATAATTATTTTTTCATTATTAAATTCTTATTCTTTTCTGATTTTATTATTTCACTTTTATTCTTTTCGGATTTCATTATTTTACTTTTATTCTTTTCAATATTTTATTACTTCCAAAACTTGTAGAATTTAATTTAATTCCAAAAATTATTTTCCAAAAAAAATTTTGTTATTATTGTTTGTGTTAATAATTTCCAAATTTTTTTTAGACCTACGGGAAAAAATTTGGTGGGCTCCATCAGCAAATCAACATCAACGCCGGCGAGTAATCCTTTGAGACAAGACGAGGGATATAATAAATCTGCTAAATTAGTTTCAAACGTCGATAAAATTACAAATCCACTGGAATTTTCGGTCCATTGTAATAATTCTGTGTAGAAAAATTCATCCTCTAATTTACGTTGCAAAGCACCTAGCGAAGTTACTCCTCTAAAGACCATTTTAAATGTAAATTTATCATGAAATAATAGAGGGAAAATTGGCGAAATTCGATGAGATTCAATAGAAGACTTTAGAGTATTTATTCGAAGTGCCACTTTGCCATTAGGACAGAGCCAAACACCAGGACACGTGATCTTGAATATAAATTTTATTATAAATTCGAATTTGTATAAATCTACTATTATTACTATTAGATTACAAGTAAATCTACTATTTGATTAGAAAATTTGAATTTAAAAATTAGAAAATTAGAATAAGAGTTTAATTAAATTAATTTAAGTAAACTTAAATTAGAATTTAATTAAATTAATTTAATTTAATATTTTACTTAAATTAATTAAATTAAATTAATTTAAATAAAATTAAATTAGAATTTAATTTAATAATTCCAATAATTAAAATTAAATTAGAATTTAATTTAATAAATCCAATAATTAAAATTAAATTAGAATTTAGTTTAATAAATCCAATAGTTAAAATTAAATTAGAATGTAATTTGTTAAATTAGAAATTAATTAGAAATAGAAAACATTATAAAATAAACACAACTTAAAATTAAAAATTACTTACAGCGTGTAAATCAATTTCTACTTTAACGCAAAATCCTCTTCCTGACATGATTTTTTTTTATTTTGTTTACGTTTCTAAATTTGTTCGAGTTGTCATTATATTTAGTCAACTCTAGACTCGAATTTAATGTTGGAGTAAATAAATACTTATAAAGTGCATTTTGTTTTTAGTAGAACAAAACTATAATTTTAATATTAAAAAAAATCATTTAGGCTAGTTTTTAAAAATTTAATTGATGGTTAGCTGGTGTAAAATGTGTACAGTACACTTTAGGTAGCGAATCGTCAACATGAAGGACTTTAGTGTTGGTTGCCAGGATACGGAAACATAACAAAACTATTGAATTTCGAATAATTTCAATCTTATCATATTTGGAAAAAAAACCCAATTTTGAACTTTTAATTGATGAATATATAAATTTATTTTATTATTTAACTGGTAAATAAATAAATTAACTAATTGATTGTAAAAAAAATAAATTTGCTGATTGATTGGTAAATTAATAAATGTATTAATTAATTGCTAAATTAGTAAATTCATTTATTAATTTCTAAATTAGTAAATTTATTTATTAATTTCTAAATTAGTAAATTTATTTATTAATTTCTAAATTAGTAAATTTATTTATTAATTTCTAAATTAGTAAATTTATTTATTATATTTCTAAATTAATAAATTTATTCATTAATTGATAATTGGTAAATTAATAAAATTTATTCACTAGCTTTGATAAAAAAAAAAAAAAAAAAAACAGTTGAATTATTCAAAAAACTTTTCTGGTGAATATTTTCCATTAGCGATCCAATCAAAAAAGAAAATTTTACTCAGGCAAAAAGTTCAACAAAGAAAAATCGTGTTTTCTCCTCAGTAGTGAAAGACAGTTCCAGTCAGACGAAATGATTAACAATAAATTAAAAAAAGTCTATGATCAGTAGTAAACAGTCGTTTAGGTCAGACCAAATTTTTTAAATGTATAAATAATTATTTTTTCGTTAGTAGTAAATGTCAGTTTAACTTAGCCAAAATAGTTCTAAAAAAAATTTTTGAATTAATTTTTTTATCAGTAGTACAAGATATTTTTAGTCGTACAAAATAATCAAAGATAGTAAAATTGCTTTTTCTACCAACTAAAGGAATTATTTTTATTAATGTTTAACATTTTGTCTGACTTAAAGTGACTTTTACTACTGACGGAAAATATATTTACTATATTCAACTAAAATGACTGAAAATAATTTATACTACCTACTGATAGAGGAAAATTAGTAGAAATTATAAACATTTTGTCTGACATAAACTGACCTTTACTACTGATAAAGAATATTTAAAAAAAAATAATTTGTTTGTCTACAAATATATTTAACTCCTGATAAGGGTACTTAATATTAATTTTTGACATTTTGTCTGACTTAAACTGACCTATACTTCTGTTAAAAATATTTTCTAGTTAAAAAAATAGCTATCAGTAGTATAAAATATTTTTGGTCATACAAAACAGTAAAAAATAGTAAAAATATTTTTTATCAGTAGTATAGGTCATTTTCAGTCAGACAAAGTGCTAAATATTAATTTTATTTATCAGAAGTTAAAGATATTTTAAGACTAACAAAATATTTATAAATGCTAAAAATATTTTTATTTCAGTAGTATAGCTCATTTTTAGTCAGACAATTTGTTAAAAATTAAAATGCATTATTTTTTATCAGTTCTAAAAAAAATTTTAGACTAACAAAATATTTGAAAATATGTAGAAAAAATATTTTTTATCAGTAGTAAAGACTAGTTTATGTCAGACAAAATGTTTAAAATTATAATACAAATTCTGCTTAATCAGTAGTTAAAAATATTTTTAGTAATACAAAATAATTAAAAATAGTAAAAAATATTTTTTTTCAGTAGTATAGGTCACTTTAAGTCAGACAATGTGTTATAAATTAATATTAATTATCTTTTACAAGGAGTAAAAGGTATTTATAGACTAAAAAATTATTTCAAAAATAAAAAATATTTTTATCAGTAGTAAAGGTAATTTTAGGTCAGACAAAATGTTTGAAACTAATACTAATTCTCTTTCATCAGTAGTATAAATAATTTTTACTTTTTAGTCATACAAAGCAGTTAAAAATAGTAAAAATATTTTTATCAGTAGTACAGGTCACTTCAAGTCAGACAAAATGTTACAAATGAATATTAATTAATTTTTATCATCAGTTAAAGATATTTTTAGACTAACAGAATATTTGATTTGTAGTGAAGGCCAGTTTATGTCAGACAAAATGTTTTAAAATAATTTAAATTCTCCTTTATCAGTATAAAATATTTTTAGTCATACAAAACAGTTAAAAATAATAAAAATATTAAAAATAATTTTTATCAGTAGTATAGGTCACTTTAAGTCAGACAAAATGTTAAAATTTAATATTAATTATTTTTAACAGTTGTTAGATATTTTTAAATTAACGAATTATTTAAAAACAAACTTTTTGTCAGTAGTAAAGGACAGTTTATGTCAGACAAAATGTTTAAAATTAATAGAAATTTTTCTTTATCAGTAGGATATAATAAATAATTTATAGTCATACAAAATAGTTATAGGTAATTAGTAAACATATTTTTTATCAGTAGTATAAGTCAGTTTATGACAGACTATAGGTTAAAAATTAGAATTAATTTTCTTTTATCAGGAATTAAAGATATTTTTAGACTAACAAATTATTAAAAAATAGTAAGAATATTTTTCATTAGTAGTAAATAACAGTTTATGTCAGACAACATTTTTAAAGTTAATGCAAATTCTCCTGTGTCAGTAGGATATAATAAATTATTTTTAGTCATACAAAACAGTTGAAAATAGTAAAAAAATATTTTTTATCAGTAGTATAGGTCAATTTAGGTCAGACAAAATGTTTAAAACTAATACTAATACTGTTTTATCAGTAGTATAAATCATTTTTACTTTTTAGTCATACAAAACAGTTAAAAATAGTAAAAATATTTTTATCAGTAGTACAGGTCACTTCGTGTCAGACAAAATGTTAAAAATTAATATTAAATAACTTTTATCAGCAGTTAAAGATTTTTTTAGACTAACAAAATATTTGAAAATATGTAGTGAAGGCCAGTTTATGTCAGACAAAATGTTTTAAATTAATACAAATTCTCCTTTATCAGTGTAAAATATTTTTAGTCATACAAAACAGTTAAAAATAGTAAAAATATATTTTTTCAGTAGTATAGGTCACTTTAAGTCAGACAAAATGTTAAAATTTAATATAAATTATTTTTTATCAGTTGTTAGATATTTATAGATTAACAAATTATTTAAAAAAAAATTTTGTCAGTAGTAAAGGACAGTTTATGCCAGACAAAATGGTTAAAATTAATACTAATACTCTTTTATCAGTAGTATAAATGATTTCTACTTTTTAGTCATACAAAACAGTTAAAAATAGTAAAAATATATTTTTTCAGTATTAATTATAAATATAGGTCACTTTAAGTCAGACAAAATGTTTAAATCTAATACTTATACTCTTTTATCAGCAGTATATAATAATTTTTACTTTTTAGTCATACAAAACAGTGAAAAATAATAAAAATATTTTTATCAGTAGTACAGGTCACTTCAAGTCAGACAATTTGTTTAAAATTAATATTAAATTAATTAATTATTAATTAATTAATTAACATTAAAAAAATTTTTTATCAGCAGTATAGGTCACTTTAAGTTAGACAAAATGTTCGCAAAAAATTGTGGGGTATAATTTTAACATCAAAATGGATTAAAATATTCCATCGATAGATTATTTTTTCAAAATGTTTTCGTTTTGATTTAGACACATTTTTTTCATTGAAAAAAATTAATCTAAAAATTTTATTAATTAAATCTTTCTTTTGTGTTAATTTAAAAATAACACTAATTCTTCTTTAACAGTAGTATAAATTATTTTTAGTCATACAAAATAGTTAAAAACTGTAAAAAAAATTTTTATCAGTAGAAAAAGTCATTTTAGGTGAGACAATATTTTAAAAATTAGAATTAATTATCTTTTATCAGGAATTAAAGATATTTTTAGACTGACAAATTATTAAAAAATAGAAAAAATATTTTTACTATTTTTAATTACTTTTGTATTACTAAAAATATTTTAAAACTACTGATTAAGGAGAATTTGAATTATAATTTAAAACATTTTGTCTGACTTAAACTAGTCTTTACTACTTATAAAAAATACTTTTCCTACATATTTTCAAATATTTTCTTAATCTAAAATATCTTTAACTTCTGATAAATAAAATTATTATATTAATATTTAACATTCTGTCTTACTTAAAATGACCTATACTACTGATAAAAAATATTTTTACTATTTTTGACTGTTTTGTATGATCAAAAATATTGGTCATACAAATAAATTTTTGTATGACAAATATTTTTTACTAGAAAATATTTTTAACAGTCGTATAGGTCAGTTTAAGTCAGACAAAATGTTAAAAATTAATTTTAATTACCCTTTTCAGGAGTTAAATATATTTTTAGACAAACAAATTATTTTTTCAACAAAATATTCTTTATCAGTAGTAAAGGTCATTTTATGTCAGACAAAATGTTAAACATTAATAAAAATAATTCCTAGTTGTTTTTTTTAGTCATACAAAACATTTGAAAATAGTAAATACATTTTTAATGTTAATGTCAGTTTCATATTAATTAGAATAAAAGGGAAATTCATTTTTCCCTGAAAAATATATTAATAAAAAGTATAATTTCTATAAAAAAATAATCATTTTCTATAAAAAAATAGTTCCACAAAAAATGAACATTTATAAAAAAAAAGGGTGGGGCCATATTTTTTTTTACTAAGGGTCCTTAAAAAATAAACAAATTTTTTTAATAATAGTAATGTGTAATTCGAAGTATTACAGATTTTTTTTTTCTTTCGCTTTCATCTTTGTTACATTTTACATACTGTATAGCTTAACTTACACGCATATGTTTGCAAGATGTTTATTTCGTGCAAAGATATATTTCGGAGCAGATATATTATAAAGACTTGTGAGTAATTTTTTTCATTTATTTATTTTTTTTTTTTTGTATTATTGTTTAATTGCATCAACTGGACACTATTGCCCTTTGTACTGGAAGAGATTTTACAATTATTAAAGATGAAATAAAATTTTTTTTGTATATTGTTTCCTCTCACAGAGGAAGCTTGGTTTTTTTTCGATATATTATAATATTATAGACAATGCCAGGAATATATTGCATAATTGCAATAGATTTTCTTTTTTTTCATTAAATATTATTCTTTTCTCTTTACATACTCACATTATCAGATTCTCTTATACATAATATATGTACTTAAAAGCATTATTGTATACTGTTTATTACTCCCTTTTTACCCCACACGATGTGTCGAACGCTGAAAATAGTTCCGCTGTGAACTGTCATTTATGCACGCAGATGTCGACTAAAGACAGTATTTATTTTATTTTTTCTTTCTCTATTTCAAATCTATTCGAAATTCGGATATTTAATACAATAGTCGTGGTGAATATAAAAATTTAACATATTAATGTGAAATCGTGTATAAAAAATTTAAAAAGTTTGCTAGAATTATTAAAAATTCTTTCATGCGGATAAATTAAATTATTTATATTCAAATTTTTCATTTAAAAAATTTTATTTTTCAAAATTCTGTTTGAAGTTTGAATTTTTATTTTCAAGATTCGTTCAAGAGTTTTCGAATTTTTAATTTCAAAACTCACTTTCATTTTTATTTTTCAAAATTCATTTCGAATTTTTAATTTCAAAATTCAGTTTAATTTTCATTTTCCAAATTCATTTTGAATTTTTATTTTTCAAAATTCATTTCGAATTTTTGATTATCAAAATTCAGTTTAATTTTTATTTTTCAAATTCATTTTGAATTTTTGTTTTCTAAATTAATTTCGAATTTTTGATTTTCAAAATTAATTTTGAATTTCTATTTTCAAAATTCGTTGGGTAAAAAATTCACGTAAAACAAAAATTTGTCATCATATTTACCATTTTTGGTTCATAAATAAATTTTACCCATTATTTTTTTTTCTTCTTCAATATAATTCGAAATCGAAACAAAACTGATTTAAAATCGAGTATAAAAAAAATTTTTTTGGTTCCTTATAAAAAGAAGAGTAAATTCTACTTAACAGACACTTTTGAAGTGTCTTTTTCTAAAGGTATCTTTAAAAAAAAAGAAACCTTGACAATCTTTAACGTGCGATTGTTTTTTCCTTCTAAATCTTAAAATCGAGTTTGATTTCACATTATTCGTAAAATGTGTGTAATATGAAAGTTTGATCGTTCAATATAATCGTAGTAGGAATATTAAACCTGGTTGTACATCCAGTCTTAAATTCAGTCATCGTAAAATATTCGGTAAAAAAGAAACATTTACAAATATTTTCAATATATTTCTTTGCTATTATTATTATTAGTATTATTCAAAAGTGCAGTAAATTTGAATACGTAGATTTTTAAAGACTTACTTTCATCAATAATTGTTTCTTAAAAATCTGACTATCCATTCAATTTCTGTCTTTCTGTGATTTTTCTCTTTTCTTTTTTGCTTTTAATCGAGTTGAATATTAGAATTTTAAGCATCGGATCGACTTTAAATAAATTTTTAATTTTTAAATTAATTTTCCAAATCAATTATTCAAAAATTAAATAACTTAGTTAAAAAAAAGTATTTATACACTTGTCATTTATTTTTCTATACAGAGATTTTAGTTTTTTAAATTTCAATTTCCAACAATCTCAAATTTACTAATTTCTAAAAAATAAAAATGTATCCTTCCAAATTTTAATTATTTTCAAAAAATTTTAACCAAACTTCTTCTCCGAATCAATTATTTTTAATAATATTCCGAAAGTTTTTCGATAATTCACATATTTAATAACAAAAAAGTTTTAAAATATTTAAAAAAAAAAAAATTTTTTTTTATGTATTAAAAAATTTCTTAAAATTAGTAGTTAAAAATATTTTTAAATAGTTTTTGAATGAAAATAGATTTTTTAATATATTGACAATTGAAATATTTCCAAATAATAGAAATTAATAATAGAAATTTCAAACTATTATCAAATTTTTTAAGAGAATTTTTAGGAAAATATTAAAAAATAATCAAATTTTTGAGAAATTTTAATTGAAAATATGAAAATACATGATTTTTTGCGCGTAAAAGTTTAATACAATAATTGTTTTTTAAAAGAATTTGAACAATTAAAAAAACTAATTAATTCTCAAACGAATTTTTATTAAAAATTTCGAAAATAACTGAATTATTAAAAATTATAACTAAGAAATTTTTCAAATTAGTTTTTATAAATATTTTGAAAGAATTTTTTAATGATAAATGATTTTTTTTTTATTGAAATATTGCAATTGAAATAATTCCAAATAATTGAAATTTAGTAAAAAATTTTGCGACAATAATGGAATTTTTTAAAAAGAATTTTTGGAAAATATTAAAAAATAATCAAGTAATTGAAGAATTTTAATTGCAAATATAAAAAAATTCAAGTTTATTCCGTAAAACTTTTTGAAAATAATTGAAAATTTTTAAAAGAATTTGGACAATTTAAAAAACCAAATAATTTTCAAAAGAATTTTTATTAAAAATTTGGAAAATAAATAATAAATAAATATTAAAAAATAATAATTAAAAAATTCTTCAAATTAGTTTTTATAAATATTTTAAAAGAATTTTTTAATAATAAAAGATTTTTTTTTTGAAATATTGCAATTGAAATATTTCCAAATAATTGAAATTTAGTAACAAAATTTGCGACAATAATTGAATTTTTTAAAAAGAATTTTTGGACAATATTAAAAAATAAAGTAATTGAAGAATTTTAATTGCTAATATAAAAAAATTCAAGTTTCTTCCATAAAACTTTTTGAAAATAATTGAGTTTTTTTAAAAGAATTGAACAATTTAAAAAATTAATAAATTTTCAAAAGAATTTTATTTTAATTAAAAATTTAGAAAATAATTGTTTTCTTCAAAATTTTAATAATTCCAAAAAAAATTTAATGCGATTTTTTTTCAACATATTTTGTTATTTTAGGAAATAGGTAATTAAAAATATGAAAATACTTCAAATACAATTTAAATACAATTTTTAAAAAATTATAATGGAACAATTCAAAGAATTACTTTTTCAAAAAATATTTTAATATAATTTCTTAAAGATAATTTTCAATTTGATTTTTCATTACAACTCTTTAGAATTTAATTATTTTTCAAAATTTACAAGTAGGATTTTTAAGAATTTGATTTTAAAAAATTTTAATATGAAATACTTTTAAAAAAAAATTATTTTCAATAAAATTTTACAAGATTTTAATCATTTTAAAATTGTTAAATTATTCATTTTGAAAATTTAATTACCATAGAGAAAAATTAATTAGAAATAAATTTTTAAATATCTGACTAGTTATTTTTCACCCAAAAAAATTGAAATAATTTGCATTTTATTTCCAAATGTAGTTTTTCTTTATTTGAACCAAAAATGCAATTATTTCTATATTAAAAAGAATATTAATTATCATTATTAACTTTTCTATTTTCTATATTTTTTTTGCCAATTTTTTTTGCAATAAGAAAATTTGAAAAAATCCCACTTTTTGAAAATTAGTCGAAAAAAGTCGCCTTTTCTGAAAATAATCAGAAAAAAGTCCAAAAAGTCAAACTATCCGAGGCCTGGAATTTTTCCCCCTTAATTATTGAGTTGAATTAGATTTTTTTTTTGTTTTTTTGCTTTTAATCATCGAGTTGATTTAGAATTTATTGCCTTCAATCATCGAGTTGAATTAGAATTACCTACGGAATTGACTTCCTTTTTCAATTACACACTACCAACCTCCAGCGGATATGGTCATAAAATCGAGCAAGATTCTTTTTTTTTTTTTTCTTTAAATATAGTATTCGACATTTTACGTTTGGTAACTAGTTATATTGATAACATTAGTTCCATATTATTAAACTATTACCATAATAATGGTAATACAGTAATTTTGTAATATACAATTAAAAATATCTTTGGTACTTGTGTCAATACTTGATTAGCTTTTTTTTAATCACTCCTTAGAAAAAAAAAGTAAAAAAAAAAACATTGCTTATCAGACAAAAAAGTGATTTTACAAATACAAAATTCACTTTTTCACTAAATTATACTTTATCAATATTCGTCGACTCCAATTTTTACGGCAGTAGAGACGAAATATTTTTTTTTCTCAATTATTTATAATATATATAGATGTATTTATATAATATAAATTCTATTATGTTTACACTTTCGAGCACTTATGTACATTTTTTTTCTTTTGCAAAATTTCGCACCCTTTACATAATTCTTTTTTTTTCGACTAACATTAATCTCACAAATTTTTTTCTTTTTTTTTTTTTGCAGTTCCCTTAACTTCTATTACTGATTTACTTAATTTAAAACTTACTCAGGTAGTAACAGAGAAAACAAGATGCTAAACATCTGTGAAATTTACAACGTGATTAAACATCTTTTTTTCAATTTTTTTTTGTCTGCTTTTTATTTTTGTGAAATGGTTTCGAGGAAGAGCCTAATTTCTCATTTTTTATCTTCTAATTTTGTTAACAGTTTTTTTTTTGTTGCAATTTATGCACTGATGAGATATAAAAATTTATTGAAAGAAATACTGGTTTAATTATTACTTGAGAAACGCATTTTTTTCTAAATGAAACTTTTTTAATAACAAAATAGGTGCTTTTATCAAAAAAATTTGTTTTATTTGTTTTTAAATAAAATTATATTTATATTATTTAAAAAATAATACGATTTATGTTTCTGAAGTCTCGAAACGTTCAAATGAACGTCGATAATTTTTTTTCCTTCATTTAATTTTATTTATATTATTAAAGAAAATATTCTTTATATTAAAGAAAATATTCTGTGTATTAAAAAAATTATTCTATATATTATTAAAAATTATTTTTGTAATAATTTTTTTGTAAATTAAAAAAATTAATTATTACAATTAAAATTTTTTGAACAGAAAATAAATTTTGTTCATTTGAATGTTTACAATTTTAGGAAAATTACTATTTAAGAAAAGTTTTTAGATTTCAAGAGATATTTATTTGGTAATAAGATAAATAAATATCTTTTTGGATCAAAGCAAATTGTTTTAGATAAAAAAATATTTTTTCATTCAACTAATCCAGTATTTAAATAAAATTGTTTTTTTTTCAGTGCGTCTTACGAATAGAGTAAATTTATTTTTTTATTAATTATTAAATAATAATAATATTTTATAATCATTAAATAATACAATTAGTTAATTATTTTATAATAATTAAATAATTAAATAATACAATTAGTTAATTATTTTATAATAATTAAATAATACCATTAGTTAATTATTTCTATAATAATTAAATAATGCCATTTGTTAATTATTTTATAATCAATAAAAACACTGAAAAAAAATTTATTTGGTTAAAATAAACTACTTGTTTATTATCAAATAAATATTTACTTGAATCAAACAATTTTTATTTGAATCAAAAAAATTTTTTTCCAGTGAATACAATTATTTTATAATTATAAAATAATAATATTAATTAATTACCGTATAATTATTAAATAATATCATTAATTATTTGTTTTGATTAAATTATAATTATCATTATAATTATATATTATTATTAAATAATAATATTAATTAATTATATTACTATCAATAGTAATAATTATTAAATAAAATAATTTTCAATTTACTTGACTCAATAAAAAAGCCGATTTTCTGTCGATATATTGATTGTCATGGAACACGGTGTATAATCACAAAGAGCAAATAATATAATTATTTTAGCAATAAATGCGGAAGATAAATGAAAATTTTTTTGGGAAGAATATGAATATTGCAGTAATAGTAGCGACAATTGAATAATTAAAATTATTCACAGTAAATAATTTTCAATAAAAAATTATTCACGACAAAGTAAATAATTTCTTGTGGTATCAATTGATAGTCTTTTGGAAAATTTCCAATTCCTTGCACAATGATAGTCATGGATTATGCGTTGCTCTTTCGTCAGAATATTTTGCAACTGATTGTGTATAGTAATTAAATAAAAAATTTAAAAAAATGGAACATACCTCTATGGTGTACAGTATTTTTTTTTTTTTTGCTTATAACTGACACACTTTGCTTTTAACTTCTAATGCAGCAGCCACTTTGTTTTGGTAATCATGCCGCTAGTAAGTTCTTTATATTTTTTGGGGTATTTACCTCGTTCAGGTGTTTCGTTGTGTAACGCAGTGCATTTAGAAGACCCTCACTTTTACAAGGCGGTTGGTCCTTCAATAATTTTACACAGCCTTTCACCTAAAATAATTTTTTTTAATTAAAAATCGACATTTTTTCTTTTTTTTCTTTTTTTTTAAATTTAATTAATTTATTAATTTATTATTAATATTTATTAATTTATTATTAATAGTTATTAATTTATTATTAATAGTTATTAATTTATTATTAATAGTTATTAATTTATTATTAATATTTATTAATTTATTATTAATAGTTATTAATTTATTATGAATATTTATTAATTTATTATTGACATTTATTAATTTATTAATTCTCACAATAAATTTCTCTATTTATAAAAGAAAGTTGAGGGACAAAATGGTGGTTTAATTTCTCCACTTGAGAACGCCAAGGTCACCACCAGATGTCAGTAGAAATTCCAAGAAGGAACTGAACTGCCATCTAGCGGTGACTTTAGCGTTCGCAGGTGGAAAGTAGCGACTCCATTATTAAATCATTAATTTCTTGAATAAATTTGTTTCGTTTTTTTTGACAAAATTTAATTTTTCTTTTAATTTTATTTCATTGTTTTACTTTCTATTGTTATTATTATTTTATTTTTTATTATTTTTATTTTATTTTTTAATGTTATTATTATTTTATTTTTTATTTTTAATAATAATGGAATAAAATAAACATTCCCTGTAAATAAAAAAAATACTCTCCATATTTACCTGAAATTAAATAAATAAATAAAAAACAAATTTTTTAGAAATATTATTCTTTTCTTTTTTTTGTTGAAGGAATTTTTTTTCTATTTTGAGAAATATTGAACAGAAAAGGAAAAAATTGGAATGAACTTACGTCAACATTTGATCCCTTAACAAAAGCTCCTTGGGGATGAACATGATCATATAAAATGACAAGTCCAACCATCACCCTTAAAACAAAGAGTTGCGTCTCCTCTCGTTGAAATTGAGCCAATAAGTTTCTGCAAAGAATAGAAGAAAAAAAAGTAGAACGCTAGCCACGAAATTATCGATTTACAAAAATCCTTTCCTACTTATTTCTTAAATAAATTTACCGTTTATTGTTAAATTTATTAAATTATTAAATTTTAATTATAAATTATAATTACTAAACGAAATTTACTTACTAAAAAACAATAAATAGAAAAAATATGGTATTTCTTATCTTTTCATTTTATCAAATTAACGTTTTAATAAAGAATAAAATAAAAATAGTGAAAACTAGTGAATAAAAAAAAAAAATTGGGGAAGAAATTATTTGTACTTACGGATTTTCTAGCATTCTAAGACACACTTTGGCCATTGTACCCAACGTTTCAGTAATATTTTCCCTCGGTATGTCGTTGTTCTAAAAAAAAAATTAAATACTTTTGTAAATTGTCGATTACAAATTTTGTTGTTCCTTTCGGTGACAATTTTACAAATAGAAAATAAAAATAAAATTAAAATATAAAAATACTAAAACGTATACTATTAAATTATTAATACCAAAAATCAGAAAATAACTATGAATAATGTAATTAAAATATAACTAATAAATAATATAAATAGACAAATAGTAAACAAATATTGAACACCGACTTTAAAATTAAATATTAATTAATAATAAAATTGTAGAAAAAAATAAAATTAAAAAAAAAATTAATTTTTCCTTTTACAAATAATTAGAATTTTTTTTTCTTTTTCTGCTTACCAACATTAAAAATGTAATGGTGGCATGACTGAGAACTCGAAGCATTGGCGTTGCGTGTGCATAGAACAATGACATTCGATTTGCTAATTCATTGCCGACAACGAGATCCTTTTCAGTGCTCCCCTGATGCGTCAGTGAAGCCCTCGTCAATGTTCTTCGATAATAACTAAAGTCATTTTGTATCGCTGGCGTTTTCATTTTGTGTTCGTCGAATTTTAAGACAAATTCTAAAATTTCAGCAAGCTGCTTCACAAGTGCTTGTTGGGTTTCCAAATGCTGAGTTGGCGACATATTTCCCGAACATAGCTGACCAAGAATTTTTGGAACGACACCCTCTAAAAAATTTTTTTTCGATTAAGAATTTTTTACCATTCAATTTATTAATTAATTTTTTTAATTAATTTTTTTAATTAATTTTTTTAAATTACATTTTGTTTAAATTAAAAAACTTTTTTTTCAATTAAAAAATCCATTTCACTTTCAATATTATATTTGTATTTTGAACAAAAAAAAAGAAGAATTAAAACTGTTATAAAAATAAAAATAGACAATGAAAATTTAAAAAAAAATAGAAAATAAAAAATAAAAAATAGAAAAAATACAGTACCGAGCTCGAGAGAAAATTCGTAGAATCTTTTGAGTTTCGCCACCAATGGTGCCACTGTTAGATAAGCCTTTCGTTGACATTCTTCAGTTGGTGCCGAAATGGCTTCTCTTATTTCCTTTCCAGCTCCTTTATAGCATTGAATGTCTTCCAAAATTGATTCGGAATTTTTTAAGACTCTTTGAACCGTTTCAAAGATTTCTCTCTCATTTTCCGAAGGTTGAGCATCTGAAAATATTTGAAAATATTTATGTCTTAATATTATACTCATTCCGCCAAACTCCAGCGATATTGACTTTAACAATTTATTTAAAGATCAATCAAGAATAGTGGAGAATTAATATTGTAGAAAATTAATATAATAAAAATTATGACAAATAATGACAAATATAACAAATCAAGATGAAAATTTTACATAAAAATTTTAGGTCAAATGTGTCAGGTCAAAAGGAAAATTTTACCTGAAAATTTAGGTCAACAAAAAAAATAAGAAAAGGAAGAAGGGGAAAAAATAAAAGAAGGAATACCAAAGAACGCAAGAGAAAAATTGGAGAAAAATAGAAAAGAGAATAATAAAAAATCAAAAGGAAAAAAGAGTTAAGAAATAAAAGAAAGAATATTAAAAAAATATAGGAAAAAGGAGACAAAAATAGAAAAAAGAAGGTTAAAAAAAGCAACAGGAAAAAGGAGTTAAAAATTATATTAATAAAGAAAAAGAAGAGAAAAAAGAATAATGAAAAGAAGAGAAAATAAAAAAAATAAAAATTGTGAATAAATAAAATAGGAAAATACAGAGAAACATAAAAATACAGAAAAATAGAAAATTAAAAGGAGAATTAATAAAAAACAGTAATATCAATGAATCGTTAATTTCTCTTTAATTGATGTAATATTAATAAAAAAAAAATGTTATTACTCACTTTCAAAATCCAAGAAAACATCGTATTTTTGCGGAGTGCAGCAAGTCGATTCGTCCCGAGCCAAAAGACTGAGAAGTTTGCCCATTTTTTTTTCTCTCTTTCTTCTTCTACTTCCTCTTTTTGTTAAATATGAAAATTCCTCAGCAAATGAAATCAAATCACATGACAGAAAACATCTGTAAGAAAATTTTTGTTATTAAAATTTTTAATCAAAAAATTTATAAATTACATACCTATACAGAGAAATTATTTTTTTTACATTCAATTTTCAAGAAATATATAAAAATTTTAACAGTGAAGTAAATTAAATTATAATTAATAATTAAATTTAAATTCAACAGTGAAGCGTGTACGCAAATTAACATAAAAGAATATAATCTCTCACTCTTCACAGATAAGACAAGGTTACACCTTGATTATAAATATAAAATACGATAATAAAATAACTAGCACGATAATGATTAGATTATCGAATATTTTGTATTAATATCACATTATTGTTGCTAATATTTAATATTTTTATTTTCGCATTTAATTTCTTTTATAATTAATTTTCTTTTATTTATTTACCAGCTTAATTATTTTATTTTGTTATTTATTTCCGTGTTTGAAAAATTTATTTTTCCTTACTTTATTTATTTTATATTTTATTATTATCACCTATTTATTAATTACTTATTATTATTTATTTTTAAAATTATTTTATTCACTTGTTTTTTTCTTCTTTAATTATTTTATTTAATTATTCGTTTTTCCTTCTTTAATTATATTTACTTATTTTCTTTCTTCTTTAATTATTTTATTTAATTATTAATATTCTTGTTTAACAGGACAAAAAATTCAATCCAAAAAATCCAGACCGAAAAATCCAAGAAAATAAGTCCAAAGTACAAAAAGTACAAAATAAAAATGTTCAAAGTCAAAAAAAAACTTAAATAAATAAAAACAACGTCCAAAATAAATAATGAAACATATGAGAAAGTTATTAAATCGGAATTTAAGATGTTAATGTTAAAATCGCAGGATTTTAATTCTTTACATAAATAATCAAATTCTACACAAAAATTCAATTATTTTCATAAACAAAAAAATTCTTCACAAAAATTCAATTATTTTCACGCAGGTAAATAAAAAAAATTCTAGAAAAATTTCATTTATTCTACAAAATTATTAAAACAACTATTTCAAGAAATACAATTATTTTCAGCAATTTTGATAAAATTCTCTACAAAAATTCAATTATTTTTTTCAATATAATATAACTTAAATTACTTTAATAATTTAATTATTTTCAGAAATATAAAATATTAATTTTACCTACTTTCATTCAAGGCAACGATTTAAAATTTGTATATCAACATTTTTTTCATTGGATTTTTAATTTCTTTGGACTTTTTGACCAGGACAAAAAATCCAAAAAATAAAAACTATTTTTTTTACTTTTTTGGATTTCATTTACCTTGGATTTTTTGGTTTGGACTTCTTGTCCGGATAAATTGTTTCATTATTTAATTTACTTATTTATTTTCTTCTTCATTAATTATTTTATTAACTTTTTTAATTGTTTTGTTTGCTTATTTATTTTCCATTTTAATTAATTTTTCAATTATTTATTTTCTTCTTTTTTAATTATTTTAATTATTTTCTTCATTTTTAATTATTTTATTTATTTTCTTCAACTTTGATTTTTTTTATTTACTTGTTTACTTTCTTCTTTAATTATTTTATTTAATTATTATGTTATTAATAAGTTAAATTAATTAATTCACTTGTTTATTTTCTTCTTCATTAATTATTTTATTAGGTTCTTTAATTTCTTCTTTAATTAGTTTATTACTATTGTATTCACTTGCTTATTTTTTTGTTTCATTATTTTATTTCTTTGTTTATTTTCTTCTTTAATTATTTTATTCACTTGCTTATTTTCTTGTTTTATTATTTTATTCACTTGTCTATTTTATTGTTTCATTATTTTATTCACTTGTATATTTTCTTCTTTTTCAATTATTTCGTTTAGTTATTTTTTTATTTAATTTATTTTCTTCTTTAAATATTTTATTGAGTTATTAATTTAATTTAATTTAATTTAATTTAATTTAATTTAATTTTATTTAATTTAATTTTATTTAATTTTATTTAATTTTATTTAATTCTTTAATTTTTTTCTTATTCAGTTATTAACATTCGTGTTTAATTATTATTCATTTACTTTTTAATTGTTTTTCCTTTCAGTTATCTATATTTTTGTTTAATAAATTATTTTTTTAATCGATTATCTATTGAATTACCTTTTTATTTATTCATTTCAATCACAGTCCTTGTAGCAAAATATAAATAAATTTTATTTATTTACATTAATTTTTTTTTTTAAAAGTGATTTAATATTATTACTTTTGTCGCAATCGAAAAGTATATATATTATTATAAAATATATAAATGGGAGAAGATGAAGGAAGTTGGATCGTCGTTTCGCGACTCAAGCTCGAGATAGAGTAGCACTCTCGGCCAATGGAATTCGATGTACCGCGAGGCCAGTGCGGGCTAAACCTATATGTTCACGTGTGGTATATGGTGAAGAGTCAATTCCAGGCGAAACGACAATTGTGTATATACACGATGCATATATAAGTACGCTTATAGTCATGCTCTCATACCATTAAATTCATGCGTGCAAATGAAGACCGAAGACCATGTCCAACGGATTAATGTTCTATACATCTGCATAATAACGAAATTGTCAAAAAAAAGAACCCCCCCCATCAAGGAACTTAACGAATTATAAATTCATTTTTTATAACTCACAAAATTTTCTCAATTAAAGGAAGAATTGAAATTTAATATTAAATCCATTCTCATATTTTTATTCCATAAAAATTATTTTTAATAATTTATCATAATTCCCGTACATATTTTTTGTCCTTCCATTTATTTACTAGCTTCCTCTTTCATTTATTTAATTTTTATTCCATAAAAATTATTTATAATAATTTATTATAATTCCCGTACATTTTTTTTGTACTTCTATTTATTTACTAGTTTCTTCTTTCATTTATTTAATTTTTATTCCATAAAAATTATTTATAATAATTCACTAAAATAATCTTCGTATTTCATTCTTTGATTCTGTCTTTTCACACTTTGATATTAGTTTTTGTGTAATTAATTACTTAATTAATTAAAATTAATTAATTAATATTAGTCTTTGTGTTTTTTTTTCTTTAAAAAATATTGTTTGACAGATCGAAAAAATGCAGGTATTTTTTCATGATTTATAATAAAACAATATTTTTAATTAGAAAAAATAAAAAAAAAATTATGATTAACAAATAAATTTTGTTTATTATATGCTTTTTTCTATAACAAACTTCGTTTGACTGATCTAAACTATGCAAATTTTTCTCCTTTCTATATTATATAAAAAATAGAAAATTGTTAATTGTTAAAAAAATTATAATTAAGAAATAGGAAATATTTTATGCATAATTTATATTTCTCAATAAAAATATATTGTTCAGAAACTCATTCTTTTCTTTTGAAAAAGAAACTATTCTATTTGTCAATTACAAATTTTAATTGAAAATGAAATTGAAACTTTTTAAATTTTTAGAAAATAAAAGAAAAAAATTTTACTCAAAAAAAATGTTCTGTTACATTTATTTACGAATTTCTTTAATTGTAAAATTATTCGAAAACATCAATAACTCTTTTTTAAATAAATATTTAAATATTATTTTTCCGTAGAAATTAAAATTTTTCTAAACATTTAAATTCAAATCTTTTTAAATTCAATAAATTATAAGAATATTTTTATAAAACATGAAGATAGCGATTGCTCCGAGTCGAAGACTCGGAGTGATCGATTTCTTCATGTTTTATAATAATTTAAAATGACCAAGTGATAAAATCATTGAATATTATTACAGCAATTTTTTCAAAATTATTTTCATCATTTCAAATTAATTATTATTTTCTACAATTTTTAATTATTTTTTATGAAAATAATTGAAAAAATTTTATTATTTATAAAAATAATTGAATTATTGCGCAAGGAATTTATAAAAAAATTTGTAAATAATTAAATTCCTGAGAAATTTTTATTATTTATGAAAATAATTAAATGTTTGCGTACTATTTTTGGGAATTTGAAAGTTTATTTGAAAATAATTGATCTTTGGGGAAGAATTTTGTTATTTACAAAGATAATTTGTATTTTGACGAGAATTTTTTTTAAATTTGAAAGATAAATGAATTTTATGAGAAGAATTTTATCACTCTTGAAAAAAATTGAATTTCTGCAATTATTTGTAATTTTTCCAAAATTGGATTTTTTTAGTGTTTTCAACAAAAAATTGAATTTCAAATTTTTAAATTCTATTATTTTTAAAATTGCTAATTTTATCATAAAAGGTTTTGATCCTTCATTTGTTTACTAGTTTCCTCTTTCATTTATTTACTTGTTTCCTATATTTAAAAAAATAGGATTAAGTATTTTTTTTAAATATAAAAAATATTAAGTATTTTTTTAAATATAAAAAATTTATTTAAAAATTTAAATTTATTTTAAATTTTATTTTAATTAATTTTTTTATTTAAATTTATTTAAAAAATAAACAAGTCTTGTTTATTTTCCATTACTTTAGATATTCAATTTAAAATTATTAGAATTTGAAGTTATTTAAATATGGAATTATTTAATAATTTGAAATTTTTTTATATTATTAATATTTTTATTATTATTATCAGCATTATTTTTATTTTTATTATATATTGAAATAATTTTTAATGAATTAGCTGTGATTCAGTAGTACTATGATTCAGTATTAATTTATTTATTTTTCTTCAATTAAAATTATTATTATTCAATATTTTAAATTTAATTACTAAGTAATTTATTCCTGATTTACTTTTTAGATTTTAGAGACCAGAATTTTTTCACTTTTAATTTAAATTCTATAAATTGTATTTTTTTATAATAATTTCAATTAATAATAATTTAATTTTTAGTTTTAATTCTATATTTAGGAAAAATGATACAGTATTGATAAAAGTGAATACGTATTTCATTTTTCAAGTTTTCTTTTTCAATGCGCAGTTGGAGTTTTGTATTGAAAGAATGCCAAAGTTATCTTTTCTGAAGGCATTGAAAAAAATCTTCAATTGTAAGGAGTCTACATTTTTTTTTCATCAATTAATACAGATCATTAGACTATTAATAAAAAATATTTCCATTAATATTAATAACAATTATTATTATTAACAATTATTATTATTAACAAATATTATTATTAACAATTATTATTAACAAATATTATTATTAACAAATATTATTATTAACAAATTAACAATAATTATTATTGACAATAGTTGTCATCAATATTGTTAACAATAAGAATTATTAATTATGATCAACAAGTTTTGAATATTCAAATAAACGAACTTTTTTCATTAAAAATTATTTTCGTAAATTACTATCATTGAAATAAAAATTGAAAACTCAGCATTTTACATTTTTATAGAAACTTTAAAATTAATTTTTTTTGCAAGGCAAAAATATTGTAATAAAGATTTAATTTTGGGAAGAAATCATTTTTTGAAAAGCAGTGAATGCATATTCATCAATTATTTATTTTCAGTTTTAAATGAAATAATAGAAGTTGCACATAGCAGTTCTAAAAATGTAAATTCTATTGGAAATTGTGTGTCGTTGAACTCACAATAATGTTAGATTACTTGATTTAATGAAATTAATACAGTATTCAAAAGTCTTCAAAGGGGATTTGAAATTTTATATGGCTTCTATTTGGGAAGCGGACTTTTATTTTTTACACCTTCAAATATTTTCATCTCAAATTACTTGATCGTGGATACCTTTTGTGTTTATGCATTATTAATATATTCATTAATTTGTGCAGAGAAAATAAAAAAATTTTATTATTAAAAAATTACCTACCATTTAATAAATTAATTTAAAAAAATATTATTTATTAAATTTATTTATGTAAGTATTTTGGGGTACGGTGAATGTTAAATTTATTTATTAAAAAAATTATTATCATATTATAATTAATTTTTTTTTTTAGATTTTTAATTAATAAATTTTTAATTAATAAATTTAAAAAATAAATTCACCAATTATTAAATTAAAAAACTAATTAATAAATTCAATATAGAAAAATGTGAGTAAAAATTTTCAAATTGTAGCAAATAAACGAAACGGACAAAAAAGGAATTTAAAGTCTAGCACAATTAAATATTAAAAATTTTAATTAAAAATTTCGGAAAAGTTAACTTGAATGTTAAAGATTTATTAACATTAAAAAAATTTCAGCAAAATAATTTTCGTCAGTAAAGAAAAAAAAAGAGGAGGGGGTTAAATGATAAATAAAAATACTATACAAAGCAGAGACTGAGGTAAATTTGAAGGACAGTGTACACAAATTAATATCTGAATCACGGCTAATTCATTAAGTTGTTAGAATTGATCGGTCGGATAATTATATTAGATAAGTGTCGACAATGTGGACATTCAACTGACTGAACATTAATTTGTCTCCCATATAAATGACAATGAATTTGATGAGCCAGGTATCATTATAGAATCAACAAAGAAATTCGCTGATTCAAATTGATGTGTGTCGGGGAGAAACTAAAATTAGAAAGGTGAACTAAAATTCATGAGCGGAGAACACTCATGAGGAAATGGAAAATGATTATATTTTCACTTTATATGCTTTCTTCATTTTTCCTCTTTTTAATTACAATAGGCGTTATATTAATTTTTCGATTTTTTCTTTCATTCATTTTCTTTTTCACTTTTTCCCATTTGAGACAATAAAACTTATCGAAATTCATCTTTAAATTAGCATCCTCTCTGAAATTTTTATTTTATTCGATTATTGAAATTACACGAATTTTTACACAATTTATTATTTTCTTTTTCTATACAATTTACTTTTTTTTGTTTTTTATAAAACTTTTTTTTCTTTTTCTATTAAAATTCACTTTTTTCCTTTTCTTATAAAATTTATTTTTTTTTCTTCTGCACAATGTACTTTTTTCTTTTTTTATTCAATTTACTCTTTTTTCTGTACAATTTACTTTTCTTCTTTTTTTTATACAATTTATTTTTTTTCCTTTTTCTGCGTAATTTATTTTTTTTATTTTTTTTTATAAAATTATATAAATTATATACTATAATTATACAATTAATACAAATATAATAATAAATATATAATTCTAAAATTTATATAAATTAAATACCAAAAAAATATCAGTTTAAAAAAAATATTTTAATTATTTTTAATTAAATTATTTTAATTATTTTTAATTAAATTATTTTAATTATTAATTAGTTTATTTTGCTAAATATATAAACATAAATAATTTGCTAAAACTTGACTGGAAAAAAAACACGTAAATTGTGCCTGGAAATACAGGAAATCAGTTGTCTATCCGGTTTCGATGAAATCTAGTTTGCTCACGATTAATGATCATTAAATTCTCTAAATACATTTTTATTTTCAAATTTATACGAAACACATTATAGAGCGAATTAAAGAGTCGTTTGCACTTTCTATATAGATTCTCGGTCTGTAATTATGCATAGACTTGTTTCGTTTCGATTTTTTCAATTCCGCCTCATTTTTTATTAATTAAAATTTTTATTTTCTTTCCATTTGTGTTCAAAATTTCAATTTCAAAAATTGAAAATACATGAAAATAATTTTCAAATATTTCATATAAAAATTAAATCACAATTAAAAGATTTAATATTTAAAACAAGAGAACGCGAAGATAAGACAACAAAATCATCGGGAAAAAATTTAAAAAACAAAGAGGATTTAAAAAAGTAAAAATAGAAAAATTATCAATAAAAAAAAATGAAATTAAACTCAAAGTAAATTAAAAAGAATAGGAGACAAAAAATTGAAATTAATTATAAATTGACAAAAGAAATTTAAAGTAATTTATAAAATTAATTAAACTTGAAATAAACTAATGTAAAATAATAATAAATAAAATAAATCAACAAATGAAAAATAAAATAATAATAAATAAAAAAATGAACAAATGAAAAATAAAATAATAATAATAATAATAATAATAATAATAATAATAATAATAATAATAATAATAAGATTAAAAATAACCGAATATATTTTTAAGGCATTTAGAATTAATTTACTTGTTTTCTTCTAAACTGTAAGCTCTCCAAATATAAAAAAGAAAAATTCTGTATAAAAAATGGTAAAAATAACAAACAGGGAAAAAATAAAAAAATTACCAGGTAAACAGTGAAAACAAACCAAAAAGATAATCTAATTTTAATTCGAAATAAAAATATAAATAAAAATCTAAACACATGTTATGAATCCACAACTGATGCTAACCAATTTTCCCCAAACAGCTTTGGAATTATTTTCCAAAGAAAAATAAAATTGCCAGGATAAAAAAAAAATCGAAAAATCGTACATTAAATTCTTTTTTTAAAATTCGAGTATTTTTATTAAAAAAAAGAAATAATAAAAAAAGAAAAGAAAAGGCATAATATAAATAGTGCACAACAACACAAACACTCACGTTCTATCGCCAGACGAAGCTTCATCCCTTATAAGAAAATAATACCAAGCATTGCAGACTCCGAATTTGAAATAGAAATTCACCAAATAATTTTGTACTTGTCAATAAAAAAGGAAACATGATTTAAATTTTATTTGTTTCTTGTTTTTTATTTTTTTTTGAATGGGTAATTATATCATTTGAAATGAGAAAAAAATTGAAGGAAGAAAATAAGAATTTTATTCAGCGCGCGATCATAACGAGAAATGCCGCGATTAATATCATCGCGGCGTGCGATTTCCTTATTTGGTCAAAGGACACAACGGGGGTAGTACACATTACGTTAGGGGAAAAATCAATGGATTTTACTTCGTCAACCCCACGTTCAGATAGCGCTGTATTATTTTATCAGGAGAGGGCGGTGAAAATTCAAAAATTTCTTCAATATTCCCAAAAATTTTCTCTTTTTCAATCATTTTTTTCTTTTTTAATTGTACTAATTTATATAGAGAAATAAAAATGTGTCAAATTTTTTTTCTATTTCAATTCAACTTCAATTTTAACATTTTCAATTTTTTATAAAATTCAGACTTTGCACTCGATAATTAATTTTAAAAAAGTGTCAAAAAGTAGCTTTCACAAAACTGACAAAAATTCCATTCCATATTTTTTATTTTCCTGACTTTTTCCTAACTTTCATAAAAAATATTTACTTCTTTTTTATCCTGCTAATAAATTGAATTCCCGTAACGAATTTTATTATAGATCATGAAAGAATTTTAATATTTATAAAAATAATTTAATTCCTGCGAAGAATTTAATAAAAAAATTTAAATAATTCATTTCTTTACTAGAATTTTTGAAAATAATTGAATGTCTGTGTGGTATTTTATTAAATTTTTTTTTAAAATAATTGAATTTCCATGAAGAAATTTATTACTTTTAAAAATAATTGAATTCTTGTGGCGAATATTGTTATTTATGAAAATAATTGAATTATTTAAAAAAATGTAATTAAAATTGTAATTTATAATAATTGATTTCTTTTGAACAATTTTATTAAAATATTTATTAAAATAATTGAACTCCTGAGAAAAATTCTAATATTTTTGAAAATAACTGATTTTTTCGAGGAATGAAATTAAATTTTTAAGAATAATTACATTTTTTTAGCAATACCTGTAAAAATTGTATTAAAAATAATTGAAATCCTGCGATGAATTTTATTATTTATGAAAACAATTGAATAGTTGTTGATAATTTTATTAACATTTTCAAAAATAATTGAATTCTTGAGAAGAATTTTATTATTTATGAAAATAATTGAATTCCTGAAAAGAATTTTATTATTTATGAAAATAATTGAATTCCTGAGAAGAACTTTATTATTTATGAAAATAATTGAATTATTGCGAAAAATATTATTAAAATGTTGAAAAATAATTGAATTCTTGTGGCGAATATTGTTATTTATGAAAATAATTGAATTATTTAAAAAAAAAATGTAATTAAAATTTTAATTTATAATAATTGATTTCTTTTGAACAATTTTATTAAAATATTTATTAAAATAATTGAACTCCTGAGAAAAATTCTAATATTTTTGAAAATAACTGATTTTTTCGAGGAATGAAATTAAATTTTTAAGAATAATTACATTTTTTGAGCAATTTCTGTAAAAATTGTATTAGAAATAATTGAAATCCTGCGATGAATTTTATTATTTATGAAAACAATTGAATAGTTGTTGATAATTTTATTAACATTTTCAAAAATAATTGAATTCTTGAGAAGAATTTTATTATTTATGAAAATAATTGAATTCCTGAAAAGAATTTTATTATTTATGAAAATAATTGAATTCCTGAGAAGAACTTTATTATTTATGAAAATAATTGAATTATTGCGAAAAATATTATTAAAATGTTGAAAAATAATTGAATTCTTGTGGCGAATATTGTTATTTATGAAAATAATTGAATTATTTCAAAAAAAAATTTAATTAAAATTGTAATTTATAATAATTGATTTCTTTCGAACAATTTTATTAAAATATTTAAAAATAATTGAATTCCTGTGAAAAATTTTAATATATTTGAAAATAATTAATTTTTTCGAGGAATGAAATTCAATTTTTAAGAATAATTACATTTTTTGAGCAATTTCTGTAAAATTGTATTAAAAATAATTGAAATCCTGCGATGAATTTTATTATTTATGAAAACAATAAAATAGTTGTTGATAATTTAATTAAAATTTTCAAAAATAATTGAATTCCTAGAAGAATTATTAGAGTTATTATTAGCAAAAGAAATAAAAAAAAAATGTTTAAAATTAATTAATTAATTTTTAAAATTGAAATAAAAAACGTTTTGTTTGTTTTTAATTTAATTTTCGATGTTTTCGAAAATTGAATTAAGTTTCGAATCAAACAAACTTTCAAGTGACGAAAACGATTTTTTTCGTAGTCGATTGAAAATTTTCCTTGAATAAAACAAATAAAATTTTAATTAAGAATTAATTAAGAAATTGTTTTTGAAATTAACTTTTGTATATTTTCCATCATCATTTTTTGAATCAAATTTTGAATCTATTTCTTGTGTAATTTAAAAAAAAAATTGTCGGAAATTTAGAAAATTTTTCCCTGAATCAGCAAAACTTGTTTTCTGCGTGCAGGAATTTTGGATAATTTTAGATAGTTTCTTGTGGTTCAATGAGGAATTTTCGTTTTCCTTACACACTACATGCAAATTGGCTAAAGTCCATATGACTAGGCATGAGAAAAAGGACCACAAGTGGAAGTGAATTTATATTTCGAAAATAGAATTTATCCGTGTGCAAGAAATTTAACGTTAAATTAACCTAATTAATGTATTTTTTTCATAAATTAATTTTCTACTGTCGAAAAAAATTTTACTAAACTTTTACTAAAAATTTTTCCAGTAAATTATAAATTGTATAAATGTTTGAAAAAATTAATTAAAAAAAAATTTTCCCAAGTTCTATAGAATATTTAATTAATAATAAATAATAATTAATTAATTAATAATTCTACGAAAATTCTAGTGAATTATATTGATTCTGTAGAATTTCGCTAAAATAATTATATATAATAAATTTTCTACACAAATTGTAATTATAAGAATTATAATTTTATAACTTGTTAGTACGAGATCACACGTTTCACTTATGTCAGAATTAGTCAAAACTCCAAGTGCCGAGTGTTGAATAAATGTTTCGTGTGCGATATTAAATATATAACAATAGTTGTTCTCCTCCTTTGTTTCTAAACATTATTTGTCACTCATATTTAAAACAATAAACACTATTTTTGTCTTTTTTCTCCATTTATACTAAAATTGGACATTCAGCAACTTTTTCAATAGAAAAAATAATCTAAACTCGATGATCTGCTAATTTCCAGGTTAACCTAATTTTCTTAAAAATTTTATTAATATCGTCAAAAAAATTCAATTGTTTAAAAATATGTTGATAAAATTCTTTATGAGAATTTGAATTTTAAGAAACATTCAACTGTTCAATAAATTATTTATTTTTTTATTTAAATAATTGAATTTAAATTTCTAGAATTTTATTACTTTCAACAATTTTAAAAATCTTCTTTGCAAGGATTCAATTATTTCTATAAATATGAAAATTCTTCCCAAGAATTCAATTATTTTTACAATTAATAAGATTTTCCGCAGCAATTCAATTATTTTCATAAATAATAAAGTTCTTCTCAGGAATTCAATTATTTTTAAAATAATTAATAAATTTTTTCGCAGAAATTCAATTATTTTTAATTCAATCCTTTGCAATGATTCAATTATTTTCATAAATATTACAATTCTTTTTAAAAATTTAATTATTTTTACATTTAATAAAATTTTTTTCAGGAATACAATTATTTTTAATTGAATCCTTTGCAAGGATTCAATTATTTCCATAAATAACGTTGGTGAAATTTACAACGTTTTTAATCAACGATTTAAAAGGAATAATATTTTTTTAAACAAATTTTAATTCATTTTTCTATAGAAAATATTTTGGTTAGTTTTTTGAGTAATAATTTACAAAAAGAAATATTTGTAAACAAAAAATTTTATTCATTTTGGTAAAAAAATAATTTTTTCCTTTCAATCGTTGATCATAAACGTTGCAAACTTCACCGACGTCATAAATATTAAAATTCTTCCCAAAAATTCAATTATTTTTACATTTAATAAATTTTTTCGCAGGAATTCAATTATTTTTAATTGAATCCTTAGCAAGGATTCAATTATTTCCATAAATATTAAAATTCTTTCCAAGAATTCAATTATTTTCACAATTAATAAAAATTTTTTCAGGTATTCAATTATTTTTAATACAATTTTAATGAAATTTCTCGGAAAATGTAATTATTTTTGAAAATTTTATTAAAAATCGTCAAGAATTTAATAATTTAAAAAAATGTTGATAAAATTCTTTACGAGAATTTGAATTTTAAGAGACATTTAACTGTTCAATAAATTATTCATATTTTTATTTAAATAATTGACTTCGAGTGGAATTTTCTAATAAAAACTGATTTAAAAATGAATGTCAGTTAACATTTTACCTAATAATTGAATATTAAAAGCATATAGCATGAATTTAAAAAAATAATTAAATTTTGAATTTAAAATCATTATTTTTTATGAATATAATTGAATTCCTTAAAAAAAATTTTATTATATTTGTAAAAATAATTGAATTTACTTAAAATTATATTAAAAATAATTGAAATCCTATGGAAAATTTTATTATTTATGAAAATAATTGAATTCTTACAACGTATTTTTATTAAATTTTTTTTACATAATTGAAATTCTGTAAAGAATTGTATTATTTATGAAAATAATTGAATTCTTGGAACGCATTTTATTAAATTTTTTAAAAATAATTGAATTCTTTTAAGAAATTTTATTAAAATATAGCAGATTTTGAAAATATTTGAATTTCTGCGAAGAACTTCATTATTTGTGAAATGGAATTGAATTCTTGTAAAAAATTATTGAAAATAATTACATTTATCGCGGAATTCATTTAAAATTGTATTAAAAATAATTTAAATCCTAGGAATATATATATTTATTTGGAGAATTTACGAACAATTGAAATTTGTAAAATTGAATATTGTAAATAAATGGATTTTGAAAATTGTCAGAGAACTTTTTCGAAAATTAATTAATAATTAATTTAAAGAAAAATGTTAAAGAATAATTTTTAAAAATAATTGAATTGAAATGATGAAAATAATTTCAAAGAAGTACAATATTTTTTTCATTACTATGATTAAAAAATTTCTAATATATTTATCTCGAGTACCCAAAAATGCCTCTATTTCCAAAAACCGAATGAAGAAGAAAAGAAAAAAGAAGCACACGAACCAAAAAATTTTGTCGAATTTTCAAAGATGATACTTTTAAAATTCTCCATCACACACATAAGCTTAGGAGAACGAGCCTGGAGGTCTGAGTCAGCAAGCACGCCGGGGGTAGAAGTTATTGTCTACCAAAATGAGCGGCAAACACTCTCAACGAGAATATACACACACTTCCAATGTACCCTCAGACTTTTAATCTTTGATTTTTATCTTTCAAAATTCAGTCTGACCCCAATAACTTTTTTTTATTTCATTTTTCTTCTTTTTTTCAATTTCTCCTATATTTCTTTATTTCTTTTTCAGTTCATATTCTTTACTGTTTAATTTAATTTTCGTTGTTGTTGTTGTTGTTGTTGCTATTGTCTCGATAGAAAATTAATTAATGTTCCTCTACATCAGCTTCTTTATTTCTTTTTCAATTTATATCTTTTAATACTTGATAAAATTTTTTTTTGTCTCAATAAAAAATTAATGAATGTTTCTCTATTTCATCTTTTTTTATTTCTTTTTCAATTTATATTTTTTACTTTTTAAATGAAAATTATTTAAAAATTAAATGTAACATTTTTTTTCAATAGGAAATTAGTGTTTCTCAACTCACAGTTTCTCTAAGGATATCAAATTGAGACAAAAAAGGTATCAAAATAGTTGCGAGCTTCTGTATTTTTTTTCAATATTTTTTACTTTTTAAATTAAAATTAATTAAAAATTAAATGTAATTTTTTTTGTCTCAATACAAAATTAATGAAATTAATGAAATTAATGAAATTAATGAAATTAATTGAAATAAATTGAAAATAAATTAATTAAATTTTTATTTTTTCCTACTTAATTTAATTTTTTTCCTTGTCTCAATAGGAAATTAAAGAATGTTTCTCTTTTTTTTTATAAATGGCTTTTACTCAATAGCAACCTTCATAACATCCGTAATCGAATACAGGTCATTACGTGAGTACTCCACATTAACAAACTTTACTTTTTAAAACTCATTAGAAATTTCTTTTGTCTTATTTTTGCCATTTTCGACGAATTTTACTTGTGCAATTGAATTTTTATTTCTTGAAACAAAATAGGACTTGAGTTTCCTAACAAGTGTAATGTAAAATTTTAGAATGAAACAATGCATAAAAAATATTAATAATAACAATATCAACTCTAAAGAACAATAATATAATTGTTTTGAAAATAATTTTTTAAGACCAAAATTAATTATAAGGAATTTTAAATTTTAAGACTGAAATTGTGAGGAATTTTTAGTTTTAATTTTCAAAGACCAAAATTAATTGTAAGGAAGTTTCAGTTTTTATTTTTTTAAGACCAAAATTAATTGTGAGGAAGTTTCAGTTTTATTTTTTAAGACCAAAATTAATTGTGAGGAATTTTTAATTTTTTTTTTAAATGACTTTTTTCATGATATGTGAGTTTGAGAAAATAATTGAATGAAATTTTGCACATATGCGCGTATATAATCGAGAAATAATTGTGTGCATATGAATTTCACACCGCTTGTATTCTTATCAAATAGTGGGTTATAGCAGCGCGAGCATGATATAAACTATATATGTATAAAGCGTTGTAAACAAAAGATAATAAATGCAGATATGTGTATGTATGCATAATGCAAGAGTAAACTGCAACTTGATTTACAATTTGCAGTGCATTATTGAATGAAAAGTTTAAAAGCAAACGTGCACACTCTCTCGCTCGCACACGTTTATTATCACTTTCTAGTAATTCACATCTTGTCACATTATTTAATCTCAACAATACAAGAGAGTGAGAGTAGGCTAATCAGCATGTAAAACATGAGAAAAAAATACAAAAACAACAAATGTGATTAAAAAATATTAAATATAGCGATAAATAACACGACTGCTACTAACAACTATATAGTAACTACTATACTGAAAAGTAGAAATGAAATAGATGACTAAAAATAAAAAGTACAATTGAAAAGTACCAGCTAATAATAAAAAGTTCTGGATTTTTTATACAAAAACAAAAAATAATGCTAGTATCTAAAAATACTAACTAGTAGTAAAAACTACTACTCCTACTAAAAACTACTAGCCACTACTGAAAGCTACAATAAAAAATACCAACTAATAATGAAAACTGGAACTAAAAACTACTAATTAATAATAAAAACTACAACTAAAAACATATTAAGTAATAATAAAAACTACAACTAAAAACTGTTAACTAATAATAAAAACTACAACTAAAAACTGTTAACTAATAATAAAAACTACAACTAAAAACTATTAACTAATAATGAAAGTTAAAACTGAATACTGATAACTAATAATAAAAATACTGAAAACTACAATTAAAAAATGAAATCAAAAACTAAAATTACCGACTAAAAATAAAAATTAGAACTGAAAACTACCAACTAATAAAAAAAACTTTTTAATTTTTTAAACAAAAACTACTACTAAAGATACTAACAAGCAGTAAAAATACTACTACTACTAACTAAAAGCGACTAACTACTACTGAAAACTACAATAAAAAATACCAACTAATAATAAAAACTACAACTAAAAACTCTGAACTAATAATAAAAACTACAACTAATGAAAACTACCAATAAAAAATCGAATCTACAACTGAAAATTACCAATTAAAAATGAAAAGTAGAATTGAAAACTATCAACTAATAATCAAAACTACAACTAAAAACTATTGAGTAATAATAAAAAAACTACAACTAAAAACTATTAAGTAATAATTAATTATTTTAATCAATTATTTCTAAAAATTGAATTATATTATTAAAAATAAATTTTGTTGAAAAACGAATTTAATAAAACTAAGTAAATAAAAAGAAAAAATATAAATAATTTATTGAACAGTTGAATGTTTCTTAAAATTCAAATTCTCGTAAAGAATTTTATCAACATATTTTTAAATAATTGAATTCTTGACGATTTTTAATAAACTTTTAAAAAAAAATTCCATTTTTCGAGAAATTTGATTAAAATTGTATTAAAAATAATTGAATTCCTGCGAAAAAATTTATTAATTGTAAAAATAATGGAGTTTTTGGGAAGAATTTTAATATTCAAGGAAATAATTAAATCCTTGGAAAGGATTCAATTCAAAATAATTGAATTTCTGCGTAAAAATTTATTAAATGTAAAAATAATTGAATTTTTGGGAAGAATTTCAATATTTGAGGAAATAATTGAATCCTTGCAAAGGATTCAATTCAAAATAATTGAATTTTTGTAAAAAATAATTGAATTCATGGGAAGAATTTTAATATAGTTTTAAAAACAAATTGAATAAAACTAAGTAAATAAAAAGAAAAAATATAAATAATTTATTGAGCAGTTGAAAATCTTGACGATTTTTAATAAAATTTTCAAAAATAATTACATTTTCCGAGAAATTTGATTAAAATTGTATTAAAAATAATTGAATACCTGAAAAAATTGTTATTAATTGTGAAAATAATTGAATTCTTGGGACGAATTTTCATATTTATTGTAATAATTGAATCCTTGCAAAGGATTCAATTTAAAATAATTGAATTCCCGCGAAAAAATTTATTAATTTTTGAAAATAATGGAATTCTTGGGAAGAATTTTAATATTTATGGAAATAATTGAATTCTTGCGAAAAAATTTATTAATATTATTGTAAAAATAATTGAATTCTTGGGAAGAATTTTAATATTGATGTAAATAATTGAATCCTTGCAAAGGATTCAATTTAAAATAATTGGATTCCTGCGAAAAAATTTATTAATTGTAAAAATAATGGAATTTTTGGGAAGAATTTTAATATTTATAAAAATAATTGAATTCCTGCGGAAAATCTTATTAATTGTAAAAATAATTGAATTCTTGGGAAGAATTTTAATATTTATGGAAATAATTGAATTCCTGAGAAAAAATTTATTAATTTTTGTAAGAATAATTGAATTCTTGGGAAGAATTTTAATATTTATGGAAATAATTGAATTCCTGCGAAAAAATTTATTAATATTATTGTAAAAATAATTGAATTCTTGGGAAGAATTTTCATATTTATAGAAATAATTGAACCCTTGCAAAGGAGGTTTTTAAAATTGTTGAAAGTAATTAAATTCTAGAAATTTAAAAGGGAACAAATACGTTAAAAGCAGATCTTAAAATCATACTCTCAAGTCTGAAGTTCAGTTAAAAATGGTTTCAATTTGAAGGATTTTAGTAAAGAGTGGTCTGAAAGGAAAATTTATTTTTTACACTGTTGCTTATTGAATTTATACTCAGACAGGGTTTTTTTTTTTTTTTTTTTTTTTTGAGAACGAGAAGAATTATATTAAGTGAGGTGTCATGTTGACTGATTCGATCCCCTGGTCTAGATTAAAAGCCCACATGATTCAAAAGTTCTGACCTTGAGCCAATCGAGGCAGGTCACTGTCTTTGATAGAGAAAAAAAGAGTAAAATAAATATTTATCATTTGGAAATTTTTCTAATACCAGAAAGAAATGAAGTCTCGAAACCATTTACATCTTAAAACCGAAAAAATCAAAAATTCCAAAGTAGACAATTTTTAAGTTTAAAAGTTTAAATAAAAAAATTGGACAAAATTGGACAAAATTGGTCAAAATTGGACTGAAAGTAAAATTTATACAGTGAACGTTTTTTTTTTGTTGGGAAAAAAATATGCAACACGAGTTGCTTTTAATTAAACTTTGAGTAATTAAAAATTCGGTCAAGTAAACGTTAACCGTTCAATTAAAAATTGAATTTTAATAAAAATTCCCTCATAAAAATTATTCTTTGTCTATTTTTCTCTGTATACAATAAGCAAAGAAAAATAATACTGCTTTGTTAGAAATCAGTTAGAAAATAATTTCTTGCAAAATAATTCTGATGTGTTGTATGGACGAATAATAGTGAATAAGCATTGAGTAATGAGAAGACGTATAATTACATTCTTCAATTTGAAAGGAGAAAAAAAAACGGCGCACCTTTGTCTTTAAATAAGTTTGATGCGCCATGAAATTATGTTAATGGCATTGACATGTCATATACACATCAAGTCATTTGATGTCCCTAATCGAATCCACTTTGATACCATCTATGCCATTATGGTTAATCCAAAATTTACTCCCCCACTTTCCCTTCTGTACATTATATATCACATCCTAAAAGTGGTTGTAAACACTGAGAAAAAAGTTTCTTAAAAAAATATTTTTCCTTGACATCTCTCTTTTTCTTTTAGAAGCCATTTTAATTAAAACGAACACATAAAAAAACAAAAAATTTTCCTAATTTGATGAAAGGAAAAAATTGTTTGTTTTAATTAAATTACTACGAAAGAGAGGGGGAATAATTTTTCAAAATTTCGCAATGTTTCATTACTAGACTTTTTAATTGTCTTACAGAATTTTATTGGTACAAAAAAATTGTATTATTTAATATTATTTATTACTATATTATTTAATATTATTTATTATTATAATATTATTATAATATTATTATTTATTACATTGTTTATTAATAATAAATAAATAATTTAGTAGGTTATGTGACAAATATACATTTACATATTTAACTCAAAATTTCTTTAACAATAATTAATTTCAATACAATTTTAATAAAATTCTTTGTGAAAAAATTCAATTATTTTTTATAAATAATAAAATTTATCACAAGAATTAAATTATTTTTTAAGAAATTTCTCATTAAATTATTCAAAATATTTTTATTATTTTTCTATATTTTAATAAAATAATTCGGAGAAATTTAATTAATTTCAAAATTTTTTTACAAGAATGCAATTATTTTCATACTTAAATATATTACTTTTCAGAAATTCAATTCTTTTTGTAAATAATAAAATTCTTCAAAGAAATTAAATTTATGAATAATATGATTATATTCTGAAAAGATAAATTATTTCCATTTTTACCATTTTTACCGTAATTTTAATTAATTTCCTCGAAAAGATTCAATTATTTTCAAAAATAATAAATCTATTCACAAGAATTATTAAATTATTTTCTATATAATTTATGAGGAAAATCTTGAGAAAAATCCAACTATTTTCACAAATATTGAAATTCTTATCAAGAATTCAATTATTTTCACAATTAATAAAATTCTTCACAAGAATTCAATTATTTTCAAAAAAATTTAATAAAATTTCTCGAAAGAATTCAATTTATTCATAACATAATCTTAATGAAATTCGCATCGAAAAATTTAATTATTTTTAAACATTCTAATAAAAATACTTCAAAATAATTCAATTACTATCAACAATTTTAAAAGCTGCCTTCGAAAGAATAAATTCAATTATTTTCATAAATATTAAAATTTTTCTCAAGAATTCAATTTTTTTTCTAAAACTTAACTAATCAAATTATTTAACGAAATTCAATTTTTTTCAATCAAATTTTAAGAAAATTTCTCGGAAGAATTCAATTATTTAAAAAAAAGTCTGTTTAAATTCAATTATTTTCTGCACAATATTAATAATAATCCTCAAAAGAATTCAATTATTTTGAAAACTTTAAATTAAATTCTTCGAAAAATTCAATTAATTTTCGTAATTTTAATGAAATTCTTTTTAATAAAGTTTGAATAAAATTTCTCAAAAGAATTCAATTATTTAACAAAATTTTGTTGAAATTCTTCACAAGAATTCAACTTCTGGGTGAAGAAAAATTAAAATTTCTTCGTAAAAAATTACCTTTTTATTAATTTTGAAAATATATTTTTTTTTTTTTGAGTCCTGACAATTAAAAACTATTGTTGCTTTTACTAATAGTTGATAGATTTCAGTATGTAGTTATTATTTTTCGTTTTAAATATTTAAATAAATAACATAAATAGAAAATAGTTTTTCTGCAACAATTTTATAAACGACAATTTTTATTTTTTAGAATATTAAATTAAATTTACAAATTAAATTATGATTTTTATTTCAAAACAATTTTTTGTTTAATTAATTTCTGTTATTTTATTTAATCTTGAAAACATTTAATTAAGTTTTAATTAATTCTTTAATTAATTGAATTTAATAAAATTATATATTTACAATTATTTTGCGTTAGTATAAAAGAAAATTAATTTTAAAGTTTCTAAATGTAAAATTAAAATTTTTATTTTTTATTCCAATCAGAAATTTATGAAGATATATTTTTTTCAATAAGTATTTCTTTCATTTGAACATTCAAAACTCGTGATTCATAATATATAAAATTGGTTATGTACATTTTATATGAATAGAATAAACTACATCCGTGCTGTTGAATTAAAAAAAAGAAATTTAAATTCAATTTTTAATAAAAATAAAAGGAAGTAATGAAATGTTTAAAAATCGTTTTTAATCAATAAAAATTTAATCTTTAAATTTTTTATTTTAATTAATAATACAAATTTAATTTGAAAAATTTTCGTTTAATTAAAAAAAGCTTTATTGTTAATCAATAATAAAAATTTAATATTTAAAAAAGCTTTTACGTCCGAGTTGTTTTTTCAATTGATAGGTAAAATAATTTAATAATTTGTAATAATAATTATTAGTAATAATAATTTGTGTTTTTTATTTTATATTTTTCTGTATTATTTAATAGACTCCCTGAAGAGGAAATCGAATTGATTTCAAAACGTTGGAGTAATTTTTGTATTAAAAAAACCACTTGTCCGAATGTATTTGTGTAAAAAGTTTATTTTACCTATTAATTGAAAAATTTAATTAAAAAATTTTTTATTCATTAAATTTAAGTAATTCTTAATCGGTATGCCAAAATGATCCAGTGTGCTAACGATAAGGCAGAAAAAAACGCGAAATTATCAGAAAAATTAAAAAAAAATGAACTAGCGTGAAGAAAAATTTGTTAATTCAAAGTAATTTAGATTTAATACGCAACAAAGCACAGTAAAACGATGTGTATGTTCGAATTATTTCCGACCCATTTCCTGTTGACCTGCGGTTTAAAATTAGTCGGTGTTTGAGGCTTTACTTGAATATATTGGGCAAGCAAAAAATTTTTTTTTCTTTTTTTGAAACATATTCACCCCACGATCATCATCCTTGTCTTTCATCATTCACTCTACCGTGGGAATGATATGGTGTACGACAGGTGGTCATTTAACCGGAAACAAAGGCAACAACTAGTATAGAAAACTTGAGTTTTCTGATACGTAATTAGGTAAAAGGGTTATATGTCCTGGAATCCCTGACGTATACGGGCAATGTATATATATATATATTCTTTTTTTTCAACGTCAAGGGAGATTTCATGGTTTCGTGCTCTTATTGACCACAGAGCGTTAAAAACCAGGACGGTTATAAATAAAACTTGATATATGTATACAATTCAAAAATAATGGCACAAAGATTTTTGCATCTTGACGTTTATGTAAAGAATAAAGAGAAAGAGAGAAAGAGAGAGAAAGAAAAAAAATAACAAATAACAAGCGAGTATAACATAATCGGAAATCGTGGGCGACAATAATGAACGTTTATTAAAGTCGTTTTTGTACTTTAATTCCAGCGAATCAATTGACACTCGTTGTTGCCCTTTTGACCTATGGGATGTATGGTGTGCGCCCGAAGAGACTGCGGATTAATGGACGGCAAATAAAGATGCTCATTCATTTATCACACCTCTTGGAAAAATTATTTATTATCCCGGGGGAAAAAAATATCTGTGCTCAGAAAAAAATTTACTTGAAGTAACCAAACTTTTTTTTTTGAATTGACAATAATTATTTTTTTACTGGATTCCAAAATAGGAATCAAATACTGGAAAAAAATATCTGCGCCCAGAAAAAAATTTACTTAAAGTAACCAAACTTTCTTTTGAATCGACAATAATTATTTTTTACTGGATTTCAAAATTGGAATCAAATACGGGAAAAAACTATCTGTGTTCAGAAAAAAATTGACTTGAAGCAACCAAACATTTTTTTTGAATCAACAATAATTATTTTTTACTGGATTTCAAAATTCGCTTCAAATAATGACAATTCTTTATTCGAACGAAAAATTTTCTAAACTGAACCAAATTTTTATCTAAATCAAACAAATATTTATTTGGGTTAAACAAATTTTGTGGATTTTTAAAAATTTTTAATTAGTAAATGGTATTTGCTTCAAATACTGGAATTATTTATTTTCTTAATTTTTTTATTATTATTCTAATACAATTTATTTTATTTAAAAAAAAAAATATTTGTTTCAAGAGAACATTAATTGTTCTAACTAACATTTTCTTGAATTAAATAATTTTTACTTAAGTCAATTAAATTATATTTGCTTCAAATATTGAAATTATTTATTTTTTTATTTTTATTATCCCACTACAGTTTATTTTATTATTATTATTATTATTATTTTATTATTATTATTATTATTATTATTTATTTATGAATAAAAATTATTTGAATCAAGAAAAAATTAGTTGATTAAATGACTAAATATAAATAAGTGACTTTCATTCAATTGAACGTTCAGAACTTTCAAAACATTGAAAATTTGAATAATAATAATTTTAATTTCAAAATTAAAAATTGAAAATTGAAAATTAAATAATTAATGAAATGTTTTGAAAATTAAATAACATAACAAAAATCAATAAAACAAAATTGTTTTGAAATAAGAAACGTAATTTAATTTGTAAATTTATTTTAACATTCTAAAAAATAAAAATTGTTGTTATAAAATTGTTGCAGAGAAACTAATTTGTATTTATGTTATTTATTTAAATATTTAAAAATATTATTTATTTTATGAGAAAAACTGAATTTTATTTATTTTAATGTCTTATTCTATGAAGAATTAAAAAATTAATTTTTAGAAATTTCACAAACTTTCTATTTCAATTAGTTCAAATATTAACTAATTCATATTTTAAAGAATAAGTTTTGTGATAATATTTTTGCATGAAAATTTTATAAATTATTGTATTTTTCTTAATTTTGCTTAATTTTACTTCAATGAGGGATTTCTTTTTGTTTTTGTAATTTTTATGAATTTTAATCTGAAATAATTCAACTCTTTCGTAGAATTTTTAAAAAAATTCTGAAAATAATTTAAATCATGAGAAGAATTTTATTATTTGTAAAAATAATTGAATTCTTGGGAAGAATTTTAATATTTATGGAAATAATTGAATTTATTCTTGCAAAGGATGTTTTTAAAATTAATGAAAGTAATTGAATTTATTTGAAGTATTTTTATTAGAATGTTTAAAAATAATTAAATTTTTTAAGGGATTTCATAAAGTTTATAATTATAAATAATTGAATTCTTTCGAGAAATTTTATTAAATTTTTTTGAAAATAATTGAATTCCTGCGAAAAGTTTTATTAATTGTGAAAATAATTGAATTTTTGGGAAGAATTTTAATAATTTTAATTAAAAATTTTAATTCATTTTAATTTTAATTCATTTTAATTTTAATTAATTAATTTTAATTGTTGCGAAGCAACGTTTTGATACGTTTTTTTATCTCAATTTGATATCCTTAGAAAAACTGTGTATTTAATTTAATACAAAATACGTTTAATTGATTTAAAAATATATTTAATGAATTAAATAAATATTTACTTGAATCAAATAATATTTACTTGAATCAAACAATTTTTATTTAAATCAAATAAATTGAATTTGCTTCAAATACTGAAATTATTGGTCCAAATAAAATTTATTTAATTTAAAAGAAAATAGGAGATAAAAATTATTAGATTCAAGTAAATATTTATTCGATAACAGACAAATAATCACTCTCTTGAATAAAATAATTTTTTTTCTGTGTATTTGAGCGAAACATAAAATTTTCCCAAGTGTAAAATCAATAACCGTTTTGATATTCTAAAGAAAAAAAAAAATTCTCGAAATAATTTTCAAATGTATTCCAAGGAAATATTCAGAATGTATGAAAATTGTATCCAGTGCTTTTATACCGAACATTCGAAAAATATTTTAAAAAGAATAAAAAGAGGAGTTAAAAAAGCTCAAACGCTATACTGAGATAAGAAATTGAAAATTTTTTTTTGAAAATCAAAGATCGATTATTTTTTTTTTAACTGACAGAGGAATTAGCCTACTTTCGAAAGTACAAATAAAGGAAAAAGGCAAACATTTTGTGATAAATGGGAAAGAAAAAAAGTGTATAAATGTGAGATACGGAAGGAACTCGTTATTCCGGTTCGACTTGAAAAGCAAGACCTACTTCATTCTTAATGGAAAAATCGCAATTTCAATCTTACTAATCGATAGACAACGAAATCCTTTTTATATTATTGTGAAATTTACCAGAAAAATTTATTTTTTATACGTAAAATTAATTTCCATGATAATAAAAATTATATTTCTTATATTAATAATTTTTTTTTATAATTTAATAAAATTTCATTTTATTAATTTGGTTAATGGTTAATAAAATTTTATTTAATAACAATTTTCCTTTTTTTTTCTTTTTCTTTCTTTTTTTCCTCGGAACCCGCACTTTTCCGATGTTTCTTTTTTTATAAATCACGATTTTTTTCCCATTAAAAATTCCTAACTCCCTCTCCCCACAGTTTCATGACTTGCAACAATATCGAAAATATTCTCTCAATTTTTTTTTATTTTTTTTTGTAATATTATTAAATTTTTAAATAAATATTATTAAATTTTAAATTAAATGTTGAATATTATTAAATATTAGATTTTTCTATTATTACACTGAACAAAGAATTTATTTGGTTCAAATAAACGATTACTTATTATCAAATAAATAATAATAATAATATAAAAAATTTTTAATTTAAATTTAATTTAATAATTATAATTTATTACTTGAATAGAATAAAAAATCCATTGAAATATATTTAAAAAAAATAATAAAATTGAATAATAATATTGACAATACTGAAATCGTGCTGTTACAATGTTACTACAGATTCGAATGCTGTCGAGTTAATTATAAATTTTATCAAATATTAATAAAGAATCGTGTTTAAAAATTCCAACTAAATAAAAAAAAAACGAAATATATATTTAATTAAAATCAATATCTACCCAATAGTTTGACCTGAATTCGAAAATTTTAATCTCGGAAACATGAGAATTGTATATTATCGAGATACGATAAAATAACTAATTGAGATGGTAATTGCGTTTAAAATATTTATATAATTTATCGGGGAGAATATTATATAGTTTACGAGGCGTGTATTTTATTTTACGGCATTTAGCATTTAATTAACATTATTTTTCATCCTATTTAAATTTTAAATATAATTATATAAATAATTTATTATTTTTACTTTTTTTTTTGTTTATTTTTCTGTTTTTATTTATTTAAACAAATTTTATCAATTTATAAACAGTTTATTATCAAATAGAACAAGATTCTTTTTTTCGACTTAAGAAAAAGTTTTTTTTTGTAAAAAAACAAAAATTTTATTTGAATAATATAAGTTAATTCGTAAGTGGAGTGGTCGAGAGGTTAACCTACTGGATTTGTAACCACAAGGACCGGGGTTCGATTCTACCTGACTATAAAATTTATTTTATATTAAAAAAAAATTATTTAACGGACAAAATAATAGCCTTTGTCTTTTCGTGATGAGAACTTTGAAGATACGAAAATATTAATAAATTTAATAGGTAAAAATTATTTGATTCAAGTAAATATTTATTCAAAGACAGAAAATTTGGAGCTTCTTTGAATCGAATAAATTTTTTTTCACTTTATAGCCGCGTTATTAACATTATTAATTAAAAATTGTTATTAATAAATCATTATTTACTTTAAAATTAAATTAAAATTACTATAATTATTTTTAAATGATGAAAAAAATTTTTTTCCAAATAAAAAATATTGCACACGTAGTTTAATTTCTAAACTTTTATTGTCTCTCGCACTCTTTCCTCTCTGGCGTGTTATGAATGGTCACTTTTCTGTGATTTAGCATAATCGAGAGTTAAAAGTCAACGGGGTGAAATAAAAGGATGATTTTTGTTTTGTGTGCGAATAAAGAGGACAATGGGGGTTTATTTTTTTTCAGAATAATCCCTCTACACATATTTCCATGCATTTGCGTCACGGTTAAGGGGACAAGGACGCATCTCACACGTGTGGTGAAACAATTTCTCACGACACGTGAGCCCCTTGCATCCGTTATATAGTCAATGTTTTACTTTTCTCCCTATATAGATACACAAGTGCAAAAAGGAAAAAAGAAAGAGGGGGTGATGAGATATTCCGAACCGACAACAAACAGTAATCGATATTATATACATAATATAAATTTACAGGTACACGCGAAATCTGATATTCATTTTTCTCTATTTACAAATTTTTTTTTTCAAATATAAAGGACATTTCCGAAAAATTCACATTTCACCCTGTGTGTTAACCCACGTCAAAAAATTCCATGGAATTTCGGTGAAGATTCCATGAAAATTCTGCAAGTTTTATATTTTAATATTATTTTAACATTTTTATTATAATTAGAACCTAATAATAATCTTTGTTGCAATTTATTTGCAAAACTTGAATTTGAATTTTTTTGAATTTGTTTTTTTTTGTTTTTTTTTTTAATTTTGCAAAAAAATTGCAACAAAACTTATTATTGGACTCTAATTATAATATAAATGTAAAAATATTATTAAAATAAAAAACTTGAAGAATTTCCCTGATTTCCAGACAAAATTTTGAATTTTTCCCTGACCCTAAAGAATATTCTGATTCACTATAAAAATAATTAGATACTCAAAAAACTGTTCTATTACAATTTAATTACGAATTTTTTTAAATTGTAAAATTATTCGAAAACATCAATAAATTCTTTATTAAATAAATATTTAATCATTATTATTATTCCATAGAATCTAGGATTTTCAAAAAATTTCAAATTCAAATCTTTTTAAATTCAATAACTTATAAGAATATATTTTTATAAAACATGAAGATAGCAATTGCTCCGAGTCGAAGACTCGGAGTGATTGATATCTTCATGTTTTATAATAATTTAAATATTCATAAAATTTTTCAAAAAAAAAAAAAAAATTAAATTATTTACAAAAACTTTAATAAAATCCTTCCGAAGAATTCAACTATTTTCATGAATAATAAAATTCTTCGCAGGACTTCAATTATTTAAAAAAAATATTGAAAATTCTTTACAAGAATTCGATTATTTTCTAAAATAATAAAATTTTTCATTGGATTTCAATTATTTTTAATATAATTTTAAATAAATTCCTCGATAAATGTTTTCAAAATTTTTTTGCAAGAATTCAATTACATTTCACAAATAATGTAATTCTTCGCTGAAATCTTTTCAAAATCTACTATTTTAATAAAATTTATTAAAAGAATTCAATTATTTTAAAAAAATGTAATAAAATGCGTTCCAAGAATTCAATTATTTTCATAAATAATACAATTCTTTACAGGATTTTAATTATTTTAAAAAAAAAATCTAATAAAAATTCGTTGGAAGAATTCAATTATTATCATAAATAATAAAATTTTTCCTAGGATTTAAATTATTTTTAATACAATTTTAAATGAATTCCGCGATAATAATTAATTAATTTAATTAATTTATTTATAATTATTTTCAATAATTTTTTACAAGAATTCAATTCCATTTCACAAATAATGAAATTCTTTGCTGAAATTGAAATACTTTCAAAATCTGCTATTTTAATAAAATTTCTTAAAAGGATTCAATTATTTAAAAAAAAATGTAATAAAATGCGTTCCAAGAATTCAATTATTTTCATAAATAATACAATTTTTCATAGGATTTCAATTATTTTTAATATAATTTAAAGTAAATTCTTCGAAAAATGTAATTATTTTCAAACATATATTCAAAATTTAATTATTTTTTTAAATTCATGCAATAATGATTTTAATATTCAATTATTATGTAAAATTTTAACTGAAATTAATTTTTAAATCAATTTTTATTCGAAAATTCGATGAGAATTCAATTATTTAAATGCAAAAATAAATAATTTATTGAAAAATGAATGTTTTTCAAAATTTTATTACTTTTGATTTAAATAATTGAATTTCTGCAATCATTCGTAACTGCTTCTAAATTTTTTATTCAAAAAAATTTTTCTTTCGGTTTAAACAACTTTTTCTTTATTTAAACAAAATTTTCTTTGAATCAAAGAAAATTGCTCTTTACTCTCTAAATCTGAATCAGCGAAATCTCGCTGATTTCCAGCTATAAGTATACCACTGATTTCTTTCAGCGTATATATACTGATGAATCAGTGAAATTTCACTGATTTTTCAGCTAATATACGCTAATTGAAATCAGTGGTATACTTATCGCTGATTCAGATTTAGAGAGTAAATCAAACAAATTTTATCATTAATATTTGTGCCAAAGAAATAATTCTTCAATAATTTAAGAAGAAAACATTTTTTGAAACAAATAAATTGTTTTTTAATCAAAGAAATTTTGTTTTTTTTTCACATAAATTGTTTTTAAATTGAAAAAAATTTCTTACATGGAATAAATTATTTTTGATTCAAAGAAATTCTTTTTACTCAACAATTGTTTTTAAATTGAAAAAAAATTTGTTTGAATCGAATAAATTGTTTTTGAATCAAATAAATTTTTTTTGAGTCAAATATTAACATTTTTTTTAATTAAATGCATTTCTTTGAATCAATGAAAAATTAATGTTTAATCGATGAAACAATTCGAATTAAATGATTTCTTCTAGTCAGCAAATACTTTTTTTCTGTCATCACAATAAAATATTGTATATATACAAGAATAAAAAACGTAATAATGAAAATTAAAAAAAGTAAATAAACTAAATTTCAAAAAATGAGTAAATAAAAAAAAATTGAAATTAAATAAAAAACATCACAATAAAAGAACATGAGTAAATAAAATTGAAAAATGTAAATAAATATAAATAAATAAAGGAAAAAAATACAGAAAAGCTAATAAATGAAATTAAAACAATAAATAACCAGAATTAAAAAACAAGAATAAATAAAAAAAAAGTATTATTCAATATAAACGAAACAAAATGACAAAAGAGAACAAAAAGGAGAAATGAAATAAAAAAAAAAATAAATTTGAAAACCCTGATGAATAAAACGTACCTACAAATAAAATAAAAGTAAATAAATTTTTCGCGTGTATTAATAAACAAACGATACAATAAATTTAAACTAAAAAAAAAACCGTGAGACTCACAGAGCTCATTAGGAAGAATAAATATCATAAATGAAAAGTTTCTTAAAATGAGTGCATAATAGCAAGATAATAAAAAATGCATCTCATAACAATATTTATGAGCTTTCCATTTCTATAAAGGAGTTCTCCAAATCTGCAGAGAGGCGTGCAACCTGATTGTATTCTATCTTTATACATATATACATTATTAAACTATCACATTCTCTTTATTATAGTAATGAGCGCGAATAATTAGGTAACATGTTATTACTCCCACATGCATTAGTAACTGTCGATGGAGAAATTATTGTGATCCACATTCATATATATGAATAAAGAGATCTATGCCTGAAATATTTTTTTTAATCGATTCTTTTTTTTTTTTTTTTGTTTAATTTAACAGAGAGATTTATCACACATAGTAGTGTTTACAATACATTTACATGCCCTGATTCTCGGTAACAAAATAATGCTATTATTTCTAGTTGGAGTAATCTGAGCACTATACATTAACCTTTTAAGCACTTACGATTATTACATACACTCATGAACAACATATACGTATATATATGTGTGTACGTATATAATAATCATTTGTTCTCTAATTTGTTTTCATTTAACTATTTTTTTCCTCTTAATTTAAAAACATTTTTTATTTTCGATTTTTTTATTTCTACCTGCTCTAATAATTTTTTTTCTCAATTATTTATTATTTATTATTTATTATTTATTATTTATTATTTATTATTTATTATTTATTATTTATTATTTATTATTTATTATTTATTATTTATTATTTATTATTTATTATTTATTATTTATTATTTATTATTAATTATAATTGTTGATTATTTATTTACTTGAATATAAACGGAACTTGCTCTTTGTACAAAAGTATTTTTATAGTTATTATTTTTTATTTATTTTTGTTATTACTTTTTATCACTATTAATTATAATTAGTTACAGGGATTAAAGTTAGTCCCCTTTTTACCCCCTTCCCCCTTCTTTATCCCCTGAAATTAATAATATCCCTTAAAACACCTTCTCCCCTTTTCCCCCTTTAGAAAAAAATTTTTTACAAAAATTGTCATTCTCTGTTAGTTAAAAAAATTATTTGACTTATTAGGAAATTGCAATGAAGTAATTATACACAATGAAGTAATTATACAAAAATAATTACTACAAAAAACGATAATTAATTTTAATGCATATCAAAAGCATAAAACACTAAAAGCCTATTTAGCAACTATTTAAATGATGAATAAAAAAATTATTAAAGTCGTGAACTAAATTTGGATAGAGAATAAAGTTGTTAATTAGAAAACAAAAAAATAAAAAAAAAACTGATACGAATAGGTAAATATCGCGCAAGTGGGTGTGTATATTTTCATAATAAGCTTGATTAAAAATTTCCTTTTCAAGTCACACAGGGACTCATCTAATAGATAAACATCGCAGACAATATTCATTAGGGTGGAAATTCCATTCGTTTAAACCTAGTAACTCATATATAATACTATGTCCATTTATAATGAATTAAAATATGTGTATAAACAAAAGTAAGTCTACAGGAACGAATTTTAATTTTCCACTTCTTGTTTTCTTTTTTTAAGTGCATATTTACAAAGTATTTTGCGAGCATGTCTATAAACTTGTATTGTATATGTATATTTCTTTAAGTCGCGTGATTCTACACAATTTTTATAAAAGGAGCATTGACCATAAATTCAACAAGCTCCACACAACTTCCACAACTTCCTTTTAACGATTTTTCAAGAAATAATTATAAATTTTTTTCATTTACGGTATCACGGTACTTTTATCCGTTTTACTTTTTTAGAAGTGCCTTAAATGTATATGTAGTGCTTTGGAGAAGAAAAAAGAAAATTTGCACCTTTTATAAATATCTAAATAAGGGGATGCAAAAAAGTTTTAACTGGGCAGGTAATGTTTATAATTAACAACAGTTATTTATTAATTATGTAATTATTTTTTTTTCATATGTTTACAATTATTGTGATTTTTTATTTTTATGATTTTTACTGTTACTATTTTAATTATTATTTTTACAATTATTGTTCCTATTTTAATAATTATTTTTACTAATTACTTATTTTTACAGCTAACTTTTTAGGATAAAATTAGCAATTTGAAAAATAATAGAATTTAAAAATTTGTCATTCAAATTTTTGTTGAAAACACTAGAAAAATGCAATTTTGGAAAAATTACAAATAATTGCAAAAATTCAATTATTTTCAAGAATGATGAAATTCTTCTCATAAAATTCAATTATCTTTTAAATTAAAAAAAAAAATTCTCGTCAAAATCCCAATTATCTTTATAAATATATAACAAAATTCTTCCCCAAAGTTCAATTATTTTTAAATCAATTTCAAATGCTCAAAAATAGTACGCAAACGTTTAATTATTTTTATAAATAATAAAAATTTCTCAGGAATACAATTATTTATCAATTTTTTAAAAATTCCTTCGCAATAATTCAATTATTTTTATAAATAATAAAAAAATTTTTAAGGAATTCAATTATTTTCATGAAAAATAATGAAAAATTGCAGAAAATAATAATTGATTTGAAATGATGAAAATAATTTTGAAAAAATTATTTGCATAATATTCTTATAATATAAAAACAATGATTTTATCACTCGGTCATCCTTAATTATTATAAAACATTCTTATAAGTAATTGAATTTAAAAAGTTTTGTATTTGAAATTTTTTAAATTCTTAATTCCTATGGAAAAATAATATTGATTAAATATTTATTTTTTAAAAAAAAGTTATAAATATTAATTAATTTGTTAAGTAAATAAAATTTCAAAAATTTGAATCAAAAATAGAAAAATTATCAAAAATCTGTGAGATAAATAAAATAAAATTAATTAAATTAAAATTAATAAAATAAAATAAAATAAAATCGACAAACTGTAAAAACTTGGGAATAAATTGTTAGAAAAAAAACTCAAGTAGCAATTAACATTAAGTACAATTAATTTCTGTTAATTATTTACTTCATATTTTATTTTGTTAAGAACTTGATTTTTTTTCTTATTATTTCGTTCTTATTTTTTATTCTTTATCAAAACTGACAAATCAACGGGAAGGAATTTCGTGTCTTATAATCGACACCTGCGCGCAAGAAATGATTCAATTTAAGAAAGACAATTAAATTAATGTTATAAATAATAAATCGAAATAAATAAAATAAATGGTAATATTAATTATCTAGAAATGTTAAATTAATTTAATTAAATTACAAAATTATTTGTATAATTACGAAAATATTAATAATGTAGATATTATTATTAATAATAATAAAAAAAAAAAAAATAATAATAATAATAATATATTAATAATTATATTTTAATAATAATATTTTAATAATTATATTTACAAGTAAATAAATAATAATGTAATATAAATTAATATATTTATTATATAGTGCACTAGAGACTCAATTATCAAAACATACAAGACAGATGGTGGATGTCTCAATAATTGAGGTTCAAGTGTACTGTATATTTTACAAGCACTGCACTAAAAACAATTATGTTTGAATCAAATATTCTATTTTATTGTATAAACCATATTTTTAAGTCATATAAATTTTGGGAAAATTTGTAAACATTTTTCTATATTTATAACATTGGTAAATATTTGTGAACATTTTTAAACATTGGTAAACATTGGTAAATATTTGTAAACATTTTTAAACATTTGTAACCATTGGTAAATATTGGTAAATATTTGTAAACACTTTTAAACATTTGTAAACATTGGTAAATATTTGTAAACACTTTTAAACATTTGCAAACATTGGTAAACATTGGTAAACATTTGTAAACCTTGGTAAATATTTGTAAACATTTGTAAAAGTTTGAAAATTTGTTCATTCTTTTCCTGAGTAGAAAAAGCATTTTTTTTTTGTTCTTCAGCGGAAAAATCTTATTGTACACCATACGCATTATTTATAATATAAGATTTTAATGCTGAATGAATGGAATACTGAAAGTAAAGTTTATTTACCTTTTCAAGAAACTGAACGGCCCGTGACATGACTCAACATCAAATTGACTTCAAGGATGAGGCAAAACAAGGTTAATTGCACACTGTAGAATTCAAAAGATCTTTTGCACTATTGTCCTCTCCACACCATTTATATTCAAACTTCCGGTCCAATTTAGCAAAACATATCCAATGTGTCGTGAAAACTTTCTAATTACCCAGAAAAGCTCTCCTCTATATTATGAATCACAGAAAAAAAAAGATTTACAAACTTAATTATTAAAATTCTTTTTCTTTTTTTTCTAAGAAAATTTTTTCATTTATATTTGAATAATATTTGCAAGATTCACTTCTATTCTCCACGTGTGATAACGTTATCAATAATGTATGCTTCTACCCGACAATATTTACTGATTGTACATTGTTGAACTTTAACGTTTACTCGGTATTTTGCTTTTAATTTATTGATATACTTCAAATATGGAAAATTCAATTTTATTGAAAAAATATTTTAAATATTTTCTTGAATTTTCGTAAAAATAAAAAATTTTTTTTTTACTTTTGAGTTAGTTATTGTTTTTTATAAAGTGGAAAAATTGAGAAAATATTTCATGAAACAAGCTGCACGGCAGCTGACGTTTAACTGTCAAAGCGTGGTGTAGGTTTCATGTAGGAAACTCTCGCGAGCCCCCAACTCTTCAGTCAGCTGATCGCCCCTCTGCTACATATATTACCGTATGTGAGGAGGGTCACCCCTCGAGGTATACATATACTGGCAGACAAGATTTCTGTTTCACCACTATATACAATATATGATCTCGACACAAGCTTGAAAACTTGCTTTTTCACACGATTCCACCCTTTCGTCTGTCAGACTTTATTCATTTATATGCTTTCTGCAAAGCTTGACATTTAGTATTTTTTAATTAAAAAAAAAGAAAGAAAAATTTCAGAGAATAAATTTTAAATTAATGAGATATAGATTTTTTTTAAATTAATGAGTTGTAATGCATTTCTTTTTTTATACTTTAATTCGAGCGCTAAAGCGCGCGGCTAACTTTTTAGAATAAAATTAGCATATTTAAAAATAATAGAATTTAAAAATTTCAAATTCAAATTTTTTTTTGAAAACACTAGAAAAATTAAATTTTGGAAAAATTACAAATAATTGCAGAAATTCAATTATTTTCAAGACTGATAAAATTCTTCTCATAAAATTCAATTATCTTTCAAATTTAAAAAAAAAATTCTGGTCAAAATCAAAATTATCTTTATAAATATAACAAAATTCTTCCCCAAAGTTCAATTATTTTCAGATCAATTTCAAATTCCCAAAAACAGTACCCAAACAATTTAATTATTTTCATAAATAATAAAAATTTCCCAGGAATTCAATTATTTGCAAATTTTTTTATAAATTTCTTCGCAATAATTCAATTATTTTTATAAATAATAAAAAAATTTTTAAGGAATTCAATTATTTTTATGAAAAATAATGAAAAATTGTAGAAAATAATAATTGATTTGAAATGATGAAAATAATTTTGAAAAAGTTACTGTAATAATATATTCAATGATTTTATCACTCGGTCATTTTTAATTATTTATTTATTTATTTATTCAATCTTACACGGGTTCAAACGAATTATTATAAGTTATTAAATTTAAAAAGATTTGAATTTGAATGTTTAGAAAAATTTTAATTCCTAAGGAAAAATAATATTTAAATGTTTATTTAAAAAAAAGTTATTCATGTTTTCGAATAATATTACAATTGAGGCCTTGGATCCAATAACTCGCCCGACGCTCGAAGGCACGCGCTAATACCAGTCGGGTAGCAGTGAGTGGCCCAGAGGCGCTCACTGCTCACTGACTGGCAGTTGCGCGTTCCTCCGAGCGTCGGGCGAGTTATTGGATCCAAGGCCTCAATTAAAGAAATTCGTAAATAAATGTAACAGAACATTTTTTTGAGTAAAATTTTTTTCATTATTTTCTGAAAATTTAAAAAAGTTTCAATTTCATTTTCAATTAAAATTTGTAATTGCGACAACTAGAATAGAATATGTAATGTTTCTTTTCCAAAAAAATTGAATTTTGTCAGATGCTTCTTTGGATTAAAGATATCAATTAAAAAAAAAATTTCATAATTTCAAAACATTTAAAGAATTTTTTTTTTCTTATAGTAAAAAAAACATATATTGTAATGTAAAAAAAAATTGTTCAATTCAAACAAATTTTATCTTCAATTTAAAAAATTATTTTAAAAAAGGATTTCTTTGTTTCAAACAAATCTATTTTTTTGGGTGTAAAATTAGTGATAAAGAAAAAGTTTTCGTTGATTTCATAAAATCATTTACTTTTACTTGTTTCTTCAATAAAAAATTGATTTTTCTTATTTAAAGAAAATTTATTCGATTAAAAAAAAATGTATTTGATACAAAAACGATTTAATAGTTTCAAAGAATTCTTTCTCTTTATAAATTAAAGAATTATCTCTGATTCTATATGAATGATAGCATTTTTTTAATACCCTTTGCGGCATAGTGGTAACACAGATTACCACCTTTTATATTGTGAAAATATCTGTTTATACACAGTCTTTTTCAAGTAAAATCCAAAAATCTTTGTATATTAATAATCAAAACATTGTTAAATGTCGAAAAATTGATAGCGAATGAGGTTTACGTGAAATTATAAACAACTATAAATAAATAAATTAAAGAACAAAAAAAAATTTTTTTTAAATTCAATCGAAATTGATTGAAAGTTTGCACTCGGGGGTTTTTGGGGTCGCTGATTACGAATCTGAAGTCCGTTTTTCAAAATTCAAGATGGCGGATCCAATATGGCGCACGAATTTTTTTAGAATTGATCGAAATCGCTTGAAAGTCGTTACTCGGGGGTTTTCGGGGTCGCTGTTCACGAATCTGAAATCCGTTTTCCAAAATTCAAGATGGCGGATCCAATATGGCAGACATATTTTTTAAAAAGTGATTTGATTTGCTTGAAAATAGTTACTCGGGGGTTTTCGGGGTCGCTGATCACGAATCTGAAGATTGTTCTTAAAAATTCAAGATGGCGGATCCAATATGACAGACGAATTTTTTTTAGAATTGATCGAAACTTTATAATAATTTAATTGAGCTGTTTATTTCCTAATAAAATTAACTAATTAATTAAATTCAGTGGATTTTAATTGCTATTATAAAGTTTTGATGTGTCTTGCTTTCAACAATTGAATTTTATTTTCAGCAGTGGTAAGCAGCGAAGCAATTCGCTTTCAGTAAAATTCATTTGCTTTAGTTCAGTTAGTATTTTAGTTTCTTTGAACTCTAAACAGTGTTTTGTTTATTGTTTGTTAAAATCAACCTAAATATGCGTTCAGTCAAATATTGATGATTTATAACTTGTCTTTTTTGCGCTCTTTATTTGTTTCATCAAACTATGTATAGTATTTTGTTTATTGTTTGTTACCATCACCGTAGGTATGCGGTCAGTCAAATAATGCTGAATTAGAACTTGTCTTTTTTACGCTACGTTTAGTAGATGAATTGGTAGGACACAAACTACCAAGTTCAACTTGGTAGTTGCTTAAAATTATCGCTTCACCTAGACGCTGTGATCATTGCAGTACTAAAGTCGACTAAAAGCGAACATCATGGATGTGTAAAACTTGCAATGTACCACTCTGCCTGTTTGCCACAAGAAATTGCTTCGCTGCTTACCACTGCTGAAAAAAATTCACTTGTTCAAAGCAAAAGACATCAAAACTTTATAATAGCAATTAAAATCCGCTAATTTTAATTAATTAGTTAATTTTATTAGGAAATAAACAGCTTAATTTGATTATTATAAAGTTTTGAACAGTATTTACTAAACTGACCTTTTCAGGGCTAAACGATGTACAAATCCTGATCGTGCAACCTCCCCGCGGTGTACATCGGGTAACGAAAATTCCGACGGTACAATTATTCAATAATTTAACGTTTATTTATTGAAAGTAATTTCAGATTCGTAATCAGCGACCCCGAAAACCCCAAGTAACGACTTTCAAGCGATTTCGATTAATTCTAAAAAAATTCGTCCACCATATTGGATCCACCATTTTGAATTTTGGAAAACGGACTTCAGATTCGTAATCAGCGACCCCAAAAACCCCCAAGTAATGATTTTCAAGCGATTTCGATCAATTCTAAAAAATTTCGTACGCCATATTGAATCCGACATTTTGAATTTTGGAAAACGGACTTCAGATTCGTGATCAGCGACCCCAAAAACCTCCGAGTAACTATTTTTAAGCGATTTCGATCAATTCTAAAAAATTCGTCCGCCATATTGGATCCGCCATCTTGAATTTTGGAAAACGGATTTCAGATTCGTGAACAGCGACCCCGAAAACCCCCGAGTAACGATTTTAAAGCGATTTCGATCAATTCTAAAAAAAATTTGTCCGCCATATTGGATCCGCCATCTTGAATTTTAGAAAACGGACTTCAGATTCGTAATCACCGACCCTGAAAACCCTCATAAGCATTTGTGATTTTTAAATTAATGTTATAATATTATGCATGCCGCAAAGGGTTAAATAACAATTTTCTTGATTTAAAAAAAATTGTTTAAATCAAACAAAAATTGTTTAAATCAAACAAAAGTTGATTAAATCAACTAATATTTGTTAAAATCATAAAAAATTTGTTTAAATCAAAGAAATTTTCTTTGAATTAAAAATCTTTTTTTAAATTAAAGAATTATTTCTTTAATATTCTTTTTTTTTCATTTCTATATATCAAGAACAAAATTTCTGTGACATAAAGGATAAATTTCTTTGGTTCAAACAAAAAATTTGTTTCAATTAAAAAACCTTTTTCATTGAGTCAAAAACCCCCTTTTTGTTTGAAAGAAAGAAAATTTTTTGAATGCAACAAACAGCAATCTAAGAAACTGATTTCTTTGAATTAACAAAAATTTTTTTTCTGCATGTATTCTGAAATTAAGAATTAATTCTTAATTTCAGAATACATGTTTTTGTGTAACGTTATCACACGTGGAGAATCTAAGTGAATCTTATGAATATTATTCATTATGAAAATTTATAATCTTAGAACAAAATTTTGAAAATAAATTCATGATTTTCTTTTCAAATATAAGTTTTGAAGACATTTTCAACAAAATATTGAAGCAATAAATTTTTTATCGTATCAATAAACTAAAAGTTAATTTTTACCTGCAAGGAGAAAAAGAATTATTAATTTAACAAAAAGATTGTTAATAAAGAACTAACAAATTTATTTTCTTGTCCCAATAATTCGGATTTGTTCTGATAACAATAAATTAGGTTTAAGCAAAAAAAAAATTTTTAACATTGACAATAAAATAATTCGTTAGTTCTATTTTAACATTTTTTTTTCTATATATGTATGAATTAGAATTTTCAATTTTACCTTACATTATTTTCTGAAACTGAAACAAAAAAAAGATTCTATTGAAAAATTATTCTTCTAAGGGTCTTAATTGCTATCTGCATAAGACAAATAAATAATTTTAAAAATTAATAAATAAATAAGTAAATAAAAAAGTAAAAAAATTAATTAATAGATAAATAAGTAAATATATTAGTAAATAAATAAAAAAGTAAATAAACAATTAGAAGAAAAGTTATTCAAATTGATACTTAACTTTTTAGGCACTTTTTTAGATTCTAAAAAAGTTTTATAGTTTAATCCTAAAACTATAAAATATTTAATCACTAAAAAAAATTAACTTTCGAATGCAATTTTAAAAAAACTACGCGCAGATTTGTTTGCAGCGTACAAAAAAATTATAAAGAAAATATTTGCAAAATATTTAAAAATATTAATATTGCAAAAAGCATGATTGCAAACGAAAAGAAACGAACCGTGAAAACAATTTTTTTTACACTGTTATTAATATTTATAAACACTTTTTTCACATTATAAAAAAAAACAAAAAAGACATTGAAACATGGAAACATTAATGAAACGTGATTTAAAAAGTGATAAATTCACGCAAGTTCGTTTGCAGCGAATAAAAATTCTTTTGTGGAAAAATTCTTCTCGCCAGTAATAAAGGAAGCAAAAGAAATACAATTTTAGAAAGAAAACATACACGCGAGAGTTTGTTTGTTCGGGTTTGAAAGTCTTTTTTTTCCAGAGAAATTAATAAAAAAGACGAAATATAAACGCAATTTAAAAAATAAAAACCGGACGACTTCTATATAACAAATTGTTATTTTTCTTTTGAAAAAAAATTTATAACAAACAAAAATTAAAAGGGCTGCAAAAATAATTACAAAAAATGATTAAAAATTCGCGCAAGTTTTTTTTTGCAGCGTTTTCCATCGTAAAAATTTGTTTGTACAGGAAAGTCACAACAATGACTTGTTGGAAAAAATAATTATCTAGAAAAAATTCTAAATAAAGAAATATAATAAGTCTCTGGGAATATAACTTTTCGGGTATTCCAATTTTCTGAGCAATAAGATGATGATTTTACTGGAAAATAAGAAAGCAATAAACGAAAACACAATACAAAAACATTTTTTTTTGTATTGTGTATTTTTCACTTTTTTGACAAGTTTGCAAAAAAATATTCTATGCTACCGTTTGTAGAATAAGATATTTTTTGCCAAAAACTGCAAAGGTGAAATAAAAATAATAGGAAAAAACATAGCGACACTAAGGCATGGAATAAAATAATTTAACATTGTTTTGTCGCTCTACCTACTGCACTATTTAATAATAACTTCTTAATTACTTAATTTGTAATTAACTTAATTTGATTACAAAAGTTCGCCTTTTATTCTCATACGCAGCAAAAAACGAACTACCTACAACTATTCTGAAAACACTCCTAATAACCAGATTCTTCTAAATTAACGTTTTTCAAGATTCTCTCACATACCGTCCAGATACAAATTCTTAAGGGTCATAGCAAAATCATATGCGAACCAAAAGCATATAAAAAGGGTTTTTAAAAATCTTTAGACTTCATAAGTTTCCGGACGCATCCGAACACTTGAGTTCCAAACCTTCGAAACTCAAAATGAAAAAATCCAAACACTTTTTGAATTTGTGAATTGTTGAAAAATGAGTAAATTAGTGTCGCTATGTAAATGTAAAAAAAAATCGACTTGCAGTTCGTTGACTCCCTCGATGAAGAGCTCTGGCAGCATCACCACTTTTTCACGGCCAATCCGTAGTCTCTGCAGGGGGTCACTTTTTCCACGTTCCTCCTTCCTGTCTATCAGTCTGAAACATGAGGGAAAAATTATTTATCAACAAGAGAGTTCCCTAATTATTTTTACATTTTTCCAAGAGTAAAAATAATTCAGATATTTACACGAAAATAAAAATTCAGTGAATTTAACAGAATATGTTCTGTTCTAGCTGAAGATCTGGAAACTGTAAAATATGGTCAATAATACAGGATAATATTCAGAATATGTTGTAGATTAAATATACTTAACAGTTTTTCTAAATTTTTAACGGTATTAACCACCAAATTTTACAGAACTCCATAAAATTAAAGAAAATGTATTTTACGATTTGATACATTTAAATAAGAATTGAAAGTGATTAAAAGTAAAAATGTTTCTTCAAAATCGTCTTTCACACAAATTATTAATTCTGAAAAATCATAAAATTATTAATTATACAAAAGAAAAATCTCACCTTTGACTCCATTCTTCCATGCCCGACCTCCATCCTGGAGAATCCCTCGAATATCCATCTCAAAACACACAATTTGAAAAAAATTCGCGAACACTCCCGAAATCACAATTAAATACCACTTATCAAACGAACGCGATTATAAGAAAATTCGAACGCACCCGAAACTTTTCATGAATATTATAATTTATGCGTACACTTAAAACTGTAATTTAACAAAAGAAAAATATTAATAAACACCCTATAAACGATCGCGGTTTTAGAAAATTTGCGAAAACTCCCGAAGCTAATAATTTTTAGAATTATTTTAACAGTTTTTTTTTTGTGAAAATTGCAACAGTTGCAAATTTTTTGAACATGTTGCTTTTCCGAAATTAGGTATTCACAATGATGTAATGTTTAGTGTTAATAGAAGGATTCGCAGATTGAAACTGTGCACAAAATGTATTTTCTATTGTATTCTGAATTTCAATTTTCACGAGTTATGACCTGTTAATCGACTCCTTTGTTTGCAAACCGAATGTAAACACATTGCCTGGAGAATTGACCTGAGATCCCGGAGAATCATTGTTTTGTTCCGCTTCCTGGAAAATTACAGACAAAACATATTATTAGCTCGTTTAAATTTAGGTGGATTAATAGTTTTTAGTTTGTAACAAGTATTTTTAAATAAGAATAATAAATATGGTGTAATTTATTTTTCCCCATGACAATTTTTTAACAATATAATCAAAGCATTCATTAAAAATTAACAAACAAATTTTAATTCATATTTTTAATTCTAGTAATTTTTATTAATCTGTTAATTTTATTAATTTATTAATTTTTATTATTATTATTTTTACTGATTATTGATGGGATGTTGCTAAACAACATCCTGAAGAAAAAAAGGTTATTTCATTTGACTTTAACTTTTAAGTCGTAGCAGCCACAGTCGACGTTAGCAAAAGATCAAAATTTGGGGAAAAATAAGTTTATATTCAAATTCTTTAATTCTAATAATTTTAATGGACTGAAATTTATCTACATTGTTGCTGGGATGTTGTCAAACAACATTTAGACGAACGAAAATATTTGGTTTATTTTATTTTAACTTTTAAGTTGTAGCAGTCACAGCTGATGTTAGCAGAAGATCAAAATTTAGGGAAAAATAAGTTTAAATCGAAATTTTTTTTAATTCTAGTAATTTTTATGGGCTGATAATCATCTGAGTTGTTGCTGGGATGTTGCTAAACAACATCCTAAAGAAAAAAAATTTAATTCACAATTCATAAAAAGTAACCACAGCCGATAATCAGCAGAAGATGAAAAATTATTTTTGAGCGAACTTTATCTTTTGTTTACTAACAATTTTTAGTCATAAAATTTTTTACTGGTCCCAAACTATTGCTAGAACAATTCCAATAATTATCTGAGTAATTAAAATTAATTTAATTCACAATTCATTAAAAGTAACCACAGCCGATAATCAGCAGAAGATGAAAAATTATTTTTGAGCGAACTTTGTCTTCAGTTTACTAACAATTTTTAGTCATAAAATTTTTTACCGGTCCCAAGATATTGCTAGAACAATTCCAATTAATATCTGGGTCATAAAAATTAATTTAATTCACAATTCGTAAAAAGTAACCACAGCCGATAATCAGCAGAAGATGAAAAATTAGTTTTGAGCGAACTTTATCTTCAGTTTACTAACAATTTTTAGTCATAAAATTTTTTGCTGGTCCCAAATAATTGCTAGAACAATTCCAATTAATATCTGGGTCATAAAAACAAATTTAATTCACAATTCGTAAAAAGTAACCACAGCCGATAATCAGCAGAAGATGAAAAAAGTAGTTTTGAGCGAACTTTATCTTCAGTTTACTAACAATTTTTAGTCATAAAATTTTTACTGGTCCTAACTTATCACTAGAACAATTTCAATTAATATCTGGGCCATAAAAAAAAGTTTAATTCACAATTAATAAAAAGTAACCACAGCCGATAATCAGCAGAAGATGGAAAATTATTTTTGAGCGAACTTTATCTTTTGTTTACTAACAATTTTTAGTCATAAAATTTTTTACTGGTCCCAAACTATTGCTAGAACAATTCCAATTAATATCTGGATCATAAATAAAATTTAATTCACAATTCATAAAAAGTAACCACAGCCGATAATCAGCAGAAGATGAAAAATTAGTTTTGTGCGAACTATATCTTCAGTTTACTAACAATTTTTAGTGATAAAGTTTTTACTGGTCCCAAACTATTGGTAGAACAAAATTTGCTCAATACCTTTAAATACAGGTAAAATTCCAGAAAATTTTCTAAATTCCATACTATTTCCAGGTTTTCCATACCTTTTTCTAAATTCTATACCTTTTCCAGGTTTTTCATGACCTAATAAGTTCAGGACCTAATAAGTTTTTTTAATATGCAAAAGTTAAAAACGATTTTAACAAAAAGAAAATGTTAAATATAATTTTATTAATTAAAATTTAATTCTTCTTAAACTTTTCATCTTTTTTTTTTATTATTTTATTTTTTCTTTTTCATATTATTATCTTAATTTTTGACGAGAAAATTATAATAAATGTCAAGAGAGCTTATCTTTTCTTCCTTTCACGAGGAAGTGAATTCACTCAACATGATCTTATTTCGGGAACTTTGATATTTGCATAGTAAACACAATATAAATTCACCTTGAATGAAAAGAAAGCAACATTTTTAAAAGTGGTTTTTTCCTTTTCTTTTCAGAGACATTATTTTGCATATTTTTTTTATTGCATGCAATTACACAGTCTGCACGTAGAGCAGAACAAAAAATTAGATCAACTACGATTTATTAACTACAAAATTAGGTAAATGTGTCACAAGATGTCAACAATAATAAATTACTTTGCTATCACATTTTTGAAATCTAGATAAGAATCATTCCTTTAAAAATCGAAATGTATCGAAAAATGTGTACAGTTGCGAAAATTTTCTCCATTTCATTCAAAGTCAGAAATTTTTTTACAAAAATATTTTTTTTCACATAAGAAATAAATTAGAAAATTGTGATTCATTGCCGGAATTTGTATACATTTTTATAAACTTTACGTAAAAAAAAAATCATTCGTTTCCTTATGAAAATAAATTGATAAACTGATAAAATATTCAATTATTTTCACACATAGTTCAGAAACATTCAAATTTGATTTAAAATTATAATTATTTCCCGTCAGTGAAAAGTATTTTTATTATTATTCTTTGGCAAAATTTGAATATCAAAAAAAGGAAATAAAACAAATTCTTTACGCGAAAATTTTTTTTCTTTTCAAAAAATTCTAACCTTGAGGAAACAATGTGTACAATGTTAATGAACTTTTAATTACGTGAGAGGGAAAATTCTTAAATGTGCATAAGAATTTATGCAAATTTTCATTTACCGATTTTAATTTCACGATATATAACAACTGAACATACAAGGTATATCGAGTTTGCTAATCTCATTGATATTGAATTATTATTATTTATCAGATATAATTTTTTGCTTCCTGGTTAATTTATGTGTAACGGAAGGTGTTTTAAGAGAAATTTTCAGTGCAAATTCACATTTCAAGTTTTTTGCATTATTATTGCAGAGTATATAAGATGAGAAATTACTTTCATATCCTTTTTTTTATTTGTTCTTGAAATTTAATGTAATTTTTGTAATTTAATTTTATTAGATAGAATTTGTGCAACTTTATCAGAAAAATGGTTTCGGTTATTTTATTGTTTATCACATTTATTGCAACAATTAGGACCCAACAGGTAAGGTAATATTGTAACGGGATTTTTTTGTTTTTAAAAATAAAAGAAAAAGTTTCTTTCAGTTTCATCAACACATGTCCGATGTGGAATTAAAAGATATTTTCCAAATTAGTCACACTTCAGGTAATTAAATAATTTTTTAATAAAATTATTATCACTATCACTATCAGTATCACTATCTCTATCACAATTTTTATTATTATTTTTTTTTTATTATTATTTTTGTCTTTATTTTTATTAGTGGTATTTTTATATTAAATATTATTATTAATAAAAATAATGTAATATTACACTGATCACAATTATTATTTCTAGAAATTCCACATTATGAACTTGTTTCTGTAAGGCATAAAGTTAATAAAAGTGCAGATCAAATAATTGAAGCTCAAATATCAAGTCAAAAGAAAACACTGTTTTTGAATCCAACCGAAGGGGTTTTGGCGGGAAAAAATACGAAAATTTGGCTGGGTAAAACAAAAAAAAATCGAAGAGGAATCAATAACTGATCTGAAATTCAAATTAATTACAAATGCAAGTACAGCGAATTTTCATTTTTTGATATTGATTTGAAAATAATTGAACTTTGGGGAAGAATTTTGTTATTTATAAAGATAATTGATGGGATAATTGGTAAAGTAATAAAATAATAAAATAACACGAAATAAAATAATATAAAATAGAATAATATGGAATAAAATAATAGGCTAATAAAAAAATATAATAAAATAATAATTTAGTAATTAAATAACAATAAATAATAATAGTCGACGATAAGTATTGTTAATAATAAGAATATATTAACATTTATTAATAATTAATCATTTTTCTCAAGTAAACGGTTTTCTTTTTTAATAATTAGGTAATGGAAGATGTTGGGGAATTTTTTCACGACCTAAATAATGGAGCAGCTTTAAGAATGAGAAGAGATGCAAATGGTCATACACTATGGGTATATTTTAGGTTTTATCAGTAAAAAAAAAATTTTAAATATTCAAATTTTGTTTTAAAAATATTAATTGAATGAAACTACTCAGGATGGAACTTTTGGTCCAGAACACATGATACGTTCCCTGCCTGAACGTCATCGAAAAAATTGTACCCTCGTTCCATGTAATTTTAAATTATTCGAGAAGGACAAAGATGATTTTTTAACCACCTATCATCACATTATTTATAAAATAGACGATATTTTGGGCGAAAATAATGAGACACAGTATTGTAAGTTTTGAAAATTAATCAAATAAATATAAAAATAAAAAAAGCAAAAATTTGTTTTCAACAAATAATTTTGAATTAATATTATCTTTAAAATTAGATACCCTACCAATGGAAATTTATTCTGGACCAGCAGAAGTTGTATATCCTGAAATACTGGTTGTAGTCGACGAAGGACTTTTTAGGTAAATGATAAATTTTCGAACTTTACAATAAAATTATTATTTAATTTTCTAACAATATTTCTATATTTTAATTCCTTTCTATTTATTTACAACACTAATTTCATTAGTAAATTCGATGGAAATGTTAAGAATGCAGTCAGCTACCTTCTAACATTCTGGAATGCAGTGGATTTGCGGTACAGAAATCTCAACAGTCCGAAAGTGCGATTAAATATTGCAGGAATTGTTTTAATGGAGGTAATAAAGACTAAAAAATTTGAAAAAAAAGAAGTTGAAATTATTCTACCAGTTATTGCAACATTAAAGATTAAAATTTACATTTTTTTTTGCTATATTCATTTCTTAATTATTTTTAAACTCTATTTTTATGAATATATTTATTTGTTATTTTATGAATATTTATTATCTTTATTTTTAAATCAAAGGGACCTCTTGAATATTCGAATGGTTATCTAGAGGAAAATGGAAATAAAAGTTACTTATTGAACCTACTTTTGCCACAAACTGGCTTCTATTTTATTCATAGATGGGCCGCAGTTAATGAAGCATACTTCGACATGGTCGTTCTTACCACTGGGTAATTAATTACTTTAATAAAAATTTACTAACGTCAATTTATATCTTTTTGCTTCAATAAAAATTTACAAACTACGTTACACTTAGAAAAAATTTGATTTTCTAAAAAAATTTTATTTATTATAAGTTATTTTTGTAAAAAAAAAATGCCGATAGGGAAGGTTAAAAATTAGTCCAAAATAGCGTAGTAGGTAGTAGTTTGTAAACTAGTAAATTTTTATTAAAGTAATTAATAAAGGAATTATTTTGCCAGACAAATTTTTTCCAGTATTAACAGAATGAAAATTTTTCTTCTACAGACATCGACTTTTGAATCAGATTCAAAATAATATTACAAGAAAAGATGAAGGTGAGCTAGCTGGCTCGAGAGTACAGGAGAAGCGGTCCCCCACCACGCGGGCGCTTCCCCCTTCCTTTTGACTCCCATCCAACGCATGGTGGGGAGCGCTTCTCTCTGACTGTCTTAACCAGATCTAATTTATTATCTAATCGACTCTAATTCTAGCGTTAATTTATTCCCAGGTGGAGCATACTTTCAAGGAGCGTGCAATTTTACCTACTCTATTGCTGTGGGAGTTTTTCGTGATAATGGAGGTTTTCAAGGATTAACTTCCGGTTCTCATGAAGTTGGCCATCTGTATGTATTGCAATAAAATTCTTCTACTAAAAAGAATTTAATAAAATAAAATTTAAAAAAATAAAACCTAATTTCAATGTAAAGTAATTTTTTTTCTAGATTAGGTGCACCACATGACATTGATTATACGGATGATGATTGTAAATGGGATTTAGGATACATGATGAGCTATGTAAATGGATCGGAGAGGAGAGTTAGACTGAATCGTTGCAATCAACGACAAATGCGAGATTTTCTAAAGTAATTTTTATCAAAAACAAAAAAAAAACCAAACAAAAAGTAATTCCACGAAAGGAAATTTTTTAAATGTAAATATTTTCTTTTTTCTTGCAGTTCGGATAAAGCACTCTGCCTTCGGAATCCACCCTTCACGGACGAACCAATAGAAAAAATTTTGCCAGGCAAATTAATGACACTAGACGAACAGTGCATGAAAAAAACAGGACATTCATCTTGTGATGTAAATACTACTTTGTTTACTTTTCATACATTCAGTCATTTATTTTCAAAATCTAGATAAATAATAATTAAAAATAAGTCTAGATAAATTCTACATTAATAATTGACTATTAAATATTAATTTGTAATTTAAAAAAAAATAATTGTGCAAACTACCAAATACTTACTAAAATTCATTTAGAAATTCTGTCGACTTTGTAAAATTCAATGAAACTTTTTTGACATGGGTAACTAAGTATTAAAACACTTTTTAATGTCTAAAGAAAAATGCTTAGAAAAAAAATTATAAAGGCTTCTAGATACATTAGAATCAGTAATAAATATAGTGATCTAACTTTTACTAAATAAAATTTAATGAAAGTGATATTAACTCCTTTTAGTATGGCGAAAAACATTGTGTTCAGTTACACTGCAAAGAAATTAAAGACAATAAGGAGATTTGTTCTGCTTTTGAACCGGCAGCAGAGGGATCGACATGTGGAAATAAAAAGGTATACCTAAATTTTAAGTAATTAAATTTTTTCCATTTTATATAAAATATTTTACTTTTTAACTTTCAGTATTGTTTGAATGCAGAGTGCGTTGACGAATCAGCAGAAAATGTTCCTAATTTATTTACCTATCTTGAATAGAACCAGGAGAATAATTTATTTCATCGAAAGTCACAATGTTGTTGTAGCTAGTGAATAAATTTTAATTTTTGTAATTATCTTTGGTTCTTAGAAATTAAATGAGACAAAAAACGAATCAAAAGTTTTGCCTCGCAACACTTTTGATTCGTTTTTTGTCTCACTTAATTTCTGATTCGTTTTTGTCTTAATTTTATATCCTAAGAAAATCAGTGTTGTAGTCAAATATATTCTTTTCTGAATATTGATTTTAATTCCAAAGTTAAATCTTAAAAATTCAGATAAAAAAATTTGTTCTTCTTTCAATAATAAAACAAATCTCTAGGGAGTTTTTTACAGATACCTAATTTCGAATTTGACATCCAAAATTAAAATTCGGGGACAGTGAGTCAATTTTCCAGCAAATTCAACATTAAATATTTATTATCATTGTCACGTTTGTTAGTGACGATTGCGGATAATTACAATACATAATTCGTATATATCGAGTAACCTTCATCTGACAAAAGATTGTTTAGAATTAATTCTATGGTTAGCTACAAATAATTGAATCTATATATTATATTCCTCCTGCCGCTATTCAATCTTTGTACACACATTGTAAAGAATAAGCCAGCATTGCAACCTTAAACAGAGAATGACTGTTCGAGTCCAAATCTGGCTTTGATCGATGGACTCACTCATTATGCAGCGAATGTGATATTGTGATAATGTCAATTGCCGTTCATTTCGCGTTTGCTTAACTATTTTCAACACTCACTATAATCAATCAGAACAGATGGCTCAGCATAAAAATATTGACTTTTTCAATTCAAAAGAGTTTAATTATTAGAAAAAAATGTCATTTACTCTCGGCAATACTAAAAAGAACACGATTCTTTATTATTTTTTAAAAGAATTATAATTTTAATTATAATTGCGACTATAATCCCACAGAAAAAACAAAGTCTGAAACCGTTTACATCTTAAAACCAAAATGATTGAAAAATAGCCTATTTTTAGGCTGAAAACTATAGATTAAGTCAATTTTATGACTTAAAATAATACTCTCAAGGCTAAGGCTTAGTTAAAAATGTTTCTAATGTAAATGGTTTTAGTCAAAAAGAGACTGAAAGTAAGATTTATTTTTTACAGTTCTTTGAATAAAATAATATTTATTTGAGTCAATTAAATGGTATTTGAACCAATAATTTCAGTATTTGAAGCAAGTACACCATTTAATTGACTCCAATAAATATTATTTAATTCAATTTAAATATTTTTTTGATAATAGTCAAGGAATCGGTTATTTGAATCAAATAAAATTTTTTTCACTGTAGATTATGATTTTAAGTACTAAAATGAAATTAATCTAGTTTTCAGCTTAAAAGTATAGTCTACTCTTCGTCTATTTTAGTAAAAAAAACAGACTACAAAATAAATCTTACATTTAGTTTGCAATTTTGGCAAAAAATAATTTAAATTCAGGCATCAAAGACATTTATTCAGTGGCATTAAAAATTTGTCTTTCTAATATAAATAATAAATAATAATTCGTCTAAATAATAAATATAAATAGAGAATAAACTGTAAAGAGAATATCAAAAGAACAGTATACTATTTTTAACATGAGCTTTTTTTCAGAAATAAATGATTTTTTTTAGTTTTTAATTATAATAATTTGCAGACATATTTTAATATGTCTGTCAATATGAGTTATTATATCGAGTACGTGCATGCGGGGATCAATTTACATTATGTGCTGTACTAATTTGATTCTTGTTGCGACCCTTATCAGGTTTGACGCAGATAGAACGTTATATGCTTAAATTCAATTATAAATTTATCTTCACACTTTTTCTTCATTAACTTTTTTTTAACATTCTCAGCAAAAATGAAAAAAAGTAGTTTTGTAATTATAATAATTATTTGTAATTAATTAATTCTAGTATACACTATTTTTCATTTCAAAAAAGTAGAAAATAACACTTAACAAAAATTTGTTTGATTCAAATAACCGATTGCTTGTCTATTATTAAATAAATATTTACTTGAATAAAAAAAAAATTTACTTGAATCTAATAAATATTTACTTGAATCAAATAAATATTTACTTTAATTAAATAAATATTTACTTGAATCAAATAAATATATAATTTAATTAAATAAATATTTACTTGAATCAAATAAATATATAATTTAATTAAATAAATATTTACTTGAATCAAATAAATATATAATTTAATTAAATAAATATTTACTTGAATCAAATAAATATATAATTTAATAAAATAAATATTTATTTGAATCGAATAAATATTTACTTGAATCTAATAAATATTTACTTGAATCAAATAAATATTTACTTTAATTAAATAAATATTTACTTGAATTAAATAAATATATAATTTAATTAAATAAATATTTATTTGAATCGAATAAATATTTACTTGAATCTAATAAATATTTACTTGAATCTAATAAATATTTACTTGAATCTAATAAATATTTACTTGAATCAAATAAATATTTACTTTAATTAAATAAATATTTACTTGAATCAAATAAATATATAATTTAATAAAATAAATATTTATTTGAATCGAATAAATATTTACTTGAATCTAATAAATATTTACTTGAATCTAATAAATATTTACTTGAATCAAATAAATATTTACTTTAATTAAATAAATATTTACTTGAATCAAATAAATATATAATTTAATTAAATAAATATTTATTTGAATCGAATAAATATTTACTTGAATCTAATAAAAATTTACTTGAATCAAATAAATTTTATTTAAGTCAAATATATTGTATTTTTACCAATAATTTCAGTATTTGAAGAAAATAATATAATATAATTGACTCAAATAAAAATTATTTTATTCAAATAAATATTTAATTTATAATAGTCAAGTAATCGGTTATTTGAATCAAATAAATTTTTCTTTCAGTGTAGTGAATTACATTTTACATTGAGTTTAATTTAATTTAAATAATAAAAAATTATAAAGAAGTAAAAGTTATAAATAAATATAATGAATAAATAAACATAGCAAAGAACCAAATATAACAATTAAACAAACATAAAAAATATTCAAAATATAAAAATAAACAAACATAAAAAATATGAAAAATATAATAAATAAACAAAGCTAATTAATTATCATTTACTATTTAAATCTAATTTTTGAATATTTAATTACTGCGTTTAATTTTTAATTTAAAAAATCAAAAACCAATCAATCATTAATTTTCAAAATAATTTAATAAACTTTTAAAAATTTTTTTAATTTAATTACAACTTTTTATTTAAGAATTATTCAAAAATTATAATTAGTAGTTAATAATTAGCATTTTAATTCTTCGCGCTGTTTAGCTTCACGCACAATTGTGCGCAGCTTGAATTAAACTCGACACCAAAGTTCATTTTTCCCGCTATTATTTTCTTTTTAATCTCACAACACACTTTATACTATTTCCTTACTTTATTGATTTCAATCAAAAATTTATTTTTCAAAAATATATTCTTATAGTTTTATCAAATATTATTTTCTCTTTCAAAACAATTTCTCGAAAAAAAAAACTTGAGCTCTGTTGTACTCCTTTTCCCCAGGAAATGTAATCAATGTTACCACAAATTTCTCAAAATAAGTATTTTCATATTTTTTTCAAATAATATCTTTATATCCTTTTTTGGCATAATTTCCAATAATATTTTCTACTACACGTTCAATTTATTTTTGAGTTTTAAAATCTATTTGTAATTTTAAAATATATGAAATATATCATCAAAATATGCTTTTTGTAGTTAGGGATTTTATTTTTAGAGAATCTTTTAGTGAGTAAATATTTCCCCAAAAATTCCACCTTGAAAGAGGAGAGAGAAAGTATGGGAGAAGAAAGAGAGAGAAAGAGATAGATGACTGTACTCACGCATATTTTCTGCGTCGCTTCCGTTTTGCTTCTCCTCCTTCGTTTCCCAACTGCCTGGCGGCGTGTAGTCGGCCATTATTCATCGTCCGAGTCCAGCAGTTGAAGTGTCGCTCCGTTGGAAAACTGAAAATTAAACATCAAAAATTCGTAAGTAATAATAAATACAAGCATATTTTTTTAAAATTATTCCTCTTTCTTCAAAGTAATTGAAACTGAATTTGCTTGGCTTTTTTTAAATATAAAATTCAACCTTTGAATTAAAAAGAAACGTGCTCTCGTTAGGTTATAGAATCATCAATTTCTGTTAGCATTTTTTGTTCTTTTCTTTCAATTCGAAAATGAATTTTGTTAATAAATATTTGTTTTTTTTTTGTTTAGAATGAAGAAAAAAGTATTGAAAAATACATTTTCGACGTTTGTACATCGAAAGCGTCGAATTTTGTACATCGTATAAATTTTGAGATGAACCAAGCTTCAAGTACAAACGAGATTGCAGTCTCTCAAAATGGTTTCTTTTTCATGGGAGCATTGATGCTGAAAATGCTGTTGAATGAAAAGTATTGCAACGGACGAGAGGAAAATATAAATGGCATAAAGGTGAGTCAGCATTTTTTTTCTAACAAATATTTCTCATTTTTTAAATTTAAATATTAATTCTCTTATCTAATCCAAAATGCAACTTGTTTTTCGATAGTAGAGTATATTTTAAACATTTTTAGTCGCAAAGAATTGTGTTTGATATATTATAATATAACTGATATGATATTAAAAAAAAGACGCCTCACTAATTTCACTCAGAAGGAAGTTTGTTTGAAACAACCAAACTTTGGTTCAATCAAGTAAATTAATGCATTTCTATACAGTTAACCAAACATTTGTTAAGTTCTACTAAAAATTTTCTTCGACTAACAAAATTCTTCTTTCGAATTCAAAGTTAATTAATATTAATTAATTTATTTATTAGTAAAATACAAATTTAACTAAATAAACTAAATTTAATAAAATTAACTAAAATATTTAAAAAGCAACGCAGCAGCAGATTGTGGCTTTTGTTCAATAAAAATTTAATTAAACTTTAATACATTTTAAATATATTAAATAATATAATTGAGGGGCTGGATGCTATAATGTGTTACGCGCCATTCACTTAACATGGCGCGTAACACATTATAACATCCAATCCCTCAATTATTAGAATCAAATAAACATTTACTTAGATTAAACAAACTTTATTAACAATAACCTAAAAATAAAAATTATACAAAAAATAGAGTAATTCAAACAAATTTTTTTCTGAGTCTTAAATAATATTTATTTTATTTTTCAGTTAAAAATAATTCTTAAAGCATTAAATAACTAATTTTTAACTGAAAAGTAAAATAAATATTTATTTTTTAGTGTGCTTAACATTTAAAACTATAAAAATAGTACAATAATCAATTTGATTGTGAATTTCGAAAAGGAGTCATCTATGAAAACCGTAAGAGTCATTTTCACTCTCTACAGTTAGGTGAAAAAGACCCTTATGGTTTTCAGAGTTGGACCTTTATTGAAATTCACGATTAAATTAATTAAATAAAAATTTTTATTTTGTACTGACATTTACTACTATTTAAAATATTAAATTAAGAAAAATATAACGAATCATTTAAAAATTCAGGTATATTTCAACTTGACCAGCCTTTGGAAGTAGCAGAAGAAATATTGCCAACTGCCTACCTGAAGAATATTTTACGAAAAGCTGTTACAATAGACTCACATACCTTTATAACCTTGGAAAGGATTGAAAATAATTTATTCAGGTAAGAGACATGTTTGAAGAGAATAGAAGGGGAGAGAAACCCCAACGAGATATGAATTTACAGAATAATAATTTTTCTCAGATTTATAACCACTAATACTTTTTCTATTATTTTAGGCAAATTCTGCTTAATCGTTTGAAGAACCAACAAATGAAATAATTACCATCCTCTCTCCTGCTCAACTGAGAAGAATTCTAAAGAAATCCTAATCTCTTCGTACAAAGTAATCTTCTAGGTGAGATAAGCAAGTTCTTGTATTATTTTTCAACAGAATTTTAAATTCAAAATTTTACTGTCAACTATACTTTAAAACTCAACAATTTTTACAAAATATTTCAATTTTTTACTTAGATAATTAAAACATTAAAAACTACGATTTTAAGAAATATAATTTTGCGAATAAAATGCAACCATAAAGATTAAAAAATCATACAATCTAAAAAAAACTAAGTACTAAAAACTAATTATACTCATCGTTAGTAACATTTGGATGAAGACTAAACTTCATGAAGAGGGTCCCTATATTGGTAAAACAAACATAGACCAAAATGACTTAAAGTAATTATTAAAGATAATTTGCAAAAAAAAAAATTATTACAAACGGAAATTAAAAGAGCTTACTTTGAATATATCAAAAAAAGGATTCTCATTTATTACTTTCACTTAATAATTTTTATCTTCACAAAATAAGACCTACTGGCATCATTGACTCTAGTAGATTATTTATCAGTAAATTCAAAGATGCTAGTTTTCATAAAATTTAAAAATTAATAATTAAATTCTAGATGTAATTTGTAAAAAAAATGTTACAAACGGAATTTTAAAAATGTTATTTTGCAACAATTGTTAGAAAATCATTTTTCCTGTATACTTTCAATTTCTAAGTTTTAACTTTTAACTTTTTTAACTGTTGAAAAACTTTTGCAAAAACAATTTGCAAACAAAAATTATTACAAACGGAAATTAAAGAGACAAATGGTGAATATAATTTTAAAATATCATTCTTCCAGTGCTTTACTTAATTTTTAACTGCTGGAAGAATTATAATAAAAATTTAAAGTGAATTTAATTTTCAAAGAAACAATGATTGCTAACGGAAGTTAAAAGAAAATAAATAAATTAAAATTTAAAGAATCATTTTTTCTCAATTATTTCACTTAATAATTTTTATTATTAATTACTCTTATTAATGTGACACTTTCATGATTCTCTCACATATCACCCAGATACAAATTGAAATAGTCTAAATATAAAAGCCGATAGAATTCATTGTTTCTATTCTTGTCTCTCTATGGAGCAAATTGCTACATAAATATGTATCTCTACAAAATATGGGCGCCAGATACCTTTAAATTTACTTTTTTGAATTAATTTTTTCATTACAAATAATTAACTCTAACAACCCTTCATATTTTAATTTAATGGTTATTTTTAATAAATAACTTTTCCTCAGACTTGTCTGAACATAATTCGATTGTGTAAATTACAAAATTCTTTTTTTTGTCAATTATTCTTAATTATAATTCATAAATAATTCCTTAACTTTATATAATTATAACTAACTTTTTCTTTGAACAAGGATCGATCGTATTATTTATAAAATTTATTTTTATTTATACAATAGTTACAATAAATTATATTATCAGATAATCAAAATTAAAATGTCATAAAGATTTAATTTAATTTGGACTACTAGAAGAACCTTCATATCACATTTCATTGTAAATAATTTAAAATAAAAAAATACACTCTTTAAATTTTCTTCTTTCAAAAATGAATTCGATCGTATATTTTTATTAACTTTAACTTGACATTTGTTTTAATTTATATGCTAAATGTTCAAAAGAAATTTTTGTTATTTCTATTATTCATTAGTGATTGACTCCTTTCAACGTTGAATTTATTCATCATCTAGTATGGAAAACTTTTTACCACATATTTTTCATGCATTATTACTTAATTAACTTCACTTATTAACTTCATCCAACGTCATGTTTATTCATCATTAAATATAATACTTTTTTTAATTATTAATATTAAATAAATTTCTCACTACTTCATCCAATGTTACATTTAACTATTCCTTTCTTCCTAGTAATTAGTGAAATTCATATGTAAATAATTAAATTTAAATTAAATATTTTAAATTTAATTGTTTCTCCTAGCGTTGCATTTATTCATCATCAATTACATTGTTTATTTTAATGTTTTTCTTTAAATAAATATTGTAAAGAATATTTTGTAAAAACAAAATTGTTTGTGTTAAATATCTTCGACGCATGTAATGTTATAAAATTTGTTTAATTTGTAAAATAAACCGATTTTTTACGAATATTTTCTGTATAATTAATTATTACCCAAAGCCTTTAAAATTATTTTTTTAACAATGAACGAAAATAAAAAAAGTCGGCTTAAAAAATAAGATTTTAGTTGGTATTTTTTCTGCTTACCGACGGACAATTAGTATCTGCTCTGTTTAACCATCAAATTTGCCGGTAAATCTAATTGTAGAAGAACGAATATAAAGTTCGTATAATTTCTTATAGATGGAAGCTACTACTTCAGTGGAATAAAATTTCAAATACTTAATAACTTTCCCCATATAAGAAAAGTTCGTAAATTAGTTGTTACGAGAAAGATAATTATAATAATACTATTATAATTTAATAGGAAATTTCTAAAAACAAAATATTTTAAAAAATCAACCACTATTAATGTATGCATACATGAAAATTTCATGACAAGACATGTAGAACATTTTTATATCAAAACGGCCACTTATTCAATTAGATTCACTTTCACATAACTCCTGTATTCATTTAAGATCTATAATTTACAAGATTGGAGCTTTCAGAAAACTAGTTTGCGATAGCTACTACTCGTTTTTTTTAGATTAAAAAAAGACATCATTCACGTGACATACACACATATTTAATGTCTAAATTAAATGCCGTATTAGATTTTTTGTCACTAAAAAGTATTCTACATAATGACAGTATTTCAAACATACTTTTATTCATTTAACAGAAATCTAAAGGTTCATTCATTGGAAAATATCGAGACACGTGTAAATTCAATTTTCTTTTAAGCCTAAATCAAATAATAGACAAATCATAAATAGTGAATGAGTCAATTAATCTTAACGGGCAATAACATTGTACTAAAATGTTTTATACATCAAAAACTGTTTTATTAGGTTCGAAAATCAAATATTTACAGTTTGAACAAGTTTTCTTTTGTATAAAACATATTTTATTTAGTTTTTTATTATTTTAGTTAAAACATATTTTAGTTGGACAAAAAATAGTTTTTTTTAGTTCTAACACCGTTTGCTTCATACAAATATGTTTTTACTAGTTCTATCCACTTTTAGGTAGTTCCGAACATGTTCAAAATGATTAGAAACGTTTTTGATAACTTAAAGTAAAAGTTTACATTAGAGCACATTTTTTTAGTCTAAAAATATGTTATTTAATAGTTGCAAAAGTTTATTCTACCTTAGGACATGGTTTAACAATAGTTCAAGTAGATTTCAGGTATTTTCCACCATGTTCTGCACCTAAATTAAAAGATTTCGTTTAAAATCCATAAGTCAAGCAATAAGATTTTTGCGATAAAACATATTATTTATATCTAAAATGTGGTTTACTTTAATTTAACACGTTTTGCGGTATATGTTTAAAACATGTTTTAAATAGTCCATACCGGTTTCAAAGTTGTATTTGGCTTTCTTATAAAAATTCTACCTTCTATTTGAAATAAACCGAGAACGAATCTGGGAATGATTAATGAATCAAAGCCACTTTTTTTTGGGAACAGTTGTGTTGTTGAAGAGTTAAGAGGCTTCAAGTACCGAAAAAAAGTCTTGAAAATTGCAGAGTGCAGAGGAAAAGAAAAAGCAGTGTTACAAATCATATGGGTAAGTCTCTTGCACCTGCTCCTTGAGTCGCACGTGTGTAGGTATAGTATATGTATATAGTATGAATACGGGATATATATATTTTTTTTGAATTGAATATATCTATATATTTCTTTTAATTGAGTAGGTATATATATATGTATATGTATTTGAGCAAAAAGGAAATTGAGTCGGTCCTTGCTTACCAAAGGGCTTTAATTACATTGAAATTGTCATGCTAATGTATAAAGGCTATCGTTTACAGTCTCTCCCACATCAAGTGTGCTTATTGTGCTTATTCATCGAAATTTGTGTCATTTATAATACAGGCGCACATATTTGTACATGTATTGTTCGTGACTTACACACGGGACGATTTTTTTTCTTCCTTCGTCAGCACAAGTCCTCGAATCACCCCAGGGATTTTAACCCCATTTTACCCCATTTTATAGGAACTAAGTTTGACGAAAAATTGGGTGGCGCTGACTGTTCAGTTACCAAATTTTAATTGAAATACAGTAACTATTATTTTTTCCACGAGAAGAACTTTTTTCTGGGTGCGTTTAACCAATTGCACCATCTTTTAAGGAACCATCTTATTTTATTCTTCTTTCAAAATAAATTCGATCGTATGTTTTTAATTAATTTAACTTGACATCTAGTATGGAAATTAATCAAACGTCATGTTTATTCATCATTAAATATAATACTCTTTTTTAAATATTATTATTTTTAACTAAACTTTATTTCCAAATCAATTATTTTTAATTTTTCTATAAATATCTCACTATTTCATCCAATTTTACATTTAGCTATTCCATTCTTTCTAGTAATTAGTGGAATTCATATAATTATTAAGTTTAAATAATTTATGAATATTTTTCAAAGATTCGAAATGTGAGAAGAAGAATTTTTTTCTGCATATAGAATTGAACCACTTTAAAATTATTTTAAAGTATAAATTATGTTAAATTAAAAACAGTATTAAATTACAAGTACGCATATGTACAGATGTAAATGTAATAAAATGTAAGCATGTAAAGAATAAATGGAAATTAAATTCTTTTATTATTATCATCTTGAGGCTTGGAAATAAATATTGTCACAATGTACTGGTAGTGAGCGCCACCACCGGTCAACATTTGTGAGAGTTTTAACTCAAGGGTGTCACTGGGGTGCCTCGAAGAGTCCACATCGTATAATAAACATGGACACGGCATGGCAGGTGGCGCCCGCATCAACGGGGAAAAAAATCAGATAAAGAAAGAAGAAGAAGAAGTAGAAAGAATATTGAAGGCCGGACCAGCAGGACTAACGAAGGAAAACCACACTTTACATTTAATTTACACAATAAATTTGTCTCAACGTCAACGTATAGTCTCATCGAACATGAACAACCTTTCAAGCGACAACTTCCACTCGTCGTCATTGCATAGCACACTATTTTCGTTTTCTACAGAGGAAGCATGACGTAGCAAAATTTTGCACCTGCAAAAATTTTTCAAGTGCGAACAAAATTTTGTTATTAGCGTCATTCTATTCTTTCTTTCTCTTTGTATCTTTCTTTTTTGTGTTTTCTCTCTCTCTCTCTGTCATTTTCTCTCGTGCTCGTTTTGGCAAAGATTTAGAATTTTCGTATACTGAATAGAAAAAACCAGGTCGATCCAAAAGAGGACGGTTCTTACGAGAATGAAACTGAAAGAAATAAATGGAAACTGACTGGAGTCCAGGTGAATTGGTGAACGCATTCGCAGGTGAAAAGGGACAAGTCAAAAGACCCTGCTTTTGCAACAGTGGCAAAGGGCGAATCCCGCAATGTGCTTTTGCCGCGGGGATCGCGGGCTAATCCAGCTGGAGGAGAGGAAAAAAAAGATTGTTATAACCTTCTTCTTCTTCTCTCTTCTTTCTATATAAAATACCCTCTTTTATTCAAGAAATCCCGGCACTCATTTTTTTTTCTTCTTCACCACGTGTCCCATGTAAACCGCACAACGATAATCCAGTGATTAATTGTCACACACTTATATACACAATTTTCATTCGGCTCACGCCGCTTTTATTTTTCTTCACCTTCAACAATTTTAGGGTCGCTTCATTAAATTTCATTGATATAGTGATCTGTTTTAATGGATAGAACGCATTTTCTTTTAAATCTTTTGCCTAATCATGAAACTTGGGGCGTGAGAGGTGGAAAAAAGGGGCGAAAAAAAGAAGGTGTGTGTGTGTATATAAACACAAAAAGGTGTCTATGTATAGTTTCCTTGTCCTGCATTCGACTCGCCGAGTCATCTATTTGGATCATCATGGCAGCATTGGTCAAAATGGAAATCTCAAATAACTCTATAGACTCGTACTGTGCACTCTTTCCTTTTCATTCAAGAAAGAGAGAGAAGGGGGGCGTATTATATAGTGTGGATGTGTTGTATATGACGCGAGCCACTCGAAAGAATTAAGTCAGCCTCTCTTTCGTAGTGTAGAAGAGATGAACTTGTGCATTGTGTGTGGCTATGAAATATGAATGACTTGTAGAGTCTCTGAGTGTATACTACTACTATTATTGGAGATGACTGTCGCACAACGATTGAAATTTTGAAGAAAGGATAAAGATTCTACACACCCAAGAAAAAGTAATTTCATTGCACATAGCAAGAGAAAAAGTCCAATATCCTCATGAAACAAAAGAATTGTCCTTTTAGAGAATATTTATATTCCTTTCTAGCTTATAATAAAACAAACCTTCTTTGAGGATTTCATGTCAAAAAAATTTACCTCTATAATGTTTTCTAAATCGAACCGATTATTATAGTTTATCCCAAAAAAAACAAATAGCTAGGAGAAAAAATAACATCCATCTGACCATAGACGGACTTTTCTACTTGACCAAACATTTTTATATACATTTACACTATCATATATATACTGTCAAAGTAAATAAAAAAATCGAAACCTTTCAAAAGCCCGAAACCACATTAATTACTTTTTTAAAAGATTCAATTAATTTAATTCCCATCACATGAGAAGATATTATTTTTCTTCTTCTAATTATTATAACTCTCAAGAAGGATAACGAGCCCTCCGACTTTTTATTTCTTTATAAATGTTGTGATTTATAAAATTATATAACACGTTAAAAATTGGACAGTTCTATTATAATGTTTCACGTGTATTGGTAAGTGGTAGCATTGAAGTTATTCACATTCGCCAACTGTTATACTGAAATAAAGCATTCTACATTCATTTAACGGCACGCAATATATATCTATGGACAAAAAAAGAGAGAAACAAATACAATGGCCTGAAATTCTATTATAGCAATAAAGGAGTCAATCAGATTAAAAAAAATTACATGATGTCGGTTTTATTAAAACACTTGAGTAAATGTAGAAAATATTTTAAATTTCAATTGAAAAAAAAATTGAAACTCATTCAAATATGCGATTGAACTTAAGAAAATGTTTTTAAACTCATTGAAATATATTTGAACCTGCTAAAACATGTTTGAAGGTAATAAAATATATTTGGATTCATTAAAACATATTTAAAGCTGTAAAAAAATGTTTAAACCTGTAAAATCATGTTTGAACTTTATAAAACATATTTGAACTTATAAAGATATATTTTCTCTCATAAAAACAACAACAAAACATAATTTAAGCAATTAAAAACTTTTAAAAACCATCTGAAAAATATTTCAACTAATTGAAACACATTTGAACCAGTTGAAACCTAATTTAAGCAGTTAAATCCTATTTGAACTATATAGTTAAAACACATTTTAAAAAGTTGAGAAATATTTTAGGTACAGTTCTAGAATATTTAAACCGATTGAAACATATTTGAACCAGTTGAAACCTAATTTAATTAATTTATTTATTTGTAACATTTATACGGTCAGTGGTTGGCTATTCGTACAGAAAGTACTAAATTATTTAAGTACCTATAATGAAAATAAGTTTAAAATTTAAAATAGAATAATTTAAGCGCAATAAAACCCTATTTGAATAAGTTGAAACACATTTTAACCAGTTGAAATAAATTTTAGGTACAGTTGTAGAATATTTAAACCAATTGAAACATATTTAAACTAGTTGAAACCTAACTTAAGCAATAAAAACCTATTTAAACCAGTTAAAAAATATTTGAACTAATTGAAACACATTTGAACCAGTTGAAACCTGATTTAAGCAGTTAAAACCAAAATTGAACAAATACAAAGACATTTGAAGCAAATGAAACATATTTGAACCAGTTGAAACACATTTCTATTACAGTTCTAGAATATTTAAACTATTTGAAGCATATTTAAACCTGTTAAAACCTAATTTAATCAATAAAAATCTATTTAAACCAGTTAAAAAATATTTGAACTAATTGAAACACATTTGAACCAGTTGTAACCTAATTTAAGCAGTTAAGTCCTATTTGAACAAAGTTAAAACACATTTTAATTATAGTTGTAGATTATTTGAACTAATTGAAACACATTTGAATCAGTTGAAACCTAATTAAAGCAGTTAAAATCTAAATTGAACAAGTTTAAAGATATTTGAAGCAATTGAAACATATTTGAACCAGTTGAAACAGATTTTATTTATAGGTGTTGAATATTTGAACTAATTCAAACACATTTAAATCAGTTGAAACGCATTTGAACTGATTCAAACATATCCGAAACATTATTTAAGCAGTTAGATATCTTATTAGTTATCTGTTTAAACGAATTCAAATTTTTTTTAAGTATTCTAAAATAATTGAACGAGTTGAAATACATTTGAACCAATTGAAACATATTTGAACCAGTTGAAACACATTTTTATTACAGTTGTAGAATAATTAAACTAATTGAAACATATTTAAACCAAGTGAAACCTAACTTAAGCATAGTAAAAACCTATTTAAACCAGTTGAAAAGTATTTGAACTAATTGAAACACATTTGAACCAGTTGAAACCTATTTGAACCGGTTGAAACCTATTTGAACAAGTTGTAACAGATTTTAAACAGTTTAAAACACATTTTACGTGTAGTTGAAGAATATTTGAATCAATTCGAAAAATAATATACATAAAATTATACAGCATAAGAAAGTACAGAGTGCGTACAAGTATATATATATATAAAAGAAAAGAGAATCGAAGGCAGTTTTTACGAATAAAAGATTGTGCAGCGGTAAATGCGCAAAATCATTTTGCTGTGAGCAACATATATGAAACATCAGGCGCGTGTGTGAGATTGATCGCAGGAGGCAGGTGCTAAGGACGACAGCTGCGCGTATATATTCGCGGTGTTCCTTTACGATCTAAAGGTCTTAACCCGTTCGTCTTCAGCTCTCTTTTGCCGGGACCCCATTGAGGCCTCTCTCTCTCTCTCTCTCTCTCTCTCTCTCTCTCTCTCTCTCTCTCTCTCTCTCTCTCTCTCTCTCTCTCTCTCTCTCTCTCTCTCTTTCTCTCTCAATGCTCAAATGATGTCGTTTTAAGAGATAGGTGTCCTTCAACTCTCTCGAATATATAATCATAAGGTGTATGTATATACATGCATGCTCCTTGCGGACTTCAATTTAAAACCACATGGTCGCGATTGCAATGTTTAGAGAGACGAACCCTCTTCTTAAAAAGATGAAAAAAAAATACAACCCAAAGTCATGTTACACAAAGTTCGATAACATCACACCCTATTAAATTACCAGTTTGATGTTAAAGAAAAGATAATTATATATATGATCACATGTCAGGATAATATAACTATTATGTCGTCTAATATTAAGTATAAACAAAAAGATGCCTTCATTTTTTGATTTTAAGCAACTGATTAATGAAGAAAATATTAATAAACTAATAATAATACTAATAATAAAAAATAACAATATTAATAATAATTGATAATAAAACGAAATTCTTTTTAAACAAAGGAAATAAATGGATGAATTAAAAACGAATTAATTACATTACAATGGAAAGTGGAAGAGGAAAAAAAAATGACAGGGACTTTTTTTTCTTGACTGATGACAGTAAAATCAACCATGGTCAAATTGTGTGGAATGATTGTCAAATAATCTCCAGGGGATTTGCTTCATTATTCCCAAAAAAAGAAGAAAAGTACATTAGATCAGTCAAAATAAAATTTTACCAAAACGTCATCAATTTCATCTTCAAAGGACAACTATACTATTAAATCTTTTTCATTTCTCAAGTAGCCCTAAAGAACTGATGACCCCTAAAATTACAAATTATACTTTTTTTATATATATACCTAACACTTCACAGTACAATAAAATTCTTTTAAATGAAAATTCAATTTTCACAAATAAAGTACAAAAAAAAACTAGAAAATCAATTAGGGTTGTGAATTTCGTGCAATAAAACAAGCTATTTGACCAATTTTCCTTTGTAAAAACTGATTGAAACTTATTTGATCCAGTTCGAACCTAATTAAAGCAGTTATTAATCTATTTAAACCAGTCGAAACACTTTTTAAACTAATTGAAATATAGTTGAACTAGTTGAAACGTTATTTAAGAAGTTAAAACCTATTAAAATTAATTGTAACGATTTTTTTTAGAGTTGTAGAATATTTGAATCAGTTGAAACCCATTTGAACAAGCTGAAACATATTTGAACTAATTTAAATATATTAGAACCAGTTGAAACCTATTTGAACAAACTAAAACATATTTGAACCAGTTGAAACATATCTGAACTAATTCAAATATATTTAAAACATTATTTAAGCAATTAGAACTAGTTTAAGCCAATTTTAATATTTTTAAGGTATTGCAAAATATTTAAACCTGTTGAAAGACATTTGGACTAATTAAAACACATTTGAACTAATTAAAACATATTTGAACCAGTTAAAACCTAATTTAATCAGTTAAAACCTAATTAAGGCAGTTGAAACCTAATTAAAGCAGTTGAAATATTTTTTGAGTCTAGTTGTTGAATATTTGAACCAGTTTGAACGTGATTTAAGCAATTGAAACCTATTTGAACCAGTTGAAAAATATTTAAGCTATAATTCAAACATATTTGACCTAATTCAAATATATTTAAAACATTATTTAAGCAGTTAGAAACTGTTTAAGCCAATTCAATTATTTTTAAGGTATTATAAAATATATAAACCTGTTGAAACACATTTGGACTAATTAAAACACATTTAAAATAATTAAAACATATTTGAAATAATTAAAATCTAATTTAATCAGTTAAAACCTAATTAAACCAGTTGAAATATTTTTTGTGTTTAGTTGTTGAATATTTGAACGTGATTTAATCAATTGAAACCTATTTGAACCAGTTGAAAAATATTTAGGCTAATTCAAACAGATTTGAACCAAGTGAAACATATTTGAACTAATTCAAATATATTAAAAACATTATTTAAGCAATTAGAACCTGTTTAAGCCAATTCAAATATTTGTAAGGTATTGTAAAATATATAAACTTGCTAAAACACATTTGAACTAATTAAAACACATTTGAACCAGTTGAAACCTAATTTAATCAGTTAAAACCCAATTAAACCAGTTGAAATATTTTTTTGAGTTTAGTTGTAGAATATTTGAACCAGTTTGAACGTGATTTAAACAATTGAAACCTATTTGAACCAGTTGAAAAATATTTAAGCTAATTCAAACATATTTGAACCAGTTGAAACACAATTAAACTGATTCAAACTCATTCAAAGTAGTTTAAAGTTAAGATCAGTAAACAAAATTTGAATTAGTAAAGTGTATTGATATTAGTTGAAACATTTTTGAAGTGGTTAGGAAACATTTATATAGAAAAATTTATATAATTAATTTAATAATTTAATTTATATTTTTATTCAAACTTGTTTGGACATATTTAGAAGTGCTAAAAATATTTTCAAACCGCTTCAAACATGTTTCAACCAGACTTTTTCGCTACTCTAGAGAAACTTATCGCTGTTCAAGATAAATTTTTCTCTCCATATTCTCCTTAAATTCTCATTATCAAAAATTCCCTTCACTTCGATAAATTTACAATTTACTTTTTGCCTTTTTCAAAAATTTTTCGATAATTGTCCATTAAATTCTTTTCATCAATACACTCTTTTCTATATATACGTAGATATAAAGAAAGCCAAAAAAAAAAGTTCAAAAAATACATAAAATTCATTGTCCCTGTGTTTCGAGAATATAAGAAAACTTTCTTTTACGACTCATATATATAGTCTTTCTTCTATTCGCAGGATATATGTAGTCGTAAATTTATAATTCTTTCTTTTGCCTGAATTACTGGACGCATGCACAAGGCATCAGTCTTTTTCTGAAAATAATGCCTATTTCCAGTATGTCGCTCTTCACTGGGGAATTAATACAAGTAGCTATGAATTGCATACGTACACATGAAATGTTATAATAGGATTCCTTCTCTGATAGAGGGTTGGTTCTCTCTCTCTCTCTCTCTCTTTCTCTCTCTCTATATATACGCAGAGGTACATACATTGTCGATTCAATGAAAAGGATATAAAAGAGAGGAGTGCACAAAGAACGATCTAAGCCCCAGGTTCATACTACACATACATACATATATAAAGATCGATTTTCTGCTAACTCAAGCTTTTCGTACATCCACAAAAATTTCCTCAAAAGTCCACACAAAAGTTTTTAGTCGAGAAAAAAAAATTGTACTCCTATTTTTTTTTGTTACGCAAGAAAATCTACACCTCGGGCAAGTAAATAGGACTCATTCTTATAATTCAATAAAATATATATGTATACCTGGTTCGAATGCTATACATATACATTACTCTTACATATATATAAAAATGTTTGAACAGATGCTATTAAACTGCAAATTATGTTTCTCTTCACTGTTTCTATATATCTAATTACCTGATGTTTGATCATTGATATTCATTTGCGATTTTATTTATGAATTCATTCGGTGTTAATGACCTCCAAGTGGGCAAATACTCATTTAACAAACATTTCTTTAAATTGCTATTTAATCTAAAACCGACACATATGGTTTCTTCAAAGTACAATGAATATTCAATTTGAAATATATGAGGAAAGATTGAACCAGTTGAAACGGATTTTAACCGGTTGGAGCATTTGTAGTATATAGTTGAAATATCGTTTTAGTCGTTAAAACCTGTATTTAAACCGATTAAAACACATTTGAACTAATTCAAACATATTTGAGCTGATTCAAACGTATTTGAACCAGTTGAAATACATTTGAATTTATTGGAACTTATTCGAATCATTTGAAACCGAATTCAAGCAGTTGAAAGGTTGAAACCTATATAGTTAAACCACTTGAAATCTAATTTAAGTAGATAAAACCATTTTAAACCAGTTGAAACCGAATTGAAGCAGATAAAAACTTTTCTAATACAGTTGAAACAAATTTTAAATATAGTTGTAGAATACTTGAACAAATTGAAATACATTTAAACTAACTGAAACATTATTATTTAAGCAGTTCGAACCTGTTTAAAAGAATTGAAACATGTTTGAATCAGTTTAAACCTTGTATAATCAGGTGAAACCCAATTAAACCAGTTGAAATATTTTTTAAGATCGTTTGTAGAATATTTAAAACAGATGAAACGCATTCCAACTAGAATTAAAACATATTTGAACTAATTCGAACACATTTGAATGAGTTAAAACACATTTGAACTAATTAGATCCTGTTTAAACGAATTCAAATATTTTTTAATTATTGTAAAATAATTGAACAAGTTGAAAAATATTTGAACCAATTGAAAAACATTTGAACCAGTTGAAACCTAATTTAAGCAGTTAAAACTTATTTAAACAACTTGAAAAATATTTGAAACAATTGAAACATATTTGAACCAATTGAAACCTAATTTAAGCAGTTAAAACCTATTTAAACCAGTTAAAAAATATTTTAACTAATTAAAACTTATTTGAACGAGTTGAAACACATTTTAGGCATAGTTGTAGAATATTTGAATCAGTTGTAACAAGTTTAAACTGTAATTGAAAAATATTTCAGCTGGTTAAAACTTATTGTAAAGAGTTAAAATCTATTTAAACCAGTTGAAATATATTTTGTAAATTATAGTTGTAGAATATTTGAAGCTGTTGAAACATATTGGAACCAGTTAATACATAATTTTATTAGTTAAAATCTACTGGTTTTAAATGTTTGAACCTTTTGAAACTCGATTGAAGTAGTTTAAAAATGTTTGAAGTGATAAAAATATATTTAAACAAAATAAAAAATATTCTTATAAATAAATCGAAGATATTTAAACAACAAAATATAGATTTGAATCAGTTAAAAGTTTAAAACATTGTTGAACTAGTTGAAACATATTTAGATGAATTGATAAATTAAATATAAAGAAATTAAAATATATTTCATCCGAATTAAAATATATACAAAACCAATTTAAATATATTTTTGCACCAATTAAAACATGTTCAAACTGGTTCCAACCTGTTTATTCCGAAAAGAACAGTGAAAAGAATTAAACAAATCGAGAGTTTGAAATAAAATAACAAACTATATTTGAACCAAATTGAAATACATTTTTACCAATTTAACTATATTTGAACCAATTAAAATAATTTAAAACTGGTTCAAATCTGTTATACACCGAAAAAAACAGTTAAAAGAATGAAAAAATTGAGATGTCAAAACAAAATGTAAAAATAAATTTGAACCAAATTAAAACCAATTTTATAAATATTTGTACCAATTAAAATATTATATTCAAACTGGTTCAAACTTATTTTCGCCAAAAAGACCAGTGAAAAGACTAAAAAAAAATTGAAATGTTGAAACAAAATGTCAAAATATATTTGAACCAAATTTAAATATATTTTTTACGAATTGAAATATATTTGAACCAATTAAAATCATTTTAAACTGGTTCGAACCTGTTTATAGAAAACAGAACTAACTGAAAAGGACAAAAAACATTTCAAAACCTATTTGGATAATTTAAAACGTGTTTGAACCACATAAAACATATATGAAACTTAATTGAAATAAATTTTTAACAATTGAAATATATTTGAACCAATTAAAATCATTACAAACTGGTTCAAACCTGTTATACCGTAAAGAACAGTTAAAAGAATAAAAAAATTGAGATATCGAAACAAAATGTAAAAATAAATTTGAACATATATGTTCAAATATGTTTTAATTATAATTAAAACATATTTAAACCAATTTAAAAATATTTGTACCAATTAAAATATATTCAAACTGGTTCGAACCTATTTCGACAAAAAGAACAGTGAAAAGACTAAAAAAAATTGTAATATTAAAACAAAATGTCAAAATATATTTGAAGCAATTAAAATCTTTTCAAATTGGTTACAATCTCTTTGGACCAATCAGAACAAACTGAAAAGGCCAAAAAAAAAATTTGAAAACCTATTTGGATAATTTAAAACGTGTTTGAACCACATCAAACATATATAAAACATTATTAAAACACATTTTGAACAATTGAAATATATGTGAACCAATTAAAATCATTACAAATTAGTTCAAACCTGTTATACTAAAAAGAACAAACTCAAAAGGTCAAAAAAGAAAATTTGAAAACATATTTGGATAATTTAAAACGTGTTTGAACCATATAAAACATTTCGAATCAAATTTAAATACATTTTTTAAAGAATTAAAATAAATTTGAGCCAATTAAACTTATTTCAAACAGGTACGAATCTGTTTGAACCAAACAGAACAAACTGAACAGCTTAAAAAATTTGAAAACATATTTGGATAATTTAAAACGTGTTTGAACCACATAAAACATATATAGAAACAAATTTAAATAAATTTTTGAAGAATTGAAATATATTTGAACCAATTAAAATCATTTTAAACTGTTTCGAACCTATTTTTACGAAACAGAACAAACCGAAAAGGCCAAAAAAGATTTTAAAACATATTAAGATAATTTAAAACGTGTTGGAACCACATAAAACATAATTGAAACAGATTTTCAACAATTGAAATATATTTGGATCAAATAAAATTATTCCAAACTGTTTTGAACCTATTGATATCAAACAGAACAAATTTAAAAGGGCAAAAAAAATTTGAAAACCTATTTGGATAATTTAAAACGTGTTTGAACCATATAAAACATATAGAACCAAATTTAAATACATTTTTTTTTAAGAATTAAAATAAATTTGAACCAATTAAACTTATTTCAAACTGGTTCGAATCTGTTTGAACTTTGAACCAAACTGAACAGCCTAAAAATTTGAAAACATATTTGGATAATTTAAAACGTTTTTCAACCACATAAAACATATAGAAACAAATTTAAATAAATTTTTTAAGAATTTAAATATATTTGAATCAGTTAAAATCATTTTATACTGGTTCTAATCTGTTTGAAACAAGCAAAACAAACTGGAAAGAAGAAAAAGAAATTTCAAAACATATTTGGATAATTTAAAACGTTTTTGAACCACATAAAACATAGTTTAACCAAACGAATCTAAAAATCCAAATTGAATAAAGCAAAACAAATTAGAACCAAACTGAACTTGTTTGACAAAATGCTCCCCGCAAAATCGAGGTAATTTCTCATGAATCCCATAGTCAAAAAGAAAAAAAAAAAAAAAAAAATTCAAAATGAACAAACATCACTTTCTACAGAATTAAGATGAAGGTTCCTAGAAATTCTAGCTTATATTCCAATTGTCAAAAAAAGGGTTTGGACAAAAATTTCCTTTCTTTAATTCGTGTTTGTCTTTGTGGTATATACACTAAATACATTCTCCTCTTCTAAGGATCTGAACACCGTTTAACCGAACGAGTTAAACAACGAGCAGCTTTATCCCCGAAGACAAAGTCGAAATACTGGGAGACAAAAGGCTTTGTTGTTGGTCCAGTCGAAATAATTCTCCAAACAACAAATCGTATATATACACACAAGCAAACACAGACACACACACACACACTTTTAAAAAAAACGTGGCACACGATTCAAAAAGTACATTGCGCCTTCCTCGAAAGAAATCTTTTTCCTTCAGGGCTTAAAATCAAAACACTGTGGTCGTCGGCGGCAGGTGCTTTAAGCGAATAAGAGAAAAAAAAAATAATCGCGCAAAAGAAAGAAAGAGAGACAGCGAGAGGTAGAGAAAAGAAATAAAAAGAAAGAAAATCGGAGGACTCCACCGCGATGTGATCCTCCTCAGCGATAATAGCGCCAAGGTAGACGCGTGCCAGCTGGTAATGCTTTCGAACTCGATTTTTATTCGTTGCGCGAAACTGGAGGGACGCAATCTGAGGGCAGATGCTCACCACCTTACCTCGTCCTCTTTTTCTTCTTCTTCTTCTTCTTCTTCTTCTTTTCTCGTGTACCGATTTGACTTGGGAGCAAAAATAAATAATAAAAAATATTTCCCCTTCACTGTATGGTGTACGCACGAATTTATTTACAACGAGAGTGCAAGACTCTCTTTCGTAATGATTGCGATCGGAGAAAATCGGAGCAACAGACGGCGCTCGTTTTATTCATCGATCCAACAGTTCAATTTCCGCAAAAAGGAATTTTTTCTCTCCGCAAAAAAAAAAAAAAAAAAAAAAATAGAGAACGGAGGAGAAGAAGAAGAAAGAGAAAAAACCACCCCAGGACAAAGGAGACATAATGAATGAAAAGGTGCGTCTCCTCGTTCACTGTTCCTTTTTCCACGCAACAATTTTTGACAAATCATCTTTTACTCCAGATATATATGTGTGTGTGTGCATTATTCGAATGATGTGTCTCGCTTTTCAAAATAGGCCGGATTAATATCTTCGGCAAACATTATGCAATCCGTGAATAAAGAATTGATCCATTTTTCTTTATTTCTTTATTGATTTTTTCTTTCTTTCTCGCATCTCTTTTCTATAAAGCATAGTCTATCGTATTTTGTATAGGATTTTAAAAAAATGTTTACTCTATTCCAATAATTAATTATAAGATTCTGAAAAAAAATTCACTGGTAATTTATAATTTCTTTTTTTAGTTTATACACTGAGAAAAATTTTATTTCAACCAAGATATAATTTATTTGTGTTAAATATAATTTTCTTGCTGTCAAAGCCAACTTGGTTATTTATTTGTTTTAAATAAAAAATTTATTAGACATAAATCAAACTTTTATTATTTGAACCAAATAAAATTTTATTTAAACCAAATAAAATTTTATTTAAACCGAATAAAATTTTATTTAAACCGAATATAATTTATTTGAGTTCAATATATTTATCTTGCAGCCAACTAAGTTATTTATTTGTTTTAAATAAAAATTTTATTAGACATAAATAATACTTTTATTTGAACCAAATAAAATTTTATTTAAACCAAATATAATTTATTTGAGTAAAATATATTTGTCAGATAGCCGCAACTAAGTTATTTATTTGTTTTAAATAAAAATTTTATTAGACATAAATAAAAGTTTTATTTGAAACGAATAAAAAGTATAATTGACTCAGAGTCAAATATATTTTTTTCTGGCAGTATATAAACATTTTTTTAAAACTAATTAAAATTTATTTAAACTATAGCACAAACATGTCTGAACTATAAGATAAAATAAATTATTTTTTTTCATCAAATTAAAAACAGTTTTATTATTTTAATTTGTTTTTAAAAAATCGCTTTTTATTTCAATTTTTATAGATATTTATATTTATATACTGTTCTTTAAATTTGAATTAGATAAAAATAATTAATTTGATAGTAAAAAATCAGTCACTGATTCAAATATAGTTAGTAAATAAATTTTCAAAAAATTATCGAATTAATAGAAATTTTGTAAAATTTAACTGAAATTAATTAAATTTGTTAAGGAATTTCATTAAAAACTATTTTAAAAAATCGAATTTTCAAAGTATTTTAATTTAATAATATTGATAAATAATTGAATTTTATAAAGAGTCACATTCTAATATATATATCCATGTTTCTTAGTACGATGATTAATAAATAAAATTTTTATTAGTTAATTCTAAAAAAAAGAAACACTTAAAATTTTTTAATAAAATTAAATTTTGGTAAAATTTTTTTTAAAAATTCTGAAAAAAAAAAGATTTTTGAAATTTTTTAATTCTGTTCTTTCAAGATAATTGAATTTTTATAGACGGATAATTGCAAATTTTTGAAAAAATTAAAATTTCTTTATATTCTATTAAAAATAATTTAATTCTTTTAAAGAATTTTATTTAAATTTTTCGAAAATAATCAAGAGAACTCATTCATCGTAATTAAAATTTTATTTTTAAAAATTTTTTCGCAATGTATTCAATTATTTTCATTAATAGTAAAACTTATTGCAGAATTTCAATTATTTTTAATACAATTTTTATCAAATTCTTCGAAAAATGTAATTATTTCTTAAAAATGTTATTAAAATTTGTCGAAAGAATTCAATTATTTCTAGAAACTGTAAAAAAAATTCTTCTCAAGAATTCAATTATTTCCATAAATATAGCAAAATTCTTCAGATTTACTAAATTCTTTTGAATATTATTTTTAAAAAAAATTCTTCACAAGAATTCAATTATTTTCATAAATTTCCATAAAATTCTAAAAAAACAATTTAATTATTTTCAAAAGTAATCAAATTCTTCGCAGAAATTCAATTATATTTAAAATTTTTTTAAAATTTTCCTGAAAATGTCAATTACTTTTATAAATAATTAAATTGTTCTCCACAATTCAATTAATTTCCAAAATTTTAAGAAAATTCTATACGCAAATATTTAATTATTTTCATAAATAATAATAACATTCTTTGGAAGGATTCAATTACTTTTATAAATAGTAAAATTCTTTGCAGAAATTTAATTATTATGAATTTTAATTCAATTATTTTCTAAATTTTTAATTAAAATTATTAAAAAAAACATTTTCAAAAAATTTAAAGAAAAAAGTGTTTTTTAAATAATAAACACTTTACAATTGCTAAAAATTAATTTTTGAAAATTTGTAATCGATAATATTGTCTAATAAATAAAAATTGATCAAAATTATAGTTTTTGATAATAAAAAATATATTTTTGACCTATTTCACACTTTTGGTCCATTTTTTTATTTTTGGAAAAAGAAGGAAATTGGGAGAGTTCCTTTCCTGTATTATTTTAATAAATAATTCATTAATACATTATTTTTTAATTTAGCTTGGTTTTCATGAAGTTTTTTGGCTTTGAAATTTGACAAAAAAAAACCAATTTTACAGTTTTTTGAAAAATTTTTAACAATCGTAAAGTAACAAATTTTTATTCTATTTTAATAATTAATTATTAGGTTTTCAAAGAATTTTCTGGTAGTTTATAAATTTTTTTTTTCTAAATTTTGATATTAAGAAACTTTTTTTTTAAATTACACAGAAAAAAAAATTTTTCCGCACTAAATAATTTTTAGTTAAATCAATTAAGTAATATTTACTATTCAAATACTGAAATTCTTGATTTAAATACAATTGATTTGATGTAAGTAAAAATTGTTTTATACCTTTGGTTGTATTTTTTTATTTCGAATAAAAAAAACAGAAATAAAGATTCTAGTAAAATAAAAATTACTAAAACGTGTTTGAATAAATTCAAACCAAACTGAAAATATTGATAACGAACAAAATAAATTTAAACCATACAGAAAATATTGTTAACGAACAAAATAATTGCAAAACCAAACAGAAAATATTGGTAACGAACAAAATAAATATAAATAAAACAAAATAATAATTATTAATTAATAATAATTTTTTCGTTAATAAAGAAAAAATTAAATTGAAACCGAATAGAAAATAGTGGTAACGAACAAAATAAATATAAATCAAACAGAAAATAATAGTAACGAACAAAAAAAGAACATATTTACAGTTTTTCTGCAGATATCAAATATTGAGACAAAAAAAAAGAATCAAAAGTGTTGCGAGGCAACACTTTTGATTCTTTTTTTTGTCTCAATTTTATGTCTGCAGAAAACTGTGAATTCGAAAAGAATAAATAATTTAATTACTGAGAAGAAAAAAAAATATATTGAATAATGAAATAAAAATTATAATTTCTCAAAATCTTAATGGCCAGATGTTATAATATTGTAAATAATAACCAATATAATCCTAAAACTACTTTGATTTATAACTTTTGGGGAAAATTAAAATTATTTTCCATTTGCTCACCGTGAGATTTGAGGCATAAGAGACACTTATAAGAATGCAAATTGAAGCTTAAAATATTTTTCCAGATGAAAATTTTCAGATCTGGTCAACAGATTGTGCGGCAAAGTTTTGTATTCTCTAGGGTCACTTTTAAATGCCCAATGAAGTAAAAGACGCCCATAAGATTTTAATATAGTATTAACATTTCTCAACATCAGGTATACAAAAAGGACACTTCGCAAAAATTCTCCTTCGACATTTATTTCCAATTTTCTAGGTTTTTTCATTTTATTTTTTCCTCCAAATCTCATCGGTATAATCTCAAATATAGATAAAGAATATAATATAATGTACATTTTAAAATAAAGTCCCACTGTTTTCTAAATAAATAATTTTTTCCCTTCCCGTAAAACTAATTAGTTTACCGTGAGGTAAATTTTATTTACTTTATTTATTTTATTTACCTATAGAAATCTGAAGGAAAAAAAATTTACTCTGGCGCCGAATTTATGTGACGAAAATTCTTCTTTTCACCAAATCAATTAAAATTTATTTAATTTTCAAAACATTTTTTAGGGGTTTTTTTCAAAAATTCCTTCAAAATTTTAATTTTCAAGAGCAACAAGATTTTATTTGTTTTCTTCCAAATATAATAGTTTATTAATAAAAATATTAATTAATTTGTTTTTTATTCAGTATTCAAATATTGAATACCTAATAAAAGAAAATTTAATTAATTTAAATTAAAACCGTTTAATATTAAACTTATCAGAGAAAATAAAAATTATTTATTCCATTTAAAGACCAAATTTTTGGTGAAGAAATTTTTTTTAAAATAGTAGCACACTTTAAATAAAGGAATTTTGGAAAAATGAAACTTCTGAAGGGAAATCTCATCGAAGGGCAAGGTCAAAATAACAGTTCATACCTACACGATTCTAAATATACGAAAGAATTTTCTAAAAATAGTTAAAACCCCCAACTGAAGTTTCTCGAAATAGATAATAAATCATCTGAAGTTCTCTTCGAGATTGACAAATTTCCCAACACATGGAAAACTGAAGTAACTAAATAGAAGTTAAAATTTAAAGATCCTGAGAAAATATTTTCCCTTTACCTTTAACAACGTGTCCTTTAAACATTTTTTAATTTGAATCCTCCTGTTATTCAGTAGTTTAAAAGCAATTTTAATTGTTACTGAAAAAAATATTTTTACTACATTTACATCGATTATTTTTAATTAATAATTTGATTTCTATTAATAATATTAATAGAATTAATTAAAAATTTGTAATTAAAATAATTTATAACTAATTAGCTAAATTATTAATAATAAATTATTATTTAATTACTATAATAATAAAATAATATAATTGTTAAATGTTAATATAATAATTAATTATTATTATAATAATATAATCGCTAATAATTATTATTCTAATAACATAATAGCTAATTATTATTATAATGTAATCGCTGATTATTAATATAATAACATAATTCTTTATGAAAATCTTAATTATTAATTATTAGTAATGAAATTCTGTTATTAATGTACAATTTTAAAGGTGACAAAATAGATGCATGAGCGAATAAAATTTTTAAATAAAGTCCTTTACGAGACACTATTTATCGGTATATATATTTTCGTATACTTTGTTCAAATTTCCACATCCCCTAAAAGCATAAAATTTTATTTGAAATACTAAACTCATAAAATTGTAGTTTCGAGTGTATTCTTCTTTTGGCTTTAAAAAAAAAAACGCCCATAAAAGGTCTAATAAACCGCAGAAACTCTTGAGCCCCTGTTTAATAAACTCTATTGAAATTATAGCTCTGAAAAACTATACATGAACACAAAAGGCAGAAATCAAAATGTAAAATAAGACACACATAAAATATCACTCAATAATAATTAATGGGGTTTTTCTTCAAAAACTAAATTTCGAGAAAATGCGTTAAAGACAGAAAGTACCGAATTGATTTTAAAAAGAAGAGTATTTTTGTCTAAATATTTTAATGACTCTAAACATAAAACAATTTAAATTCTAAACAAGAAAAATTCCACTTCTATAAAAAATAATTGTATTTTTCATAATTTTGTATTTTACAAATTATGTAATTTCTATAATAAATAATAATTATTCTGAAAAGAAAACAAAGAAAATATCTTTTATTTAAAGAAAAAAAATGTATTTCTTTTGAGGAACAAAAAAAACTTTATATTTTGCAATACAATTTTTTTTGTAATTCTTTTTTACTTTTAGTTAATAAAATTGTTCACTAGCTAATAAATTTAATTTAATAATTAATAAAATTAGTCTACTAGTTAAATTAGTTTAATAGTTAAAAAACTTAATTTTTTAGTTAAAAAAAAATTAGATTATTAGTTAACGAAATTAATTTCTTAGTTAATAAAATTAGTTTTCTCGTTCATAAAATTAATTTATTATTTATTGAAATAGTTTATTAGCTGAACAAATTAATTTATTAATTAATAAAATTAGTTTACTAGTTAAATAGTGTAACAGTTAATAAACTTAATTTTTTAGTTAACAATTTTAATTAAGTAATTAATTAAATTAAAATTATATTAGTAAGGTTAGTTTTTTAATAAGTAACACTCAACATTAATTTGTTAGTTTACAAAATTGATTATTAGTTTATAAATTAAATTAATTAATAAAATCAGTTTACTAGTTAAATTAGTTTAAAACTTAATAAATTTAATTTATTAGCTAATAAAAGTAGTTTATTTTCTAAACAAATTAAATTATTAATAAATAAAATAAATAAATAAATAAAAAATAAAATTTAATTTATTAATTAATAAAATTAGTTTACTAGTTAAATAGTGTAATAGTTAATAAACTTAATTTTTTAGTTAACAATTTTAATTAAGTAATTAATTAAATTAAAATTATATTAGTAAAGTTAGTTTATTAATAAGTAACACTCAACATTAATTTGTTAGTTTACAAAATTGATTATTAGTTTATAAATTAAATTAATTAATAAAATCAGTTTACTAGTTAAATTAGTTTAAAACTTAATAAATTTAATTTATTAGCTAATAAAAGTAGTTTATTTTCTAAACAAATTAAATTATTAATAAGTAAAATAAATAAATAAAAAATAAAATTTAATTTATTAATTAATAAAATTAGTTTACTAGTTAAATAGTGTAATAGTTAATAAACTTAATTTTTAGTTAACAATTTTAATTAATTAATTAATTAAATTAAAATTATATTAGTAAAGTTAGTTTATTAATAAGTAACACTCAACATTAATTTGTTAGTTTACAAAATTGATTATTAGTTTATAAATTAAAATAATTAATAAAATCAGTTTACTAGTTAAATAGTTTAATAGTTGATAAAATTAATTTATTAGCTAATAAAATTAGTTTATTTGGTAAACAAATTAAATTATTAATAAATAAAATAGTTCATTAGCTAATAAACTTAATTTATTAATTAATAAAATTAGTCTACTATAGTTAAATTAGTTTAATACTTAATGAACTTAATTTATTAGCTAATAAAATTCGTTTATTAGTTTACAAAATTAATTTGTTAGTTAATTAAATTAGTCTTTTCGTTCATAAAATTTTCTTATTTTTTTAAATAGTTTTTTAGCTAAACAAATTAATTTATTAATTACTAAAATTAAAATTATAATTAAATTAGTAAAATTAGTGTATTAATTAGTAAAATTAATTTATTTTATTACAAAATAGATCATTAGTTTATAAATTAAATTAGTTTAATAGTTCATAAACTCAATTTATTAGTTAATGAAATTATTTTCAAAGATAATAAATTTAATTTTTAACAATAAAATGATATCAAATTAATATAATTTTTTAGTTAGTTAAATAGTTTATTAGTTAAATAATTAATAAATAAAATTAGTTCACTAGTTAAATTACCTTTAGTCACTAATTTTAATTTATTATTAAAAAAAATTAACTTGTTAGTTGTCAAAATTAATTTATTATTTAATAACATTAGTTTATTAGATAATAAATTTAATTTATGAGTTGACAAAATTAGTTTGCTAGTTAATAAAATTAATAGTCCATTAGGACTTCGGGGACTGATTTTGTAAATGAAATAGTTTATTACTTAGCTAATTTAATTTATCAATTAATAAAATAGTTTATTAGTTAGGTAATTTAATTTTTCAATTAATAAAATAGTTTATTAGTCAGGTAATTTAATTTATCAATTAATAAAATAGTTTATAAGTTTGCTAATTTAATTTATTAATTAATAAAATTAGTTTAATACTTTAAAAGCTTAGTTTATTATTTAATTAAATTTGTTTATTAGTGAATAAAATTATAGTAGCTAAGAAATTAAATTAATTAATTAATTAAATTATTTTTTTAGTCAATAGTTAATAAATATAACATTATTTAATAAAATAATAACAAAAAATGTACAGTGATTGAAAAAACCTAAATTATATACAGCTTATTTTTTAAATAATATAAAATCAATTTCTTATTCCCTTTCTCTAAAAAGAATTGAGAAATTTTTGTCTAAAATTCCCAGAAACAACGATCTGACAATTTTTAACGAAGAAACTGGTTCACAGATTCATAAAATTTGCTCTCTCTCTCGCAACTTGTCTTTTTTTTTGTTTTTGTTTTTTTGTTTTTCTATATACGCGCGCTCTCTGCTGCAAAATTAGGTTCCCGCAGGGATGAGCAAAAGAAGACCGAAAGAAATTTTCGGGGCCAATTGATGGCCAGGCTGCACAGCAGTCAGCAATTAAGCCAACAGGTGAAGAACGCAGACGCATGATTTCGAGAGAATATACTTTCATGTCAAGTACGCGCCTATGGCTCGTGCTTCAAAAGAAATACACTAATCGACCCCCCACTCCACCCCCTCACAAAAAAAGCGCAAAAAAAAACACTAAAACACCTTTGCAGTTAACAAAATCCAATTTCTTTGTTTGCACTCCATAAAAATATATATACATTTCGAAATTTTTGAAATTTTCATCTAATTTGACAGAAACTCCTCTCGTGGAGGAAAAAAAACATAAAATCCCCCAAGAGAAGTTTTTTTTTACTCTATAGGAGCAGGGGATAGAAGAAGATGAAGAAATTTA